>JALMGJ010000011.1:4110000-4802500 GCA_023362775.1 Charina bottae | reverse complement strand
GATATCTTGGTAAAATTCAAATACTGACAAAATAGCTAAGAAAAACACATGCATCTTTAACATCCTGCTCTTCAGCCAAAGTTATAATAAAAATGCTGCTGATCTCTGTCAAAACCAAACAAGAGGGCCATTAATGCTTCGGAACTGGTTCATTGTTGTCCAATAGAGTAGATCAAGCTTGGTCAGAGTGTAAGTTCATTGCATGTACTTTACAAAGAACAGGAACTTGACACACATGACCACAATTGCCTGCACCCACCCAAACAAGCCACGACAGTGGACTCATTAATTCTTCCTCCTAAATGGCTTCTCCATAGTCAAAATTTGTAACATAGAATCTCAGATCTTCTTCCTCTTTATCAGCTGTTCTTTGGTGTTCAGCTCAGGATGTAGTATGATTATGTAGCATTTTGGGAAAAAGATGCAGCCAAGTAGCCCAGCACTGGAGACTAGGATAGAGAAGATCTCCACAGCTACCATATATTTTCCCTTAGTGCTCAGATAGGTTGGAAGAAAAGTCAGCCAAACACTGCAAAACATCAACATGCTAAAGGTAATGAACTTGGCTTCATTGAAAGTGTCTGGCAACTTTCTGGCAAGGAAAGCCACGGTGAAGCTGATGATAGACAGAAGTCCCATGTAGCCCAGGACAAAATAAAACATGATGATAGAACCTTCCTTACAGTTTGCTATGATCTCTTTGGGTAGTGACTGCATATCCAAATCTGGATATGGGGGAGAAGTTGCCATCCACACAACACAAATGCCTGCTTGGATAAGGCAGCTTAAAAGGATGGTGAAGCTAGAAACTCTTCTCCCAAGCCACCTTCTAATGTTGGACCCTGGTTTGGTAGCCATGAAAGCTGCAACCACCATGATGGTTTTGGCCAACACACAAGAAATAGCTACTGAGAAGATGATGCCAAAAGCAGATTGGCGGAGAAAGCAGGTCACCTTCTTAGGTTCTCCAAGGAATAGCAAAGAAGAAAGGAAGCAGAGGAGGAGGGAGAAGAGGAGAATGTAGGTGAGATCCCGGTTGTTGGCTTTGACAATGGGAGTATTGTGGTGTGTAATAAATATTCCAAGCACCAAGACTGTGGTGAAAGAAAAGGAAAAGACTCCTGAGGAGAGAATAATCCCTAAGGGCTCTTCGTAGGAAAGGAAGGTTATTGCTTTAGGGAAACATTTGTCTCTACTCCTGCTTGCATACTGATCTTCTGGACAATGGAAACAATTGTCCATGTCTAAAAGAAAAGATGAACAGACTTGAATTAATATACGATTGCATTAGTGTGTTTTCTGTGGGAGTCTCTATCCATACTGACATGGGCCCCTTGCTTTCCACTTACAGAGGTGGCCTTCCAAAACACTATTGTAGTATTATTTAAGTATGCATCTTCTTATTTTCCTTGGTCTTAAAAATGCCTATAGATTACTTTCAGTAGTCTGCCAAAGTTAACCTCCTGAACATCATCTTATTAGGAAAGGCTCTATTAGGGGAATGTTGCTACTAATAGCATAATCAACATGAACTTCTAGAGTAAGTAATGCTAATTAAGAGGAAACAGAAGAAGTTCATCCCATGAAAATGAATGCATTTTAAGTTCTTCCCCTTCCCAAATTATGCTCTACTTATATTTTGGGCCAATGTATATTGCTCCCACAAACCATTTTTGATTGAAATTCAAAGCCCACCTTTCCACCTTGAAATCATTCCTTCAGGGCACTGAACACAGCCATAGCAGCAGAATTTCTTCCCATCCTCCTTTTTCTTATGATAACCTGGGTCACACGAATCTGTACACACAGAAAGAGGGATCATCTAACCATAAAAAAAAAAAGAATTAATGTTTTAAAATGGCATTTGGAAATGATGTTTAGGAATCAAACTAGGAGAAATACATGGTCCCATTTTCCTATATATAGGTGGCGGTACCTATTAAAATTCAACAAACTTCTTTTTTAAAAAGGCTTATCTGGATTGGATCCATTGAATAAGTTAAATGGGAGATTATCAGGAAATTCCAGGAAATTTTGAGAAGTTAAGAGAACATCCCAGAAGGAGAAACTATATTCTCAACTAAAGTGCAAAATCATTATTGGACAACCATTTGTCCAAGTTGGGCAGGAGGTTGGATTAGAAAACCTACAAGGTCCCTTCCAACCCTATGATTCCATGATTTAATTTGTTTTTTCCAGTAATAATGGTTTTCCTTCCCTTCCTTGGGAAAACTTTGTTAGAAGGTCTGAAGGGCTAATGTCATATATGATGATTTGTTCATGGTATAAACATGAGGAATAATGGTTGATAGCAACTTTATAAATAACAATAAATCACAAATGATGTGCCTCATGCCTAAAAGACAGTCTAGACAGTCACTGAAAATATCCCTCCCGGAGATCCACCTAAAGAAAAAATTAGTAGGTTTCACAGAAGATCTTGTAAGAAGTCAGTTTAACCATTAAAGGAAATATTGAAGCCCAAGGGTATCTATCTTAATAGAATGAAAACCATCTCTAAGATCAGAATTCATACCTGATTATAATACTTTGGCCAGATGATTTTATTTTCATGGATGGTGATTTTTTGTTCTTCAAGAGCATGAGGATTCAGTTCTCCAACTTTCACTCTAACAAAGGAGTTGTTGGAGAATATGACCAGATTGATAATATCAAATCCAGCAACCAGTTCTCTGTTTTCATTAAAGGACACTGTTTCTCCAGCAGAGTTGTTAAAGACAACGCATTGAAGAACTGGGTGGAGCTAGTTGAAAGAGAGAAAGAGAACTTGATGAATTCAAGGGCTATTTCCCAGAGTGCTTCAGACATACAGAATTTCAGGTAGGAATTCTCAATCAGTAGATACACCATCCATCCATCCTTCCATCCATCCATCCATCTTCTCTACCTCTATTATCTGCAAAGAATCCTGGTGGTTAAAGGTCATAGAACATTTACTTTAAGAAACATTGATCCATGGAAAGAGTAATATTTGAGTAGAGTCAAGACAGCTTTGCCTGAAGTATTCCAAACCTCCCTCCAGAGAAGCTCTGTTTAGGTTATCCTTTAGGGCATAAAGACTCTTCTTCATCTTTCCCATGGCCCCTTATCCTTTGCATAGAGGTGTGCTGAGGAAAAGTGCCGATATGACCAGTGGGGCTAATTATTAAGTGGGAGACAGGTCTTATCATGTTCAGCTTCACAGCATGAGAAGACACTGTAGGTGGTCCTAAAATTATGGTGGTGGTGGTGGTGGATGTGGTGGTGGTGGTGGTGGTGGTGGTGATGATGATGACGACAAATTTGTATCTTGCTTTTTCTTGGAAAGCTCAAGGTGGCTTACATGAAAGTAAGTGTATTTTTTATTATCACAAAAACCAATAGTTCCATTTCATTTTGCTTGGGTCAGACCCCCACCTTGAGTGCTATGTCTTTAAAAATGATTCTGGAAATGAGAACAGAGAAGGACAGCAAGGACAGACAGGGAACTGGGATCAACGTCCTGTCAAGAGTGATTGAAAGAGCTGGCTACATGTACCCTTGAGAGGAGAAAACTGTAGCTATAGCATTTGAAATAACTGCAAGGATGTCACATAGAGAAAGACTAAGTCATGTTCTCTGTCTTTCCAAAGTCCAGGGTAGGAATGTAGAGATGCACAAATCATGTGACAGGAAGATCAGTTCCAACTGAACATGAGGAAAAATAAAACTTCCTAACAGTCAAAGCAGTTCAATGATGCAACCAATTCTCTAGAGAGGTTTGGGGCTCACTACTCTGTGGATGTCTTCCCACAAAATCTGCAATACTGCCTGCTCACTAGGTTAGTTTCCTGTCCCAAACACCCCAATAGGGAGGCCACACCCCAGGTCCTCCCACTGAGACGATGCCACCTTATAGAACCTTAGAGGTGTGCCTTCTTAGTGATGGCACCTACGTGTTAGAATAATCTGCCCCCAATATACAGTTGGCTCCAACCCTGCACACCTTTAGAAAGGTAGCAAGGACATGGCTCTTTCCCCAGGCCTTTTGGTTAGAGTCCCCATTGTTGTGTTGTAGTATTTTAGTCTGGTTGCCATTTTAGGGTTTTAGCTGGCTTTTAAAGTACTGTATTGCTTTTGTAATTGTATTTGATTTTTTGTATGCCTCCCAGAGTCACTTTGTTGAGTTGAACATCTGCATAAAATGTCATTCTAAATAAATAAATAAATAAATAAATAAATAAATAAATAAATAAATAAATAAATAAATAAACAAACAAGTAAATGCATACATACTGTACATATATACTACTTATTGGGGATGCGTTGATCCCTATTTTTGCACTGAGCAAGGGGTTGCATTTGATGCCTCCGGTGGCCCATCCCAAGTCTGCACTTCCTCTTACCACAATTACACTTCCTCTTACCTTCTCTAGCAGATTGCTATGGTACAGATGGTAGAGCTAGAGCTAGAATATATTAAAGACATACAATCAGGTATGGGGCAAACTACTCTTGTGTGTTACCAGGAACCAATACCCAGCTCAATGCATTGTTTCACACCTATTTAGTTTACTCATAGCTTTGTTTTATGTTACTTCAAGTTCTTATTAGGCAATTCCAAGAAGCAGAAGTCTTACTTCCAACTCTTCCAATAAGTTCCTGGAAAAATCACAAGAGGTTCCTTTGCAGATGTAACATACACACCAAATCCTCTTTTGGCTGCTGAACGTTCCTAGACCTTGGAGTGATGTGATACCTCAGTGAGAAAAATCATTATGCTTCACTTTGACAAGTTGAACTGTTTCAATTCTGTGGGACCAAGCTATAGCTTTAGAAAGGGCTATTGCTGAAATATTACCTGCCAAGGCTGGAGATCTTGAAGACTTTGGCTTCGCACAATTTCTCTGTGTGTAGATCTAGATGATAACACAGCATGCAGAGCATGGGCTATGGAATAGACTGCATTGTACACACTGTAACTGTGACCAGTCATGCTCATCTCAAACACAGGGCTAGGAAGATCTTCTAACTTCTCATCACCGTTGCATATTCCAGCAATCTCATCTGGTTCTTGCAAATTTGTAAGTGAACACTCAAAGGCTTGTTCCCAGAATTTTTTGAGAAAACCACCTCCTTCTGTGTTAAAAGGCTTTATGTTCTGAAGATATGCTTGGAACCCTACATGCTTCTTTGAGTGAATAGAGAAGGAAATAGTCCCTTGGAATATTTTAAAATACTTACGTGTAATGTAGGCTGTTACTGTGAAATCAATCTGGAAAGTTGTAATCCATACCTTTCCCAGAGATATGTTTGCCTTGTATTCAAGATCTGCTAGGGGCACTATAGAGCTCAGCCACAGAAGTGTCATGCTTTCACCATAAATAATGCATACTCTAGCTTGCCTATCCAAGAAGGATTTATAGATCATCGATGCCATATCTCCAAGATCCTCAAGAGGAAGAAAGAGACCTTGTTTAGGGAGCATTCTTCTGAAAGCAGAACAGATTCCATTTTCATGCAGCATGTTTTCCAGGGTGTCCAAGAAATGTTCCCCTGTATCATCATCCACAGCAAGGAGCCCAACCCATGTCCATCTGCAATGTAGAAGCAACTGGATAATACCCTTATACTGATGACTTTCATTTGGGACCATGCGGTAGAAGGAAAGAGGATGTGCTTTGTCTCCTGAGGCAAATGAACCATAACTAAGCTAAAAAGGGATGTACAAATTTTTAAAGGTACATGAAACGTCCAAGGAACATTCGTCTATCGGTGCATTTACTTTATTTCAGAACTTTCTGCTCTTAATTTCATAAAACTGTATAACATATTAACATATTTAATATTATCCATTTAATACTGATAAGCATGGAACTAAAAGTGTAACAGGTTTTTTTTTTTAATGAATTTATCTGATTAAGGAGATGCAACTCTGAGTAACGTTTTGCAAAGATCTCTGGGGGAATCATATTTGGATACATGTATGTTGAGTTTTTTCCAGAACAAAAGATGGGAATAGGAGGAAATATTTGGATAGTCAAGCCATGAATTAGACATCAGCTACACATTGTTGTCTTCATCCTTTCTTCCTGCTCCTCTTGAGCCAATATGACCAGAGAAAGAATAGAATTGAGATTCATTAACATGTTTGATTTCTTCAAAACTAGTTCTTACCTGTGGAATCTTGTAGAGATTTAAGAAGTCTGCCACATGGGATGAGATATCCAAACTCATTCCCCCAATGACAGCTATAAGATTTCTCTGGGAGTCACATTTGTAATTGGGGAGAAGTCTCTGTGATTTGAAAAGCATGTCCAGTGTGGTCCAGTAAGTCATCCCTGTATCATAATAGCTATCATAAATGTGGAATCCTAGGGTACAATTTGGCAAGAGGTTTGTGTTTTCATTGATCTCCTTTACAGCAAATGCCAAAGTCAGGACATGCTGGTAGAACTTTGTCACCATCCTGCAATGAGAAGTATATGGCCAAAATATGCAGTGGACTCAGAGGTGAAAAGAGTAGAATTTCAGGACTATTTATTTGGAAAAAAAAGTGACTTGGGGGAACAAGTTTGAGGTGTATAAAATCATACATGACATGGAGAAAATAGGTAGGGAGAACATATTCACTCACTCTCAAACACTAGAACCAGGGTTCATCCAGTGAAGGTGTTTGGAAGGAGATATAGAACAGAGAAAATAAACACTCCTTTACCCAGCATGTAGCTGAACAGTGAGATTAAATTATTACATGATCTGGTGATGACTACTAAATTTGGTGGCTTTTCAAGGTGGCTGGATGAATTCATGGAGGACAAGCCTAAGGGAGGCTATTTTCTTGATGAATCATCATGAAGACTCAGTGATATACAGGGACTAGGAGCTGCAGGAAAATGCCTCCATTTCCTACTTGTGAGCATCTCAGAGAAATCTGGGTGGACCAATGTGAGAAACAAAATGCTGGATGAAGATGGCTTTGGCCAGAACCAGCAGGTCTATTCTTACGTTTGTATACCTTATAGCCACCCATTCTAACACTGATCAAGTAATTTAGTTCCTGTATTGGTCCATTCAGAGATATCTGATTATAGAAAACATTCCATATTTGCACAAGCAACTTTCTATAACCATTGATGAAATCAGGAGACCATGCCCACAAAGCCTGAGAATTGAACATGCATATGGGGTCTTTGTTCCATGCTGAAAGCTGTATTTGGCCCTTGGATTGGATGGGGAGGGGTGAACTTCATCTTGTGTGCAATGGCAGAACAATGGAGTTTCTCTATCATGGGTGGTGATGGTGGGTGGGAACCATTCATGATTTTCTTGCTTTAAAAGAGACCCCTATTTTGCCCCTTAAATTCTTAAAAAAGCAAGGCCTACAAAACACATTCTAGATATTCCAGGAATTGCATATTCCTGAAATTCCAAACTCACATGAGTAAGGAAAAAATATATACATGCTATATATATAACCTTACACTGCAAGTTCAATATGTAGGTCCATGTATGGATGTTGCTTGAAGTTAACTGCAGGGAAAAAGCAAATAATTTGAGAAGCCATGCCACCAATGATGAGATCCCCAGATTTATGCCAGTCATGAGGAACAGCCTGCACCTCAAACAAGGGGCAGTTCATGCTGTTTTTTGAGCATGATATTTGGGGCAATAGCAGGAGCAATATTACTAGCATCAGAGCCCATGTGAAGACCTTTTCTCTGGATGTAGCCATTGCTGCCTCATCACTTGGATCAGCCACTTTCACCCAAGGTGCACTGAAAGGTTGAATACCTGGCTTGGAAAAGGGCATCAACCTGAACTTGAATATCAGCATCCTTGAGAATGCATGAGTCCCAGGATGGGTGATGTAGTATAATTTGAAGGGAGGATGGTATGTCTTACAGAATCCTGCCTGTCGTCTACTGCTGGTTATGGCTCTGAAAGGTGAAACCAGAGGGATTTGTAAATCACATCTCCAGCTGCAGATGAGTTGGTTTGGATGTTGTTTTCAGCATTATTTTCCAGAAAGTTCTTGGCATTGTGCCAAAGAGAACTAATGATAGGTAATTTCAAGGGTCAGATTTTGGCCTCCATGGAATATCCTTGATAGCAAATGATTTTTTTCGCCCCATCTTCTCTCATCTTTTTTTCCCCCTTTGTTTTCAGGCAGATAATTGGCAAATTGGAATTGGAACAATGTGTCCAAAGAAGTGCAAGGAAGGTAAAGCAGATATGTGTAATGATGTCGTCACTCAAATGACATGACTTAGGTACATGAACGTGACATTATGTCAGAGGGAGCGTGGATGGAGTGGCCTGCTTCCCCATCTGAACACCTATTCCTAGGTCATTCTTAATTTCTCCCAGATCTTTGCCATCAAAGTGCTGTTTCAGATTTTCAGTAAATTCAATTACCCTGCTTTGATCTTTCGCTATAAGACACAAATCGTCTACAAAAATCAAAAGCAAAATCTGTTCATCGTTTTCACATTGCTTTACATACAGACATGGGTCAGCTATGATTCACTTGAATCCCATTCTTTGTAATTCCTTATCTAACCTAAGATTCCAGCAATGTGCCGACTGCTTGAGTCCATACAATGTTTTCTGCAACTTGTATACCCTTCCTGCAATTTTTGATTCATACCCTGGGGCTTCAATCATATAGATCTCTTCATTCAAATCAGCATGCAAATATGCTGTTGTGATATCATAATGCTGTACTACACAATTCCCAGCTGCTGCCATTGCTAAGGCAAACCTAAATGTCTCCCCTCTTAGCGTTGGTGCAAAAACTTCATCATAAGTCTGATTCTTTATCTGGGAAAATCCTTGTGCTACCAACCTAGCCTTATACTGAATATCACCATTCACTAAGGTTTTCATCTTATACACCCATCTACAGCCTACTGCTCTATGCCCCTCAGGCAGCCTAGTAGATTTGAAAACCTTATGAGAATTAATGGCTTTCATTTCCACATCCATAGCAGCTTTACATCTACTCTGCTTGTGTTGTGGCAACTTCAATACGTCCTTGTAATTACGAGGTTCATAATCAATGAAACACAATATTACATCACCTGGTGTATAACGTTGAGGTGGTATGCCCTTGTTAACTCTCTCACATCTACGCAATACTGTAGCATCCTGCATCATTGGCACACTAGGAGTTAATTCCTCTTCCTTCTTAATCACATCAGTGGCCTCTCTCCGCTCTGAAAACTCAAAACGTCCCTGACTAGGAAGATAAACCTCCCTGCTCCCGTGTAATCTCTGCCAATTGCTGTGTTCACTAAAACTTGCTGATCTAGAAATAACAACTTTCCTGCCATCAGTGAACCTATATCCCTTGGTCCCTGGCTCATACCCCACAAACGTCAGCTTCTGTGCTTTTGCCTGTCCTTTCCTACGTACGTCCTTATGCACATGAACATAGGCAGTGCACCCAAACACCTTCAAATGAGCTAATGGTGGCTTCTTGCCATATAACATATAATATGGAGTTTGGTTTACAGATACACTACATAACCTGTTAATTAAATAATTAGCAGTTAATATTGCCTCTCCCCAGTATCCTCTTGATAACCCTGAGTCAGCAATGAGTGAATCCTTCACTGTCTGCAATGCCAAATTCCTACGTTCAGCCACGCCATTCTCAGCTGAACTATGTGGGTTAGTTCTCCTATGCACAATGCCCCTTCTACGGAGCCATTGCTGAAAACTCCCACTCAGAAACTCTGTACCCTGGTCAGTTTGTAAACTACACACCTTTGTGCTATACCTACGTTCTACAAACTGCACCCAGTTTCTAAACTTTTCAAATGTTTGACTTTTAGCTTTCAATAGGTAACAGAACCCAAATCTAGTGTAATCATCTACAATGACTAAAACATATTTAGCACCCACTATTGAAGCTTGTAGTGGACCAATTAAGTCAGCGTGAACTAATTCAAAACGTTTATGTGACTTCCTATCACTGAATTTGCTCACAGGAAACACCTTTGACTTTGCAACCTTACAAGCTGTGCAATACAAATACACTTGGCACTTTTTCAATTCCATTCCAGAACTTGCTTCTGACATCTTTTCAATCACTTTGAAACTCGGATGCCCAAGCCTTCTATGCCACAGGTGCGCACATGAATCATGTGTTGGCTTATTAATTGTAGCTACACCATGATGGCTGCTGCTTGTTCTGGCTTGTACTATTTCATAAAGACAGTTTTGCAAAATACCTTTGCCACAAACATTGTTATCTTTCATAACAATACATTCATTATTACCAAACTGTACAGTATAACCCTGTTTATCCAATTGTGACACACTAATTATATTGTACTCCAGTTCAGGTACACACAACATTGATAATTCAATCTTTAACGCTGGTACATATACAAATCCCGTACCAGTCACAGATGCAATGCTTCCATTAGCTAAAATAACATGATCTCTTTCAGCCTGCTTAAAACTCTTAAACATCTGTCTGTTACTCCCTATATGCTGACAAGCCCCGCTGTCAATTAAAAATGGTCCCTTTAAATCTTGTTCTACACTTGAACTAATTAAAGACAGCTGTGCAGCTTCTACCGGCTTGGAAATTTTCAGCTTAGCCTTCGGCTTCCGTTTCTTATCACAATGTTTCAACAAATGCCTTTGCGACCCACAGTTAAAACATTTTCTCTTCACAAATAATACATTGTTTTGGTTATCAGAACATTCCTTAACATAAACACCAATTTGCTTAGACCTAATTACATTAGAACACTGCTGCCTTCTTTGCTCTTCTTCTAAAAGCCTGCTAGATAAGTATCTTATGGTTAAATCTTGCTCAGATAATGAACCAAAGCTAATTGCCAAAGTATCCCACGTTTCATTTAGAGAACTGAGAATTATATACACTTTGTTAGCTTCTGTAAATTGCATATCTCTCTGAGCAAACTCCTGGAACAACCCTGTCATATAATGCAGGTGATCCCTTATATTATCAGATACCCCTAATCTAGCATAATAAAGTTTTCTTGTTAGTAAAACCTTACATAACGGTGAGCTTCTTAGATAAACATTCTTTAAAGCTTCCCAACACTTATTGACTAACTGACAGTCTGTAACATAACATAATTGGCTATCTTCCAGACATAAAATTATGCTTGCCAATGCTCTATCGTCCTTTAGAGCAACTTCTTCATCTTCCAGGTCTGGGTCAGGGCAAAGTACACTTCTCCAAAGTCCTTCACGCTGAAGATACATTTCCATTTTATATGCCCATGACGAATAATTACTGTCATTCAGTCTTTCCAGGGGAAAACCTCCCCCGACTGCCAGCAACATCTTCACTGTGCTCATCTGTCTTCAGCCCCTTCTGGGCAGACACTGATGATTAAAGACACAGACCTTATCAGAATGTCCTCCAGCTGCAAAACAAGCATAGGAGAGAGAAAAAAAACACACACAGGCACGGAACCTGTTAAAGCTCCAAATCACTCCAAATAGCCACACGACTCCTGGATAGGCTTCCAAAGCTTCCAGCTCACAGACTGCACACGATCCACCAATCCACAGCCAGTGCAAAGCCTTCCGTCGTCTATGGCTTCTCCGTCACCTCTGGGCCCATAACCCTGTCAGAGGGAGCGCAGATAGAGCGGCCTGCCTCTCTCCTAGGCACCAGTGATCCAAGTACTATGCAGTAAATAGACTCCAAACAGAAGTTATATCAAATATCCTATTTACTTTATATACATATGTATTTACAGATCACTTCCACAAGTAACAAATGATACACCATCAACGATACAGCTTTCACAAGGTAAAATGGGAATAATGGGAAATGAGAATGTCTCTGCATATATAGTGAACCTGACCAATCACATTATAGGTCACTCTCGTTATTCACCACACCCAACATAACTCTAAGCACCTGTTGAATGAGTCACACATGACACATCATTCCTACCACAATGGCTGCTAATTGGGTGACTGTGCAGAATATTTCACCTCTTACCTAGAAATCAAACCTCTCTGTATAATTTATATCTAGAAGTAAATTCCTGGGTTTATCAAACCCTAACACATTTTGATACCATAACAACATGCCATAACACACTTGCCTTCATTTTGACATTATCATGGCTTGTTATGGATGCCACTGTGGAGCAATTGGTAGCATTACTGCAAACAAACCATAAACTTGTCCTCCTCTAGCTTCCCACAGAAAATTGTTGGTCATAAGAAAAATGACATATCCCAAGTCCATGTTCTCCCATCTCTCATTTTTATGGTTTTATGGTTTCAGCTGTTTTTCATCTATTTGTCTGAAATGTTGTTCCACCAACAACATTTCAGGTTTAGATTCCCCAAGATTCAAATCTCTGAAAACATGAAGCAACCTCTATCTTTTTGGTTGTTGTGGGTTTTCCGGGCTGTGTGGCCGTGTTCTGGCAGTATTTGTTCCTAATGTTTCGCCAGTAGCTGTGGCTGGCATCTTCAGAGGACAGGAGCACAGCTAGAATATATACAAACAACTTACACAATAGATGTGCTAATCCCACACATAACAGCACCACACCACAAAAAAACACCCCTCCCAATCTCTTGCAAATGACCTCTCAGCAGCTATAAACACCAACAGGAATACACACACTCCACTTGGGCACAGAGAGAATCTTCTAGCTGTGCTCCTGTCCTCTGAAGTTGCCAGCCACAGCGACTGGTGAAACTTTAGGAACAAAAACTGCCAGAACACGGCCACGCAGCCCGGAAAACCCACAACAACTATCAGATTCCGGCCGTGAAAGCCTTCGACTATACACTCTATCTTTTTATTCAGACATCAAAAGTCAGTGCACAAATACTTAGCAACTAATATAACACGGTAGCTCAGCAGGTTAAACTGCAGAGCTGTAGGCTGCAGATCAGAAGGTCTGCAGTTCGAACCCCGCGCAATGAGGTGAGCTCTCGTTGCTAGTCCCAGCTCCTGTCAACCCAACAGTTTGAAAGCTTTGCAAGTAGATAAATGGGTACCACCTTAAGTGGGCTAATTTGCTGGCGTCCTGTCGGGAAGTCAGCACCACCGGAGGAAAGGATGGGAGAAAGATCGAATGGCGGCGGTGACGATGGACCCGGATGTAACAGCTACCGGACGTCAGCAGCCGGCTCAAGGCATCCTGGGATTTGTAGTCCAGAGCCTGAAAGAGTCGGTTCCCTTACCCCCTCCCCTCACGTGTGGTTAAAATGGTGATTGTATAACTAATGTATATATGTTTGTAAGCCGCCTAGAGTCCTCCATTGGGGAGGAGATAGGCGGGGTATAAATACCACAATAAATAAATAAATAAATAAATAAACTACAAATTCAGGCATTATTTTTCTGATTCTAAAACAAAAAAAATATTTAGAAATCGTTCAATGTACAATATGGTTTTGATATCAGTCTGTCAACAAGCTTTCTTACTGACACAAAGCAGGATCATGTCAGATATCTCTTATGAAATTGGCAAATTGTTTTTTGTATGAAGCAAAAGTTTCTCATGATGACGTGATGCCAAGTGGCCAGATAACAACAAAGCCTTCCCATAGCTTTGAATGGCTTTGCTTATATCTTCTTTAGATATGAAGCTAGAAGGTACCATGTGATGTATTGTTTACGTCTAGTCCCAAAACGTTCGCATGGGAACAAGTCCTCCTGATTCCCTCCGTGGGAAGCCTGCTCATGGGGGAGCAGAGTGAGGGAGGAGACAGCATGTTTGCTGTGACATTGCCATCTATTGACAGGTTATGCTTTTGGCCTAACCCAGGGGTCGGCAATCTTTTTATGCCGGGAGCCATTTTGACATGCTTGTGCACATTTTGAAATGCTCGAGAGCCAGGGGGCGGGGTTTGCGGGCGGGGGCCAATCACGTGGAAGGGGGCGGGGTTTGCAGGCGGGAGCCAATCATGTGGAAGGGGGCGGGGTGTTCACGGAGGGAGGGGGGGCAGCCAGCAGCTCCGCGAACCCGGCCCGGCCGCCCCACCAGGAGTGGCGGAGAAAGAACTGCCACTCTCCGGCCGGCAGGACGGGCGCGGGAGAGCGGAAGGCTGCGCCCTCTCCACTGGGCGGGACCCGTGCCTCCTTCCCCACCAGCGCCCGAGCCCAGACACCAGCCGGGACCCTGCGCGGAAAATGCCGCACGCTGCCAGCGCCTGACGTCAAGGGCGGCGTGCGGCGCGGCACCCTCCTGCCCCATCAATCCCCCCACCCCGCCGTTCGGTGTCCTCTCCCCCCACTAAACCGAGCCCTGCGGTGGCCGGGGGAGCCGAGCCAGGCGGCTCTTCACCCTGCGCCGCCCTCCCGCTCATGTCCCGGGCAGGCGAGGCAGGGAGAGAAGGGGAGATGGATGGGCTCCCCCTCTGGCCTCTGCGCCCCTTCAGGCCCATCTCTGCGAGGCCCGGCACGGCAGGGAGGCGCTGCTGGCCCAGGACGCGGTGCTGTCGGAGGTGGCGCAGGAGCAGCTGCAGGGGTTGCTGCGGCTGGAGATGGCGCTGCTCCGTGGCATACAGGCGCTGGGCGACGGCGCAGGCCCGGGACGCAAGCGGCAGGATGGCGCAGGGCGAAGAGTCGCCTGCTCTCCCCTTGGCCGCCTCCTGTCCGAGCCTGGCTCGGCTCCCCCGGCCACCGCAGGGCTCGGGTTAGCGGGGGGAGAGGACGCTGACCGGCAGGGTGGTGGGATTGATGGGGTGGGAGGGTGCACCCAGAGGGCCTCCCATGGCTGCTTCTCCAAGGCGGGTTGCAGAGCGCACGCTGCGCCCACGGGAATGCCTGGTCCCTCCGCTCCCTCCAGCTCCGCCACCAGCCCCAGCAGTGCCGCCCGCCCCATCCCGCCGCCCGGCAAACCTCCACCGAATCCGTCCCCCCACTGCCACCACCCTGGCCAGGCCCCCTGCACCGCCCTGCCACTCGCGTCCCGGGCCCGCGCCCTCACCCAGTGCCTGGATGCCACGGAGCAGTGCCATCTCCAGCCACAGCAGCCCCTGCAGCCGCTCCTGTGCCGCCTTCGACAGCGCCGCGTCCCGGGCCAGCAGCGCCTCCCTGCTGCACCGGGCCTCACTCAGTGCGAGAGCCAGGGGGCGGGGTTTGTGGGCGGGGGCCAATCGCGTGGAAGGGGCGTGGAAGGGGCGTGGGTGAGTTCAGCTGCGGAAGAGCCACACTCAAGGGGCCAAAGAGCCACATCTGGCTCGCGAGCCGCCATTTCCGACCCTTGGCCTAACCTAAGTTTTCCTCCAATCAGAAAGCTAGAAAAAGCCTATTTCTATCCATGCAAAATGGTGTTCTATGCTTCTTGACTTCTTGTGTCTTTTAGCCATGTTCATGTGTTCTGCTCCTGTGGACTGATAGAAGTGTGTTATACCTGGCTATGTATGTGATGCCATGGCAATATGCTCCTTCATATCTGTCGTACAGTGGAAGCCAACACATGTGCATTTTCTGAGTATACTCTACTTGTAAGTTTTGGTTTTACCTTTTTGCAATGCTGTACCATGTATATTCAACTATGCTTTTATCACAAGTAAAGCCATTATAGCCAGAAACACAGCACTCTGTGTCTGTCTGTTTACTCTGCCTCTTTTTCCCTATAAGCCAGTGATATTCCCAACAGATCAACAACTTGTTATATTACTTCAAATTATAAAAACAAAATAAGAGATTTGCAGGTTATATAAAATTGCATAAAATTTATGTAAAAGGCAATAGTATACAATAATAAAATGGAAGTCAGATAATTTATATCTTCCTGAATTTTCTGATTCTTTATGGAACAGCACTATACTTGGCAGTTTACCAAAGAAAATTCAGCTGCTTCCTAGTGATTCTGGATTTTTTATCTGCACCAAAATATATAAAAATCATCAGAAGCACCAGGCAATGTTTTTATTATATCATGCATGGATATCCCTATTAAAAAGGCAGTAGAGAAGAAAAGAAGCCAGTGTTTCTATCACTCCGTGACTACCTGAATAGAAGATTTAAATCAGGGGTGGGCAACATCAGGCCCGCGGGCCGTATACAGCCCGTGTGGCTCCCGGCTGCAAACCCCGCCCCTTCCACACAATTGGCTCCCACCCGCAAACCCCGCCCCCAGTGCTAGTGATTGGCTCCCACCCACAAACTCTGGCCCCGGTCCGCGGAAATCCCAGAAACCCCGCCCCCCACCCCCCCGGTCCCTGGTTATAAGTATCCACATGGCCCTTGGTAGAAAAAAGGTTCCCCACCACTGATTTAAATGATCCTAGTGTTCTTCTATCTGTTCTAGAGAAATGCTGAAAGGAATTGAACATTTTGTGACACTCTTTGAGGTGTCATGCCTCTTAGGGATGATGTAGCCAACACCAGATGGACCCATGGATATCGACCTCTACAGTCCATTAGGGCTTTGGTCAGTTGGGACTTTCACATAACATTTTAGTAAAATAGGAATGGTGTAAACCGAGTTTCCAACTGTAGCTGCACTCACACACGTGCAGGATTTTCTGTTCATGGTAAGAATATTATCAGTCAGTTTAGGCACCCTTCAGCCAGGGTGCCATAAATGCAACCAATGCCCAATTTTATCCCAAGGATGTCCATGCTAGTAAGACATAAATGTGCTATAACGACACATGAAGGATGAAAAGAAAAAGGTTCAAGATTTGTTAATCCAGTTTCACTGTTGCAGCTGCATGGTTCAAGGAGGCTGCTTTGTCCTGACATTGCAGCAAAATGTTTTTCTCAATTTATGCACATTTTCTAATGGAGAAAGCAGGCTTTTTTTTTTCTTTCCCCTTTACAATATATTTTCATTCAGGCAATCCATAGAAGCAATTGCCTTCTAGGTCCTTAAGTAGTATTTTTTTTTCTTTAAATAATTGACATTCAAGATACAAAATCCTAAGGAAACTGTAAGAGTTATAAATGATTGTCTCATACCTGTAGGTCTCTTCTCTTATTTGTCTGTCAATCTTTTTTCTCTGTACATTAATTTAAAGTAGGGAATGGACATTTTGATATCTATGAGCTCATTGTCCCAAGCATGACCAGGACATGGGATAAAAGGAGGGAAAAAATAATAAATAGGAATCACACTACCAATATTTTATTTATTTATTTATTTATTTATTTATTTATTTAATTAATTAATTAATTTCTATGACCACCCATCTCCCCCTCAAGGAGGGACTCTGGGTGGTTCACAGCCCCAACAACACCATTAAAATACAATAAAAACAACAATAAAAATATACAATAAAAATATAAATACAATAAAATCCAAGTGGCAGGTGGTTCTTACAGTGAAGCTAAATATCTTTAAAATAGTTGAGGCAGCTCTAAGAAATCAGCCATCCCCAAGCTTGACCACTTTCCTTCCTGCCCCAGGCGAGATCACAGAGCCAAGTTTTTAATTTTTTCCTGAAGTCCAGGGAATGGATATTATCAATATCCAGGGAATGGGGGACTCTGAAAAAGATGTTACATTCATTTTCCTTCAAGAGACCAGAGGGAAACTGTTACATATCCATATTTTCCTCATAACTACTCCATAGGACCAAAATGGATGAGGTCAATAAATTTGGTGGTTGTTCTATATGTATAAAAAGGTAAAGTTTCCTCCCGCACATTCGTGCACTCGTGTCCGACTCTAGGGGCCGGTGCTCATCTCCGTTTGTTAGCCGAACAGCCAGCGTTGCCCGAAGACGCTTCCACGGTCATGTGGCTGCATGACACGCGTGGAACGCTGTTACCTACCCACCAAAGTGGTACCTATTCATCTACTTGCATTTGCATGCTTTCGAATTGCTAGGTTGGCAAGAGCTGGAGCTAGTGCGGGAGCTCACTCCGCACGCAGGGCTAGGGATTCGAACCTCCGAACTTGCAACCTTCTGATCGACAAGCCTGGCGTCTTACCCGCTGGGCCACCAGGCCCTTTTATATGTATTTACTGAGGAAAATGATGGAAAGTAATGCTGTAGATGAATTCAAGAGGAAGAGATGTTGGAGTAAAAATGCCACTTGGATGTACGGCATGAGCCCAGAGTGGGGAAAATGTACCTTCAAGTATGTAAAATCACCTATGAATGAACTCAACTCCTGGTGACTTTACGGAGAGCATCATCTAGTTCTCTTGTTGAAGTGCGTCATTTTTGCCTTCTTCTGAAAAGTTTGTTGAATTCACAGTGTAACCTACAGCTTAATATTTTCTCCACCCAAATATGAATGACATCTCACCCTGTTTCTCTTCCCAGGCCAGGTACCTCCATCTCTTGAGGCATAGATGGCACAGTGACCCACAGTATTTCGGCTTTCCTTGGTTTCAACACAAACCAGCTGTTGTCACACCTTGTTAAGTTCATAGAGTTTGTTCCATTCCAGGACTGAAGTTTTATTCTTTATTTATTTTTATTTTATTTATTCTTTATATTATGTATATATTTATTTATTCATATATTCATATTTATTTATATTTTATTCTTTCAGAATAAAGACAACCAGGAGCCTGAATCAAGAAGCCTGAATACCATTCTCCTCCAACATTCAAGGCAAATCTAAATTTTGTGCTGGAAGGCCATTTTGCAGAAAAGAGATACATATGATTTGTAATAGCTGTATTATAACTGACAGCTAACTGACTAACCCTATATAACCAGTACTGACATACTATTTAACTCTGCCAATTTTCCTTGATTTATAAGAACATCTGAAAATTAATGATAACTGTAGATTTCTGCACTGTTCCCAAAAATAATTCTATGTTTTTTATTGTAACGCGATGTGAATGTGCCATACGATAAATAAATAAAATAAGTCAGGTTACAATGAAAGACCTACCCTTAAGCGATTTAAGTCTTGCCAAATAAAAACAGCTTGGCTCTAGTCCCAGATCTAAAGAATACAAAAATACCTCGGTCATTTTTTCTCCTTAGACGAGAAATATAAATGCATTTTCAAAAGTACTAAAGGTTTATGTTAAAGTATTGCAAGTTAATTTTGATATTATTTTTTAACCACAGTTGTGTGATATTTAACAGCGGTACTCATCATGCTAATAAGACACCAGCAGGAGTCAGTTTTTCCATCAAACACTGTCTTTGAAAGATGAAAAATTATTTCCTGAAAATATTCCATCAGAGAATATATTATGACATCTTTGTAAAAGCCAGAAAGATAATCACCTTTAATTACAATAAGTAGCAGTACACTGTAAGAATCACCAAACTTTTCAACAAATGAATTAATTCACACATACCTACAATGTCTAACTTTGCCTTTATAGGTTCAAATAAAAATTCCACTCCCTAGTTCTAGTGATAAAGAAATGCACTGCAGAGTTCTCATCCAATCGTTTAATTCTGTTGGTGTTACTCCAGTCATCAATTTATGGGTTAAAGTGGGATTTACCAATGGATAATTCTACAACTAATCTTGCATGAATAAGTGGTTCTTTGGATGCTGGAACTTGCAGTTACATAATTAAAGAATAGTATTTATTGTATTTATTTTTTTCATACATATGTTGGGTGATCTCAAATAATAAAGGATTAGCAGATATGGTAGGTCCCAAACTGAGTTCTTTCATGTTAATTTATTTATTTATTTTATTTATTTATTATTTCAATTTATTCCCCGCCCATCTCCCTTGCAAGGGACTCTGGGCGGGTTACAACAATTGAAAATTTAAAAACTATACAAAAACATCCTCTAAAAAAACATCCAATAATAAATTACATAAATCCAAGATGGATTGAGGGGCGTAGTATCGATCGTATAACTACGGGGCCAGCCAACCCCAGGAGGCACTGCCGCCTATGTCGTCCCAGGCCCGGTGGGAAAGCCAGGTCTTGAGGGCCTTCCGGAAGGCCAGGAGTGAGGGGGCCAGTCTCACCTCCAGGGGCAAGATGTTCCATAATGCGGGCGCTATTGCAGAGAAGGCACGTCTCCTGGACCCCGCTAGATGGAATTCTCTTGTTGAGGGGGTCCGAAGCATGCCCTCTCCGCATGTACGGGTGGGGCGGGCCGACGTTATCGGGACGAGACTGTCCCTCAGGTACCCTGGCCTAATCACAACATTAAATAATAGGATACAATTACATTGGTTTATTCTTTGTCCTTACTAATCCCTCCTTATTATTCAGCTCAGGTCTCAATAGAATAATATAACATTTTGGAGAAAAGATGCAGGCAAGCAGGGCAGCCCCAGAGGCTAAAATGGAGAAGACCTCCACAGCTACCATGTATTTGCCTTTGGTGCTCAAATAGGTTGGGATAAAAGTCAACCAGACACTGCAAAACATGAGCATGCTGAAAGTGATGAACTTGGCTTCATTGAAAGTATCAGGCAATTTTCTAGCTAGGAAAGCCACTATGAAGCTGATGATGGAGAGAATTCCCATGTAGCCCAAAACCAAGTAAAACATGAAGGCAGATCCTTCATGGCATTCTGCTATTATCTCCATCAGGGATTTCATGTCTAACCTGGGGTATGGAGGAGCAACGGCAAGCCATACAGCACAAATGCCAACTTGAATGAGAGAACAGGAAAGGACGATGGAGTTGGCCAGCCTTTTCCCCATCCACCTCCTGGATCCTGGTTTGGTGGCCATGAAAGCAAGAACCACAGTGATGGTTTTGGCCAACACACAAGAAACCGCCACAGTGAAGATGACGCCAAAAGCAACATGCCGGATGAGGCAGGTGACCTTGGTGGGCCGTCCAAGGAATAGGAAAGAACAGAGGAAGCAGAGCAGGAGGGAGGAAAGAAGGGTGTAGGTGAGTTCTCGGTTATTGGCTTTGACTATAGCGGTATCTCTGTGCATAATGAAAGTACTAAACACCAAGGCTGTGACCAGTGAGAAACAAAGGGCAGTTGAGACTAAACTCATTCCTAATGGTTCCTCATAGGAAAGAAAGGTTATTATTTTGGGGAAGCAGCTGTCATTGCTCTGGCTTCGATACTGAGCATCTAGGCACTGGATACATTCATCCATGTCTGAAAAGAAAAGGGGGGAAAAAGTTAAGAAAAGTAAGTTTGTCTACTAGAGCTTGACTGGATTATAAGCCAAATCAAGACAGCTCACTTCAACGTCATGTAGGAGCCATCAAAGTTGTGTGTGTTCATTTTCAAAGTCAAGCCACCACCTGTGATGGAATATCAGGCTGACTGTCAGAAGGGGGAAGAGTATGTGGAGCCATTCCAGAAAAGAAAATTAAATCCCAGGAAAGAGGAAAGTATGAGAAATTCAAAATAACTCTTCCTTGGTTTAGATATACATAAGTAGTCCTAGAGAGAAACTCTGAGAGACTTTCAAGACTCTGCTATAGTGTTTAATGGCAACTATTGCTTAACACAGTGAGAAGTCCGAGTACTTCCTGTTTCTTAATCTTGCCTACCTCTAAACTCTGACACCACCTCAAATTGGGTCGCTACCTTGATCTGCATTAAGGCAATCCTCAGAGGTGAAATGACATCATTTGACACAACCCTCAGGATAGATGAAACATTCAGGGTTCCATGTCACCTACCTGTCTTGTTGGAAATCTTTCCTTCAGGACATGGCAAACAATCATAGCAGCAAAATTTCTCCCCTTCCTTCTTCTGTTTCTGAAACCCTGGCCGGCACGAATCACTGCACACAGAAATAGGACATACCTGTCCATAAAAATCAAGACTCCAGGTTGCAAGGAAATGTAGGAAAATTAGTTTTGTGGGGGATACACATCAACTGAAGGGAAGGAAACAAGTGACTCATCAGGCTCTACGAATATAGGCTGTAGATTGCATTCAAAGAAAAGGGGGAAAAAAGTATTTTCATGGGACTAGTATCCTTTTGGAGTTTAATTATTTGGCTCAGAATAATGTCCAAATCATGTTCCTTTCACTTGAATGTTCCATCTCATAGTGTCCAGTATCCAAAGAATTTCCTACAGATTTCTTTCTTTTTTGGGGGGTGGGGTCTGGTGACAAATTCTTCTATATTTATATTTAATCAAGACTCAATCCATGTTTACTGTGATTTTTTAAGTTTTTTTTTCAAGTGTGCTAAGTATTGTATTTTTTCCTCTTTAAACAGATATATTCTTTTTAAATTATTATTACTATTAGTAATAGTTGTATTACTAAAGCAGTAAGAGCACTGAATTTATACTAGCACTACAAGAATTCTTGGCATGGACAAATTTTCAGCAATGGAAAGTTGTAAGCCCAGATGGCTAATCTTAGTGAAGGAAAATCTGTCAAGGAAATCTAAGAATCCATACCTGGTTGAAGGTTCTGGGCCACTCAACAATATCATCATCTATGAAGAATTGTTTTCTTTCAAAAGCTGTTGGTTTCATCTGTCCAATTTTGACTTTATGGTACGAGTTGTTTGGGAATAAAATCATCTGCATTATATCCAAATCAGCATCCATTTCCCTTTCATCATTAAAGTGCATGTTCTCTCCAGCTGAGTTGTTGAACGAAATGTCATGAAGAAATGCATGTAGCTGGGAGGAAGGGAAAAACAATAGAGGGATGTTATAACTAACAGTACAAAGGAAAAAAAAATTAGGAGATACTGTAGGAGAAGAGCCGTGCTAGTTTACCATAGAAAAAAATCTGAAATAGTCTGGTAGTGCAAAGAGTTAAGAAGATGACCTTGACAGAAATATGCAACATCTATTACCTAGGAGAAAAGACGGTATGTAGAATGAATTCCTAGGAGAAAGAGCTGAGTGCTGAATCGGCACTGAGAATGGGACTAAGTTTGATAGCTGTTGTAGAGGATAGTTGTTTTTTGTGGGTAATTTACAGCCTACGAGCCTGATAAAATGCTATTTTCGTTGCTCTTCAAGGAGGGAGAATGTTTAGTTATTTGGTAGATTGAAATCAATGTTGTATCAAAGATTCATGCACAATACAATGAATTCTAGTTAATTGTCTGCAAAATGATGAGTTTAAGGGAGGATAAATGAGAAATTCTCCTTCTAAAAAATAATAATTAAAAAAACCACCAGTATATGGTAAGGTGATATGCTAAGGTGTGGGACTGACACTGGAGAAACCAGGTTCTAGTTCGCACTCAGCTGCAGAATTTCTTTGGCTGTAAGAAGTTGCAGAGAGCCTGGGAGAAATTCGCATCTGGCCTCTCACATCAGTTAAGAGCACAGCCTCCCAAATCCCATGCCAGGACTTCCAATAGGAGAGGGACAGATGGGGTTCTAAAAGTGAAAGCTATCCGGTTGATGAGAGTTCTGAAATTTTATCCTATTATTTTAAATAAATATTGTTAGTGGATAATTGTTTTCTTCTGAGGTGTTAAAACATTGGACTGGAGAGACCCAGGTTCACATCCACCCTTAGCCATGGAAGCTCTATGCAGACTTTCGTCTCAGCCCAAGAGCCAGAATAATCCTTGCATTATTTTTTGAAAATCAGGCCGACACAGAGGAGAAGGAGGGAGGGAAGAAAATGATAGGGAATATCCATCAACATTCTGGCAAAGTTTTGTTTCCTTTTGTTGACACGGAAAAAAAACAGTAAATGTGAGAAGACTTTGCATTAAAAAATCAGAGAAAATGAATTTTATCAGAAGTTTGTTTTGTTATTGTACCTTTGGCAGACGAATGTACATTTCCACTGCTTACACCAAAATCTTGGAATCTCTTATATTACTAAATCATTCATTCTGTTTCCCTGTATTGGTTTTCCATTCCTAACCCTGTGAGGGTTTTTTTTTTAATTTCAAATTTCTGCTCTCTTAAGCATTCATTAAAATATTGCTGCTGGAAAATAAATATTAGTCTATGATAGATGACAGTGATTACAGGTAATCTTCATTTAGCAACTGCCTTGTTTAACAACCATTTGCAGTTACAACAGCGATGAAAAAGTATCTTTGCAATGAGTCCTCATTTTTACGACCTTTACAGTTATAACCTTACATCTGTAAAGCAAACAAAAGCTGAAGGAAGATTGTAGTGATGGCTTTACTTACAACCCGAATTGCCAGTCCCAATTTTGGTTGCTAAATGAGGACTACCTGTATTAGTTGGTGATCAAATCATTTTTTTCTACAGCCAAACATTTGGGTTCCCATGAAAGCTAATATGGAGATAAGTATCTGAAGATGCAGCTATTAATTCTAATCATTAATATATATTTGATTAATGATTGGAAAAAGTGGTATGATATTTCGTTTTATAACAGCAGGATCATGCAAAGCATATCATTGTGTAATGGGTGTATTACCTGCCAAGGTTGCATGTCTTGAAACTCAAGTCTTCTCTTACCCATTCTTGCTCTGTGCTTGGTCTTTGGTGAGTGCATTGTGTGGAGAGCATGGGCTACCGCATAGACAGCATTGTAGATACTGTAGCTGTGTCCACTCATCCTCACTTCAAAAACAGACCGAGGAGGCTTCTCCAGGTTCTCCTTCCCAGTACATAGTTCATCCTGCTCCAATGGCTCCTCGGAATTTGGAAATGAACATTCAAAAACCTGTTCCCAGAACAGCTGGACAAAACCATCTCCTTCCGGCTGGTAAGGGTTTTTCTTCTGAAGATACATCTGGAACTCCTGAGGTTCATTGGAATGAATTGTGAAGGACATGGCACCTTGGAACATTTGATAATCCATCCGTCTAGTCACGCCCGTTACTGCAAATTCCATCTGGGCTGTCATAATCCACACTTTTCCATAATATGTGGTTTCAGAAACTACAAATGTATTAAAGGTAATTAACCACATAAGATTCATAGTGTCTCCATAGATGACAAGCGCTCTGGCCCTCTCATTCATAATAGATACCTGGAGATTTCCAAATTTACCCATATCAGTCTGGGAAAAAACACGACCTTGGTGTGGGAACATCTGTACGAAGGCTGAACAGATTCCATGCTCAGAAAACAAGGCTTCTATGGTTTTCAAGAAATATTTTCCACTATCATTATCTCCTGTAAAAAGACCTACCCATGTCCAGCCAAAGTGCAGAAGCAAATGGATAATTCCCATGTACTGGTTTCTATCATTTGGGAACATGTGATAAAAGGTAGGACCCTTGGCTGTGTAAATGTCTTTCGGGGGAAATGATCCGTAGGTGAGCTTAAAAAAAAGTGCACATAAGAGTGATGCATTTTCATAAATGAATCATACCTGTAGAAAGGAGATTCTTATGTGGCTATTTATCCTCGCTGAAAATAAAAATGTCTCCTTTACTTATTTAATAGAGATGGAGAAATATGCTGAACTTTAAATGGAAAGAAGGCTTCTGAACCTACCTGACCATCCCAGGAGCCCTTATTTCTCAAGTACACTAAATCTGTTCCTCATCTCTTGTCCTTCCATGAACACAGGCCAAACTGTATTTTACTACCATGTCTGTTTCCTATTTGAAAACTGCAAAATCTCCTCCCTGATGGTAATCAGATTAGGACAAGTATCAAAAGCCATTCCCTGCTGTTATGCGTCATCCTCACCTGTGGAATCTTGTAGAGTCCTAAAAGACCTGCCATGTGAAAAGAAGTGTCAGATCCAAGTCCTCCAATTACAGCAATTAGGTTCTTTTGGGCTCCACATTCATAGTTGGGAACAAAACGGTATAATTTGAAGAGCAAATTGAGAAGACTATAATAGGTCATCCTCTCATCGTAGTAGGTGTCATAGATGTGGAAGCCCAGTGTGACATTTGGCAAAATTGTTGGAGATTTGTTGATTGTATTTACAGCAAAGGCCAAAGCCAAAATGTTCTGGTAGAATTTGGTCAGCATCCTGCAAATAGAGTTACAAGTCTTTTCACAAAGGAACTTGATGATATGGATAAAGGCCACTCTGGCCAGCACAACACTTGGGAAGGTGCAGTGTGACCAGATTTATGAAGATGAATCAGAAGGTTCAAAAGAATGGAGCAGATAAAGAGAGAGGGCAAGGTTGAAATATGTGTACTTGTGAAAATGGAGCTGAATAGAAATCTATATTTAGAAATCAGTAAAATGCCTCCAACGGCAATACATGTGATATTGAAAGCCTTTCCTGAAAACACAAATCAACTCACCAATTCTCAGGGAAAGGATTTTCCCAATCCTGCAGCCAATGACTTCCCAAGAGCTGAATCGTGACCCACTTTTATTAGGCTGATAGAAAATACTCCTCAATAATATAATTAAATTTGGGGACAGTTGGTGGTGCAGTCTCCCCCCTCCCCAGTTTTTATTTCACTCCCTCCCACCCACCCTCTCTTTAAAAAAAGGTGAAGATTCCCCCCGCACATTTATGCAGTCGTGTCCGACTCTAGGGGCCAGTGCTCATCTCCATTTGTTAGCCAAAGAGCCAACGCTGTCCGAAGATGCTTCCACGGCCATGTGGCCGGCATGACACACACGGAACGCTGTTACCTACCCACCGAAGTGGTACCTATTCATCTACTTGCATTTGCATGCTTTCGAATTGCTAGGTTGGCAAGAGATGGGGCTAGTGCAGGAGCTCACTCCGTCATGCGGGACTAGGGATTCTAACCTCCGAACTTGCGATATTCCAATGGACAAGCCTGGCATCTTACCCGCTGAGCCACCATGCCCTACCATGTCCTTCTCTTTATCCCTAACTAAATTGCATATGAATTTCTTCATAGAGAAAAGCAGGCAATAGTTCTTCTGCCTGCTAATCAATCACACCTATGTCAATTTTGAAGTCTTTTTCATCAATATTCCGAGTGTTTATATGGTCTCCCCAGCACTGGGGCATTGCTTTCTCTGACTTAAGAGAGCTTCTCACTTTCTCTGCAATTTAACAGAAAGCTGCAAGTTCAGCAAGATGAAGATAACACTGAGCTTTTCAAGAAAGAAAGGAGAGAATAATAGTAAGAAGCTGAAACTTCTTTCAAAGTAGTAGGAGATTGTAAAGTGGCTGGAAAATGACACTGACACACAGAGAAATAAAATAACCTGTATATACCCTGTAACAGGGGTACTACTTGTTTCACATTTTTATTTCCTATATCTGACTTTGTAGGATTTGAGTAACACTTGATTTGGGAAGGAGGGTTGAGTTTCTTACACTGGAAGGTCAAAGCCCATATCTTGCGAAGGGTTATTTTTGAAAGCAGCTTCATGAAATATATAAATGACCTGAGAAGCCATCCCACCAATGAGAAGAGTCCCTGGCTGATACCAGTCATGAGGAACAGTGAGGAATCTGGTTCGAGGACACTCTGTGGTCGCTCTTTTGCACTCTCCAAGAGACAGCAAGAGGAACGGTGCCAGGAGTCTCACCATCCTTGCAGCTGTGTTTTCCTGGAGAATAGAGTCTGCTGCATCCGATTCCAGTTTTGTCACCTGAGAGTTTTAGACACAAAGCAACAAAGTCTCTGAAAATTACGTCGCACAACAAACAAACAGACAAATAAAAAAACCCCACACAAAACAGTTCAGGGATTTGAAGCCGTTTCTGTTCTAAATGGGGGACAGAGCCCTGGCCTGCCTCCTTTCCCTAAATCCACTTCTGAAGAATACCTGTATTTTATAAAGTCTTTCTCGACTGCATATGGACTTCTCTGTTCTGGAGAACTGGTGGGGTTGTGATTGATGAAACTAATTACAATTATGGGGTAATTATAGGAGAGACAATGAACTCTGCTGGGTATTAGGAACAACACATTGGTAGTAGATATGCTTTTTTGGTGTCCCTGATGGTCTCCCTGATGGAACAGCCAGTGGGAGATGAGCTCCAGGATGATCACTTTGATTAAATATGAACATAATAGCATAGCCCATGAGTGTAGTTGGACCAAGGCAAACAGCTTTGAACCTTTAGGAAAAGAATAAATCAATATTCTGCTGAACCTCATGTCCCATGATAAGATAGACATTTTCATCCATTGGCATATCTGTTGGATCTCTTTCCCGTGATTTTCTTCAAACAGAAGCAATACTAATATGTATTTCAGGACATGTCTCCAAAATAGAATAAACCTGTTCTGGATGGTATTGATGTATTTATTGATTTACTCCCACACTTTGCAAATTGATATCCCCAATCTCATTGGATTTTCATCCCCATCCTCTTGGATCAGTTTGACTAACAATAGAAGTACTGTATGTATCTACCTAATGTGAAGTTAGGCTGATCTAATTCAGTATCATATCCATCATTGCCATGGCTTATTGAGGAAAGAAGAGCATGTGACCACCTATATCTCTGTTCAGTCTGGGCACAGTGAAGGGTATAGGGAAGAATGAAGGCAGTCATGATAGAAGCTTGAGGCCAGGAAAGAAATAGTTATTCTTTGGGATGGCTAGTAGCTTAGAGGGCTCCTCACCCATATGGACTGAGTTAGATCTTTTTACTATCCTTGCCTCTTGGATTTTAACCTTATTTATAACTATTAATAATCATATTTATGCATGTTAGATATTTTTTATGTCTCTTGTTTTAATGAATCATTTTATTATAAACTGCCCAGAGTCCCTCCAGAGGAAGGAGATGGGCGGTGGTAGAAATTTGATTAATTAATAAATAAAATAAATAAAGCTTCCGGATCCATAAACAGGATTAAGGAGATATAAGGGGGATTAATCTAGTGCCAACTATGGAACAGGGATTCCATAAGGCTTTCCTCAGCCCTGATTTACAACAACAGAGATGCCTCTGCTAAAAAGGACAGAGAATATTGTTGCAGTTTCTGATTATATAGATCAGTTCCCTAGTTCCAAGAATAAGGTTTGTTGCAACCTAAAGAAGGTAAAGGTAACAATTTTATTAGGCAAAGTTCCCTCTCTACCTGGTCACAGAGATTTTGCTTCTGTCTGTGCTCCTGCCCTCTGAAGATGCTGGCCACAGATGCTGGCGCAACGTTAGGAACCACAACTTCCAGAACACGGCCACACAGCCCGGAAGACCCACAACAGCAATCTAGAATAAAATAAAATGAAAGGTTAAAATAAAGTTAAAATACATTTATAAAACTACCTAGCTAAACTGTAAGGGTGAAATCTAAGGTGCAGCCTAAAGTAGATGATAATATAGTCACTAAGATTATGTTAAATATAACATGTAAAATGTAAGTATCTAAAATTACAATTATGTTAGAATATAAAAATTTAAATGAATTACTGTTACATAAGGTACATTACAAAAATTAGCCCATCAGTGTCTGACGAATCTTCATTGCTGCTGTGCAAAACCTGGCTACCTGCGCTGTGGCAATAGGCTTTCATCTATAAGTGGCATTTGAGTATACTCTGAATCTGGGCAACCAGGATATTTTCTAATCAGAGGTGAGATGACTTTGTTTTGGAGATCTCTGTAAAAGACGCAGCGAAGAAGGACAAGGTCTGTGGTTTCCATCTCTCTGGAGTCACAAGGCCAGAGCCTTACGGCCAATGGTCCTTTTTTATATTTGCCATCCAGTACTGCAGAGGGGAGAACGTGGCATCGAGCTACAGAAAAGGCTTTCTGATGGCTGGGTGTTTCGAGCTGTGTGAGATAACTGGTGACAGTGACAATATATTTATGTTGTGCTGGAGACAGGACAGTTAAAACCTTCCCTAAATCTGCTTGCCACTCTCTAGCCTATATCCTTTGTTTCAGATTTTGCCTGATTGTATTCCATCTCAAGAACTGAGGATGGGAAATAGCCTAGCTTTAAAAGATTAAACGGCTGACTCATCAGCCTTAATCCATGTGGATTGAAAGTTATCCTGAAGAATGAGAGGTGCTAGGCCTTAGGGGTGAAAGTTGAGCTTTAGCCAAAGGTTTAGAGAGACTAGACACACTCTTGACTCAACTTTTAGTATGCCTGTTTCTAGTCATAGATGTGCATTTGAAACCCATCAAGGCATCTGGAGTGCTGCTCTGATGAATTTAGATTGCACTCTTTCCAGAGATGTGAAACATGAGGTTGGGGGGGCAACTAGAGTCCCGTAGAGAAGCTGAGCTAATGACTTGGCCTGAAAGAGTTCGAGTGTGGCTGGAACATAAAATCCTCCCTTACAGCGGAAAAAAATTAAGATGGCGTTGGCAGAGGCTGCAGCATATTCACAGTGGGCTTTCCTCGAGCTTCTTGTTTGTACTACAGTAAGACCTAAGTTCTTGGAAAGATTGGTGGGAAGGAAGATAGAAAAAGTTGAGAACCATCACCTGTGTCCAACAGAAGAAGAGATCATTGGCATACAATAGGTAACAATGAAGACCCATCCATAATTCAGGCTTCTCTGGGGATTCTTGAGGGCCACCACCGTTTCTGCCTCCTAGAAGACCCAGCTCTGATTAAAAGCCTCCTTGAGTATCTTGTCAACTTGCATTAGTTATCTGGGCAAAGTCTTAAAAGGAATGGGGAGCTGAATGATGAGGTTGCCATCTAAAAATGTCTCCCCATTTGGAGTCTCTTCAGAAGCAGGAAGTGCAAAGACAAATTATTGCTTTTTAAAAATTAATTAATTGATTATTTAATTAACCAAGTGATATGCTTTTGGAGGAGGGGGTTAGTTAAAAGAGAGTCAGTCTGGATGAGTTCTTTGACACACCAAGCAGGTTGTGACTTTTGCTGGTATTACATTGTTTAAGCAGTCCAAAGGACTTCAATATCTATATCAGGTCTGCTTCTTTAGGAAAACCATGGAACTGTCTTCACATGTGCCAGGTTCTACGGTAGGTCTCTGAGAGATTTGTCCTTTGAGACAAGGAGAAAGATGGCTAGATATTAAATTAAATCTTTACTGGATTTCAGGAAAGGTAAATAAAGATAAATAAATAAAATAAATAAACGTAAATAAATAATATAAAGATAAAGTGAGTCAGTACTTATTGAACAAGCCAGAATCTCAAACCTTTGAAACTGTTTTTGAGTGTTTCTCTTATCTGTACTCCTCCTTGTACATTTTGATGACACATACATGTTTATATTCTCTGCATGCCTGTCTTCCCATTCAGTTAGAGTCAGCAAGTTAGACTGGATTCTTCTAGCCATGAACTCAGACACTAATAATCACACAGAAGAACATGGACACATTCAAGATTTAGTGTTTAAAAAAAGGAGATTTGACCTACACTTATCATCTCTTCCTTGACACAGCAATATCACTACCTATTTTGGGTACAATTGTTTGCTTATTTTACATGAAAAAGGAGAAAGCAGAAAAAGGGCTTTAAATTATTATTTTTTATTTCACAAAGGGGCAGCAATGTTTTAGAAAAAGAAAAGTCATCCTTGGCAGTAGATCTATTAGCCTCAAGGGAAAGGTTTGGAATCCACATATACCTACAGGATCAAATGTAGGTATGTACCTTCCTTCACTGACATATCACCATTTCTTCAAGAACCTCCAAGAATTAGTTTTCCCTCTGGCTGAATTCTCTGACAGCTGCTAACATGGTGGTCTGTTTCTTGCTCAGCAAGACAGTGTATACTATCAGGACAGTATGAACAAAAGACTATTAAAAGCTAATCTTATACTCCACCGAGATGAGGCACTCTTTCATCAGATTATGATGAAAGAGTGCCTCATCTCGGTGGAGTATAAGATTAGCTTTCAATAGTCTTTTGTTCACACTGTCCTGATAGTATACACTGTCCACTCAAATTACCCAACTCTGAGTGGTGTATAACTCGCCAATGTTTAATTGGGATTTAAAATAATACAAATCAAATTTAAAAGCAAAATCATTCATTATATTAACAGAAAACAAGGAGTTTTATGACTCAGAATAAAACCAATTCCTCCTCAGGAGGGATCCTTTGATTCAGGTTTTTTCACAATAAATAAAATGACAACTCTCTTCTTAGTGATCTTCTGGTGATGTTTTTCTCTCAATCCACAACTCTTCTGAGTGTAAGGCACTCCATCCAATATCTGTAATCTCCCTGCTCTAGAGTAACTCACAGATGCATGAGTTCTTAGAAGCAGAAGAGTTTATTACAGGATACAGAAGCTAGCACGAACAAAGACTGGAATGCCATTTAAACCTTTCCCTCCCCCAGGGTCCTTTGCTGTTGACACGTGTGCTCAGGTCTGCCCGGTTGTTCCGGCAACCGCCGTCCAGATGTGTATTCCGAGCGTCGGGTGGATGCGAGCCGGTCTATTCCCCTTGTTAGACCGGCGATGTCAGTTTCGCGCCACTTCCAGTCTTCTGGTGAGCTCTTTGTCTGCCTGCCATTTTGGCAGAGATCGGGTGATGTCTGACATGCTCCCGCCCCAAAACTCACCCACCCCCCACCCCGATTCCCTTCAATGTGGTTTGTCTGGGAATTCTTTATGGAACTTCTTGACCAATTTAGGGGCGCGTGTGTGTTTGGCGCTGACCCATTCCTTGTCTCCAATTGGTAGATGTTGCCACTTCACTAGGTACTGTAACTGCCCCTTGTGCCTTCTGGAGTCCAGAATTCTATCAATCTCGAAATGTGGTTTGCCCTCCACCAACAATGGGGGCGTTCCTCTGGTTCAGGATGCCAGTGTTGTGAACTGTGGTGTTGTTCCAACAAACTGATGTGAAACACAGGATGCACCTTTCTTAGCACTTTTGGCAATTGTAATTTTGCCGCTACTGGGTTGATGACCTCAATGATTGGGAATGGACCTATGAATTTTGGTGCCAATTTCCGTGATGGTTGTGTTGCCCGCAGATTTTTTGTTGACAAGTACACCTTGTCTCCTACTCTTAATTCCCATTTTTCCCCCCTCTTGCAGTCCGCATATTTTTTGTAACTAGCTTTGGCTTCCTGCAATGTTTGCACCATGACTGGCCAATTGCTGCTTAGTTTATCTTGTTAAAGTTATTTGGTTAAAGTATTCTATGCAGAATTAAACGCATGGCATTTTCTCCACTGAATCTGGCCTGAAAGTGGAAATTTACAAGTTACCCTGCATTGAAAAGCTGGTTCCCAAAACATTCTACGAACAGTCGATTCGTAAACAACAGGTGCCCTTCTAGCCAAAACAACTCTTATCAGCGTTTTTTCCCAAGGGAACTGAAAAGTATCTCAAGGGAAGGCCAATGCGCCACACTGCCATTGTGTGATGATTTATAGTAAGTACAATTGCTACCAAAATGCTATGCTGAAAGAGGTGCCCATATGAACCAATCATATTTCAGCTATGAACCATGGGTATTCATTCTTACTTATGTTCTCACTTATGTTCTTCCTATGCTTTTTCTTTATGTAGACTGCTATCTACATGTACTATTGTATCTGAACTGTAACTATGCCTGGTCTTTGCACAGACCATGATGATTCTTTCCATTCTAGTGATGGAACTCTGCTTATGCTTTGATTTTTCCTTTTTGCAATAATGCACTATACATCCATTATTGCCTTATGCTATCAATAAAGTTATTGTTAGCCTTACAACACGTTGTTTGAATTACTTCAAGCCTGGAACCCCATAAGCCACCATCACTTAATATATCTATCCATTCGTCCGCTTTTAGGGGTTGTGGCAGTTCCGTGTTGTGTGACATGGCCAATTCGGGGATAGTCACAAAGTCCTGCCCTGTGGCGACTTTGAATGGCGAAAACCCCGTGCTTTGATGTACCGCGTTGTTATAAGCAACCTCTGCAAACGGCAACAGTTCCGCCCAGTCGTTCTGTTGGTAGTTAGTGTAACATCTAAGGTATTGCTCCAGTGTAGCGTTCAGACGTTCACTCGCACCATCCGTGCAAGGATGGAACGCACTACTGAGCCCCTGTGCCGCTCCAATTAACTTCAAAAAAGCCCGCCAAAATGTGGAAGTAAAAGTGCTGCCACGATTGCTGATTATGCGTTCCGGCGTTCCGTGGGCTCTATAGATGTGTTGTATAAACAGTCTAGCTAGCTTTTGGGCATTCGGTATTCCTTTGCATGCAATGAAGTGTGTCTGCTTGGAGAATAAATCAGTGACTACCCAAATTGCTGTGTTCTTTTTGCTCACCGGCAAATCTACTATGAAGTCCATGGTGATTTGCTTCCATGGTTGTGAGGGGTTTGCTACTTCCTGCAGCTTCCCTGTGGGTTTCCCAATTTTCCTTTTGGCCATTGCGCACACTGGGCATGAGCGCACATAGTCTTTAACGTCAGTGCGCAAGGATGGCCACCAGAATTTACGTCGGATTAAGTGTAGTGTTTTTACGAAGCCGAAGTGCCCTGCCGTTTTGTGATCATGATGCATGGTCAAGACCTTTTGCCTTAAGGGCTCAGGGACATAGGCTTTGTTGTCCTTCCACCCCACTCCATCCTTCTCCACTAGGTTCTGTTTGTTCTCCCCCACCAGGTGTCCGTTACTGTTGCCGCCCGCAGCTCGGCTGTCCACGGGTCACTTTCAGCCACGCGCTTCACGCTGCTGCGGGTGATTGCCATGTTGCCTTCCCCCCTCCCTTCTGTTATTGCTGAGCTCTGTGCCTCCACTGGCTGGGAGGGGATGAGGGATTCAATGACCTCTTCCATTTTGCTCTCATGTTGCGGCAAGCGTGCTAACGCGTCTGCCAAGTAGTTTTTCCCCCCAGGAAAATACTTCAATGTGAAGTTGAATCTGCTAAAGAATTCTGCCCACCTGAGGTGCTTAGGGTTCAACTTCCTGGGTGGTTTGAGAGGTTCCAAATTTTTATGGTCCGTCCACACTTGGAATGGCTCTGCTGTGCCTTCTAAGAGATGTCGCCACGTGCTTAGGGCATGTTTGACAGCGAAAGCTTCTTTTTCCCAAATATGCCATCTTTTCTCCGTCAGGTTAAACTTTCGGGAAATGTAAGCGCATGGTCTTAGTTTCCCCGTGTCATCAGCCTGCAAGGGCATGGACCCCACTGCGCTAATTGATGCATCTGTGTGTATCACAAATGGTTTGTCAGCTTCTGGGTGCTTAAGTATGGGTTCTCTTGTGAACATTTCCTTTAGACTATCAAATGCTGTCTGGCATTCCTGCGTCCACACGAGTTTCGTGCTCGGTGACAGGGCTTTCGCGTTTGCTCCCTTGCCTTTTGTCTTTAATAGGTCAGTCAGGGGCAGTGCGATTTGTGCGAAATTCTGAAAGAATTGCCTATAAAACCCCGCAAAGCCGAGGAATGCTTGCAGCTGTCTGCGCCTGGGGGGGGGCTGCCAGCCTAGGACCGCCTTGACTTTTTCAGGGTCCATCTCGATGCCCTCATGTGAAATGCAATACCCCAAGAAGTCTAACTGTTCCCTGTGAAATTCACATTTCTCGAGTTTTACATAAAGCTTTGCCTCCAATAACTTCTCGAGTACCCTCTTAACTAAATCCATGTGTTCTTCCAGATTCTCAGAAAATATTAATATATCGTCCAAATATACAATTACCCCTTTATACAGAAATTCATACAATACTTCGTTTATGAACCTCATGAAAATTCCCGGTCCCCCCCGCAATCCCAAATGGGAGCACCCTATATTGGAACGATCCCAATGGGCAATTGAATGCTGTTTTACATTCGTCCCCCTCCCTTATGCGAACACGATAGTAGGCTTCTCTGACATCTAGTTTTGTAAAGATTTTTCCTTTTGATAACTGGGCTAACATGTCTTTTAGCAACGGTAGGGGGTATTGTCTGGTAATCGAAATTGCATTGAGCCCCCTGTAATCCATGCAGAGCCGGAGTGAGCCGTCCTTTTACTTTCTGAACAGGACAGGGGCTGCAAGGGGGGAGTTGGCTGGCTCAATGAACCCCCTTGCCAAGTTCTTATCTATGAAGTTGCGCAGCTCTTGCAGTTCCTTTTGCGTCATAGCATACATCTTGGGCTTGGGGAAAGGTGCCCCTGTCAGATTTCTTATACTATATGATATTGGTAAATTGGATTTCTTTTCAATGCAAAAGTGTTTTGGCAAATTGCATCTTTTACAAAGCAAAGCAAAGCATTCTCATGGTGACGTGAATGCCAGGTGGCTGGACAACAGAGAAGCCTTGACGTTGTTTACATCCTCATGAGATAATGAAGCTAGAAGGTACCATTATTATGGCTAGCAATGGAAATCTTCCATTGGGAGATATCCTCCTGATGTCCTTCCGTGGGAAGCCTTGCCCATGCCCAAGCCCCCCCTGAGCAAGGAGGAGGGGGGAACTCAGTGCGTAGATGCAGCACTGCTAACCAATAGCAGGTCATGCTATGTGCTTTAGGCCTAATGCTTTGAGGCCTAGTGTGCGTGCCACAGCTAACTTCCAGCCAATCAGAATGCTAGAAGAACTGAATATACAACCATGCAAAATGGTGTTCTATGTCTTCTTGATTTCTAGTGTCTCTTAGCTATGTAGTTCTTCACGTGTTCACTTCCCGTGGACTGGGCAGAGTGAGCTATGCCTGGCTTTGGGTATAGGCCATGGCAGGAACTCTGGCCCTGGGATCAATACACGGAACTCTGCTTATAAGTTTGTTTTGTTTTCCTTTTACAATGATGTATCCTGTATATTCATCTTTTTCATATTTGCGATAATGTGATTGTATCTGCATTATTGCCTTATGCCTATCAGTAAACACTGTTGGCCCTAACAAGCTGCATTCTTGTCTGTTTATTCTCAAGCCTCGGGTTTTTCCCCTTTAAGCCAGCATATACCCCATCAGCCCCAGGGATGAGATCAATGGTTGCGTCTGACTGCCTATGGGGGGGGGGGGGTTCCTGCTCACATTCTCTTTTGTCAAATACCTCTGCTACTGAAAGGTATTTCTCCGGAATTGCGTTGGAGAGTGTGCTATCACCTTTATCCCGCTCCCCCTCTTCCAATTCCAACCCCGTTTATTTATTTATTTATTCTACTTATATCACCGCCCATCTCCCTCTACAGAGGGGACTCTGGGCGGTTTACACAAACGGTTTACACCGTTGCCCCCAACTCGACGTAGTCCGGTGGGCTACCATTGTCCAAGTCATGATAATTCCCATCCGTAAATTCCAACTCTCCCGAAACCCAGTCTACCTTGGGGTTTCTTGCCCTCAACCATTTTAAACCTAACACAATGGGACGTGTTGCGATGGGAGCCTCTAAAAATCATAATGTCTCCACATGCGTTCCCAACGTCATTTGAAGTCCTTCAGTGTAAAATTCCACTGGCCCCCCTTTCAGTTCAGACCCATCTAGTTGGCAAAATGTGATGGGGGTTTTAAGTTTACAAAGGTCCAGACCCACCTTTTTGGCTACGTTCGGGTGCATCAAATTCATCGAACAGCCCGAATCTAACATGGCAACTCCCGCATACTGTTTCCGTCCCCCCAGCGTTTTTAACTGTACCTTCAGATGCATTGTCAGGTTGTTGCGACTACTTCCTTTGCGCCCCTTTGTGGAGGTCTGTCCTGTGGCGCTCATCAGAACAGACCTGGCTCGTTTCCCGCTGTCTGGATTTCGAAATCGGAGTCCTCGCTGTCTTCTTCTAGGTCTGGATTCTGCCAATGGTGCACTGTTGCCGCTGCTGCTCCTTTTCCTTTAGTGTGTGTTGTCTTTGGGTTACTTTTGTCTGTTGCCTTTTTTCCCGGAGGTTGTTCAATAGTGTTCGTTCTCCCCTGAGGGCAAGCACTAATTCGGTGTCCCTCCTTCCCGCAGCGAAAGCATAGTCCCTTTTCAGTCCGGTGATCCTTCTCCTCCTCCCAACTCCGCTGTTTCGCATGCATACGAGTTTGATTTGTGAAATTTCCCTCGTTTCTCTGTCTGAATTGCAGTTTTCTGATACTTTGCAACTGTAACCTGTGGCTCTCGATTTTCCCGGCTAATTGGATCCACCCCTCTAGGGTTCCGGGGTCATCTCTGTCCAATGCCTTTTCCAATAGGTCCTGTTTTAGGCCATATTGAAAGTGTTCTATCTTTATCGATTCCGGCCATTCCGGCAGATAGGATAATAATCTTTTGAAGTCCATAGCATATTCAGCTACTGTCGTAGTTCCCTGCCTTACGTTCCGGAGTCGCGCCCTAGCTGAGACTTTGGTCAGCGTATCTTCAAACCGTTTCCGGAGAGCATACATGAACTCTTGAAAGTCCAGTAGTTCCCTAGCCCCCCTGTCATGAAGTGTTACCAACCAGTCCCCTGCCTCACCTTCCAGAAAACTGGAGACGTATCTGATTTTGCTCTCTTCCATTCGGAAGGTGTATTCGAATTCTCTCATGAACCCCTGTACATGGGTTAAGAAGCATGCGAGGTTCTTGGGGTCGCCGTTGAATTTTGTTTTTAATTCACCCATTCCAAACGGGGTATGTGGCCCCCCTGGGGTCGTGTATGGATTGTATGACGGAGTCATGGGTGCTCTGGTATAGGGGCGGGGTTCCTCCTCTTCCTCCCCCTCACTTACGATGTATCCCTCTCCTTCGGTTGGTGCCGGGCTCTGTCCCCCCACTCTGGGTTCATCTAATTTGTCCATTAGTTTCCCAAAGCCTGCGCCCAATGAGTCCATTTTATTTATCAGCATTCCTATATTTAGCTGCACATTGGACATCTGTTCCTCCAACCGTACTATGCGTTGGGTTGGAGTGACCCTCTTCTGGTTTCCTTTTGCCCCTTTCTCAGCTAGCCCTTCTCCTACAGCCACGGACCATCCCGCTAGCCTTGGTTCGGTGCTGCTTAGATGAATGGGGGTTTTGGTTACCTCTAGTGTGTTTTTCCTTCTTCTGTGCTTTCTTGCCCTCCCGCTCACCGGCAACTCCCTCCATCATCTGGGTGCTTGATGAGCTGGGTCCGGCTTCTTTGCTGGTTCCTGCCGCCTCTACTGATTCCATTCCGTGGTCTCCGCTGGCCGCTTGCTACTTGGGCGCACTGGTCGCTGCCGTCGCTCGCTGCCTCTCAGCTGTTGAGAACGCCGGTTTGTGCTGCTGCTGCTGTGCCGCCGCCGCCGCTCGCTGTTAACGCTCGCTGCCTCTCCGCTGCTTGGGGCCCACCTATCTGCTGCTGGGACCGCCGTTTTCTGCCGCTGCGCTGCCGTCGCCGGTTTTTACTGCCGCTCTTCCGCCGCCGCTCAGCTGCTCAGAATGCCGCTGCTCAGCTGTTAGGAGCGCCAGTTTTGCTGCTGCTCCGCCGCTCAGCTGCTTGGGCTGCTCCGCCGCTCAGCTTTTAGGGGCGCCGGTTTTCGCTGCTGCGCTGCCACCTCTGCTCCGCGGCTCGGGACGCCGGTTCCTGCTGCCGCGCTGCTGCCAGGGATCCCCGCCTCTCAGCTGTTTGGCGCGCCGGTTCCTGCTGCTGCGCTGCTGCCGCTGCTCCGGACGCTGGTTCCTGCTGCCGCGCTGCTGCCAGGGATCCCCGCCTCTCTGCTGTTTGGTGCGCCGGTTCCTGCTACTGCGCTGCTACCGCTGCTCCGCTGCTCGGGACGCCGGTTCCTGCTGCCGCGCTGCTGCCAGGGATCCCCGCCTCTCAGCTGTTTGGCGCTGACGGGGACAGCCGGTTCCTCGCTCGCCTGGTCCCCTTCCGAAACTTTTTTCCCCGGGTCTCTGCCCAGTATGTGTAGAAGCCGGTCTCAACCGTGAAGCTGTTGGGTTCGCTCCCAGGAAAACCGGTTGGTTTGGGGATTCCAATCTTTATGTAAGGCTCTCCATCCAATATCTGTAACCTCCCTGCTCTAGAGTAACTCACAGATGCATGAGTTCTTAGAAGCAGAAGAGTTTATTACAGGATACAGAAGCTAGCACGAACAAAGACTGGAATGCCGATTCTGGGAACAACAAGCACATTTAAACCTTTCCCTCCCCCAGGGTCCTTTGCTGTTGACACGTGTGGTCAGGTCTGCCCGGTTGCTCTGGCAACCGCCGTCCATATGTGTATTCCAAGCGTCGGGTGGATGCGAGCCGGTCTATTCCCCTTGTTAGACCGGCGATGTCAGTTTCGCGCCACTTCCAATCTTCTGATGAGCTCTTTGTCTGCCTGCCATTTTGGCAGAGATCGGGTGATCTCGGACACAGAGTCCATATCCTTGGATTAGAATGGAAATATGCCTAGTGTTTTGGATTCTTTAACAAATAGTGCAAATGTGAAAGTGACATAAAAGAGATTACCCATTAAAAATTCAACAACAATACTAGATAGGGATTTAGTAACAATTTTATTAGGCAAAAAAAAAATGAAAACATGGGAGATAAATCAATAAATATTAAAAATTCTGATGTTCCTAGATCAGATCTGTGTCTCTTCTGCTATCCTTTATCCCCATAAAAGTAAACTGTTGCTTTGGATGGGCCCTGCCCATCTGATGCATCTGAAACCCTCTGTTTTCTGTGGCAAACAGTCTCCTCATGAAAATTATGCACAATGGAGGATCCGCATTAGATTTGGTAGCACAAATACTAAAATTGGAATGATACAGAGAAAATTATGATGGCCGATGCTTAAAGATGGTATGAACCTTCACGAAGTGTTCCATTTTTCTATAAAACCTTCAATACTTCTCACCAGCCCTGGCTATGTTCAACGGGTGGTCCTCTTGCTTTCCTGGAAATTTTGTTTTGATAATGGCCTATCTTCAAGACAAGCCTATTCAGTGGGGCAGGCTAAGAAATTTGGCACAAGTTCATGGGAAGAGGCAAATGTAACATTTGTACTTACATCCTTCAGCCAGACCACCCCATTAGTTCTGTAGCAATATTTTTTCCCTCTGCTGTAAAATAAAAATGGAGGATCCATTATGAGGCAAGTTCATTGAGAAAACATTGTGTTTTATTCAATTCGTGAGAGCAAATTCTTTTCTTAGGATCCATCTATGGTGGGTAAAATCATCAATAAGTGAGTTTTATATTCATCTTATTGCATCATCTGACATTTTCTTCACTCCTGCAGTACAGAAGAGCTGTATTCCTTCCAGGATATTAAGATGACTTTCCTAGAAATCTAGATTCTGTGAAGACCATATAAAACCTGAGAATATCAAAGCTTGATTACTTTTTTAAAAAATTTAATGGTACTTATAACCTGCTCCACTTCTGAAGGACTCTGAGTACTGGGCATCAAGAAATACAAATGAAGGAAAGAGAAGAAGCACAAGAAACAAGATCAAAATTAAACCTTATCAGAAAGAAAAAAAATAAAATCCATTATAGGCACCCACCATCCATCAGTTGGTACCAAAGGCTTGTTGAAATAAAACTGCCTTAAGTTGATTGGAAAACAAAGAGGGAGTTCTATGTATTTCTGAAAGAAAAGTATTCCATAGGGTGAGACCACCACAGAAAAGGCCTGCCATCGTACTACCCCCCTCCCCACACCTTGCGAGGAGGGAGGATGTAGAGCAGGTCTTCTCTAGATGACTGCAGCAGATGAACAGATTCAATTTTTCAAGGCATTGCCTGATAGATCCTGGTGTTGGGCCATATACGGCTTTATAGGTAATGACTAGTATGCTGAATTGAGCCTGGAAAATTACTGACAACTAATGAAGGAACTTTTAATACAGGTATAATTTTCTCACACCAGGAGTCTGGCTGCCACATAACAAAGACGTTCTATATATCTTGAGCTTTTTCTTTAGATCAAGGGTCGGAAATGGCGGCTCGCGAGCCAAATGCGGCTCTTTGGCCCCTTGAGTGTGGCTCTTCCGCAGGCAGGCGTGGCGGGCGTGGCGCAGCAGCGAGTGTGGCGGGGCAGGCGCGGCAGCAGGCATGGTGCGCGTTGCTGTGGGCATACCCCTGGCAACCTGGCAGCCGTCTCCGGCAGCCATCTTGACAACGGGCAGGGCTTTCCAAACTGTGTGTCACGTGACAAGCCGGAAGCGCTGAAGGGAGTGGAAATTCTCCGCGCCAATCAGCTGTGCCTCGGGAAGCCCGGCAGCCTGCACGCGCGATTTCTGCCTCCCTGCCTGAACCGAGGGCATTTTCGGGGTCCCCGGAGCCTGCCCATTCGAAGGGGCAGCGGCAGCAGCAGCTGCAGTGCTGCCCCTTCGAAAGGGCAGGCTCCGGGGACCCCGAAAATGCCCTCGGTTCCGGCAGGGAGGCTTCGCGCAAGCTGCCTCAGCTGTTCTGCGGGGAGAATTTCCACCCCAGGGCAGCGTGTGCGTGTGGAGAGGGGAGGTTTCTGCCTCCCTGCCGAGGGCATTTTCGGGGTCCCCAGAGCCTGCCGTTTCGAAGGGGCAGCGGCAGCAGCAGCTGCAGTGCTGCCCCTTCGAAAGGGCAGGCTCCGGGGACCCCGAAAATGCCCTCAGTTTAGGCAGGGAGGCTGCGGGCAAGCTGCCTCAGCTGTTCTGCGGGGAGAATTTCCACCCCAGGGCAGCGTGTGCGTGTGGAGAGGGGAGGTTTCTGCCTCCCTGCCGGAACCGAGGGCATTTTCGGGGTCCCTGGAGCCTGCCCTTTCGAAGGGGCAGTGGCAGCAGCAGCTGCAGTGCTGCCCCTTCGAAAGGGCAGGCTCCGGGGACCCCGAAAATGCCCTCAGTTTAGGCAGGGAGGCTGCGCTCAAGCTGCCTCAGCTGTTCTGCGGGGAGAATTTCCACCCCAGGGCAGCATGTGCGTGTGGAGAGGGGAGGTTTCTGCCTCCCTGCCGGAACCGAGGGCATTTTCGGGGTCCCTGGAGCCTGCCTTTCGAAGGGGCAGCGGCAGCAGCAGCTGCAGTGCTGCCCCTTCGAAAGGGCAGGCTCCGGGGACCCCGAAAATGCCCTCAGTTTAGGCAGGGAGGCTGCGCGCAAGCTGCCTCAGCTGTTCTGCGGGGAGAATTTCCACCCCAGGGCAGCGTGTGCGTGTGGAGAGGGGAGGTTTCTGCCTCCCTGCCGGAACCGAGGGCATTTTCGGGGTCCCCGGAGCCTGCCCTTTCGAAGGGGCAGCGGCAGCAGCAGCTGCAGTGCTGCCCCTTCGAAAGGGCAGGCTCCGGGGACCCCGAAAATGCCCTCAGTTTAGGCAGGGAGGCTGTGCGCAAGCTGCCTCAGCTGTTCTGCGGGGAGAATTTCCACCCCAGGGCAGCGTGTGCGTGTGGAGAGGGGAGGTTTCTGCCTCCCTGCCGGAACCGAGGGCATTTTCGGGGTCCCCGGTCGGTTCCGGCAGGGAGGCAGAAACCTCCCCTCTCCACACGCACACGCTGCCCTGGGGTGGAAATTCTCCCCGCAGAACAGCTGAGGCAGCTTGCCCGCAGCCTCCCTGCCTAAACTGAGGGGATTTTCGGGGTCCCCGGAGCCTGCCCTTTCGAAGGGGCAGCACTGCAGCTGCTGCTGCCGCTGCCCCTTCGAAAGGGCAGGCTCCAGGGACCCCGAAAATGCCCTCGGTTCCGGCAGGGAGGCAGAAACCTCCCCTCTCCACACGCACACGCTGCCCTGGGGTGGAAATTCTCCCCGCAGAACAGCTGAGGCAGCTTGCGCACAGCCTCCCTGCCTAAACTGAGGGCATTTTCGGGGTCCCCGGAGCCTGCCCTTTCGAAGGGGCAGCACTGCAGCTGCTGCTGCCGCTGCCCCTTCGAAAGGCAGGCTCCGGGGACCCCGAAAATGCCCTCGGTTCCGGCAGGGAGGCAGAAACCTCCCCTCTCCACACACACACGCTGCCCTGGGGTGGAAATTCTCCCCGCAGAACAGCTGAGGCAGCTTGCGCGCAGCCTCCCTGCCTAAACTGAGGGCATTTTCGGGGTCCCCGGAGCCTGCCCTTTCGAAGGGGCAGCCGTTGCCGCCGCAGCGACAACCTGGAAGCACCGCTGCCGAAGCAGTCGAGCCTCTCTTTCCCTTCTTCTTCCAAACCTCCCCCGCCCTCTTCCACGCGATTGGCTCCCGCCCGCAAAACCTGCCCCCTTCCACGCGATTGGCTCCCGCCCGCAAACCCCGCCCCCTTCCACGCGATTGGCCCCCGCCTGCAAACCCCGCCCCCTGGCTCTCGAGCACTTCAAAATGTGCACGAGCATGTCAAAATGGCTCCCGGCAAAAAAAGTTTGCCGACCCCTGCTTTAGATAAAGACACAGTTATGGTAAATTAAGAATCCAGAAGCAAAGCAAAGATGGTGCCCTTATAAAAAGAAGTATACGCAAATTAGTTGAACCACTTCACCTTCTTAAAGGATGATGTTCCCAATCCAACCTTGCAGTCTCCAAAACCATAAAGCCTCCAGACCTGGAAAAGTAAACAAATGAAACCCAGCTGTCTTGCTCCCAAAACAATCAGGGAGATGACTTTTTGGAAAAAACTTCTCCTGCTCTTTGCTGCTTTCTCAGGTTGATTCTTTTTCCAGAAATAAATAAATATATATATATATATATATATATATATATATATATATATCACATGAACATGCACACATCCAGAATTTGCCCCCTTTTCTGCCCATGTTTCTCCTGATGCTCAATAGGTTTCTCATTTTCAGGCTGCCACTCTGAAATTCAGCAGCTACAGTCTGGAGGGGGAATAGAAGTGCCTGGAGGCTCACTCACCATAACCTGCAAGACTTCTGGATTTGACTTTACAAACTATTACATGAGCTGGGTTCGTAAGCAACCAGAGAAGGAACTGGAATGGCTGTGCCGAATTCCTAGTGCAACAGCTACCACCTGGTATAACCCTGCAGTTGCAGGAAGATTCATCCAAACTAGAGATAATGCCAAAGCTTCAACCAGTCTGCAGTTGAACAACTTAAAGCTTGAAGACTCTTCTGTCTATTATTGTACAAGAGACACAGTGAGAGCATCTGCCTTCCTACTTGTACAAAAACCTTCCGAGCAGAAACTGGAGGCCAACAGTCCACCCCTGCTGCCTCTGCAGCTGAATGGAGGTGTCAGACAAGTACAAGTTGTCAAGATCTTAGAGAGCCAAGCAGGGCGAGAGGCCAAGAAGGAAGATGAATGGGGAAACCCACTGTGTTTAACAATGAATGGATGCCTGTATGCTATATAAGTTATTTGCATATAACATTATTTTCCTTCAATAAGCTTTTTGACTGAAGACATTGTGTTCTCATTTATTTATTAATAAAGGAAGGGTTTTGTACTGAAGACCCCAAGCAAAACTATATAGTATTCGATTTTCAACAAACGAACAAAATGTTCTCCTATCTCACAACTTGAGCTACACAGTAATGTCAGATACTTGTAGGATATAAAACATCACATACATTATAATAATACTTCAGCTTGATAACTTATGAGAATGTTACTCTTGGAATGATAATATATTTGTCATAAACATGTCATTGTTCCTTGGATAAGCAGTGTACTGGATGGCATGTGGTGGTTAATTATATGATTATAATGCTAATGAAATAAGGATCTAAATCATAGAAATACATAAATACATACAGGCATTTTTTCTGATGCATTGTTTCTATTTAAGAAAATTGGGTATGTAAACCACTCAAGTCAACAATTGGAGTAGCATATAAATCCAATAAAGAGGAAATCTGCTAGTAATAAGCTTTTAAATAATAGCTCCAGTCTTCCCCACTTTTCCTTGATATGTAACATTACCAATTCCAAGCAGTTTTTAAGACAGGGGCATCAGAAGTGTCAAGATGGCAGCCATTGTTAAGGTTATTCTATGTAGGATTCAAGCGAATGGATTCCTTCACTGTGAATTTCTAGCATGTAAATTGGGATTTTTCCATTCCAACTCGCTGTAAGCAGTTTCCCATAACATTCCACCAGTAAACACCAGATGTGATTTTCTCTAGTCAAAACAATGTAGTGATAACAGCCTTGTCCCATGAGAACCGTTCCCGGGAAGGAAGCCAATGCGCAACACCGCCATCTCATGGCGGTTTATAGTAAGTACAACTATTACTATGTCTATGAAGGTTCTCAGTCATCCAGGTGGAATTGTCTGTAGCTTGAATCATGTCAACTGGATTTCTATTTTCTCAGTGGAAACGTTTCGCTCCTTATCCAAGGAGCTTCTTCAGTCTGAGCAAAGTTAGTAAGGGAATCCTTAAATATGTTTCTAGGTGGCTGTGTGACCTTGCACCTGGGGCTAGGTCATGGTTATTTTGAGATGTTATTTCTAAGTCCCTTTATCATCTAAAGGAGGATCGTTAAGATCACCATGCTGCTGTTGAGCTTGTGAAATGGTCTTAATCTTCCTAGGCACAGAAGACAAAGCGGGGAGGAAGATGGGGGAGAGATTGTGCCTGAGGCCCCCACCTCTATTCAAGGAAGGATTTTCCAAGTTGGCATAAATGGATTCCTTGACCCCTCTCTCAAACCACCTATCTTCTCTGTCTAAAATGTGAACATTAATGTCCTCAAATGAGTGTCCTTTTTCCTTTAGATGAAGATAAACTGCTGACTCTGGTCCTGTGGTGTTACTTCTCCTGTGTTGGGCCATCCTCCTGTACAAAGGTTGTTTGGTTTCTCCAATGTAGAGTTCAGAGCACTCCTCACTGCACTGGATTGCATACACTACATTGCTTTCCTTGTGTTTTGGAGTTTGATCTTTGGGGTGTACAAGCCTCTGTCTCAGTGTGTTGGTGGGTTTGAAATATACAGGTATTTGGTGTTTGCCAAATATCCTTTTTATCTTTTCAGACATGCCAGCCATGTAAGGAATGACCAGGTTCTTCCGTTTACTCTGAGTCTCAGCCCTATCTGTTGCTGTTTTAGGTCTGGTAGATTTAGTTTTAGTGAAGGCCCAATTTGGATATCCACAGGCCTTCAGAGCTGTTGTCAGGTGCTGATTTTCATTCTTTTTGGAATCCATGGTTTCTACTCTGTGTGACAATGTCCTGATGAATCCTAGTTTGTGCTGCAGTGGATGGTGGGAGTCAAACATCAGATATTGATCTCTGTGTGTGGGTTTCCTGTAGATGCCTATTTCTAGCTTGCCACCGGTCCCAATGAGGACTTCACAGTCTAGGAATGCCAGTCTGTTGTCCTTGGTGTCTTCTCTGGTGAAGCTAATGTTAGCATCTATAGTGTTTATATGGTCCGTGAAGGCCTGTACTTCCTGGGCCTTGATTTTGACCCAGGTGTCATCCACATACCTAAACCAGTGGGTGGGCACCGTTCCCTGGAATGTGTTGAGTGCTTTCCTCTCCAATTCTTCCATGTATAAATTGGCCACAATGGGTGACACAGGAGAACCCATGGCACAGCTGTGTTTTTGTCTGTAAAAGTCACATATGTATGAGAAATAAGTGGTGTTAAGACAAAGGTCCAGAAGATAGCAGATCTGGTTTGGGTTGAGATGGTTTCTCCTTTCAAGGGTGCTGTCCTCTTCTAGTCTCTTCCTGACAGTGGATAGAGCATGAGTGGTGGGGATGCTGGTGAAAAGGGAGGACACATCGAAGGAGACCATAGTTTCATCTGTATCCAGTTTCAGGATCTTTGCTTTGGAAACAAATTCTTCTGAATTATGGATGTGGTGTTCAGAGTGTCCAACTAGAGGTGCTAGTATGGTAGAGAGGTGTTTGGCAATGTTGTATGTTACCGAATTAATGCTGCTGACTATGGGTCGGAGGGGTGTTCCTTCCTTGTGGATCTTAGGAAGTCCGTAGATGCAGGGGATGGCTTCTCCAGGATACAGACGGTGGTAGGTAATCCTATCGATGGAGCCATCATGTTCCAATTGTTTCAAACTGTCTATTACCTTTTTCTTGTAATTGTTGGTGGGGTCTCTTTTCAGTTTTTCATATGTATGGCGATCCTCCAAAAGTGTGGTAATTTTATTGTGGTAGTCTGCAGTGTTTAGAACCACTGTACATCTTCCTTTGTCAGCAGGTAAAATAGTGATGGTTTCATCTTTGCTGAGGGCTGTCAGGGCTCTCCTCTCTTGGACGGTAAGGTTGGGGGGAGGAGGTTGAGCACTGGACAGAGCTGCAGATATTTTAAGCCGGAGTTGTTCTGCTTCCTCAAAAGGTAGGTGGTTGTTGTGGATGGCAGATTCTGTGGCTGTAATGAGCTCCACAACCGGAACTTGCGTGGGAGTGATGGCAAAATTAAGACCTTTGGCTAGGACATCTCTCTCTGGTTGGGTGAGTTCTCTGTCTGAGAGATTTTTCACCCACATGTTCTTTTTGTCCTCTGTGGTCCTGTTGTTGTTGTTCCTCCCAGCGGTTTCTCCAGTTCCTTGTTTCTGCTTGCTGCGAGAAAGAAGAATGTCAAATTTCTTAGTTTGCCTCTCTTTTGTCTTGTGATGCTGGGCCAGCTGTACTTTATTGCCAAGCTGAATAACTCTATCCAGGATTGGGTCAGGAAGGGTGGCTGTGAGTTCCTGGTGAAGGTTTTCAAAATTGTATTGCAGGGCATCAATGGTGAAGTGGACTTGCCTTATTCTTTCATTTAGAAGATGTCTTTGTGCCTGCTGCAGGATCTGGTCTGCTCTGTGACCCTTAACTGTAGATTGCAGGCTTAGGCTTGTCGGGATGAGTCTCTGTTGTCTGCATCTGAGGTTGAAACATAGGTGATTTCTATAGTCTGCCACCTTTCTTGCTGTCTTCTCGAATTTCCTTACCAACTTCAGGGTTTCATCCCCAAAATGTATGGGAATATGTCTATGAAGGTTCTCAGTCATCCAGGTGGAATTGTCTGTAGCTTGAACCATGTCAACTGGATTTCTATTTTCTCAGTGGAAACATTTCGCTCCTTATCCAAGGAGCTTCTTCAGTCTGAGCAAAGTTAGTAAGGGAATCTTTAAATATGTTTCTAGGTGGCTGTGTGACCTTGCACCTGGGGCTAGGTCATGGTTATTTTGAGATGTTATTTCTAAGTCCCTTTATCATCTAAAGGAGCATCGTTAAGATCACCATGCTGCTGTTGAGCTTCCTCCCCGCTTTGTCTTCTGTGCCTAGGAAGATTAAGACCATTTCACAAGCTCAACAGCAGCATGGTGATCTTAACGATCCTCCTTTAGATGATAAAGGGACTTAGAAATAACATCTCAAAATAACCATGACCTAGCCCCAGGTGCAAGGTCACACAGCCACCTAGAAACATATTTAAGGATTCCCTTACTAACTTTGCTCAGACTGAAGAAGCTCCTTGGATAAGGAGCGAAATGTTTCCACTGAGAAAATAGAAATCCAGTTGACATGATTCAAGCTACATACAACTGTTACTACATTGGTAAGCTGAAAAATGGCCTAGCCCACACTATGCTGGTGACAATTCCCAGAAAGTGTACAGACTGCGCAAGGCGCTTTATGGATTAAAGCAGGCTGGTCGCTGTTGGCATCAGTGCTTAGATTCCACTTTGACGGAGCTAAAGTTTAAGAAGTCAGTTGCTGATCCTTGTGTGTACATAAGAGGTTCTGGAAGTAGCTACACAGTGTTGCTAACCTATGTTGATGATTTTTGCCTAGCAACTGATTCTTTGCACCTGGTACAAGAGTTTGCAACACAATTAAGACAGTACTTTCAGTTAAAAGACCTAGGTGAACTGAAATACTATCTAGGTGTTGAAGTCACTAGAGCACAGAGTGGTGAATTCTATCTGAGTCAGAAGAGAAAAATTGATCAATTGTTGAGTCAACTTGAGATGTCAAATGCAAAACCTACCAGAACACCAATGATTCTTGATTTCCTAAAGGGTGACACATGTGAGGAACCTTGTCCTCAACCTGAATTGTATCACTCTGCTGTAGGAAGCTTGCTACACTTAACACAATGGACACGCCCTGACTTAGCTTACTCACTTGGAGTACTCAGTCGTAAGGTTGCCAAACCGTCTATGCGAGATTGGCAAGGGTTAAAAAGGGTCCTACATTACCTTAAAGGCACAGCTGATTTTTGTCTTAAAGTATCAGCTACTAAAGCCAAAATGCCTGTGATTTATGTTGACAGCTCTTTTGCAGAAGAGGGAGACAGGATATCTGTGAGCGGTTTTCTTTGCTTGTTTGCCAATACAGCCGTTGCTTGGCGGGCGAGAAAGCAAAATGCAATTGCCGTGTCATCTTGTGAGGCAGAATATAGCACCCTCAGTGAGGCAGTAAATGAGCTACACTGGTGTAAACAACTATTTGAAGATCTTACCGTAGATATAACCTCACCATTCACAGTGTATGAAGACTCACAATCATGCATTGCGCTTGCTCTCTCTGAGAATGTAAGAGGCCGGACAAAATATGTCGATGTGAAGTTCAAAAATGTAAGACATGCAATTCAGGAAGGATTTATCCAGTTAGAATATTGTCCTTCTGAACTGAATGTGGCAGATATCTTCACGAAAGCTCTACCTTTTGAAAAACATGCTGCCATGGTTACAAGATTGGGACTAGAGCGAATGTGTTTGAAATAAAATCATTTGTGTCTCTGTGTGCTTGTAAAATAACAGTTTTCACTCCCCAAAACCGTTCTGGAAAACCATTCGGAAGGGGGTGTTAAGGTTATTCTATGTAGGATTCAAGCGAATGGATTCCTTCACTGTTAATTTCTAGCCTGTAAATTGGGATTTTTCCATTCCAACTCGCTGTAAGCAGTTTCCCATAACATTCCACCAGTAAACACCAGATGTGATTTTCTCTAGTCAAAACAATGTAGTGATAACAGCCTTGTCCCATGAGAACCATTCCCGGGAGGGAAGCCAATGCGCAACACCGCCATCTCATGGCGGTTTATAGTAAGTACAACTGTTACTATATTGGTAAGCTGAAAAATGGCCTAGCCCACATTAGCCAATCAAAATGCTGAAACATGTGAATAATTCTGCAATGAACTATGGGTACTCACTCACTCACTCACTCACTCACTCACTCACTCACTCACTCATTCTATGCTTCTTTTTGACTGCTATCTACATGTTGCCATGTATTTTGTTTCTGAACTGTAACTATGCCTGGTCTTTGCATAGAGCATGATGTTCTTTCCTCACATCTGCTGATGGAACTCTGCATATGCTTTGTTTTTTCCTTTTTGCAATAATGCACTATACATCCATTATTGCCTTATGCTACCAATAAAGATATTGTTAGCCTTAAAACACGTTGTTTGGATTAATCTGCGCCTGGAACCCCAAAAGCCAGCAACACCCCACAGCCATAACAACTTCTCTTTTGGGGCCTTCCACGGACGTCCCTGTCTGAAATGTACAGAACTAGGAAAAGAAACCCAACAGTGGAGTGAGAAATAATAAAGGGTTTTTAAATTTTATTATTTAAAGAAAGGCAACAAAGGGGGAAAAAAACGTAGAATACAGATTAGCTGCATCAAGTTAGCTGAGACTGAAGATTGGATACGAAAGATTGCAATCATTCATGTGAGCAAAAGGAATGGAAGAAAAACTAAGGATCTAAATGATAAGACTGAGTAAAAGCAGGACTGAAAAGAAATATTACATCTTGACATGGCTGCCCTAGACTTTCTCTGTCAACTTTACTGGTTCCAGTTCTCCCCAGACTGGCCTGTGGTTGCTGCTCTGGCATACTGACCAAAATGTGTCAAAACTGACCTGCATTGTATCCACTCTGATTCATCTTTCATGGGTTAAAATGATAGAACCAGGAACTAAGTGAGAGCCACTACTCCACCTCTTTGCTTATAAAGAGTCACTTAGGAGGGGTGGACAACCTTTCCTCTCCATGGAATGTGTGCAGTACTGGGTGAGGAGCTGCATACAGTTATACACAAGTGGAACTAAATCAGTATTTGGAATCATAGAACCATAGGGTTGGAAGGGAGGTCTTCTAGTCCAACCCCTTGCCCAAGCCCAAGGCAGGAATCCTCATAACATCTCAGACAAATACTTGTCCAATATTTTTTTGAAAACCTCCAATGATGGAGCATCCGCAACTCCAGGAGGCAAGCTGTTCCACTGCTTAATAGTTCTCACTGTCAAGAAATTCCTCCTTGTTTCCAGGTTGGGTCTCCCTCTGAGCTTCCACCCATTGCTTCTTTTCCTAAGAACTGGAACCTTAAATCATCTATCACTGATTTAAGAGAAAGACACAGAAACACAGGGAGAGAGAGATCTGTGAGCAAATCCTTTAACAAGCTTTAAGAGTTATTTTACTTCCCATCAGCCACTGGAGGAAGAGCTCATGCAAATTCCTACAGGAGTCACGAGGAATGTTCTACCTGTAAAAGAAGCCCATCCAAGAGGAGGGCTTGATTTCATCTTGAGTTTAAAGGCCTCTCTGGAACATTCTTACACCGACATCATGCCGTTATGGTTCTTTGCATTTTCTTTCACAATCCTTCCAAGATGTAAGCATACATTCATTGTGGGAAATGAAGACATCTTCCCTTGGTTAATGATGTGTTCTGTTGATTGAAAATTGTCCTCTTCTTCTTTTTCTTTGTTTCTGATATCTCCAAGATCCTCAAGAGGAAGAAAGAGACCTTGTTTAGGGAGCATTCTTCTGAAAGCAGAACAGATTCCATTTTCATGCAGCATGTTTTCCAGGGTGTCCAAGAAATGTTCCCCTGTATCATCATCCACAGCAAGGAGCCCAACCCATGTCCATCTGCAATGTAGAAGCAGCTGGATAATACCCTTATACTGATGACTTTCATTTGGGACCATGCGGTAGAAGGAAAGAGGATGTGCTTTGTCTCCTGAGGCAAATGAACCATAACTAAGCTAAAAAGGAATGTACAGATTTTTAAAGGTACATGAAACGTCCAAGGAACATTCGTCTATCGGTGCATTTACTTTATTTCAGAACTTTCTGCTCTTAATTTCATAAAACTGTATAACATATTAACATATTTAATATTATCAATTTAATACTGATAAGCATGGAACTAAAAGTGTAACAGGTTTTTTTTTTTAATGAATTTATCTGATTAAGGAGATGCAACTCTGAGTAACGTTTTGCAAAGATCTCTGGGGGAATCATATTTGGATACATGTATGTTGAGTTTTTTCCAGAACAAAAGATGGGAATAGGAGGAAATATTTGGATAGTCAAGCCACGAATTAGACATCAGCTACACATTGTTGTCTTCATCCTTTCTTCCTGCTCCTCTTGAGCCAATATGACCAGAGAAAGAATAGAATTGAGATTCATTAACATGTTTGATTTCTTCAAAACTAGTTCTTACCTGTGGAATCTTGTAGAGATTTAAGAAGCCTGCCACATGGGATGAGATATCCAAACTCATTCCCCCAATGACAGCTATAAGATTTCTCTGGGAGTCACATTTGTAATTGGGGAGAAGTCTCTGTGATTTGAAAAGCATGTCCAGTGTGGTCCAGTAAGTCATCCCTGTATCATAATAGCTATCATAAATGTGGAATCCTAGGGTACAATTTGGCAAGAGGTTTGTGTTTTCATTGATCTCCTTTACAGCAAATGCCAAAGTCAGGACATGCTGGTAGAACTTTGTCACCATCCTGCAACGAGAAGTATATGGTCAAAGTATGCAGTGGACTCAGAGGTGAAAAGAGTAGAATTTCAGGACTATTTATTTGAAAAAAAAGTGACTTGGGGGAACAAGTTTGAGGTGTATAAAATCATACATGACATGGAGAAAATAGGTAGGGAGAATATATACACTCACTCTCAAACACTAGAACCAGGGTTCATCCAGTGAAGGTGTTTGGAAGGAGATATAGAACAGAGAAAAGAAACACTCCTTTACCCAGCATGTAGCTGAACAGTGAGATTAAATTTTTACATGATCTGGTGATGACTACTAAATTTGGTGGCTTTTCAAGGTGGCTGGATGAATTCATGGAGGACAAGCCTAAGGGAGGCTATTTTCTTGATGAATCAACATGAAGACTCAGTGATATACAGGGACTAGGAGCTGCAGGAAAATGCCTCCATTTCCTACTTGTGAGCATCTCAGAGAAATCTGGGTGGACCAATGTGAGAAACAAAATGCTGGATGAAGATGGCTTTGGCCAGAACCAGCAGGTCTATTCTTATGTTTGTATACCTTATAGCCACCCATTCTAACACTGATCAAGTAATTTAGTTCCTGTATTGGTCCATTCAGAGATATCTGATCATAGAAAACATTCCATATTTGCACAAGCAACTTTCTATAACCATTGATGAAATCAGGAGACCATGCACACAAAGCCTGAGAATTGAACATGCATATGGGGTCTTTGTTCCATGCTGAAAGCTGTATTTGGCCCTTGGATTGGATGGGGAGGGGTGAACTTCATCTTGTGTGCAGTGGCAGAACAATGGAGTTTCTCTATCATGGGTGGTGATGGTGGGTGGGAACCATTCATGATTTTCTTGCTTTAAAAGAGACCCCTATTTTGCCCCTTAAATTCTTAAAAAAGCAAGGCCTACAAAACACATTCTAGATATCCCAGGAATTGCATATTCCTGAAATTCCAAACTCACATGAGTAAGGAAAAATATATACATGCTACATATATAACCTTACACTGCAAGTTCAATATGTAGGTCCATGTATGGATGTTGCTTGAAGTTAACTGCAGGGAAAAAGCAAATAATTTGAGAAGCCATGCCACCAATGATGAGATCCCCAGATTTATGCCAGTCATGAGGAACAGCCTGCACCTCAAACAAGGGGCAGTTCATGCTGTTTTTTGAGCATGATATTTGGGGCAATAGCAGGAGCAATATTACTAGCATCAGAGCCCATGTGAAGACCTTCTCTCTGGATGTAGCCATTGCTGCCTCATCACTTGGATCAGCCACTTTCACCCAAGGTGCACTGAAAGGTTGAATACCTGGCTTGGAAAAGGGCATCAACCTGAACTTGAATATCAGCATCCTTGAGAATGCATGAGTCCCAGGATGGGTGATGTAGTATAATTTGAAGGGAGGATGGTATGTCTTACAGAATCCTGCCTGTCGTCTACTGCTGGTTATGGCTCTGAAAGGTGAAACCAGAGGGATTTGTAAATCACATCTCCAGCTGCAGATGAGTTGGTTTGGATGTTGTTTTCAGCATTATTTTCCAGAAAGTTCTTGGCATTGTGCCAAAGAGAACTAATGATAGATAATTTCAAGGGCCAGATTTTGGCCTCCATGGAATATCCTTGATAGCAAATGATTTTTTTCGCCCCTTCTTCTCTCATCTTTTTTTTCCCCTTTGTTTTCAGGCAGATAATTGGCAAATTGGAATTGGAACAATGTGTCTAAAGAAGTGCAAGGAAGGTAAAGCAGATATGTGTAATGATGTCGTCACTCAAATGACATGACTTAGGTACATGAACGTGACATTATGATACCATAACAACATGCCATAACACACTTGCCTTCATTTTGACATTATCATGGCTTGTTATGGATGCCACTGTGGAGCAATTGGTAGCATTACTGCAAACAAACCATAAACTTGTCCTCCTCTAGCTTCCCACAGAAAATTGTTGGTCATAAGAAAAATGACATATCCCAAGTCCATGTTCTCCCATCTCTCATTTTTATGGTTTTATGGTTTCAGCTGTTTTTCATCTATTTGTCTGAAATGTTGTTCCACCAACAACATTTCAGGTTTAGATTCCCCAAGATTCAAATCTCTGAAAACATGAAGCAACCTCTATCTTTTTGGTTGTTGTGGGTTTTCCGGGCTGTGTGGCCGTGTTCTGGCAGTATTTGTTCCTAATGTTTTGCCAGTAGCTGTGGCTGGCATCTTCAGAGGACAGGAGCACAGCTAGAATATATACAAACAACTTACACAATAGATGTGCTAATCCCACACATGACAGCACCACACCACAAAAAAAAAAACCCTCCCAATATCTTTCAAATGACCTCTCAGCAGCTATAAACACCAACAGGAACACACACACTCCACTTGGGCACAGAGAGAATCTTCTAGCTGTGCTCCTGTCCTCTGAAGTTGCCAGCCACAGCGACTGGTGAAACGTTATGAACAAAAACTGCCAGAACACGGCCACGCAGCCTGGAAAACCCACAACAACGATCAGATTCTGGCCGTGAAAGCCTTCGACTATACACTCTATCTTTTTATTCAGACATCAAAAGTCAGTGCACAATTACTTAGCAACTACTATAACGCAGTAGCTCAGCAGGTTAAACTGCAGAGCTGTAGGCTGCAGATCAGAAGGTCTGCAGTTCGAACCCCGCACAATGAGGTGAGCTCTCGTTGCTAGTCCCAGCTCCTGTCAACCCAACAGTTCGAAAGCTTTGCAAGTAGATAAATGGGTACCACCTTAAGTGGGCTAATTTGCTGGCGTCCTGTCGGGAAGTCGGCACCACCAGAGGAAAGGATCGGAGGAAGATCGAATGGCGGCAGTGACGACGGACCCGGATGTAACAGCTACAGGACATCAGCAGCCGGCTCAAGGCATCCTGGGATTTGTAGTCCAGAGCCTGAAAGAGTCGGTTCCCTTATCCCCTCCCCTCACGCGTGGTTAAAATAGTGATTGTATAACTAATGTATATATATGCTTGTAAGCCGCCTAGAGTCCTCCATTAGGGAGGGGATAGGCGGGGTATAAATACCACAATAAATAAATAAATAAACAAACTACAAATTCAGGCATTATTTTTCTGATTCTAAAACAAAAAAAATATTAAGAAATCGTTCAATGTACAATATGGTTTTGATATCAGTCTGTCAACAAGCTTTCTTAATGACACAAAGCAGGATCATGTCAGATTTCTCGTATGAAATTGGCAAATTGTTTTCTGTATGAAGCAAAAGTTTCTCATGATGACGTGACACCAGGTGGCCAGATAACAACAAAGCCTTCCCATAGCTTTGAATGGCTTTGCTTATATCTTCTTTAGATATGAAGCTAGAAGGTACCATGTGATGTATTGTTTATGTCTAGTCCCAAAACGTTCGCATGGGAACAAGTCCTCCTGATTCCCTCCGTGGGAAGCCTGCTCGTGGGGAAGCAGAGTGAGGGAGGAGACAGCATGTTTGCTGCGACATTGCCACCTATTGACAGGTTATGCTTTTGGCCTAACCTAAGTTTTCCTCCAATCAGAAAGCTGGAAAAAGCCTATTTCTATCCATGCAAAATGGTGTTCTATGCTTCTTGACTTCTTGTGTCTTTTAGCCATGTTCATGTGTTCTGCTCCTGTGGACTGATAGAAGTGTGAGTTATACCTGGCTATGTGTGTGATGCCATGGCAATATGCTCCTTCATATCTGTCGTACAGTGGAAGCCAACACGTGTGCATTTTCTGAGTATACTCTACTTGTAAGTTTTGGTTTTACCTTTTTGCAATGCTGTACCATGTATATTCAACTTTGCTTTTATCACAAGTAAAGCCATTATAGCCAGAAACGCATCACTCTGTGTCTGTCTGTTTACTCTGCCTCTTTTTCCCTATAAGCCAGTGATGTTCCCAACAGATCAACAACTTGTTGTATTACTTCAAATTATAAAAACAAAATAAGAGATTTGCAGGTTATATAAAATTGCATAAAATTTATGTAAAAGGCAATAGTATACAATAATAAAATGGAAGTCAGATAATTTATATCTTCCTGAATTTTCTGATTCTTTATGGAACAGCACTATACTTGGCAGTTTACCAAAGAAAATTCCGCTGCTTCCTAGTGATTCTGGATTTTTTATCTGCAACAAAATATATAAAAATCATCAGAAGCACCAGGCAATGTTTTTAGAAACATTGTAGGGAATGGACATTTTGATATCTATGAGCTCATTGTCCCAATGCATGGATATCCCTATTAAAAAGGCAGTAGAGAAGAACAGAAGCCAGTGTTTCTATCACTCCGTGACTACCTGAATAGAAGATTTAAATCAGGGGTGGGCAACATCAGGCCCGCGTGGCTCCCGGCTGCAAACCCCGCCCCTTCCACACAATTGGCTCCCACCCGCAAACCCCGCCCCCAGTGCTTGTGATTGGCTCCCACCCACAAACTCTAGCCCCGGTCCGCGGAAATCCCAGAAACCCCGCCCCCCGCCCCCCCGGTCCCTGGTTATAAGTATCCACATGGCCCTTGGTAGAAAAAAGGTTCCCCACCACTGATTTAAATGATCCTAGTGTTCTTCTATCTGTTCTAGAGAAATGCTGAAAGGAATTGAACATTTTGTGACACTCTTTGAGGTGTCATGCCTCTTAGGGATGATGTAGCCAACACCAGATGGACCCATGGATATCGACCTCTACAGTCCATTAGGGCTTTGGTCAGTTGGGACTTTCACATAACATTTTAGTAAAATAGGAATGGTGTAAACCGAGTTTCCAACTGTAGCTGCACTCACACACGTGCAGGATTTTCTGTTCATGGTAAGAAAGTCAGTCAGTTTAGGCACCCTTCAGCCAGTGTGCCATAAATGCAACCAATGCCCAATTTTATCCCAAGGATGTCCATGCTAGTAAGACATAAATGTGCTATAACGACACCTGAAGGATGAAAAGAAAAAGGTTCAAGATTTGTTAACCCAGTTTCACGGTTGCAGCTGCATGGTTCAAGGGGGCTGCTTTGTGCTGTCATTGCAGCAAAATGTTTTTCTCAATTTATGCACACTTTCTAATGGAGAAAGCAGGATTTTTTTTTCTTTCCCCTTTACACTATATTTTCATTCAGGCAATCCATAGAAGCAATTGCCTTCTAGGTCCTTAAGTAGTAATTTTTTTCTTGAAATTATTGACATTCAAGATACAAAATCCTAAGGAAACTGTAAGAGTTATAAATGATTGTCTCATACCTGTAGGTCTCTTCTCTTATTTGTCTGTCAATCTTTTTTCTCTGTACATTAATTTAAAGTAGGGAATGGACATTTTGATATCTATGAGCTCATTGTCCCAAGCATGACCAGGACATGGGATAAAAGGAGGGAAAAAATAATAAATAGGAATCACACTACCAATATTTTATTTATTTATTTATTTATTTATTTATTTATTTATTTATTTAATTTCTATGACCACCCATCTCCCCCTCAAGGAGGGACTCTGGGCAGTTCACAGCCCCAACAACACCATTAAAATACAATAAAAACAACAATAAAAATATACAATAAAAATATAAATACAATAAAATCCAAGTGGCAGGTGGTTCTTACAGTGAAGCTAAATATCTTTAAAATAGTTGAGGCAGCTCTAAGAAATCAGCGATCCCCAAGCTTGACCACTTTCCTTCCTGCCCCAGGCAAGATCACAGAGCCAAGTTTTTAATTTTTTTCCTGAAGTCCAGGAGTAAAGGGGCCTGTCTTATCAATATCCAGGGAATGGGGGAGTCTGAAAAAGATGTTACGTTCATTTTCCTTCAAGAGACCAGAGGGAAACTGTTACATATCCATATTTTCCTCATAACTACTCCATAGGACCAAAATGGATGAGGTCAATAAATTTGGTGGTTGTTCTATATGTATAAAAAGGTAAAGGTTCCCCCCGCACATTTGTGCACTCGTGTCCGACTCTAGGGGCCGGTGCTCATCTCCGTTTGTTAGCCGAACAGCCAGCGTTGTCCGAAGACGCTTCCACGGTCATGTGGCCGCATGACACGCGCGGAACGCTGTTACCTACCCACCAAAGTGGTACCTATTCATCTACTTGCATTTGCATGCTTTCGAATTGCTAGGTTGGCAAGAGCTGGAGCTAGTGCGGGAGCTCACTCCGCACGCAGGGCTAGGGATTCGAACCTCCGAACTTGCAACCTTCTGATCGACAAGCCTGGCGTCTTACCCGCTGGGCCACCAGGCCCTTTTATATGTATTTACTGAGGAAAATGATGGAAAGTAATGCTGTAGATGAATTCAAGAGGAAGAGATGTTGGAGTAAAAAGGCCACTTGGATGTATGGCATGAGCCCAGAGTGGGGAAAATGTACCTTCAAGTATGTAAAATCACCTATGAATGAACTCAACTCCTGGTGACTTTACGGAGAGCATCATCTAGTTCTCTTGTTGAAGTGCGTCATTTTTGCCTTCTTCTGAAAAGTTTGTTGATTTCACAGTGTAACCTACAGCTTAATATTTGCTCCACCCAAATATGAATGACATCTCACCCTGTTACTCTTCCCAGGCCAGGTACCTCCATCTCTTGAGGCATAGATGGCACAGTGACCCACAGTATTTCGGCTTTCCTTCGTTTCAACACAAACCAGCTGTTGTCACACCTTGTTAAGTTCATAGAGTTTGTTCCATTCCAGGACTGAAGTTTTATTCTTTATTTATTTTTATTTTATTTATTCTTTATATTATGTATATATTTATTTATTCATATATTCATATTTATTTATATTTTATTCTTTCAGAATAAAGACAACCAGGAGCCTGAATCAAGAAGCCTGAATACCATTCTCCTCCAACATTCAAGGCAAATCTAAATTTTGTGCTGGAAGGCCATTTTGCAGAAAAGAGATACATATGATTTGTAATAGCTGTATTATAACTGACAGCTAACTGACTAACCCTATATAACCAGTACTGACATACTATTTAACTCTGCCAATTTTCCTTGATTTATAAGAACATCTGAAAATTAATGATAACTGTAGATTTCTGCACTGTTCCCAAAAATATTTCTATGTTTTTTATTGTAACGCGATGTGAATGTGCCATACGATAAAATAAGTCAGGTTACAATGAAAGACCTACCCTTAAGCGATTTAAGTCTTGCCAAATAAAAACAGCTTGGCTCTAGTCCCAGATCTAAAGAATACAAAAATACCTCGGTCATTTTTTCTCCTTAGACGAGAAATATAAATGCATTTTCAAAAGTACTAAAGGTTTATGTTAAAGTATTGCAAGTTAATTTTGATATTATTTTTTAACCACAGTGGTGTGATATTTAACAGCAGTACTCATCATGCTAATAAGACACCAGCAGGAGTCAGTGTTTCCATCAAACACTGTCTTTGAAAGATGAAAAATTATTTCCTGAAAATATTCCATCAGAGAATATATTATGACATCTTTGTAAAAGCCAGAAAGATAATCACCTTTAATTACAATAAGTAGCAGTACACTGTAAGAATCACCAAACTTTTCAACAAATGAATTAATTCACACATGCCTACAATGTCTAACTTTGCCTTTATAGGTTCAAATAAAAATTCCACTCCCTAGTTCTAGTGATAAAGAAATGCACTGCAGAGTTCTCATCCAATCGTTTAATTCTGTTGGTGTTACCCCAGTCATAAGTTTATAGGTTAAAGTGGGATTTACCAATGGATAATTCTACAACTAATCTTGCATGAATAAGTGGTTCTTTGGATGCTGGAACTTGCAGTTACATAATTAAAGAATAGTATTTATTGTATTTATTTTTTTCATACATATGTTGGGTGATCTCAAATAATAAAGGATTAGCAGATATGGTAGGTCCCAAACTGAGTTCTTTCATGTTAATTTATTTATTTATTTTATTTATTTATTATTTCAATTTATTCCCCGCCCATCTCCCTTGCAAGGGACTCTGGGCGGGTTACAACAATTGAAAATTTAAAAACTATACAAAAACATCCTCTAAAAAAACATCCAATAATAAATTAGATAAATCCAAGATGGATTGGGGGGCGTAGTATCGATCGTATAACTACGGGGCCAGCCAACCCCAGGAGGCACTGCCGCCTATGTCGTCCCAGGCCCGGTGGCAAAGCCAGGTCTTGAGGGCCTTCCGGAAGGCCAGGAGTGAGGGGGCCAGTCTCACCTCCGGGGGCAAGATGTTCCATAAGGCAGGCGCTATCGCAGAGAAGGCACGTCTCCTGGACCCCGCTAGATGGAATTCTCTTGTTGAGGGGGTCCGAAGCATGCCCTCTCCGCATGTACGGGTGGGGCGGGCCGACGTTATCGGGACGAAACGGTCCCTCAGGTACCCTGGCCTAATCACAACATTAAATAATAGGATACAATTACATTGGTTTATTCTTTGTCCTTACTAATCCCTCCTTATTATTCAGCTCAGGTCTCAATAGAATAATATAACATTTTGGAGAAAAGATGCAGGCAAGCAGGGCAGCCCCAGAGGCTAAAATGGAGAAGACCTCCACAGCTACCATGTATTTGCCTTTGGTGCTCAAATAGGTTGGGATAAAAGTCAACCAGACACTGCAAAACATGAGCATGCTGAAAGTGATGAACTTGGCTTCATTGAAAGTATCAGGCAATTTTCTAGCTAGGAAAGCCACTATGAAGCTGATGATGGAGAGAATTCCCATGTAGCCCAAAACCAAGTAAAACATGAAGGCAGATCCTTCATGGCATTCTGCTATTATCTCCATCAGGGATTTCATGTCTAACCTGGGGTATGGAGGAGCAACGGCAAGCCATACAGCACAAATGCCAACTTGAATGAGAGAACAGGAAAGGACGATGGAGTTGGCCAGCCTTTTCCCCATCCACCTCCTGGATCCTGGTTTGGTGGCCATGAAAGCAAGAACCACAGTGATGGTTTTGGCCAACACACAAGAAACCGCCACAGTGAAGATGACGCCAAAAGCAACATGCCGGATGAGGCAGGTGACCTTGGTGGGCCGTCCAAGGAATAGGAATGAACAGAGGAAGCAGAGCAGGAGGGAGGAAAGAAGGGTGTAGGTGAGTTCTCGGTTATTGGCTTTGACTATAGCGGTATCTCTGTGCATAATGAAAGTACTAAACACCAAGGCTGTGACCAGTGAGAAACAAAGGGCAGTTGAGACTAAACTCATTCCTAATGGTTCCTCATAGGAAAGAAAGGTTATTATTTTGGGGAAGCAGCTGTCATTGCTCTGGCTTCGATACTGAGCATCTAGGCACTGGATACATTCATCCATGTCTGAAAAGAAAAGGGGGGAAAAAGTTAAGAAAAGTAAGTTTGTCTGTTAGAGCTTGACTGGATTATAAGCCAAATCAAGACAGCTCACTTCAACGTCATGTAGGAGCCATCAAAGTTGTGTGTGTTCATTTTCAAAGTCAAGCCACCACCTGTGATGGAATATCAGGCTGACTGTCAGAAGGGGGAAGAGTATGTGGAGCCATTCCAGAAAAGAAAATTAAATCCCAGGAAAGAGGAAAGTATGAGAAATTCAAAATAACTCTTCCTTGGTTTAGATATACATAAGTAGTCCTAGAGAGAAACTCTGAGAGACTTTCAAGACTCTGCTATAGTGTTTAATGGCAACTATTGCTTAACACAGTGAGAAGTCCGAGTACTTCCTGTTTCTTAATCTTGCCTACCTCTAAACTCTGACACCACCTCAAATTGGGTCGCTACCTTGATCTGCATTAAGGCAATCCTCAGAGGTGAAATGACATCATTTGACACAACCCTCAGGATAGATGAAACATTCAGGGTTCCATGTCACCTACCTGTCTTGTTGGAAATCTTTCCTTCAGGACATGGCAAACAATCATAGCAGCAAAATTTCTCCCCTTCCTTCTTCTGTTTCTGAAACCCTGGCCGGCACGAATCACTGCACACAGAAATAGGACATACCTGTCCATAAAAATCAAGACTCCAGGTTGCAAGGAAATGTAGGAAAATTAGTTTTGTGGGGGATAAACATCAACTGAAGGGAAGGAAACAAGTGATTCATCAGGCTCTACGAATATAGGCTGTAGATTGCATTCAAAGAAAAGGGGGGAAAAAGTATTTTCATGGGACTAGTATCCTTTTGGAGTTTAATTATTTGGCTCAGAATAATGTCCAAATCCTGTTCCTTTCACTTGAATGTTCCATCTCATAGTTTCCAGTATCCAAAGAATTTCCTACAGATTTCTTTCTTTTTTGGGGGGTGGGGTCTGGTGACAAATTCTTCTATATTTATATTTAATCAAGACTCAATCCATGTTTACTGTGATTTTTTAAGTTTTTTTTTCAAGTGTGCTAAGAATTGTATTTTTTCCTCTTTAAACAGATATATTCTTTTTAAATTATTATTACTATTAGTAATAGTTGTATTACTAAAGCAGTAAGAGCACTGAATTTATACTAGCACTACAAGAATTCTTGGCATGGACAAATTTTCAGCAATGGAAAGTTGTAAGCCCAGATGGCTAATCTTAGTGAAGGAAAATCTGTCAAGGAAATCTAAGAATCCATACCTGGTTGAAGGTTCTGGGCCACTCAACAATATCATCATCTATGAAGAATTGTTTTCTTTCAAAAGCTGTTGGTTTCATCTGTCCAATTTTGACTTTACGGTACGAGTTGTTTGGGAATAAAATCATCTGCATTATATCCAAATCAGCATCCATTTCCCTTTCATCATTAAAGTGCATGTTCTCTCCAGCTGAGTTGTTGAACGAAATGTCATGAAGAAATGCATGTAGCTGGGAGGAAGGGAAAAACAATAGAGGGATATTATAACTAACAGTACAAAGGAAAAAAAATCTAGGAGATACTGTAGGAGAAGAGCCGTGCTAGTTTACCATAGAAAAAAATCTAAAGTAGTCTGGTAGTGCAAAGAGTTAAGAAGATGACCTTGACAGAAATATGCAACATCTATTACCTAGGAGAAAAGACGGTATGTAGAATGAATTCCTAGGAGAAAGAGCTGAGTGCTGAATCGGCACTGAGAATGGGACTAAGTTTGATAGCTGTTGTAGAGGATAGTTGTTTTTTGTGGGTAATTTACAGCCTACGAGCCTGATAAAATGCTATTTTCGTTGCTCTTTAAGGAGGGAGAATGTTTAGTTATTTGGTAGATTGAAATCAATGTTGTATCAAAGATTCATGCACAATACAATGAATTCTAGTTAATTGTCTGCAAAATGATGAGTTTAAGGGAGGATAAATGAGAAATTCTCCTTTTAAAAAATAATAATTAAAAAAACCACCAGTATATGGTAAGGTGATATCCTAAGGTGTGGGACTGACACTGGAGAAACCAGGTTCTAGTTTTTGTATTTTTTATAAAATTTGTGATCAGAGTTATGGAAAAACCAAGAGATAAGTTTGTAGCAAAAACGTTGCTTTATTTAAAACAAAAACATAGGAACAAACCTTGAATCTTCCTCTTTAGCCAAAGCATGGCATGGTTGATTAACATAGCCATTTAGATAGCAGAGCAGAATGCAGAGAAACAAAAGGACAAAAGGCATTTACATTTTTAAACCTTTACCTGACCAGCCTCTGAGTGGACAGGATCCACCATGTGACTAAAACACCTAGGCAACAGATTCCCAATATGGGCAAAGCTCAAACAACTAATTCTGATTGGTCAAAACTCTCAGACTGGCCGGCACCTGAAAGGCAATTAGCATTCCTGAGTGGGGGGTGAACATGTGCTCTCTGAGCCCAAACAGGAAAAAAGTTTTTGAGGCCTGGCTTTTTAAAAACTCAGCCACATATTCTACAGACATAAAAAATATATACAACACTCCCCTTTTTTTATGACTAGAAAGAATATGGAAACAAACCCAGCTTGGTAATCAACTCAGTGTGCCTACTGGCAACTAGAGGCTTGGTTAAGATATCAGCCAACATTAATTTAGTATCACAGTATTTCAAAACAACCTTTTTCTTGGCTAGAAAATCTTTAACAAGATGAAAACGCACATCAATGTGCTTTGTGCGGTTTCTGGAACTTTCAGATAAAGCCAAATGGATACAGGCTTGATTGTCTTCATGAATTGTGACAGGCTGGCTTAAAATGACTCCAATGTCTTCCAACAATTGAGTAAACCAAAGTACTTCATTGCACAGTTGTGCTAAAGCATAAAATTCAGCTTCAGCTGTGCTGATGGCTACTACAGTCTGCTTTCTGGAAAACCAAGCAATAGTGGACTTTGCAAATTGAATTACACTTCCAGAAGTAGACTTCCTATCACTGAGATCTCCAGCCCAATCTGAATCACACCAGCATTCTAACTTTTCTTCTGTGTCTGTAGCAGACAACCTTAAGCAAAAATCTTTGGTGCCTTGCAAATAACGAAATAGCCTTTTTAACCCAGACTTTGCAGCAGATGTGGGATTTTCCACAAACCTGCTCAAAATGGACACACTGTTAGAAATGTCCGGACGGCTATTGTTTGCAATGTAAAGAAGACTGCCAATGGCTGATCTGAAACTATCTCCTTCAGATGACTCACCATTCCCCTTCACCCCCTCCTCTTTTAGAAACTCGGGAAGCATGGGGGAGGAGACAGACTTGCAGTTCTGCATTTTAAAATCCTCCAGCAGTTTCTTAATTTTGCTACTCTGGCTTATGAGAAAACTGCCATCTTTTCCCCTCTGAATTTCTAATCCTAAGTAATTGTTAACTGCTCCAAGACATTTCAATGTGAAATTGTTTTTCATACAAACCTCAAAGGAATGCTTCTGTTCATCAGATGAAGTGAGCAGCAACAAATCATCCACATACAAGCACAAGTACATTACACCTTGCTTATCATTTTTTACATACACACAAGGATCAGCAATTCCCTTCTGAAACCCAAATTTTTGCAAAATATTATCCATTTTAATATTCCAACAACGTGCGGCTTGTTTCAATCCATAGATGGATTTCTGCAGCTCACACACAAGATGCTTTTCTTTTTCATAACCAGGAGGTTGTTGCATAAACAATTTTTCCTCCAAGTCACCATACAGAAAAGCAGTTTGAATATCATAGTGATAAACAGACAGTTTCTTCATGGCAGCAACCTTTAAAAGCAACCTGATAGATTCAGCTTTTGTCACTGGAGCAAAAGTTTTGTCATAATCCACATTTTTTCTTTGAGCAAAACCTTTTGCTACCAACCTTGCTTTGTACTTCTGAATTTTACCATCAGAATCTTTTTTCAGTTTGAACACCCACCTACAACCTAAAACCTTCTGATTAGGAGGCAAACTTACTAGTTTCCAAGTTTTATTTTCCTTTAAGGAATCCAACTCTTGCTGCATGGCTTCATGCCAACACTTAGCTATTTCAGCTGGCATTTCTTTAATTTCTTCCAGAGACTCAGGCTCTGTGTGAATGTGAAAAGCCTTCACAACATCTACTTGATAACGATCAGGAGGAACTCCCTTATTAATCCTTTCAGACCTGCGAGGTAGGACAGGACTAACACTCTGTTTCCCACCATTGTCCTCAGAAACCTCTGACTTTCCAGACAAGTCAGCTTCCTGATCATTGACTTCACTAAGTGATTCCTGCAAATCACCATCAGCAAGACTTTGCTGCTCCCCCATGGATAAATCAACTGAAGAACTAGAGTTTATTTTATCCCAATTCTGCTCAGCAAAAGAAGCACTTTTACTAATTATCAGTTGATTATCCAGTATGAACCTGTAGCTTCTCTGACTCTGTTCATACCCTACAAAGATTGCTTTCTTTGTTCTGGAAGCCCCCTTACATCTCAACTGTTTGGGAATGTGGACCCAAGCTGTGCTTCCAAACACTCTGAGGTGGCTTACTTTAGGCTTCACACCATAGAACAAACGAAAAGGCACATCCTGAATTGCACTGCTAAACAGCCTGTTCTGCACATAACACACTGTAGTAACAGCTTCTCCCCAATACCTAAAAGGCAAACTAGCATCCTTCAGCAAACACATCATTGCTTCCTGCAGCGTTCTGCCTTTTCTCTCTGCAACAGAATTCTGTTCTGGAGTGTAAGGGTTAGCTAAAATGTGTTCTATCCCTTTTTCTAACAAAAAGCTTTTAAACTTTGAGGATAGATACTCTCCACCTCGATCTGATTGCAAAGCAGACACTGGCCTTGGGAATTTTCCATTCGCCCAAGCCACAAAAGCCTTAAATTTACCAAAGACCTCATCTTTGTGATTCAGCAAATAAATGAATGTGTACCTGGAAAAATCATCTATGAAGGTCAAAATGTACCTTGCTCCCCCAAGACTAGGAGAAAATGGGCCTATTACATCAGAGTGAATTATCTCTAGAGGCCTAGAGGTGGACCTATCAGAAAACTTTTTCACAGGAGCTCTAGTAGTCTTATTCTCCTTGCAAACTGCACAATCCAGATACTTATCACAAGACTTCAATTTTAAATCAGCAGAATAACTAGGCATTTGAGAAATGTACTTAAAATTAGCATGAGCAAATCTCCTATGTAATAAATGGATGCACTGATCGTGCAAGGGCTTATTTTCAAAAACAGCCTTAGCTTTAGCAATTTGCTGCTTTTCAGCATTTTGTACAATGTACAGAGAATCTTTCTGCAAACACTTTGCAACCATTTTGCCATTCTTTCTAATATCACAAACCTCTTTCTTAAAAGTTATAACATAACCTGAGGCTACTAGCTGCCCCACAGACAAGAGATTGCTTTGAAAATTAGGCACAAACAAAACATTTTTAACAGTTTCCCCCAAACATGGAAGATTGATCTCACCTTCACCCACGATCTTGGATACAGATCCATCTGCTAAGGAAACTTTTTGTTTGTTAGTTTTAGACAAAGACAGAAAGGAATCTTTATTGTGACATATATGAGAATTGGCCCCACTGTCAAGAACCCACAAATCTTTATTATCAGAGTTCTCAACAACTGTTGCATGAAGAATCTTCTTTCCAGAAGTCTCTTCTTTCTTGCGAGAAGTCTTCTTCTTTTGAACACAGTCCTTTTGGAGATGAGCAGGGGATCCACAGGTAAAGCATCGCCTGGTGGATAATGCAGAAGCTTGGAATTCAGAGCTCTTCCGCTCCCTCTGCTGGCCACGAGAAGACTTTATTGTAGAAATGGAGGAAGCTTTTTCTTGTCGCTTCTCCCACTCAGCAAGCAACCGGGTAGACACAAACGATGGATTTAGATCATCTTCTGGGATTCCCTCCATGGAGCAAATTAAAGTGTCCCAGGACTCATTCAACGAAGAAAGCATAATGTAGGCTTTCATCAGGGGGGTAAATTCCATCCCACGTTCCTGAAGTTCCACAAAATAATTCTGAAGCTTGTGGAGATGATCAGGCAAATTTCCATTCTCAGGCAAGTGAGCCTTGTACAGCCTTTTGGTTAAAATAACCTTGCTGCCTGGACTAGTTTTCACATATAAATCATGCAAATAGTCCCATAAGTCTTTGGAATTTTCTCTGCCTCTCACGTGAATAAGCTGATCATCCTGAACAGCCAAAATAATGGAGGCTTTGCATTTCTCATCTTTCCTCAACCAGGCTTGATCTGGATTCTGAGGAATTTGTTCAGAAATTGCAGACCATAAATTTTCTCTCCTCAAGAAACTTTCCATTTTCAAAGACCAGTTCAAATAATTAGAATTAGAGAGCCTTTCCAGGGGCATACCTTGAAAATTTGAAGCTCCATCAGCAGCCATGGCTCCTTCTCTCCCCTGTTGTAGTAATCCAAAAAACACCACGAGGCTTGCAAACACGAGGAAAAACTCCGCCTCCAATGGAAACTTCCTGTAACTGCCGGCAAGTTTCAAAAAACAAAAGAAGCCTCTCAAATGCAGACTAAAACAGGTCAGCTTTCTTCTCTCTTATTTCCATAATTTTTGTCTCTGATCCAGAAGCAATTGCTGGGCCCATAACCTTTTGTATTTTTTATAAAATTTGTGATCAGAGTTATGGAAAAACCAAGAGATAAGTTTGTAGCAAAAACGTTGCTTTATTTAAAACAAAAACATAGGAACAAACCTTGAATCTTCCTCTTTAGCCAAAGCATGGCATGGTTGATTAACATAGCCATTTAGATAGCAGAGCAGAATGCAGAGAAACAAAAGGACAAAAGGCATTTACATTTTTAAACCTTTACCTGACCAGCCTCTGAGTGGACAGGATCCACCATGTGACTAAAACACCTAGGCAACAGATTCCCAATATGGGCAAAGCTCAAACAACTAATTCTGATTGGTCAAAACTCTCAGACTGGCCGGCACCTGAAAGGCAATTAGCATTCCTGAGTGGGGGGTGAACATGTGCTCTCTGAGCCCAAACAGGAAAAAAGTTTTTGAGGCCTGGCTTTTTAAAAACTCAGCCACATATTCTACAGACATAAAAAATATATACAACAGGCATTTCCTCTTGCATGGAGTAGCCAAAAATATCCTTGAAAATTGGGCCCATAATAAACATATATGTGCGTCCTGGGGGTTCAAGGAGATGCTGCGGTCATCTCACCTTCTACAGAATTCATTTCCTGCATATTCTGGAACTGTATAAGTATTCAGAGTCTAAAAAGATGAACCGGGGTGGGATAAGATAATTGGTGAGGGCAAATTAAAATGTGTACCAAGTACCTTATCCTATGATGCTTAAGTTTATTTTATTTATTTATTTATTTTATTTTTCCAATTTCTATCACCGCCCATCTCCCCCCGAAAGGGGGACTCTGGGTGGTTGCGTTTATCCTTCTGAGACAGCCTGTTCCTTCTCCGAATGAAACTCTAGATATGGAATTCATTTCCTGCGTATTCTGGAACTATATAAGTATCCTGAGCTCTTAATTATTTTTTAATAATTAAAAAACCCACCAGTATATGGTAAGGTGATATGCTAAGGTGTGGGACTGACACTGGAGAAACCAGGTTCTAGTTCGCACTCAGCTGCAGAATTTCTTTGGCTGTAAGAAGTTGCAGAGAGCCTGGGAGAAATTCGCATCTGGCCTCTCACATCAGTTAAGAGCACAGCCTCCCAAATCCCATGCCAGGACTTCCAATAGGAGAGGGACAGATGGGGTTCTAAAAGTGAAAGCTATCCGGTTGATGAGAGTTCTGAAATTTTATCCTATTATTTTAAATAAATATTGTTAGTGGATAATTGTTTTCTTCTGAGGTGTTAAAACATTGGACTGGAGAGACCCAGGTTCACATCCACCCTTAGCCATGGAAGCTCTATGCAGACTTTCGTCTCAGCCCAAGAGCCAGAATAATCCTTGCATTATTTTTTGAAAATCAGGCTGACACAGAGGAGAAGGAGGGAGGGAAGAAAATGATAGGGAATATCCATCAACATTCTGGCAAAGTTTTGTTTCCTTTTGTTGACACGGAAAAAAAACAGTAAATGTGAGAAGACTTTGCATTAAAAAATCAGAGAAAATGAATTTTATCAGAAGTTTGTTTTGTTATTGTACCTTTGGCAGACGAATGTACAAGATTGGACATTTCCACTGCTTACACCAAAATCTTGGAATATCTTATATTACTAAATCATTCATTCTGTTTCCCTCTATTGGTTTTCCATTCCTAACCCTGTGAGGGTTTGTTTATTTTTTTAATTTCAAATTTCTGCTCTCTTAAGCATTCATTAAAATATTGCTGCTGGAAAATAAATATTAGTCTATGATAGATGACAGTGATTACAGGTAATCTTCATTTAGCCACTGTCTTGTTTAACAACCATTTGCAGTTACAACGGTGATGAAAAAGTATCTTTGCAATGAGTCCTCATTTTTACGACCTTTACAGTTATAACCTTACATCTGTAAAGCAAACAAAAGCTGAAGGAAGATTGTAGTGATGACTTTACTTACAACCCGAATTGCCAGTCCCAATTTTGGTTGCTAAATGAGGACTACCTGCATTAGTTGGTGATCAAATCATTTTTCTCTACAGCCAGACATTTGGGTTCCCATGAAAGCTATTATGGAGATAAGTATCTGAAGATGCAGCTATTAATTCTAATCATTAATATATATTTGATTAATGATTGGAAAAAGTGGTATGATATTTCGTTTTATAACAGCAGGATCATGGAAAGCATATCATTGTGTAATGGGTGTATTACCTGCCAAGGCTGCATGTCTTGAAGCTCAAGTCTTCTCTTACCCATTCTTGCTCTGTGCTTGGTCTTTGGTGAGTGCATTGTGTGGAGAGCATGGGCTACCGCATAGACAGCATTGTAGATACTGTAGCTGTGTCCACTCATCCTCACTTCAAAAACAGACCGAGGAGGCTTCTCCAGGTTCTCCTTCCCAGTACATAGTTCATCCTGCTCCAATGGCTCCTCGGAATTTGGAAATGAACATTCAAAAACCTGTTCCCAGAACAGCTGGACAAAACCATCTCCTTCCGGCTGGTAAGGGTTTTTCTTCTGAAGATACATCTGGAACTCCTGAGGTTCATTGGAATGAATTGTGAAGGACATGGCACCTTGGAACATTTGATAATCCATCCGTCTAGTCACGCCCGTTACTGCAAATTCCATCTGGGCTGTCATAATCCACACTTTTCCATAATATGTGGTTTCAGAAACTAGAAGAGTATTAAAGGTATTTAACCACATAAGATTCATAGTGTCTCCATAGATGACAAGTGCTCTGGCCCTCTCATTCATAATAGATACCTGGAGATTTCCAAATTTACCCATATCAGTCTGGGAAAAAACACGACCTTGGTGTGGGAACACCTGTATGAAGGCTGAACAGATTCCATGCTCGGAAAACAAGGCTTCTATGGTTTTCAAGAAATATTTTCCACTATCATTATCTCCTGTAAAAAGACCTACCCATGTCCAGCCAAAGTGCAGAAGCAAATGGATAATTCCCATGTACTGGTTTCTATCATTTGGGACCATGTGATAAAAGGTAGGACCCTTGGCTGTGTAAATTTCTTTCCGGGAAAATGATCCATAGGTGAGCTTAAAAACAAAGTGCACATAAGAGTGATGCATTTTAATAAATAAATCATACCTGTAGAAAGGAGATTCTTATGTGGCTATTTATCCTCGCTGAAAATAAAAATGTCTCCTTTACTTATTTAATAGAGATGGAGAAATATGCTGAACTTTAAATGGAAAGAAGGCTTCTGAACCTACCTGACCATCCCAGGAGCCCTTATTTCTCAAGTACACTAAATCTGTTCCTCATCTTTTGTCCTTCCTTGAACACAGGACAAACTGTATTTTACTACCATGTCTGTTTCCTATTTGAAAACTGCAAAATCTCTTCCCTGATGGTAATCAGATTAGGACAAGTATCAAAAGCCATTCCCTGCTGTTATGCGTCATCCTCACCTGTGGAATCTTGTAGAGTCCTAAAAGACCTGCCATGTGAAAAGAAGTGTCAGATCCAAGTCCTCCAATTACAGCAATTAGGTTCTTTTGGGCTCCACATTCATAGTTGGGAACAAAACGGTATAATTTGAAGAGCAAATTGAGAAGATTATAATAGGTCATCCTCTCATCGTAGTAGGTGTCATAGATGTGGAAGCCCAGCGTGACATTTGGCAAAATTGTTGGAGATTTGTTGATTGTATTTACAGCAAAGGCCAAAGCCAAAATGTTCTGGTAGAATTTGGTCAGCATCCTGCAAATAGAGTTACAAGTCTTTTCACATAGGAACTTGATGATATGGATAAAGGCCACTCTGGCCAGCACAACACTTGGGAAGGTGCAGTGTGACCAGATTTATGAAGATGAATCAGAAGGTTCAAAAGAATGGAGCAGATAAAGAGAGAGGGCAAGGTTGAAATATGTGTACTTGTGAAAATGGAGCTGAATAGAAATCTATATTTAGAAATCAGTAACATGCCTCCAACGGCAATACATGTGATATTGAAAGCCTTTCCTGAAAACACAAATCAACTCAGCAATTCTCAGGGAAAGGATTTTCCCAATCCTGCAGCCAATGACTTCCCAAGAGCTGAATCGTGACCCACTTTTATTAGGCTGATAGAAAATTCTCCTCAATAATATAATTAAATTTGGGGACAGTTGGTGGTGCAGTCTCCCCCCTCCCCAGTTTTTATTTCACTCCCTCCCACCCTCCCTCTCTTTTAAAAAAGGTGAAGATTCCCCCCGCACATTTATGCAGTCGTGTCCGACTCTAGGGGCCAGTGCTCATCTCCATTTGTTAGCCAAAGAGCCAACGCTGTCCGAAGATGCTTCCACGGCCATGTGGCCGGCATGACACACACGGAACGCTGTTACCTACCCACCGAAGTGGTACCTATTCATCTACTTGCATTTGCATGCTTTCGAATTGCTAGGTTGGCAAGAGATGGGGCTAGTGCAGGAGCTCACTCCGTCATGCGGGACTAGGGATTCTAACCTCCGAACTTGCGATCTTCCAATGGACAAGCCTGGCATCTTACCCGCTGAGCCACCATGCCCTACCATGTCCCTCTCTTTATCCCTAACTAAATTGCATATGAATTTCTTCATAGAGAAAAGCAGGCAATAGTTATTCTGCCTGCTAATCAATCACACCTATGTCAATTTTGAAGTCTTTTTCATCAATATTCCGAGTGTTTATATGGTCTCCCCAGCACTGGGGCATTGCTTTCTCTGACTTAAGAGAGCTTCTCACTTTCTCTGCAATTTAACAGAAAGCTGCAAGTTCAGCAAGATGAAGATAACACTGAGCTTTTCAAGAAAGAAAGGAGAGAATAATAGTAAGAAGCTGAAACTTCTTTCAAAGTAGTAGGAGATTGTAAAGTGGCTGGAAAATGACACTGACACACAGAGAAATAAAATAACCTGTATATACCCTGTAACAGGGGTACTACATGTTTCACATTTTTATTTCCTATATCTGACTTTGTAGGATTTGAGTAACACTTGATTTGGGAAGGAGGGTTGAGTTTCTTACACTGGAAGGTCAAAGCCCATATCTTGCGAAGGGTTATTTTTGAAAGCAGCTTCATTAAATACATAAATGACCTGAGAAGCCATCCCACCAATGAGAAGAGTCCCTGGCTGATACCAGTCATGAGGAACAGTGAGGAATCTGGTTCGAGGACACTCTGTGGTCGCTCTTTTGCACTCTCCTAGAGACAGCAAGAGGAACGGTGCCAGGAGTCTCACCATCCTTGCAGCTGTGTTTTCCTGGAGAATAGAGTCTGCTGCATCCGATTCCAGTTTTGTCACCTGAGAGTTTTAGACACAAAGCAACAAAGTCTCTGAAAATGACGTTGCACAACAAACAGACAGACAAATAAAAAAAACCCACACAAAACAGTTCAGGGATTTGAAGCCGTTTCTGTTCTAATTGGGGGACAGAGCCCTGGCCTGCCTCCTTTCCCTAAATCCACTTCTGAAGAATACCTGTATTTTATAAAGTCTTTCTCGACTGCATATTGACTTCTCTGTTCTTGAGAACTGGTGGGGTTGTGATTGATGAAACTAATTACAATTATGGGGTAATTATAGGAGAGACAATGAACTCTGCTGGGTATTAGGAACAACACATTGGTAGTAGATATGCTTTTTTGGTGTCCCTGATGGTCTCCCTGATGGAACAGCCAGTGGGAGATGAGCTCCAGGATGATCACTTTGATTAAATATGAACATAATAGCATAGCCCATGAGTATTGTTGGACCAAGGCAAACAGCTTTGAACCTTTAGGAAAAGAATAAATCAATATTCTGCTGATCCTCATGTCCCATGATAAGATAGACATTTTCATCCATTGGCATATCTGTTGGATCTCTTTCCCGTGATTTTCTTCAAACACAAGCAATACTAATATGTATTTCAGGACATGTCTCCAAAATAGAATAAACCTGTTCCGGATGGTATTGATGTATTTATTCATCTGCTCCCACACTTTGCAAATTGATATCCCCAAACTCATTGGATTTTCATCCCCATCCTCTTGGATCAGTTTGACTAACAATAGAAGTACAATGTATCTACCTAATGTGAAGTTAGGCTGATCTAATTCAGTATCCCCTTCATGGATCACTGCCTTGTCGTGGCGAAGGGGCTTGCGTAACTCAATGAAGTCAGGTCAAGAAGAACAGGTCATGATGGAGAGTTATTACAAAACGTGGTCCACTGGAGGAGGGAATGGCAAACCACTCCAGTATCCTTGCCAAGAAAACCCATGGACAGTATCAAAAGGCTAAAAGATATGACGCCGGAAGATGAGCCCCTCAGGTCGGAAGGTGTCCAAAATGCTACTGGGGAAGAGCGGAGGGCAATTCCGAGTAGCTCCAGAAAGTGTGAAACGGCTGGGCCAAAGCCGAAAGGACGCTCAGTTGTGGATGTGTCTGGAAGTCGAAGGAAAGTCCGATGCTGTAAAGAACAATATTGCATAGGAACCTGGAATGTAAGATCTATGAATCAAGGTAAGCTGGATGTGGTCAAACATGAGATGACAAGATTGAACATCGACATCTTGGGAATCAGCGAACTAAAATGGACAGGAATGGGTGAATTTAATTCAGGAGACCATTATATATACTACTGTGGGCAAGAATCCCTTAGAAGAAATGGAGTAGCTCTCATAGTCAATAAAAGAGTGGGAAAGGCAGTACTGGGGTACAACCTCAAAAACGACAGAATGCTTTCAGTTCGAATCCAAGGCAAACCATTCAACATCACAGTGATCCAAGTCTATGCCCCAACAACTGATGCCAAAGAAGCTGAAGTTGACCGGTTCTATGAAGATCTACAACACCTTCTAGAACTAACACCAAAAAAAGATGTCCTTTTCATCATAGGGGACTGGAATGCTAAGGTAGGAAGTCAAAAAATAACCGGAATAACGGGCAAGTTCGGCCTCGGAGTACAAAATGAAGCAGGGCAAAGGCTAATAGAGTTTTGTCAAGAGAACACGCTGGTCATAGCAAACACTCTTTTCCAACAACACAAGAGACGACTCTACACATGGACATCACCAGATGGTCAATACCGAAATCAGATTGATTATATACTTTGCAGCCAAAGATGGAGAAGCTCTATACAATCAGCAAAAACAAGACCTGGAGCTGACTGTGGCTCAGATCATGAGCTTCTTATCGCAAAATTTAGGCTTAAATTGAAGAACGTAGAGAAAACCACTAGACCAATCAGGTATGACCTAAATCATATCCCTTATGAATATACAGTGGAGGTGAGGAATAGATTTAATGGATTAGATCTGGTAGACAGAGTGCCTGAAGAACTATGGATGGAGGTTCGTAACATTGTACAGGAGGCAGCAACTAAAACCATCCCAAAGAAAAAGAAATGCAAGAAAGCAAAGTGGCTGACTGATGAGGCTTTACAAATAGCTGAGGAAAGAAGGGAAGCAAAAGGCAAGGGAGAAAGGGTAAGATATAAACAACTGAATGCAGAATTCCAGAGAATAGCAAGGAGAGATAAGAAGGCCTTCTTAAATGAACAATGCAAAGAAATCGAGGAAAACAATAGAATGGGGAAGACTAGAGATCTCTTCAAGAAAATCGGAGATATCAAGGGAACGTTTTGTGCAAAGATGGGCATGATAAAGGACAAAAAAGGCAGGGACCTAACAGAAGCAGAAGAGATTAAGAAGAGGTGGCAAGAATACACAGAAGAACTATACAAGAAAGATCTTAATATCCCTGATAAATATGATGGTGTGGTCACTGACCTTGAGCCGGAGATCCTAGAGAGTGAAGTCAAGTGGGCCTTAGGAAGCATTACTAACAACAAAGCAAGTGGAGAAGACAGTATCCCAGCTGAGCTATCTAAAATCCTAAAAGATGATGCTGTTAAAGTGCTGCACTCAATATGCCAATAAATTTGGAAAACTCAACAGTGGCCACAGGATTGGAAAAGGTCAGTTTACATTCCAATCCCAAAGAAAGGCAATGCCAAAGAATGTTCAAACTACCGTACAATTGCGCTCATTTCACATGCCAGCAAGGTTATGCTCAAAATCCTACAAGCTAGGCTTCAGCAGCATGTGAACCGAGAACTACCAGAAGTGCAAGCTGGGTTTCGAAGAGGCAGAGGAACTACAGATCAGATTGCCAACATTCGCTGGATCATGGAAAAAGCAAGAGAGTTCCAGAAAAACATCTACTTCTGCTTCATTGACTACGCTAAAGCCTTTGATTGTGTGGATCACAACAAACTGTGGCAAATTCTTAAAGAGATGGGAGTACCAGACCACCTTACCTGTCTCCTGAGAAACCTGTATGCGGGTCAAGAAGCAACAGTTAGAACCGGACATGGAACAACCGACTGGTTCAAAATTGGGAAAGGAGTACGACAAGGCTGTATATTATCACCGTGCTTATTTAACTTATATGCAGAGTACATCATGAGAAATGCCGGGCTGGATGAATCACAAGCCGGAGTTAAGATTGCCAGGAAAAATATCAACAACCTCAGATATGCAGACGATACCACCCTAATGGCAGAAAGTGAAGAGGAACTAAAGAGCCTCTTGATGAGGGTGAAAGAGGAGAGTGCAAAAGCTGGCTTGAAACTCAACATTAAAAAACCCCAGATCATGGCATCTGGTCCCATCACTTCCTGGCAAATAGAAGGGGAAGAAATGGAAGCAGTGACAGATTTTATTTTCTTGGGCTCCAAGATCACCGCAGACGGTGACTGCAGCCATGAAATTAAAAGACGCTTGCTCCTTGGGAGGAAAGCTATGGCAAACCTAGACAGCATATTAAAAAGCAGAGACATCACCTTGCCGACAAAGGTCCATATAGTTAAAGCTATGGTTTTTCCAGTAGCAATGTATGGCTGTGAGAGTTGGACCATAAGGAAGGTTGAGCGCCGAAGAATTGATGCTTTTGAACTGTGGTGCTGGAGAAGACTCTTGAGAGTCCCTTGGACTGCAAGGAGGTCAACCCAGTCAATCCTAAAGGAAATCAACCCTGACTGCTCATTGGAAGGACAGACGCTGAAGCTGAAGCTCAAATACTTTGGCCACCTAATGCAAAGAGAGGACTCACTGGAAAAGACCCTGATGCTGGGAAAGACTGAGGGCAAAAGGAGAAGGGGACGGCAGAGGATGAGATGGTTAGATAGCATCACCGATGTAATGAACATGAATTTGAGTAAACTCCGAGAGACAGTGGAGGACAGGAAGGCCTGGCGTACTATGGTCCATGAGGTCACGAAGAGTCGGACACGACTAAACGACTGAACAACAACAACAAATTCAGTATCATATCCATCACTGCCATGGCTTATTGAGGAAAGAAGAGCATGTGACCACCTATATCTCTGTTCAGTCTGGGCACAGTGAAGGGTATAGGGAAGAATGAAGGCAGTCATGATAGAAGCTTGAGGCCAGGAAAGAAATAGTTATTCTTTGGGATGGCTAGTAGCTTAGAGGGCTCCTCACCCATATGGACTGAGTTAGATCTTTTTACTATCCTTGCCTCTTGGATTTTAACCTTATTTATAACTATTAATAATCATATTTATGCATGTTAGATATTTTTTATGTCTCTTGTTTTAATGAATCATTTTATTATAAACTGCCCAGAGTCCCTCCAGAGGAAGGAGATGGGCGGTGGTAGAAATTTGATTAATTAATAAATAAAATAAATAAAGCTTCCGGATCCATAAACAGGATTAAGGAGATATAAGGGGGATTAATCTAGTGCCAACTATGGAACAAGGATTCCATAAGGCTTTCCTCAGCCCTGATTTACAACAACAGAGATGCCTCTGCTAAAAAGGACAGAGAATATTGTTTCAGTTTCTGATTATATAGCTCAGTTCCCTAGTTCCAAGAATAAGGTTTGTTGCAACCTAAAGAAGGTAAAGGTAACAATTTTATTAGGCAAAGTTGCCACTCTACCTGGTCACAGAGATTTTGCTTCTGTCTGTGCTCCTGCCCTCTGAAGATGCTGGCCACAGATGCTGGCGCAACGTTAGGAACCACAACTTCCAGAACACGGCCACACAGCCCGGAAGACCCACAACAGCAATCTAGAATAAAATAAAATGAAAGGTTAAAATAAAGTTAAAATACATTTATAAAACTACCTAGCTAAACTGTAAGGGTGAAATCTAAGGTGCAGCCTAAAGAAGATGATAATATAGTCACTAAGATTATGTTAAATATAACATGTAAAATGTAAGTATCTAAAATTACAATTATGTTAGAATATAAAAATTTAAATGAATTACTGTTACATAAGGTACATTACAAAAATTAGCCCATCAGTGTCTGACGAATCTTCATTGCTGCTGTGCAAAACCTGGCTACCTGCGCTGTGGCAATAGGCTTTCATCTATAAGTGGCATTTGAGTATACTCTGAATCTGGGCGACCTGGATATTTTCTAATCAGAGGTAAGATGACTTTGTTTTGGAGATCTCTGTAAAAGACGCAGCGAAGAAGGACAAGGTCTGTGGTTTCCATCTCTCCAGAGTCACAAGGCCAGAGCCTTACGGCCAATGGTCCTTTTTTATATTTGCCATCCAGTACTGCAGAGGGGAGAACGTGGCATCGAGCTACAGAAAAGGCTTTCTGATGGCTGGGTGTTTCGAGCTGTGTGAGATAACTGGTGGCAGTGACAATATATTTATGTTGTGCTGGAGACAGGACAGTTAAAACCTTCCCTAAATCTGCTTGCCACTCTCTATCCTATATCCTTTGTTTCAGATTTTGCCTGATTGTATTCCATCTCATGAACTGAGGATGGGAAATAGCCTAGCTTTAAAAGATTAAACGGCTGACTCATCAGCCTTAATCCATGTGGATTGAAAGTTATCCTGAAGAATGAGAGGTGCTAGGCCTTAGGGGTAAAAGTTGAGCTTTAGCCAAAGGTTTAGAGAGACTAGACACACTCTTGACTCAACTTTTAGTATGCCTGTTTCTAGTCATAGATGTGCATTTGAAACCCATCAAGGCATCTGGAGTGCTGCTCTGATGAATTTAGATTGCACTCTTTCCAGAGATGTGAAACATGAGGTTGGGGGGGCAACTAGAGTCCCGTAGAGAAGCTGAGCTAACGACTTGGCCTGAAAGAGTTCGAGTGTGGCTGGAACATAAAATCCTCCCTTACAGTGGAAAAAATTTAAGATGGCGTTGGCAGATCTTTGTCCAGAGGCTGCAGCATATTCACAGTGGGCTTTCCTCAAGCTTCTTGTTTGTACTACAGTAAGACCTAATTTCTTGGAAAGATTGGTGGGAAGGAAGATAGAAAAAGTTGAGAACCATCACCTGTGTCCAACAGAAGAAGAGATCATTGGCATACAATAGGTAACAATGAAGACCCATCCATAATTCAGGCTTCTCTGGGGATTCTTGAGGGCCACCACCATTTCTGCCTCCTAGAAGACCCAGCTCTGATTAAAAGCCTCCTTGAGTATCTTGTCAACTTGCATTAGCTATCTGGGCAAAGTCTTAAAAGGAATGGGGAGCTGAATGATGAGGTTGCCATCTAAAAATGTCTCCCCATTTGGAGTCTCTTCAGAAGCAGGAAGTGCAAAGACAAATGATTGCTTTTTAAAAATTAATTAATTGATTATTTAATTAACCTAGTGATATGCTTTTGGAGGAGGGGGTTAGTTAAAAGAGAGTCAGTCTGGATGAGTTCTTTGACACACCAAGCAGTTTGTGACTTTTGCTGGTATTACATTGTTTAAGCAGTCCAAAGGACTTCAATATCTATATCAGGTCTGCTTCGTTAGGAAAACCATGGAACTGTCTTCACATGTGCCAGGTTCTACGGTAGGTCTCTGAGAGGTTTGTCCTTTGAGGCAAGGAGAAAGATGGCTAGATATTAAATTAAATCTTTACTGGATTTCAAGAAAGGTAAATAAAGATAAATCAATAAAATAAATAAACGTAAATAAATAATATAAAGATAAAGTGAGTCAGTACTTATTGAACAAGCCAGAATCTCAAACCTTTGAAACTGTTTTTGAGTGTTTCTCTTATCTGTACTCCTTGTACATTTTGATGACACATACATGTTTATATTCTCTGCATGCCTGTCTTCCCATTCAGTTAGAGTCAGCAAGTTAGACTGGATTCTTCTAGCCATGAACTCAGACACTAATAATCACACAGAAGAACATGGACACATTCAATATTTAGTGTTTAAAAAAAGGAGATTTGACCTACACTTATCATCTCTTCCTTGACACAGCAATATCACTACCTATTTTGGGTACAATTGTTTGCTTATTTTACATGCAAAAGGAGAAAGCAGAAAAAGGGCTTAAAATTATTATTTTTTATTTCACAAGGGGGCAGCAATGTTTTAGAAAAAGAAAAGTCATCCTTGGCAGTAGATCTATTAGCCTCAAGGGAAAGGTTTGGAATCCACATATACCTACAGGATCAAATGTAGGTATGTACCTTCCTTCACTGACTATGAAGGTTCTCAGTCATCCAGGTGGAATTGTCTGTATCTTGAATCATGTCAACTGGATTTCTATTTTCTCAGTGGAAACGTTTCACTCCTTGGATAAGGAGTGAAATGTTTCCACTGAGAAAATAGAAATCCAGTTGACATGATTCAAGATACAGACTTCCTTCACTGACATATCACCATTTCTTCAAGAACCTCCAAGAATTAGTTTTCCCTCTGGCTGAATTCTCTGACAGCTGCTAACATGGTGGTCTGTTTCTTGCTCAGCAAGACAGTGTATACTATCAGGACAGTGTGAACAAAAGACTATTAAAAGCTAATCTTATACTCCACCGAGATGAGGCACTCTTTCATCAGATTAGTGTCTGCATCAATTAAGTGGACACAAATTACTGGGTGACCAGAGTGATCAGAAGCAGGTGCACCATCCATTTTCTCTAAGAGGCTGGCAGGCTACTGATGTAAGAGTAGCAAATGACTATCCCTGCTTCTATTTTCTTTATTGCCTGAGAATGAGGGAATTCAGAGGCACAAGAGTGCATTTATACATAAAGTAGAACATAGAACCATATAATGTAAGGACTGAACAACTAGTCTGACATATCTTGCAGTGCTCTCTCATAAAAGCACAGAACTTATTTGTAGCTTCTTACCATATACACTATTAACTCCTTTGGAGTTTCTAGCAGAGTCATGATACAATGGGGAAAAAATTAAAGGTTGTCTAACCAATAATAGTTCAAGACTATTGATCTAATGACTAACAAAGGGTTCCAAATCAGTTAAACTAATGCCAACTAATGAAGTCTGAATGATCCTCAGGAATTATGTAAGGAAGTGACATGAACATAAATTCAGAGGAGGACATGTACACTTTTTCATTGAAGTAATAAACTCCTCAATATTTTACTTTTTTAAAAATAAGATTAATTCTTTATTTTATAGTAATACATTAATTTACTTTTTAATTTGATTGATACAAGGCTTACAGTCCACTCAAATTACCCAACTGAGTGGTGTATAACTCGCCAATGTTTAATTGGGATTTAAAATAATACAAATCAAATTTAAAAGCAAAATCATTCATTATATTAACATAAAACCAGGAGACAGACTCAGAATAAAACCAATTCCTCCTCAGGAGGGATCCTTTGATTCAGGTTTTTTCACAATAAAAAAAATGACAACTCTCTTCTTAGTGATCTTCTGGTGATGTTTTTCTCTCAATCCACAACTCTTCTGAGTCCATATCCTTGGATTAGAATGGAAATATGCCAAGTGTTTTGGATTCTTTAACAAATAGTGCAAATGTGAAAGTGACATAAAAGAGATTACCCATTAAAAATTCAACCACAATACTAGATAGGGATTTAGTAACAATTTTATTAGGCAAAAAAAATGAAAACATGGGAGATAAATCAATAAATATTAAAAATTCTGATGTTCCTAGATCAGATCTGTGTCTCTTCTGCTATCCTTTATCCCCATAAAAGTAAACTGTTACTTTGGATGGGCCCTGCAACTTCTTTTCCTCTTCCCACATTTTCAAGACCAAATATTTAGAAAGGTTTGACGCATCTGAAACCCTCTGATTTCTATGGCAAACAGTCTCCTCATGAAAATTATACACAATGGAGGATCCGCATTAGATTTGGTAGCACAAATACTAAAATTGGAATGATACAGAAAAAATTATGATGGCCGATGCTTAAAGGTGGTATGAACCTTCACGAAGTGTTCCATTTTTCTATAAAACCTTCAATACTTCTCACCAGCCCTGGCTATGTTCAACGGGTGGTCCTCTTGCTTTCCTGGAAATTTTGTTTTGATAATGGCCTATCTTCAAGACAAGCCTATTCAGTGGGGCAGGCTAAGAAATTTGGCACAAGTTCATGGGAAGAGGCAAATGTAACATTTGTACTTACATCCTTCAGCCAGACCACCCCATTAGTTCTGTAGCAATATTTTTTCCCTCTGCTGTAAAATAAAAATGGAGGATCCATTATGAGGCAAGTTCATTGAGAAAACATTGTGTTTTATTCAATTCGTGAGAGCAAATTCTTTTCTTAGGATCCATCTATGGTGGGTAAAATCATCAATAAGTGAGTTTTATATTCATCTTATTGCATCATCTGACATTTCTTCACTCCTGCAGTACAGAAGAGCTGTATTCCTTCCAGGATATTAAGATGACTTTCCTAGAAATCTAAATTCTGTGAAGACCATATAAAACCTGAGAATATCAATGCTTGATTACTCTTTTTAAAATTTAATGGTACTTATAACCTGCTCCACTCCTGAAGGACTCTGAGTACTGGGCATCAAGAAATACAAATGAAGGAAAGAGAAGGAGAAGCACAAGAAGCAAGATCAAAATTAAACCTTATCAGAAAGAAAAAAAATAAAATCCATGATAGGCCTTAAGTTGATTGGAAAACAAAGAGGGAGTTGTATGTATTTCTGAAAGAAAAGTATTCCATAGGGTGAGACCACCACAGAAAAGGCCTGCCATCGTACTACCCCCCTCCCCACACCTTGCGAGGAGGGAGGATGTAGAGCAGGTCTTCTCTAGATGACTGCAGCAGATGAACAGATTCAATTTTTCAAGGCATTGCCTGATAGATCCTGGTGTTAGGCCATATACGACTTTATAGGTAATGACTAGTATGCTGAATTGAGCCTGGAAAATTACTGACAACTAATGAAGGAACTTTTAATACAGGTATAATTTTCTCACACCAGGAGTCTGGCTGCCACATAACAAAGACGTTCTATATATCTTGAGCTTTTTCTTTAGATAAAGACACAGTTATCGTAAATTAAGAATCCAGAAGCAAAGCAAAGATGGTGCCCTTATAAAAAGAAGTATACGCAAATTAGTTGAACCACTTCACCTTCTTAAAGGATGATGTTCCCAATCCAACCTTGCAGTCTCCAAAACCATAAAGCCTCCAGACCTGGAAAAGTAAACAAATGAAACCCAGCTGTCTTGCTCCCAAAACAATCAGGGAGATGACTTTTTGGAAAAAACTTCTCCTGCTCTTTGCTGCTTTCTCAGGTTGATTCTTTTTCCAGAAATAAATAAATAAATAAATATATATATATATATATATATATATATATATATATATCTCACATGAACATGCACACATCCAGAATTTGCCCCCTTTTCTGCCCATGTTTCTCCTGATGCTCAATAGGTTTCTCATTTTCAGGCTGCCACTCTTAAATTCAGCAGCTACAATCTGGAGGGGGAATAGAAGTGCCTGGAGGCTCACTCACCATAACCTGCAAGACTTCTGGATTTGACTTTACAAACTATTACATGAGCTGGGTTCGTAAGCAACCAGAGAAGGAACTGGAATGGCTGTGCCGAATTCCTAGTGCAACAGCTACCGCCTGGTATAACCCTGCAGTTGCAGGAAGATTCATCCAAACTAGAGATAATGCCAAAGCTTCAACCAGTCTGCAGTTGAACAACTTAAAGCTTGAAGACTCTTCTGTCTATTATTGTACAAGAGACACAGTGAGAGCATCTGCCTTCCTACTTGTACAAAAACCTCAGAGGACCCTTCCGAGCAGAAACTGGAGGTCAACAGTCCACCCCTGCTGTCTCTGCAGCTGAATGGAGGTGTCAGACAAGTACAAGTTGTCAAGATCTTAGAGAGCCAAGCAGGGCGAGAGGCCAAGAAGGAAGATGAATGGGGAAACCCACTGTGTTTAACAATGAATGGATGCCTGTATGCTATATAAATTATTTGCATATAACATTATTTTCCTTCAATAAGCTTTTTGACTGAAGACATTGTGTTCTCATTTATTTATTAATAAAGGAAGGGTTTTGTACTGAAGTCCCCAAGCAAACTATATAGTATTCGATTTTCAACAAACGAACAAAATGTTGTCCTATCTCACAACTTGAGCTACACAGCAATGTCAGATACTTGTAGGATATAAAACATCACATACATTATAATAATACTTCAGCTTGATAACTTATGAGAATGTTACTCTTGGAATGATAATATATTTGTCATAAACATGTCATTGTTCCTTGGATAAGCAGTGTACTGGGTGGCCTGTGGTGGTTAATTATATGATTATAATGCTAATGACATAAGGATCTAAATCATAGAAATAAATAAATACATACAGGCATGTTTCTGATGCATTGTTTCTATTTAAGAAAGTTGGGTATGTAAACCACTCAAGTCAACAATTGGAGTAGCATATAAATCCAATAAAGAGGAAATCTGCTAGTAATAAGCTTTTAAATAATAGCTCCAGTCTTCCTCACTTTTCCTTGATATGCAACATTACCAATTCCAAGCAGTTTTTAAGTGTCAAGATGGCAGCCATAACGACTTGTCTTTTGGGGCCTTCCATGGACGTCCCTGTCTGAAATGTACAGAACTAGGAAAAGAAACCCAACAGTGGAGTGAGAAATAATAAAGGGTTTTTAAATTTTATTATTTAAAGAAAGGCAACAAAGGGGGAAAAAAACGTAGAATACAGATTAGCTGCATCAAGTTAGCTGAGACTGAAGATTGGATACGAAAGATTGCAATCATTCATGTGAGCAAAAGGAATGGAAGAAAAACTAAGGATCTAAATGATAAGACTGAGTAAAAGCAGGACTGAAAAGAAATATTACATCTTGACATGGCTGCCCTAGACTTTCTCTGTCAACTTTACTGGTTCCAGTTCTCCCCAGACTGGCCTGTGGTTGCTGCTCTGGCATACTGACCAAAATGTGTCAAAACTGACCTGCATTGTATCCACTCTGATTCATCTTTCATGGGTTAAAATGATAGAACCAGGAACTAAGTGAGAGCCACTACTCCACCTCTTTGCTTATAAAGAGTCACTTAGGAGGGGTGGACAACCTTTCCTCTCCATGGAATGTGTGCAGTACTGGGTGAGGAGCTGCATACAGTTATACACAAGTGGAACTAAATCAGTATTTGGAATCATAGAACCATAGGGTTGGAAGGGAGGTCTTCTAGTCCAACCCCTTGCCCAAGCCCAAGGCAGGAATCCTCATAACATCTCAGACAAATACTTGTCCAATATTTTTTTGAAAACCTCCAATGATGGAGCATCCGCAACTCCAGGAGGCAAGCTGTTCCACTGCTTAATAGTTCTCACTGTCAGCAAATTCCTCCTTGTTTCCAGGTTGGGTCTCCCTCTGAGCTTCCACCCATTGCTTCTTGTCCTAAGAACTGGAACCTTAAATCATCTATCACTGATTTAAGAGAAAGACACAGAAACACACACACAGAGAGAGAGAGAGAGAGAGAGAGAGAGATCTGTGAGCAAATCCTTTAACAAGCTTTAAGAGTTATTTTACTTCCCATCAGCCACTGGAGGAAGAGCTCATGCAAATTCCTACAGGAGTCACGAGGAATGTTCTACCTGTAAAAGAAGCCCATCCAAGAGGAGGGCTTGATTTCATCTTGAGTTTAAAGGCCTCTCTGGAACATTCTTACACCGACATCATGCCGTTATGGTTCTTTGCATTTTCTTTCACAATCCTTCCAAGATGTAAGCATACATTCATTGGGGGAAATGAAGACATCTTCCCTTGGTTAATGATGTGTTCTGTTGATTGAAAATTGTCCTCTTCTTCTTTTTCTTTGTTTTATTATATTATTATAAGACATACACAATACATTATGTTATTTTGATATAGTGGAATTTATACAGTATTGACTAGAGATTATTAGCACTCTAATGTTTAGATAACTTAGACCCTTAAAGATAGGGGAAAAATAAAAACTATTATATCAGTGTTAACTATGATTTGAAATGTCGATGTTAATAAGCATAAGCTTGTTTAGATTTTACATCCAAAGCTGAATATAACATTAATAAACAACTGCAAATTACATCAAAAGGTTTGTTGTACAATAAAAGTTTCTGCCTTAAGCTGAATACTTAATACTAAGGTCTGCACTGTATAGTTACTTATGATTGTTTGTGCATGTTGAGAAAAAGAAATAACTGACAATGCAAAATAGGTGACAACAACTAAAAAAAAGGAAAAAAGAAAAAAGAAGAAAAGCTGTTTGGTTTCTAACTTCCCCCTTTTTGTGCTTCTACTAATTTGCAATGTTTATAAACACTGTTCTCTTTTTCAAGGGGTTTTATCAGATATTCAACTCACTGAATCTGGACCAGCAGTGGTGAGACCTGGAGATCTTCTCAACTTAGTTTGTAAAGTGACAGGTGTCTCCATCTCTGCACCTAATGAATGGCATTGGATGAGACAGCCTCCTGGGAACGGTCTTGAATGGGTCTCAGCAATAAATGTCAACAGTGGAGGCAAATGGTATGCCACTTCTGTAAAAGGCCGTGCCAGCATTTCTGCAGATGAGTCCACAAATGAGTTCTACCTCCAGCTGAATTCTGTGACAGCTGAAGACTCATCTATGTATTACTGTTCCCAACTCAGCACAATGAGACAAGAGCTATTGGGACGGTGTAAAAAAGATGAAATTATTTCAGAAATACAATTTTTATCCCACAACAGAGGAGTGGACTATGAATATGGTGGAACATGCAGAAATTGCTAAGTTGACTTGTTTGATTAGGGAAGGAGCGACTACTTTTACAAAAGACTGGAAACCCTTTATGGAATTTTTGCTGAAAATGGATAAACATGAGCTGGTGATTTCTGGATTTACTGATTAAAAAGGGCTGTTTATGGGAAGAAGGGAACCACACTATGTAATTCTGAAGGGGGGAAATGGTATCAAGTATGTCTATAACTGCTGTAAAGAAGATTGGAAGTTACTTCTATAAGTATCTTTTTTTCTTTTTCTTTGCTTTCTATTGTTTTCAACACTTTTTTCTTTATTGTTCTTCCTTTCCTATTTTTCTTCTATATTCTTTTTCATATTTATCTTTTAACTTTGTAAAACAAATGCTTTAATAAAAAAAGTATACATTTATAAAGAAATATAATTTTACCATGTACACCAACATATATCAAAAGCCTGTGAAAAGAGGATTCAGAGAACTATCCAAAAGGATCTCATATTCAAAAATGGGATTATGTATAGGATGCCTGATAGATATTTTCTTAGCTTGATGCCTAAACAACCCAAGGAGCTTAATGAACAGACACCTAGTTTTCTTTTCTAATTCAATATCCTGAAAAGTGGCCTACATGTTACTTAAACATTACTGGCTTTTATCATCTGCTTATTTTTCCCCCTAACTTTTTTTTTGTATTTTAAGTAGCAAAACTATAGGAATTGGATTAACTAGGAAACAATCCCACCTGTTCTTTGTCCTCCATTTCTTTTGAAAAAGACTGGAGTGTGGTTTAATGGATATCCTTGCAAACTGAATTAATACTCCAGGTTCCTAATTCAAGGGTGTCTCTTTGTCTAAAAATGGATCATAAGGATGGTGGGAAGCAAGAATTCTCCCCTTCAAAAGCTAGGCTGAAAAGTCATTCTCAGGTCATTTTGTCTTTAATCCACAGTTCTGTAAAATCCTCTTTTGTGTTTCACTAAGCAATTTGTGGTCTTGATGCTTTCCTGGCAGCAAGATGAAAGGAGAACAAGCTTATTGTGAGATATTCTTTGACTTCTTGAGGTTCTGACATTTCCTGATAGTCACCTGTCCAAGGTTCTATCAGCTGCAACTCAGTTTCAAGATCAAGCAAAGTCATCGAGAAAATCCCATCTGCTGCAGATGAATCTATACAAGAAATGATAAAATCTTTGATGGCTGGGTGCTTTACTCAACTTCTTTTCATGAGGAAAGAGTAACGTTTGGTATAAATGAGACCTGTTTAGGAGTGCATCACAAATATTGGAAACATTGAGTTTTCCCAGTCATAACTTCACTTATTTGGGATTGTTTCCTATAATTTCCCCTGAAAGTAAGTCCAAAAACATGTGTTAGTATTTCTTCTCCATTGTGTTTTTACTTCTTACCCCAAATAATGCAAAACCATAACACTGATTTATGCTCAGATATGACTGAAGTGTCTACAAACAGAATTTGACCAGGGACTTCTTTCAGGTTTCAATTTCTTTCCATCTCAGTTTATCAAAAGAAAGAGAAAGAGGCCCATGAGCCAACCTTGCAATGAACTCAGTTTTTAAGACTGAATTTATTTTTCATCATCCAATAGAAGAGGAGCTCATGCAAAAATTTCTGAGATACAATGCCGATGTTTCACTTCAAAAGAAGCCCACCCAGTATGAGATCCTTGCTTCCTTTGGAGTTCAGAGGCCTCACTGGGACATCCTAGATGGACATCATAACATTATGGTTGTTTGCATTTTGTTTCATGACCCTCCCAAGTTGTAAGAATATTCAATGGAAAATTAAGGCACCTTTGTTTGGTCAAGTGATGTTGTCTACTTATTGCAATCCTTTCTTTTTTTCCAAGGGGTCTTCTCGGTCATTCAGCTTGTAGAATTGGGGCCAGGAATGGTGAGACATGGAAGTCAACTCAACTTAGTTTGTAAAGTGACAGGTTTCTCCATTGCTACTTCTTCATCATATGCTTGGCATTGGATCAGGCAACCTCCTGGGATAGGTCTTGAATGGCTTTCAGCAATAAATGTCAACAATGGAGGCAAATGGTATGCCACTTCTGTAAAGAGCCATGCCACTACATCTGCAGATCAGTCCAGGAATGAGTTCTCCCTACAGCTGAATTCTGTCACAGATGCAGACTCATCTGTATATTTTTGTTTCTGAGAATACACAGTGAGAAAAGGTTTATTTGGTCTCTGTAAAAAAATGGGAAATGGTTTCACAAAGTTTAAAGCCCAGCAGATGGAGAGAGAGGGGAAGGAGGAGGAGGAGGAAGAAAGGAGGAGGAGGAGGAGGAGGAGGAGGAGGAGGAGGAGGAGGAGGAGGAAAGGAGGAGGAGGAGGAGGAGGAGGAGGAGGAGGAGGAGGAAGAGGAGGAGGAGGAGGAGGAGGAAGAAGAAGAAGAAGAAGAAGAAGAAGAAGAAGAAGAAGAAGAAGAAGAAGAAGAAGAAGAAGAAGAAGAAGAAGAAGAAGAAGATGATTTTGTGGAAAAAGATGGCTGACAGAACAATCTAAAAGTAATTTCACTTTAAGAAATGGGATTAGTTTTATTAGATCAATACTGAGAGATCTTGTTAGAGAGACACCAGAAGTGTTGTGAAGATAGACACATACCAGTTTCTTTTCAAATATACGAGGCTGAAAGGTACTTCAGTTTTTAAAGTGTCACTGATTCCCATTACCATTCCCACCTGTATTGTTTTGCAGGCAATAGAAATGGGAAGTGACTTAGCCAGGAAAAATCCCACCTGTCCCATTTTTCCACTCTCTTCTGCAAAAGCTGGGAGGACAGCAAATGGCCATCAATGGGAACTGGAGAAACTAACCCTCTAGGATCTTCATTCCAGAGTGCTTATTAGAGGCATTTAACTTTATTGAGGGAAGGATTTTCCACTTTGGCATGAATGGATTCCTTAACCCCTCTCTCAAACCACCTATCTTCCCTGTCCAAAATGTGAACCTTAATGTCCTCAAATTAGTGTTCTTTTTCTTTTAGATGAAGGTAAACTGATTATTCTGGTCCTGTGGTGTTGCTCCTCCTGTGTTGGGCCATCCTCTTGTGTAAAGGCTGTTTGGTTTCTCCAATGTAGAGCTCAGAACACTCCTCGCTGCACTGGCTTGGAGAGAGGGTTTAAGGCAGAGCTTTCCAAACTGTGTGTCGCGACACAAAAGTGTGTCGCCACACACAGCGTGGTGTGTCGCCACACCACCCGGAAGTGGCGGCGCGCGCATGCAGGGTGGCAGCGGCAGCCGCTGCCGCTGCCGTGCATGCATGCGCCGCCGCACGCCCCCCTGTGCCGCCGCACGCCCCCCTGCACCGCCGCACGCCCCCCTGCACCGCCGCCCCCCCACGCTGCCGCCGTGCGCGCATGTGCCGCCGCCGTGCACGCGCACGCCGCCGCACACCCTCCTGTGTTGCCAGCGTGTCGCCAGCGGCGGCACTTTAGAAAGCCCTGGGTTAAGGAATCCATTCATGCGAAAGTGGAAAATCCTTCCCTCAATAGAGGCAGAGGCCTCAGGCACAGCTTGTCCCCCATTTTTCATGCTGCTCTTTCATTAGTCCCCAGGAAGATTAAGACCACCTCGCAAGTTCACCAGCAAGGCCTCATTTAAGGATCCACTTGGGGATGAATAAAGGTTTTAGGAGTAAGACATTCCAAAGACTATCTACACCTCAATTGCCCAATTAACAAGCCAATCAGGTGTAAGGTCAATACAGCCACCCTAGAAGACATATATGGGGTCCCTTCACCAACTTTTGCCCAGACTGAAGAAGCTACTTGGATAAGCAGAGAAACCTTTCAACCAAAATAAAGAAATCCGGTTGCCATGACTCAACCTACTGTTCATACTTAGTACTTAGTGTGGTCCAACATCTTTCACTTATTGGTTTCCAACTTGTTTGCTGTTGTTTGATGCAGGTTCTTCTTCCAGTGCCAGATGACATCTCAAAATGAGTTCCTTTCCCTCTTGATGGATTCATTTCAGAATGGTTCCTGTGTTTTCTTCCATGGGAAGCCATATCTTTCATTATTTTTAAAAATTATATGGAATTTCCTTTCCTGCTGTTTTTCCCAAATGAAGTTCTATTTTGTGAAGATCTGCCAGACAATAACAAAGTATAAACTGAATGCATCCAGCCATGCAGTCTAGTTCTCTTTTCAGAATGTAAAAATAATAATAATAATAATCTTGCAAGTCTGATTCTGCTGTAGTTCCCATCCTTCTTATACCCATTGAATCAGGGGAGCACCTGCCTGAACTGCTCCCAAAGGTTATCTGGTCATTCAGATAACGAAAGATGAGGACACAGCTGTGTATTACTGTGCAAGAGACACAGTGAAAGGAGTCCTAGGAGATCTCAGGCAAAAACTCCTCATTGTATTAATGAAGTGTCTCCAAAGGGGTCACCAGAGAACCACTGAATGATTTTCCTGGCATATGGAACAAAACCACCCAGTTAGAGAGGGGTGGGATGAAAAAGGAGAACAAATATACAAAAATGAGATAGACTATTCACCCATACTAAATAGTTTTCAGCACCTGGCCCAGACATGATCCACACCTACTGAATGAAAAAAACAGTAACAGCAGTGCATGAATGCTTAGCAACAGAGATGAACCAGCTGCTGGCAGCAGGCTCCCACCCAGACTGGCTAACACAAGGAAGGACAGTCCTGATCATGAAAGACCCCCACAAGGGAACAACACCGGCCAACTACCATCCAATAACCTGCCTCCCCACAACATGGAAAGCCCTGTCAGGCATCCTAGCTGCCACGCTATAGGACCATATGGGCCAGAAGAGGAACACAGCATAGAAGGGCGTTGGGAACAACACCAGAGGCTCAAAACATCAGTTGCTCATAGATAGAGCAGTCAGCCAAGACCCAAGGTCTAGACCAGGGCTTTCTAAAGTGCCGCTGCTGGCGACACACCAGTAGCGGCGGCGGCAGCGTGGCAGCGGTGCGTGTGCGCACGGCGGCAGTGCACAGGGCCGTGCGGCGGCGCACGCGTGTATGGCGGCAGCCTCCGCTAAAACGCGGAAGCACTGATCCCGCGCCACTGCTGTGGCCGCCGTGCATGCGCGTGCCGCTGCTTCCGGGTGGTGTGTCGCCACACCACACTGTGTGTGGCAACACACTTTTGTGTCGCGACACACAGTTTGGAAAGCTCTGGTCTAGACAGACCAATCTGAGCATAGCCTGGATTGACTACAGGAGAGCCTATGACTCAATGCCACATACATGTACCTGTGAATGCCTGGTGCTATACAAAGTCAACTGGACACTAAGAACCTTCCTCAAGAAGTCAATGGGACTGTGGAAGACAAGACTGGAAGTCAACTCAAAACAGCTCGCACAATTGGCCATCAAGTGCGGTATATACGTAGGTGATACACTTTCCCCGCTGCTGTTCTGCATAAGTTTGAACCCCCTCAGCCAGATAATCACAAAGACTGGATATGGATAGCAGTTCAAAAGTGGAAGTACCATCAGCCACCCCCTCTACATGGATGACATCAAGCTATATGTTCAGAGTGAATGAGACATCAACTCGCTGATCCACCTGACACAGATCTACAGTGTTGACATTGGGATGCATTCGAACTGGAGAAGTGTGGCCAGATGGTAGTAAAGAGAGGGAAGGTAGTTAAGACTGATAGACTAGAACTACCAGCGGGCCACATAGCAGACCTAAAGAGCAGCTACAAGTACCTGGGTATCCCACAGTCACATAGGAACCACGGTGAGGAGGCAAGGAAGACAGCAACATCCAAGTACCACCAAAGGATAAGACAGGTCCTGAAGAGCCAGCTCAATGGTAAGAACAAGATCCATGCCATTAACATGTATGCCCTGCCAGTCATCAGATACCCTGGTGGTATAGTGAGCTGGCCAAAGGAGGACATGGAAGCTGCTGATGTAAAGACGTGGAAGCTCCTCACATGGTATGGAGGTTTCCACCCCAATTCCAACACCCAGAGACTGTTCACCAGCCAGAAAGAGGGTGGGTGGGGTCTGGTGAGTGTCAAAGCCATTGTCCTTGATGAAACCCAGAGCATCGAGGAGTACGTCAGTAACATGTCAGCCAAGGATGAGCTGCTGAGGGAATGCCTGAGGCAGTAGCAGACATGGGAGAAAGATCAAGCAGAGGAAGTGCCATGGCAAAACAAGACCCTGCATGGGATGTACCATTGACAGATAACTGAGGTGACTGGCCTTGAGAAATCCTACCAGTGGCTGGAAAGGGCTGGACTAAAGGACAGCACTGAGACACTGATCATAGCAGCACAAGAACAGGCACTAAGCACCAGATCCATAGAAGCAGAATTCTTCCACGCTAGATAGGACTCCAGGTGCAGACTGTGCAGAGAGGTGTCAGAGACAGTCCAACACATATTGGCATGTTATAAGATGCAGGCAGGAACAGCATACTCTAAATGGCACAACCAAATAGCTGGCATTGTGATAATTTTATTAAAGATCAGTATTCTCGACAAAACTGATTGAAAATTTAAAAAACCTCTGTATTTCTAAAATCCTGTTTTCTAGAGAGTAAGCTTGAAACCTTGGGATGAATTTATACTCCAAATGGAAGGACCATGTTCTTATAACATGGGGATTATGCAAATTGTTTGACTCTTTCACACCCTTAAATGCAGCCCTTAGAAATTCCACTCTGCAGAGGAAGTCAAGAATGAAGCTTCAAGAGACACCGCCCCTCTCACAGTTAGGATGTTTTGTATCTTCTTTATCTTCTTACTCCTCAGTCTTTCAGGTAGATGTTCTCTCTTATCCAAAAGTGACAATTGATAAACTCTCCTTTGTAAGTTTCCCCTGATGCCCTCTTTGTCTTTCCTTCTCAGGCTGTCACTCACAGGTTCAGTTGGTGGAGACTGGAGGGGGTGTTGTAGTCCCTGGAGGGTCCCTCCGCCTAACTTGCAAGGCGTCTGGATTCACCTTTACAAACTATAGCATGCACTGGGTCCGTCAGGCTCCAGGGAAAGGACTGGAGTGGGTGTCTTCGGTTGCCAACCAACAGAAAATAAACAGTGGTATAACTCCAAAGTCACCGGAAGATTCACCATCTCCAGGGACAATGCCAAAAGCTCAGTTTATCTCCAGATGAACAGCTTGAAGCCTGAAGACTCTGCCTTGTATTATTGTGCAAGAGACACATTGACCGCATCTGCCTTCCAGCTTGTACAATTTCTCCAAAGGTCCCTTGAGAGGAGAAATTGAGAGGATGAGGCCCAACCTTGCAGCTCCTTCCTCTCAGCTAGCCTGGGTAGTGGTTTATCTGTTCTTTCAGGACTGGTTCAAGGTTGTTCTTTAGTACAAAACTCATTGGGTGGCACATGATTATGTTTATCTTGTGCATCTCAATCCAACATATCTGTCAAATTTGGAGGTATGGAGGTCAAATGAAGGAGGACTCAGAGATAACCTATCTTCAGCTCTTGGAGGAAAGGCTGGGTATAAAATCTGACAAATGAATATAAATGGCTAAAGAAATCCATGGTTGTCTTCACGTTATGACCAGGTGTTGAGTTTGCTTTTTTGGTATAGCACCTGCACAATAGTTACTGGGAGAATAGAATGGCCTGGATGTCCTCCAAGTCTATCTTCCAGGGATATTGAGATATTTTTCCAGTGTCTACAATGATCCCAACTATGTACAGAGGATAAAATATATAAATATAAATATGCAATGTAATCCTTAATAGCTAGGGAAGGGGGAAGGCAAAAAGAAGAGGGGCCGACCAAGGGCAAGATGGATGGATGATATTCTGGAGGTGAGGGACTCAACCGTGGGGGAGCTGGGGATGGTGACAGCCAACAGGAAGCTCTGGCGTGGGCTGGTCCATGAAGTCACGAAGAGTCGGAAGCGACTGAACAATACTCCTAATAATGCATTAACATCCAAAGCAGATTGTAATGTAAGTAATGAACAAGAGGAATACGGAATATAATTGACACAAGACCTGTGCAGGACAAAAATAGAGCTCTTCTTTGGAGAATAGGTTGGCTACTATATTTTGATGCTCCTAGTTTTTGATCTCATTGTTCCCTTCTAGATTTATGCAAAACTGATGTTACTTCTTTTTCCTTTTAAAAACTTTCAAGGGATCCTGCCTCACACAGATCTCCAGGCTCACCCCACAAAAGCACTCATAGATCCAGCCATTCCTCCACGATGCCAATCTTCTTTCCAATTCTCATCAGACTAGCTGCCTTTTCTTCCTGAGTGTTGATTTGAATCTCTACATTCTTTCCAGTCCTTTTGAATTGCATTTGTTAACAGTGTTGGCTGTTTCCCAAACCTCACCTTCTCTAATTGGGTGGCCTCTCACAGGTAGTTCTGACCCAGTTAGTTCTAGTTCTGCACAAACCAGGAGATATCTATAAACTGACTTGTGTTGTCACTGGTTTTCATGTTAACAGTTGGGGGAGAACAAACACAAACCTAATAAACAGTTGGGATTGCTTGTAAGATATTTTATTTCTGGGAGAAGTCATTCTTCCCCAACAATAGAACTCTGATTCACTGCCTCCAAACAGAATATGAACTTCTATCTTCCCTCCCTGAAAATATTGATCCTTTTAGGAAACATTTGGAAGGAGGCTGAACTTTGCAATTCACTTGTTTTTAAAGAAGGACATGAGTGTATCTCACATTCATCAGGTGACGATAATGTTGGTTTCTGGATAGATTTATCATCCATGCCTGGAAGTTGGCCTCAAGCCCTGCATGACTGTCTCTAGGCAGACACCAAGATTTGAGTTCACCTTTGGATTTAACACATTCATTGGGCCGCCAAAATTCCTTTGGGGTCTTTGAAGTCTGCCTTCAGGAGCTAATGTGACTCCTGTGCAAAACGAAGATAGCTAGTTTAAATTGAAGAAGATAGACACAGATATTCAAGATTTAGGCCTGTTCCAAAGTGTTATAAAAAAGGAGGAAATGGAACAAAAATAAAATTAATACAAGCGTCCTCCAGGGAATGATGGAAGTGTCCTGCACATTGTCCTGCCCCTGAGAACTTGAGATTCCCTCTTTAAATATTTATCCTTTTATAAACATTCTGAAAGAAGCTCAATTTTACAATTCCACCCACTTTTAAATAAGAACGTAAAAGTATCTCGTGTTCATAAGTTGATGACAATGTGGGTTACGGATAGATTCATCACATGTGCCTAGAACTTGGTATCAGACCCTGGCTGGCTTTCCCAGGGCTGTGAAACTTAAGAGGCCATGCCTCCTTTATTCTTGGATGGAGACCACCAGAGAAATCCAGTGTTGTGCCCTATTTTGCCAGGCTGAAAAAGAGCTACTGTGTGATAAGAAGGTAGCTAGTTGCAGTTAAAGAGCATTAGGTCCTAAGGAGATTCCAAAGAATGTTACACTATAACTAAATAAAAAAAGGAACCGAAAGAACAATTTACAGAAAATAATGATCCAGTCAGATATGTAAAAAAAGTATAAAAGCTTCTTTATGGAGAGCAGATTAGCTTATGTATGGCAATTCTCCTGGACATTCATTTCATATTTATATAGTTTCCTTGTGTATTTATGCAAAGCCAACCCCCCCTTTCACTTCTCATTTAAACCCTCAAAGCTTCCCATCTCATATAGACCGACAGGTTCACCTCTCAGAAGCTCTCAGAGATCCAGCCATTCCTCCACTATGCTGTCCTTCTTTCCAGTTCTCCTCATGCTGGCTGTCTTCTCTTCCCGTGCGTTCTTTTTGCCATTTTATTCTATTTCTTTCCATTCCTTCATTGAAGTAAAGTTGCATTTCCCAACAATCACGGTGATGTCCTAACCCTCATCCAATTCTATTCTTTCTTTTCTGTTTAGGAAGCCTATCGCAGATAGTCCTGACCCAGTCGGATCCAGTGCTGAAGAAACCAGGAGAAGCCCATAAACTGACCTGTGCTGTCACTGGATTCAATGTTAACAGTTACTACATGGATTGGATCAGACAGAAACCTGGCAAAGGACTGGAATGGCTTGTAAGCTATCATACCTCTAGTAGCAACTATTATTCCCCATCCATCCAAGGACGATTTACTGCCTCCAAGGACAGTTCCAACTTCTATCTGCAAATGAACAACCTAAAAGCCGAGGACACAGCCGTATATTACTGTGCAAGAGACACAGTGAAAGGAGTCCTAGGAGATCTCAGGCAAAAACTCCTCATTGAATATTAATATTCATATTATGAATATGCTCCTTGGAATATGAAAATAATATTCATATTAATATTCATATTAATGAAGTGTCTCCAAAGGGGTCACCAGAGAACCATTAAACAAATTGCTTCACATTTGGAAGACAATCCACAAAGGGTGGGGAAATAGCAAGGCAAAATAAATATACCATTTAATATGGTTCAACAACTTTCACTTAGGAAGCTCCAACTAGCCTGCTGTGGTTTTCCTTTTCTGATGCAAGATGCCATGTCAGATTGTGTTCTTTCTTGTCTTCATGGTTACATTTGTGGTTTCATCTGGGTTTCATCTGTGTTCCTGTTTTTCATTCATAATATTTAATTTTGTGCCTTCCAATCAGTCTTGACTCCTGATGACTGCCAGGATAAATCATATATTTGTTTTCTTGGCAGTATTTTCAGAGGCGGCATCCATTGCTTTCATCTTAACACTGAGGTCAAGTGCATGGTTCAAAGTCACCCAGATGCTTTTGTGTCTACATTTGGATTAAAGCTCATGGTCTCCCATTTTTCTAGGCTTTTCATCAAATAATTTAAATAGTAAGGAATTTCCTTTGCTCCAGTTTCCTCCAAATCAAGAAAATAGAGACGTCTAGGCTAAACCTGTGAAGATGAGGACAGGTGGAAAAACTGTGTTCCTCTTTGCAAATTAATTTCATTATATCGGAAATTTGTGAATCATCACAGCCTTTGCAGGAGGAGGAGGAGGAAGAGGAGGATCTGTAAGAGAATAGAAGGAAAGCAGTTGAAAGAAGAATAAGTGGCTGAAGAAATGGGAGGAAGAGGAGAAAAAAGAGAAGGAAGAAGGAAGGAAAGGAAAAGGAATGGAGGGGGAAGAAGAGGAAAAGGAAGATTTGAAGGAGGAAGGAAGGAAGGAAGAAGGAAGGAAGGAAGGAAGGGGTAAATGACTTAGAAGAGAAAGGAGGAGGAAGAGGAAGTAATATGACGAGAGAGAGGAAGGATGTATATCTTTTTTCAAGGATAGGCATTATTCCCATAATAGATTTCTATCTAAGTGAGTTGTTCCTAGTTCTCTCCTTCAGATCTTTGAGAATTCAAGTCAGTTAAATTTAAGATAGTTGTGGAGAGAAAATGACCCTGATTTTCAGGCTTAGTTCCCAAGTTCTGCCATTGAATGAAACTGATGTGGATCTTCTCCCTAGAAAAAAAGGAAGGGGAGTGGGATCATCTGCTCTGTGCATGATGTGCAGCCATACCTTACTCAGGAAGACAATACTTTGGACAGAAGAATGGGCACTGATTGACTGGGAAACAGGCTGTCATTCCTATCCATGCCAGGGAGCATTACAGAACTTTCACTTTATTAATGTAAAGGAACACTCCCCAGAGGAAGCAGTTGTGAATCACTGAATATATCACATGGTATTGTGAGTGAAACCTGCCAACAAGCAACAGAACACTGTCTTTTAGAAGAGGATTGAAACCAATGAACCAAGAATATTATCTCCTATTTTTAAAGAAAAAGAATGGTCCTTTATTGGTCGATAACAATTTCTTCTTGGTTCCCTCTGAGTCTTCCAATGAACAACAGCATTTCCTGCAATATTCTCCTGCCCATGAGAACATGAGCTTCTCTCTCTGAAAATATTTATCCTTTTAGAAAACACTCTGAAATAAATTGAACTTTACAATTCACCTATTTTTTTTAAAACAAGGATGTGAAAGTATCTCATTTCCATAAGGTGGTGATAATGTGGGCTTTGGGATACGTTTATCACAAGTGCCTGGAAGGTGATATCAGACCCTGGATGAATTTCTCAGGGCTGTGAACCTGAAGCAGGTCATGGCTTATTTCTTCTTGGATTGAAACAACTGAGAATTCCAGAGTTGGACTCTACATTGCCAAGCTGAAAGACGTCTCAGAGGAAGGGAATGGCAAGCCACTTCCTTAGTATTGCCTAAAAACCTGCATGGTTTTGCCTATGAAGTCACCACAGAGTTAACTTCACCTACGACATTCATCTCACATTTATACAGTTTCCATTTGGATTTATGCAAAATCAACATCACTTTCACTTCTCATTTAAACCCTCAAAGCTTCCCATCTCACATAGACTGACAGGTTCACCGCACAGAAGCCCTCAGAGATCCAGCCATTCCTCCACTATGCTGCCCTTCTTTCCAGTTCTCCTCACACTGGCTGTCTTCTCTTCCCATGCGTTCTTTTTGCCATTTTATTCTATTTCTTTTGCTTCTTTCATTCAAGTAAGCTGCAGTTCTTAACAATGGCTATGATTCCTGAACTTTCATCTGATTCTGTTCTTTAATCCCTGTTTAGGAGGCCTATCGCAGATAGTCCTGACCCAGTCGGATCCAGTGCTGAAGAAACCAGGAGAAGCCCATAAACTGACCTGTGCTGTCACTGGATTCAATGTTAACAGCTACTATATGGATTGGATCAGACAGAAACCTGGCAAAGGACTGGAATGGCTTGTACACTATTACAGCTCTAGTAGCAACTATTATTCCCCATCCATCCAAGGACGATTTACTGCCTCCAAGGACAGTTCCAATTTCTATCTGCAAATGAACAACCTAAAAGCCGAGGACACAGCCGTATATTACTGTGCAAGAGACACAGTGAAAGGAGTCCTAGGAGATCTCAGGCAAAAACTCCTCATTGTATTAATGAAGTGTCTCCAAAGGGGTCACCAGAGAACCATTAAACAAATTGCTTCACATTTGGAAGACAATACACAAAGGTTGGGGAAATAGTAAGGCAAAATAAATATACCATTTAATATGGTTCAACAACTTTCACTTAGGAAGCTCCAACTAGCCTGCTGTGGTTTTCCTTTTCTGATGCAAGATGCCATGTCAAATTGTGTTCTTTTTTGTCTTCATGGTTACATTTGTGGTTTCATCTGGGTTTCATCTGTGCTCCTGTTTTCTCTTCCATGGGAAACTTTAGTTGATAGCATTTAATTTTGTGCCTTTTAAGCAGTCTTCATTCCTGATGACTGCCAGGACAAGTCATAGCATTTTTTCCTGTCAATATTTTCGGCGGTGTCTTCCATTGGCTTCATCTTAAGACTGAGATCAAGTGCCTGGCCCAAAGTCAGCCAGATACCTTCCTGCCAAAGGTGGGAATGGAACTCACGTCCTCCGGTTTTCTAGCCTTTTCATTTCAATTGCAGATTGTAGACCAAATGTAGAAGGCCATAACAGGTAAAATTCTTTTAGAGCATAAAACTTTGTTCTCAGTTTAGTGATGATAATAGTGATTCCTCTTTCTTTTGAATTCTACATGGTGGCATCTCAGTAGTTTTTCTTCTGCCCACTTTTTTATGATGAAGACCTTCTTTTGTGTTTTCTGTTTCATGCTGAAGTAGAATGCTTTGAGGAATAAGGCAGGTGCACTGGACCCACCAGGTCAATTTATAGTGGGTGGGAGAAATTAAGCTGTCTGTGTCCAGTCTGTACTTCCTTTCTGCTGCTTGTATGGAAACTCAGCTGTGGGCTTAATCTTGTGGGATACTAAGCAGAGAGGGTTTCAATTCAATTTGAATTTCAGTTCTCAATCCACATTTTCACAGAAATTAACACTTATAACTTGGCTAAATAGGAAAAAAAAAAATTTCCGAAAAGCACATGTAATGCTCCAGTCAGACCTCAAGACGATGGTAGCCTGGTACAAATGAAATTCCTCCAACTCCAAGTTTTATTATTATTAGTGCATCTCACCCCTTCTTCCTGTCAAAGTTACAGGTCTGGAGATAAAATGAGGACAGACTCATAAACAGGTTATCTTGAGCTCATGGAGCAAAGCCTGGATATAAAATCTGACAAATAAATATAAATAGCTAACACCCCATGGTTTTCTCCATGTTATGACCAGGTGTTGGGTTGCTTTTTTGATATAGCATATGGAAAGTAAGATTTTATATCCAGAACAATCATGCCCTGAGAATAAAGACTCTGCCTTGTATTACTGTTGCAGCTGTTATTTCCAACCCTTCTTCCCACAGGAACACTCGATGGGAGAATTCATCCCATAGGGCTTTTTCAGAACAAGATATGAACTGGGGGAGGGAGGGAAATCAACCTCTTCCGTTAGAATATCTGTTTTCATTTCACAACAATAAGTTCAAATATAAAATAGTGGAATTCAAAAGCACCTTGAGAATGAAGCCAAGCGAATCAATAAAAGAAAAAACTTAGAAGAAAGATTTCTCACAGTATAGCAATAGGGTTAGGTTAGTTTGAACTCCACTGATGGAGAGAATCTCTCTCTCTCTCTCTCTCTCTCTCTCTCTCTCTCTCTCTCTCTCTCTCATTTATATGGCTTCCCAACTCATGGTGACTCTGGGTGGCTTACAAAAATAAAAACCCAAATACAAACCCCACTTCACCCCCACCTACCCCCGGTGGCAACAATGCATTCAAACAAAACACTTGATGGGCTCCATGTTAGGTGATGGTGGCTTTTGGGGTTTCAGGCTTGAAGTAATCCAAACAACGTGTTGTAAGGCTAACAATATCTTTATTGATAGCATAAGGCAATAATGGATGTATGGTGCATTATTGCAAAAAGGAAAAATCAAAGCATAAGCAGAGTTCCATCACCAGAATGGAAAGAAAACATCATGGTCTGTGCAAAGACCAGACATAGTTACAGTTCAGATACAAAAGTACATGTAGATATCAGTCTACATAAAGAAAGCATAGGAAGAACATAAGTGAGATGAATACCCATGGTTCATAGCTGAAATATACCCATGGTTCAGAATTCTGATTGGTTAATATGGGCTAGGCATCTCTTTCAGCCTAACATTTTGGTAACAATTGTACTTACTATAAACCGTCATGGGGTGGCGGTGTTGCACATTGGCTTTCCCTCGAGATGCTTTTCACATGGGAACCGGACTGATAAGGTTTTTGTTTTGCCTAGATGAAACAGCACCTGGTGTTTATGATCTACTTTGTTATGGAAACGTGCTTGCAACAGAGGGACTTTTAAATTTCCACTTTCAGGCCAGATTCATAGTGAAGAAAATGCCATGCGTTTGATTCTGCATAGAATACCTTTACCATATACTTTAACACTCCACATCAACCTGGCATCCTCAGGCCTGCTGGCAAAACCATGTCTTTAGGGCCTTTCAGAAGGGTATTTAGGTGGTGGCCACTCTTATCTCTGTTTGGATGATGTTCCACAGGGAGGGAGCCACCACAGAGAAATCCCTTCTTCCTGTGGTTACAGGTCCCACTAGATGGACTTCCTTAATGGGAGGGACCTGTAACCCCACCTCCCCGATCTGGGGGGTCGGGTAGATGTAACTGGGAAAAGGTAGTTCTGCAAACAACCTGGCCCCAAGCTATGTAGAGCTTTAAAGGTGATAACCAGCACCTTGAATTGGACTCAGAAGCAAATGGGCAACCAATGCAGCTCCCGCAAGAGAGATGACACATGTGCAAATCTGGACTTGCAGAAAACCATGTGGGCCGCTGAATTTTGAACCAACTGAAGGTTCTGGATCCCTTTCAAGGGCAGTGCCATGTAGAGCGTGTTACATTCGTCAACACGGGAGGTGACTAGGGTGTTGGTGACTGTGAGCAGGGCCTGTTGGTCCAGGAAAGGGCATAACTGGCGCACAACCCATAGTTGCACAAAGACCCTTCGGGCCACAACTGCCACCTGCTCCTCAAGCAGGAGCTGCGAGTCCAAGAGAACCCCCAAATTATGCCCTGGGTCCATCTGGGGTAGTGCAACCCCATCCAGGACCAAAGATGGTAATCCTCCATGAACCAAATGGTCCCAAACCCAGAGCCATTTAGTATTGCCAGGGTTCTGTTTCAACCTATTGCTCCCCATCCAGACCTTAGCAGCCTCCAGGCCAAAGGGAGGTCACAGCATTGCTTAGCTCACCATGGGCTGAGATATATAGTTGAGTATCATCAGCATACTGATGATATCTCATCCCATGGCAACAGATTATCTCATCCAGCAGCTTCATATACATATTAAACAGAAGCAGAGAAAGTACCAAATGCTGTATAACCCTGCAAAGCAGGGGCTGAGGGCTGGACCTCTCGCTCCCTAGTTATACTTCACTCTCTTGAATTTCCAGAACTTCTCAAATTATATGTTACGGACCTGTCCATGAGGGATTGCCGATTGGCAGGGTCCAGGAGGAGGGCCTTCTCTGCCATGGCACCCGCCCTTTGGAACAGCTTAGCCCAGGAGGGAAGACAGACCCCCACTCTCCCAGCCTTCCAGAAGGGGGTGAAGACATGGTTATGCCACCTCGCTTGGGATGAGAGGGGGGATAGCCATTCATTGGGGTGGCTGGCACCATGATCGTGCCAAGGATAAGTTCCTATGCCCATCTTGAATTTTATATTTTATATTTTTGTATTTTTATACTTGTATCTGTTTTTATGTGTATTTTTATATATAAGGGGCATGGTGGCTGAGTGGGTAAGATGCCAGGCAGAAGATCGTAAGTTTGGAGGTTCGAATTCCTAGCCCCGCATGACGGAGTGAGCTCCCGCACTAGCTCCAGCTCTTGCCAACCTAGCAATTCGAAAGCATGCAAATGCAAGTAGATGAATAGGTACCACTTTGGTGGGTAGGTAACAGCATTCCGCACGTGTCATGCCAGCCACATGACCGCGGAGGCGTCTTCGGACAATGCTGGCTCTTCGGCTAACAAACAGAGATGAGCACCAGCCCCTAGACTCGGACACCTTTACCTTTATACATATATTAATATAATATTGTAGTGTTTTTAATGACTGTCATTTTATTATCTGTAAGCCTCCCAGAGTCGTTGAATATGAGATGGGCGGCAGAGAAATTTGACAAATAAATAAATAAATTACATTAGAAACATCTCTTCCCAAAAACTGAACCCCAAATTATCTTTCATCTGCAAGTCAAAAGAGGGCACTAGAGGTTCAAATATTAGAAAACACCATTAAAGTTTAAAGTTTCTGCTATTAACTGTGATTAAGAAAAGGGCTAGATTCAAGGATCCAGCGGACTGATTAAAATAGAGGCACTTAAGGAAAGTCGTGAGGAGTGTAAACTGTAAGACTTTCAAACAATGTGTACTTGTGGTCAGTCTCAGTTGAACTCCATCTGAGACTTTTGATCTCTTCACTGCTGGTGGAAAGATCCAGTAATTCTGAAGAGGCATTGGAGTAACATTGGAAAAGCAGGGAGGGAAATTCAAGGAACGAGATGGAAGAAAATATGGAGGTAGACTGTGCTCTTGTAAAATGCAAGATGACCATGAGTAATACAAGGGAAATGAGAAGAGGCTTTTCTCCTTAAAGATACACTGTCACAAAAGCAACAAAATTTACAGAGAAAATATATAGGAATATAAAATTTCCAATCTCACAGTTGTGGATCACTCTGAGATGGAGCCTTTTCTCATAGCTGTGAACATGACTCATAATGAGATAGTAATATCAGTATTGCCAATGGAAGGGTGAAATGTACTTAAGAATCAGATTTGTAATATTAGTGACAACTATACTATTTTTTTCATACAAAAGGTGGTGGTTCCAAGCCAAAATTAATTTATTTTCAATAAATGAAGGAGTTTTGTAGCAAGTTTGTCAATACCTTATTATACGTCCATTTTATCGAAGACCAGTATTCTCCACTAAACTGACTGAAAATTTAACATTCTCTATATTTCTAACGTCCTGTTCTCCAGATAGTAAGCTTGAAACCTTGGGATGAATTTATAGTCCAAATGGAAGGACCATGTTCTTATAACATGGGGATTATGCAAATTGATTGGCTCTCTCACACCCTTAAATGCAGCCCTTAGAAATTCCACTCTTCAGAGGAAGTCAAGAAAGAAGCTTCAAGAGACACCGGCCCTCTCACAGTTAGGATGTTTTGCATCTTCTTTATCTTCTTCCTCCTCAGTCTTTCAGGTAGATGTTCTCTCTTAACCCAAAACGACAATTAATAAACTCTCCTTTGCAAGTTTCCCCTGATGCCCTCTTTGTCTTTCCTTCTCAGGCTGTCACTCACAGGTTCAGTTGGTGGAGACTGGAGGGGGTGTTGTAGTCCCTGGAGGGTCCCTCCGCATATCTTGCAAGGCATCTGGATTCACCTTCACAAGCTATGATATACACTGGGTCCGGCAGGCTCCAGGAAAAGGACTGGAGTGGGTGGCTGGAGTGAGTACTTCAGGAAGTAGCCAATGGTACAACTCCAAAGTCAAAGGAAGATTCACCATCTCCAGGGACAATTCCCAGACTTCAGCTTATCTGCAGATGAACAGCTTGAAGCCTGAAGACTCTGCCTTGTATTATTGTGCAAGAGACACAGTGACTCCATCTGCCTTCCAGCTTGTACAATTTCTCCAAAGGTCCCTTGAGAGGAGAAGCTGAGAGGAAGAGGCCCAACCTTGCAGCTCCTTCCTCTCAGCTTCTCCTCTCAAGGGACCCCTGGAAATATTGTACAAGGCCCAACTTGGCAGCCTCTGCCACTGGAGTGCAGCTGTCAGAAAGGGACAAGTTCTCATATCACAAACCACAAAGCCAGCAGAGCCACAGAAAGAAAAGCGGGTAGAAAATAAGCAAGACTGCACCCATCTTTCCAAGGCAGGGTTGGGTGCTCGGGTGTGGTGCTGCTGGCAGGGAGGGAGGGGAATAAAGACAAAACAGATTTAACAAGAAAAGATCCATATTTTGTGAGCCTCCACAGCTGTCATTTACTGGCCCCAATTTAGTCTGCTGAGGTTTCCAGAAGGTTCTTCCTTTTCCAGTGCAAGGTAGCAGATCAAAATATGGTACTCAAGGTGTATCCAGTAACGATGGCTGCTCTTACTTATTCCTCCTCTCCAGCAAGGTGGCCTCTCAGAGATGCTTCTGATCCAGTCAGATCCAGTCAGCTCTGGAGAAGAAGAAGAAGAAGAAGAAGAAGAAGAAGAAGAAGAAGAAGAAGAAGAAGAAGAAGAAGAAGAAGAAGAAGAAGAAGAAGAAGAAGAAAATCCTATGCATCGTCATAAGCCATCACTGGGTACAATCTTAACAGTTATTTTTTGGATTGGATCAGAGAGAAACCTTACACAAAACTATAGTGGCTTGTTCACAGTGATACCGCTCAGAGTAAGTATTATTCCCTAGAATCCACGGTAATGCAAATCTTTGAACAGCTTGAATGTTGAGGACCTACTATAGAAGATGTATAGTGAGTAAGATCCCATGAGACTATAGAGGAAAAATCCTTCATTCAGTTAATGTTGGAAAGATATCTCCAGAGTGGTCAACTCTGACAACTGTGGAAGGGAGAGAAATGGTAGCATTATTGCCATCTTTTTTTTCATGGTGAACTCCCTGTACTTGTTTTTCTGCCTGTTTTCTCTCTCTGAAGACTCAATTAGGGAAAATTATGTTTAATGTCAGTGCATAGGGTTGTATAAGGAAAACTCTCAGCCTTGAAGAAACATAGGAGATAGTAGTGCTGTCTGGAGGCCATAATGTAGAATTGGAGGTGGGTGAGAGAAAGGGAATAGGAGGGTCAGAGGGCCAAGTCTTCCCCACCTCTGTCACAACACTCAACCTGAGTCCTGCAAGTTGCTCAACAGAAGAGGAAGACAGCCCACTTCCACTTGCCTAAAGGTTTTCCAAGTGTAGTGAGCTGTGATCAACTTGTAGAATAAGTACAGTAAATTGTTGGAGAAGATACAAAAGGAGAAGCCAAGCCATCAGTCGCAGACAGATGTTTCTTCTTTGTAGAACTGGTAGGATACAGAAGCGTGCCTTCTCTGCAGTTGGTTATCACCTTTAAAGCCCTACATGGCATGGGACCAGGATACCTAAGGGACCATCTCATCCCCATTGCTTCATCCCGTCCCACCCGGGCATGCAGAGAGGGCATGCTACGGACCCCATCAACTAAGGAGTTCCATCTAACGGGGTCTAGGAAGCATGCTTTCTCTTCTGTTGCCCCTGCCCTTTGGAACATTCTTCCCCCGCAGATAAGACAGGCCCCCTCGCTCCTGGACTTTCGAAAAAAACTTAAAACCTGGTTTTGTCAACATGCCTGGACCGTGAAGGAGAGTGGTCACTCTTGGGGATGGCTAGTGACCTAGGGTGGCCCTAGAGTGTCCTTTTTACCCATGGACTTAAGAAGACTCTGCCATCTGAATTTTATTATATTTATTACATCTATAAATCTGTTATTCTTATGCTTATTTTAGTCTATTTATAATTGTATTTTAATTAATTATATTTTATTGTAAACCGCCCAGAGTCCCCCTTGGAGGAGATGGGCGGTGATAAATCTGATAGATAGATAGATAGATAGATAGATAGATAGATAGATAGATAGATAGATAAATAAATGGGATTCTTTGATTCTTCAAAACTATCATATTAGTAGTCTACACACTGATTTATGCAAAGCAGAATCCCTTTCATTTCCCATTTAAATTCTCAAAGGCTCTCATCTCACACTGAGTTTTTGGGTAGACCACACAGAGCTTCCCTGAGATTTTGCTGGCACTTCTACTATGTCATCTTTCTTTCTATTCCTCACGGCAGTGGGTACATTCTCATGTACGTCAGTTTTGGAATTTCAGTGCTTTCTGAAATGTAGTTCTATTTGGTAATGAGAGTTCCCATCTGACCTTTTCCATTTCTATTTATTTTTTTCCAACCAGGTGGCTTTGCACAAACTGTTCTCACACAGTCAGACCAAGTGGTGAAAATGCCTGCAGAAACCATCACGTTGACTTGTGCCAGCACTGGTTTTGATATTAACATCTATCTGATGGACCGGATTAGGCAGGAATCCAGAAAAGGACTGGAATGGCTTGTTAGCTATCACAGCCCTCCACATCATTATTATTCCCCTGACATTCAAGGGAGATTTTCAGCCTCAAAGAGTGGCTCCAACTTCTATCTGCAAATGGATCATTTAAAGGAAGAAGATACAGCCACCTATTATTGTGCAAGGGACACAGTGAAAGAGATCAAGCGAAAGATCTTTATGGTGTCCAATTTTGACAAATGGCTCCAAAGGGGGCACTAGATAACTGTTGAATGCATTAGAGAGCAACCAGAAAAGAAAAGTTGTCAGAAAGGGACACATTCACATAACAAAGACCACAAAGCCAGCAGAGCCACAGAAAGAAAGGATTGGGTGGAACATGAGCTAAATATAGAAATAACTGCTGCACAGTCAGCCTGGGGAGTGGTTTATCTGTTCTTTCAGGACTGGTTCAAGGTTGTTCTTCACTACAAAACTCATTGGGTGGCACATGATTATGTTTATCTTGTGCATCTCAATCCAACATATAAAATATATAAATATAAATATGCAATGTAATCCTTAATAGCTAGGGAAGGGGGAAGGCAAAAAGAAGAGGGGCCGAACAAGGGCAAGATGGATGGATCATATTCTGGAGGTGATGGACTCAACCGTGGGGGAGCTGGGTATGGTGACAGCTGACAGGAAGCTCTGGCGTGGACTGGTCCATGAAGTCACGAATAGTCGGAAGCGACTGAACGAATAAACAATACTCCTTAATAATGCATTAACATCCAAAGCAGATTGTAATGTAAGTAATGAACAAGAGGAATATGGAATATAATTGACACAAGACCTGTGCAGGACAAAAATAGAGCTCTTCTTTGGAGAATAGGTTGGCTACTATATTTTGATGCTCCTAGTTTTTGATCTCATTGTTCCCTTCTAGATTTATGCAAAACTGATGTTACTTCTTTTTCCTTTTAAAAATTTTCAAAGGATCCTGCCTCACACAGATCTACAGGCTCACCCCACAAGAGCACTCAGAGATCCAGCCATTCCTCCACGATGCCAATCTTCTTTCCAATTCTCATCAGACTAGCTGCCTTTTCTTCCTGAGTGTTGATTTGAATCTCTACATTCTTTCCAGTCCTTTTGAATTGCATTTGTTAACAGTGTTGGCTGTTTCCCAAACCTCACCTTCTCTAATTGGGTGGCCTCTCACAGGTAGTTCTGACCCAGTTAGTTCTAGTTCTGCACAAACCAGGAGATATCTATAAACTGACTTGTGTTGTCACTGGTTTTCATGGTAACAGTTGGGGGAGAACAAACACAAACCTAATAAACAGTTGGGATTGCTTGTAATATATTTTATTGCTGGGAGAAGTCATTCTTCCCCAACAATAGAACTCTGATTCACTGCCTCCAAACAGAATTTGAACTTCTATCTTCCCTCCCTGAAAATATTGATCCTTTTAGGAAACATTTGGAAGGAGGCTGAACTTTGCAATTCACTTGTTTTTAAAGAAGGACATGAGTGTATCTCACATTCATCAGGTGATGATAATGTTGGTTTCTGGATAGATTTATCATCCATGCCTGGAAGTTGGCCTCAAGCCCTGCATGACTGTCTCTAGGCAGACACCAAGATTTGAGTTCACCTTTGGATTTAACACATTCATTGGGCCTCCAAAATTCCTTTGGGGTCTTTGAAGTCTGCTTTCAGGAGCTAATGTGACTCCTGTGCAAAACGAAGATAGCTAATTTAAATTGAAGAAGATAGACACAGATATTCAAGATTTAGGCCTGTTCCAAAGTGTTATAAAAAAGGAGGAAATGGAACAAAAATAAAATTAATACAAGCGTCCTCCAGGGAATGATGGAAGTGTCCTCCACATTCTCTTGCCACTGAGAATTTGAGATTCCCTCTATAAATATTTATCCTTTTAAAAACATTCTGAAAGAAGCCCAAGTTTACAATTCCACCCACTTTTAAATAAGAACGTAAAAGTATTCATAAGTTGATGACAATGTGGGTTACGGATAGATTCATCAAATGTGCCTAGAACTTGGTATCAGACCCTGGCTGGCTTTCCCAGGGCTGTGAAACTTAAGAGGGCGTGCCTCCTTTCTTCTTGGATGGAGACCACCAGAGAAATCCAGTGTTGTGCCGTATTTTGCCAGGCTGAAAAAGAGCTACTGTGTGATAAGAAGGTAGCTAGTTGCAGTTAAAGAGCATTCGGTCCTAAGGAGATTCCAAAGAATGTTACACTATAACTAAATAAAAAAGGAACCGAAAGAACAATTTACAGAAAATAATGATCCAGTCAGATAAGTAAAAAAAGTATAATAGCTTCTTTATGGAGAGCAGATTAGCTTACATATTGCAATACTCCTGGACTTTCATCTCATATTTATATAGTTTCCTTGTGTATTTATGCAAAGCCAACCCCCCTTTCACTTCTCATTTAAACCCTCAAAGCTTCCCATCTCACATAGACCGACAGGTTCACCTCTCAGAAGCTCTCAGAGATCCAGCCATTCCTCCACTATGCTGTCCTTCTTTCCAGTTCTCCTCACGCTAGCTGTCTTCTCTTCTCGTGCGTTCATTTTGCTATTTTATTCTATTCAGTTCCTTTCCTTCATTGAAGTGAAATTGAATTTCCCAACAGTGACTGTGATGTCCTAACCCTCATCCAATTCTCTTCTTTCTTTTCTGTTTAGGAGGCCTATCGCAGATAGTCCTGACCCAGTCGGATCCAGTGCTGAAGAAACCAGGAGAAGCCCATAAACTGACTTGTGCTGTCACTGGATTCAACGTTAACAGCTACTGGATGGCTTGGATTAGACAGAAACCTGGCAAAGGACTGGATTGGCTAGTATACTATTACAGCTCTGGTAGTAACTATTATTCCCCATCCATCCAAGGATGATTTACTGCCTCCAAGGACAGTTCCAACTTCTATCTGCAAATGAACAACCTAAAAGCCGAGGACACAGCCGTATATTACTGTGCAAGAGACACAGTGAAAGGAGTCCTAGGAGATCTCAGGCAAAAACTCCTCATTGTATTAATGAAGTGTCTCCAAAGGGGTCACCAGAGAACCATTAAACAAATTGCTTCACATTTGGAAGACAATCCACAAAGGTTGGGGAAATAGTAAGGCAAAATAAATATACCATTTAATATGGTTGAACAACTTTCACTTAGGAAGCTCCAACTAGCCTGCTGTGGTTTTCCTTTTCTGATGCAAGATGCCATGTCAAATTGTGTTCTTTCTTGTCTTCATGCTTACATTTGTGGTTTCATCTGGGTTTCATCTGTGCTCCTGTTTTTAGTTCATAATATTTAATTTTGTGCCTTCCAATCAGTCTTGACTCCTGATGAATGCCAGGATAAATCATATATTTGTTTTCTTGTCAGTATTTTCAGAGGTGGCTTCCATTGCTTTCATCTTAAGACTGAGATCTAGTGCCTGGCCCAAAGTCACCCAGATGCTTTTGTGCCTAAATTTGGATTAAAACTCATGGTCTCCCATTTCTCTATGCTTTTCATTAAATAATTTAAATAGTAAGGAATTTCCTTTGCTCCAGTTTCCTCCAAATGAAGAAAATAGAGCCTTCTAGGCGAAAGCTGTGAAGATGAGGACAGGTGGAAAAACTGTGTTCCTCTTTGCAAATTAATTTCATTATATAGGAAATTTGTGATCATCACAAATTTGCAGGAGGAGGAGGAGGAGGAAGAGGAGGAGCTGTAAGAGAATAGAAGGAAAGCAGTTGAAAGAAGAATAAGTGGCTGAAGAAATGGGAGGAAGAGGAGAAAAAAGAGAATGAAGAAAGAATGACAGGAGAATGAATGGAGGGGGAGGAAGGAAAGGGAGAGGATTTGAAGGAGGGAGGGAGGGAGGGAGGGAGGGAGGGAGGGAGGGAGGGAGGGAGGGAGGGAGGAAGGAAGGAAGGAAGGAAGGAAGGAAGGAAGGAAGGAAGGAAGGAAGGAAGAAGGAATGAGTTAGAAGTGAAAGGAGGAGGAAGAGGAAGTAATATATGAAGAGGAGGACAGAGAGGAAGGGTGTATATCTTTTTTTTTCCAGTATAGGCATTATTCCCATAATAGATTTCTATCTAACTGAGTTGTTCCTAGATCTCTCCTTCAGATCTTTGAGAATTCAAATCAGTTAAATTTAAGATTGTTGTGAGAGAAAATGACCCTGTTTTTCAGGCTTAGTTCCCAACTTCTGCCATTGAATGAAACTGATGTGGATCTTATCCCTAGCAGAAAAGGAAGGGGAGTGGGGTCATCTGCTCTGTGCATGATGTGCAGCCATACCTTAGTCAGGAAGACAATGCTTTGGACAGAAGAATGGGCACTGCTTGAATGAGAAACAGGCTGTCATTCCTATCCATCCCAGGGAGCATCACAGGACTTTCACTTTCTTAAGATAAAGGAACACTCCCCAGAGGAAGCAGTTGTGAATCACTGAATATGTCACCTGATGTTGTGAGTGAAACCTGCTAACAAGCAACAGAACACTCAGTGTTTTAGAAGAGGAATGAAACCAATGAACCAAGAATATTATCTCCTATTTATTAAAGAGTCTTCCAATGAACAACAGCATTTCCTGCAATATTCTCCTGCCAATGAGAACTTGAGCTTCTCTCTCTGAAAATATTTATCCTTTTAGAAAACATTCTGAAATAAATTGAACTTTAAAGGTAAAGGTAAAGGTTTCCCCCGCACATTTGTGCAGTCGTGTCCGACTCTAGGGGCCGGTGCTCATCTCTGTTTGTTAGCCAAAGAGCCAGCGTTGTCTGAAGACGCTTCCATGGTCATGTGGCCGCATGACACGCGTGGAATGCTGCTATTAAATTAATATTATTATATTTATTTATTTATTTATTTATTTATTTATTTATTTAAATATATAAATTGAACTTTACAATTCACCTATTTTTTAAAAAAACAAGGATGTGAAAGTATCTCATTTCCATAAGGTGGTGATAATGTGGGCTTTGGGATACGTTTATCACAAGTGCCTGGAAGGTGATATCAGACCCTGGCTGAATTTCTCAGGGCTGTGAACCTGAAGCAGGTCATGGCTCATTTCTTCTTGGATTGAAACAACTGAGAATTCCAGAGTTGGACCCTACATTGCCAAGCTGAAAGACATCTCAGAGGAAGGGAATGGCAAGCCACTTCCTTATTATAGCCTAAAAACCTGCATGGTTTTGTCTATGAAGTCACCACAGAGTTAACTTCACCTATGACACTCATCTCACATTTATACAGTTTCCATTTGGATTTATGCAAAATCAACATCACTTTCACTTCTCATTTAAACCCTCAAAGCTTCCCATCTCACATAGACTGACAGGTTCACCTCACAGAAGCCCTCAGAGATCCAGCCATTCTTCCACTATGCTGTCCTTCTTTCCAGTTCTCCTCACACTGGCTGTCTTCTCTTCCCGTGCGTTCTTTTTGCCATTTTATTCTATTTCTTTTGCTCCTTTCATTCAAGTAAGCTGCAGTTCTTAACAATGGCTATGATTCCTGAACTCTCATCTGATTCTGTTCTTTAATCCCTGTTTAGGAGGCCTATCGCAGATAGTCCTGACCCAGTCGGATCCAGTGCTGAAGAAACCAGGAGAAGCCCATAAACTGACCTGTGCTGTCACTGGATTCAATGTTAACAGCTACTATATGGATTGGATCAGACAGAAACCTGGCAAAGGACTGGAATGGCTTGTACACTATTACAGCTCTAGTAGCAATTATTATTCCCCATCCATTCAAGGACGATTTACTGCCTCCAAGGACAGTTCCAATTTCTATCTGAAAATGAACAACCTAAAAGCCGAGGACACAGCCGTATATTACTGTGAAAGAGACACAGTGAAAGGATTCCTAGGAGATCTCAGGCAAAAACTCCTCATTGTATTAATGAAGTGTCTCCAAAGGGGTCACCAGAGAACCATTAAACAAATTGCATTAAACAAATTGCTTCACATTTGGAAGACAATCCACAAAGGTTGGGGAAATAGCAAGGCAAAATAAATATACCATTTAATATGGTATATACCATTTAATTTAACAACTTTCACTTAGGAAGCTCCAACTAGCCTGCTGTGGTTTTCCTTTTCTGATGCAAGATGCCATGTCAAATTGTGTTCTTTTTTGTCTTCATGGTTACATTTGTGGTTTCATCTGGGTTTCATCTGTGCTCCTGTTTTCTCTTCCATGGGAAACTTTAGTTGATAGCATTTAATTTTGTGCCTTTTAAGCAGTCTTCATTCCTGATGACTGCCAGGACAAGTCATAGCATTTTTTCCTGTCAATATTTTCGGCGGTGGCTTCCATTGCCCTCATCTTAAGACTGAGATCAAGTGCCTGGCCCAAAGTCAGCCAGATGCCTTCCTGCCAAAGGTGGGAATGGAACTCACGTCCTCCAGTTTTCTAGCCTTTTCATTAAATATTTTGAAATGTAAGGAATTTCCTGTGCTCCTGTTTCTTCCAAATCAACTGATAGTGCTTGAAGGTATGCTGGAATATTGCAAAATGTAGACCAAATGCAGAAGGCCAGAACAGGTAAAATTCTTTTAGAGCATAAAACTTTGTTCTCAGTTTAGTGACGATAATAGTGATTCCTCTTTCTTTTGAATTCTACATGGTGGCATCTCAGTAGTTTTTCTTCTGCCCACTTTTTATATGATGAAGACCTTCTTTTGTGTTTTCTGTTTCATGCTGAAGTAGAATGCTTTGAGGAATAAGGCAGGTGCACTGGAAACACCAGGTCAATTTATAGTGGGTGGGAGAAATTAAGCTGTCTGGGTCCAGTCTGTACTTCCTTTCTGCTGCTTGTATGGAAACTCAGCTGTGGGCTTAATCTTGTGGGATACTAAGCAGAGAGGGTTTCAATTCAATTTGAATTTCAGTTCTCAATCCACATTTTCACAGAAATTCACTTTGGTGGGTAGGTAACAGCATTCCGCACGTGTCATGCCAGCCACATGACCGCGGAGGCGTCTTCGGACAATGCTGGCTCTTCGGCTAACAAACAGAGATGAGCACCAGCCCCTAGACTCGGACACCTTTACCTTTATACATATATTAATATAATATTGTAGTGTTTTTAATGACTGTCATTTTATTATCTGTAAGCCTCCCAGAGTCGTTGAATATGACTGGGGCATATGATGGGCGGCAGAGAAATTTGACAAATAAATAAATAAATTACATTAGAAACATCTCTTCCCAAAAACTGAACCCCAAATTATCTTTCATCTGCAAGTCAAAAGAGGGCATTAGAGGTTCAAATATTAGAAAACACCATTAAAGTTTAAAGTTTCTTCTATTAACTGTGATTAAGAAAAGGGCTAGATTCAAGGATCCAGAGGACTGATTAAAATAGAGGCACTTAAGGAAAGTCGTGAGGAGTGTGAACTGTAAGACTTTCAAACAATGTGTACTTGTGGTCAGTCTCAGTTGAACTCCATCTGAGACTTTTGATCTCTTCACTGCTGGTGGAAAGATCCAGTAATTCTGAAGAGGCATTGGAGTAACATTGGAAAAGCAGGGAGGGAAATTCAAGGAACCAGATGGAAGAAAATATGGAGGTAGACTGTGCTCTTGTAAAATGCAAGATGACCATGAGTAATACAAGGGAAATGAGAAGAGGCTTTTCTCCTTAAAGATACACTGTCACAAAAGCAACAAAATTAACAGAGAAAATATATAGGAATATAAAATTTCCATAAGAGAACCAAACTGGTTTCACTGTAACTTTAAAAAAATGTTGGGGGGGGGATAACTTCTCACTTGTTCTTCTGGAAATATTTCTTATCGCCAAACCCATTGTATATTATTTAAAAGCACACAGATGATCCGGTAGATGTAAATCTCACAGTTGTGGATCACTCTGAGATGGAGCCTTTTCTCATAGCTGTGAACATGACTCATAATGAGATAGTAATATCAGTATTGCCAATGGAAGGGTGAAATGTACTTAAGAATCAGATTTGTAATATTAGTGACAACTATACTATTTTTTTCATATAAAAGGTGGTGGTTCCAAGCCAAAATTAATTTATTTTCAATAAATGAAGGAGTTTTGTAGCAAGTTTGTCAATACCTTAAAGGGAAGAGTACCAGGAATTGCCCGGATTGTAATCTCGATTGGGAACATGACAAATAAAAGTGTAATTCTGTAAATTTATCCTGAACTTTCATTATTAAACATTGCACAATGGAAGGAGTATTAAAATATCAAAACCCTCAAATGTAATATTAGATGTGTGTGAGTTATACAATAATTAATAATTGGTCCATTTTATCAAAAACCAGTATTCTCCACTAAACTGACTGAAAATTTAACATTCTCTATATTTCTAACGTCCTGTTCTCCAGACAGTAACCTTGAAACCTTGGGATGAATTTATACTCCAAATGGAAGGACCATGTTCTTATAACATGGGGATTATGCAAATTGATTGGCTCTTTCACACCCTTAAATGCAGCCCTTAGAAATTCCACTCTGCAGAGGAAGTCAAGAAAGAAGCATCAAGAGACACCGCCCCTCTCACAGTTAGGATGTTTTGCATCTTCCTTATCTTCTTCCTCCTCAGTCTTTCAGGTAGATGTTCTCTCTTAACCAAAAACGACAATTGATAAACTCTCCTTTGCAAGTTTCCCCTGATGCCCTCTTTGTCTTTCCTTCTCAGGCTGTCACTCACAGGTTCAGTTGGTGGAGACTGGAGGGGGTGTTGTAGTCCCTGGAGGGTCTCTCCGCATATCTTGCAAGGCATCTGGATTCACCTTCACAAGCTATGAAATATACTGGGTCCAGCAGGCTCCAGGAAAAGGACTGGAGTGGGTGGCTGGAGTGAGTGGTTCAGGAAGTAGCCAGTGGTACAACTCCAAAGTCAAAGGAAGATTCACCATCTCCAGGGACAATGCCAAAAGCTCAGTTTATCTCCAGATGAACAGCTTGAAGCCTGAAGACTCTGCCTTGTATTATTGTGCAAGAGACACAGTGACTCCATCTGCCTTCCAGCTTGTACAATTTCTCCAAAGGTCCCTTGAGAGGAGAAGCTGAGAGGAAGAGGCCCAACCTTGCAGCTCCTTCCTCTCAGCTTTTCTTCTCAAGGGACCCCTGGAAATACTGTAGAAGGCCCAACTTGGCAGCCTCTGCTACTGGACTGCAGTTGTCAGAGAGGGACATAACAAAGACCACAAAGCCAGCAAAGCCACAGAAAGAAAAGCGGGTAGAAAATAAGCAAGACTGCACCCATCTTTCCAAGGCAGGGTTGGGTGCTCGAGTGTGGTGCTGCTGGCAGGGAGGGAGGGGAATAAAGACAAAACAGATTTAACAAGAAAAGATCCATATTTTGTGAGCCTCCACAGCTGTCATTTACTGGCCCCAATTTAGTCTGCTGAGGTTTCCAGAAGGTTCTTCCTTTTCCAGTGCAAGGTAGCACATCAAAATATAGTACTCAAGGTGTATCCAGTAACGGTGGCTGCTCTTACTTATTCCCCCTCTCCAGCAAGGTGGCCTCTCAGAGATGCTTCTGATCCAGTCAGATCCAGTCAGCTCTGGAGAAAAAGAAGAAGAAGAAGAAAATCCTATGCATCGTCATAGGCCATCACTGGGTACAATCTTAACAGTTATTTTTTGGATTGGATCAGAGAGAAACCTTACACAAAACTATAGTGGCTTGTTCACAATGATACCGCTCAGAGTAAGTATTATTCCCTACAATCCATGGTAATGCAAATCTTTGAACAGCTTGAATGTTGAGGACCTACTATAGAAGATGTATAATGAGGAAGATCCCATGAGACTATAGAGGAAAAATCCTTCATTCAGTTAATGGTGGAAAGATATCTCCAGAGTGGTCAACTCTGACAACTGTGGAAGGGAGAGAAATGGTAGCATTATTGCCATCTTTTTTTTCATGGTCAACTCCCTGTACTTGTTTTTCTGCCTGTTTTCTCTCTCTGAAGACTCAATTAGGGAAAATTATGTTTAATGTCAGTGCATAGGGTTGTATAAGGAAAACTCTCAGCCTTGAAGAAACATAGGAGATAGTAGTGCTGTCTGGAGGCCAAAATGTAGAATTGGAGGTGGGTGAGAGAAAGAGAGTAGGAGGGTCAGAGGGCCAAGTTTTCCCAACCTCTGTCACAACACTCAACCTGAGTCCTGCAAGTTGCTCAACAGAAGAGGAAGAGAGACCACTTCCACTTGCCTAAAGGTTTTCCAAGTGTAGTGAGCTGTGATCAACTTGTAGAATAAGTACAGTAAATTGTTGGAGAAGATGCAAAAGGAGAAGCCAAGCCATCAGTCGCAGACAGATGTTTCTTCTTTGTAGAACTGGTAGGATACAGAAGCGTGCCTTCTCTGCAGTTGGTTATCACCTTTAAAGCCCTACATGGCATGGGACCAGGATACCTAAGGGACCATCTCATCCCCATTGCTTCATCCCGTCCCACCCGGGCATGCAGAGAGGGCATGCTACGGACCCCATCGACTAAGGAGTTCCATCTGTATCTTTATCTGTTCCATTTATATCTGTAAACTGCCCAGAGTCCCCTGTGGGGGAGATGGCGCGGTGATAAAAGTCTAATAAATAAATAAATAAATCTAACGGGGTCTCGGAAGCATGCTTTCTCTTCTGTTGCCCCTGCCCTTTGGAACATTCTTCCAAAGATAAGACAGGCCCCCTCGCTCCTGGACTTTCGAAAAAAACTTAAAACCTGGTTTTGTCAACATGCCTGGACCGTGAAGGAGAGTGGTCACTCTTGGGGATGGCTAGTGACCTAGGGTGGCCCTAGAGTGTCCTTTTTACCCATGGACTCTGCCATCTGAATTTTATTATATTTATTACATCTATAAATCTGTTATTCTTATGCTTATTTTAGTCTATTTATAATTGTATTTTAATTAATTATATTTTATTGTAAACCGCCCAGAGTCCCCCTTGGAGGAGATGGGCGGTGATAAATCTGATAAATAAATAAATAAATAAATAAATAAATAAATAAATAAGGGATTCTTTGATTCTTCAAAACTATCATATTAGTAGTCTACACACTGATTTATGCAAAGCAGAATCCCTTTCATTTCCCATTTAAATTCTCAAAGGCTCTCATCTCTGATACTGAGTTTGGGGGTAGACCAGACAGAGCTTCCCTGAGATTTTGCTGGCGCTTCTACTATGTCATCTTTCTTTCTATTCCTCACGGCAGTGGGTACATTCTCATGTACGTCGGGTTTGGAATTTCAGTGTTTTCTGAAATGTAGTTCTATTTGGTAATGAGAGTTCCCATCTGACCTTTTCCATTTCTATTTATTTTTTTCCAACCAGGTGGCTTTGCACAAACTGTTCTCACACAGTCAGACCAAGTGGTGAAAATGCCTGGGGAAACCATCACGTTGACTTGTGCCAGCACTGGTTTTGATATTAACAGCTATCTGGTGGACTGGATCAGGCAGGAATCCAGAAAAGGACTGGAATGGCTTGTTAGCTATCACACCCCTACACATAATTATTATTCCCCTGACATTCAAGGGAGATTTTCAGCCTCAAAGAGTGGCTCCAACTTCTATCTGCAAATGGGTCATTTAAAGGAAGAAGATACAGCCACCTATTATTGTGCAAGGGACACAGTGAAAGAGATCAAGCGAAAGATCTTTATGGTGTCCAATTTTGACAAATGGCTCCAAAGGGGGCACTAGATAACTGTTGAATGAATTAGAGAGCAACCAGAAAACTTTTCAAGCCAAAACTGATGAACCAAGGGAAGAAAGCACCTCATATTTTTAGAGATCAACAGCTGTTGTTCTTTCAGCCATGTCCAGATCGTTACAGGCCTGCCAGGTTCTTGTTCTGCTCTGTGACAACGAATGGAAAGAGTTCCTCTTTCTATCACATGCTTCCATCTCAGCAATTTTAAGATCTTCATGTTGTAAAGTCTTTTTTCTTTCTTTAAAATTTCCAAAGAAATCAGAAGTATCTCAGGTGAAGATGTAAAATAATAATAATAATAATAATAATAATAATAATAATAATAATAATAATAATACCACCTTAAATGTTTGTATCTACAATGAGGTTACATTTATGCTGTTAATTAATAAAAACTTCTTTTTGCAAGATGTCTACACAGAAATTCTGTGAGACCTGGTCTTCGGATATCTTGTTTAACTTGGAATGGGTATGTGTGTGGGTATGTGTGTGGGTATGAGTGAAATGGGAAAAAAAATTATATAATGAAGAGAATCACAATAGGAAACAGAAAGCCTTTTTCTGGAGATCATTGAGCTGGTGGATATCTTGCCTAGTTGGGATGCTCTGGCCTTGCGACACAGCTTGCTTCTGAGTGCTGGTGTCTTCTGCTTTGAACATATTGTTACCTCTATACTTTCATACAGTTCCTGGGGAAGGATTTCCCTGATTCTTTTCTCCTCCTCTTCCAACTCTTCCTCCTCCTTCTTCTGGACACTCTGTGGAAATATGTTCAGAAGGAAAAAGACAGTGAGCACAATCACTACAGAAACCAATAGTATACAGTACAACAATTGCATAGGTTTATTGCAGGGCTTTCCAAAGTTTTCCCGCGGCAACACACCAACCGCCGTTGGTGTGTCACCGTGGGAAAACCCGGAAGTGTTGCCATTGTGGCAGCGTGCAAAAACCCGGAAGCACTGCTGCTGCTTTTGGGTTTTTGTGCGCCGCCGTTGGTGTGTCGACGCAGGAAAACCCTGAAGCGCTGATGATGATCAGCACTTCCGAGTTTTGTGGCGACACACCAGACTGTGTGTGGCGACACACTTTTGTGTTGCGACACACAGTTTGGAAAGCTCTGGTTTATTGGGTCACAGCTTGACTTTCCCTACTAACGCAGGCAGAGCGATTGTCTAATGATCAGATAGTTACCACAAATTTTCTTCTACTTTTTTGGCTTCCAGGAAGAGTTCTCACTGTTGAAATAACAGTGAGAGAAAGCCACACAACCTTACATTCTCTGCACACTTGTTTAATTTACTCTCCTGATTCCTCTTTGTCTCTTATTTTATGTCCTAAAATTGTTGGACTCAACTTGTCTTCCATCAGGTCCTGGAATAGTGTAATTGTTCAGAAAGCAATTTAGGGAGAGATCTGCTAGTTCCTGGATAGTTCTTGGTCATGGTCCTTGATACTTTCATCTATCAATTTTACTTTGATCTTCTCCTGGTTTTATGACATTTTATTTTTTTGTCCATCCAGCATAGTGTTGCACTCTTCATGCACTTGTGCCTAGAAATGGACTGCATGCACTTCTTTAAACATTAATATTCATCAGTGTCCATCATGATCAATTGTTGAGATGGGCGGCTATAGAAATTAATTAATTAAATAAATAAATAAATAAATAAATAAATAAATAAATAAATAGTTATTTGCTACGTCAAGGGTCAGAAATGGCGGCTCGCGAGCCAGATGCGGCTCTTTGGCCCCTTGAGTGTGGCTTTTCCGCAGCTGAACTCACACACGCCCCTTCCACGCGATTGGATCCCGCCCCCAAACTCTGATGGCCGGCGCTGGAGGAGGGTGATTGATTCTTCCTCCTCCCACCCTCGGGAGCCTTCCAACTTTCGCCAGAGTCGGGCAGCGCTTCTTCGAGGTCGGCGGGTGGGGAAGTTGGTTGGTCGCCGCCGCCTCTTCCTCCGCCCACGTTGCAACGGCCGCCGCCGCCACCCCCCGAAGCGCTCTCCAGGCAGGCAGGAGAGCGTCGCCATGCTGGGCGCGCTGCGAGAGGAGACAGCGCAGCTGCTGGGCGACTACCTGCAGCACCGGCTGGGGGATGCGGCGCTTCCCCCCAGCCGCACGGCCGAGACGCTGCGGCGGGTGGCCGACGAGCTGGAGAGCCGCAAGCGCCTCTTCTTCCACAACGCCTGCAGCACGGCGGCCTTACCGGAGCCGGGCGAGGTGGCCGCCTCGCTGGGCCGGGTGGCTACGCAGATGGAAGCCGAGGGCGGCCTCAATTGGGGCCGGGTGGTGGCGCTGGTCGTGTTCGCCGGGTTTTTTTAATTTTCGAAAAGGAACGCGAACACCTCAGGGAAGCATTTGGATCGACGCGTGTTTTAAATTGTTTCCCCCCCACCGAGAAATCCCAGTGGTGTCCTCATGGGCCAATTGCGTGGAAGGCACGCGGGCGGAGCTGCCTGCCTGGCACTCGGGCGCTCCGGCTGGGGTGCAGCGGGACGGGAGCTCCGCCCGTGCGCCTTCCCTGGCCGGTGCTCGCGGACCGCCGGCGATGCTCCCGTCCCGCTGCACCCCAGCCGGAGCGCCCGAGTGCCAGGCAGGCAGCTCCGCCTGCGCAGTCGTGGCAGCGGGCATGGCGGTGGCGGGCACTGCAGCGGGCATGGCGGCAGCAGGCCCTAAGTGTGTGCGATTGGCCCCCGCCCGCAAACCCCGCCCCCTTCCACGCAATTGGCCCCCGCCCGCAAACCCCACCCCCTTCCATGCAATTGGCCCCCGCCCGCAAACCCCGTCCTTCCACGCAATTGGCCCCCGCCCGCAAACCCCGCCCCCTGGCTCTCAAGCATGTCAAAATGCCCTGGAGCATGTCAAAATGTCTCCTGGCATAAAAAAGTTTGCCGACCCCTGTGCTAGGTAAACCTATAAAGAAGCTACATTCTGTTCAAACACGGACACTGTCTGGTTCAGTCCTTCATTCTTATATATTTGAAGTACACTTCCAACAAGAAGCACTTTTCTTTTGTGATGGTTCTGCAAAGTAGAATTTATTTATTTGCTTGCTTGTTTGCTTGCTTGTTTCCATGAAGGCAAATGCATGTTAACTTTGAATCTTCCAGTAACTCTTCTTCTTTTTTCTTTTTTCTTTTTGCATTTTCCTTCCAGGAATGCAGGAGGTGATACAGTTGGAGGAGTAGAACCAATAGGTGGAAGCTTTACAGTGAGAGATCCAAACTTGAACTAAGGAGGAATTTCCTGACTGTATGAAGTAGTAGAAGAGCCTGCTTCCTGGAGTTGTGGGGGCCTCATCACTGGAGGTTTTCAAGAAAAGACTGGACAGCCATTTGTCTAGAATGGTATGAGGATTCCTGCATTGGGCAAGGGGTTGGACTAGATGACCTTCAAGGTACCTTCCAACCCTATCAATTTATGATTCTATGAGTATGGAGAAGATGTGTACTGTAGAAGGGAGATCTTTAGCGGTGTATATGGCTTCATTCTTTTCTGCAATAAAATAACTCTAGCCATGCTGTATCTGTAGGATTCTACTATATTTTAGAGATATTTGGACCATTCTTAGGCTTCTGGAAGAAACTCAAATTCATCCCAAACTATCATCATCATCATCATCATCATCATCATCATCATCATCATCAGACAAAGAATTGGAGAAGATCACAAAGTATCAAGATCTGAAAATCGAAGTTGAAAGATTATGGCATAAACCAGCCGTGGTGGTCCCAGGGGTTATCGGCACACTGGTTGTCATACCAAAAAGCCTCAGACAGCACTTATGAAATCTGCGCATTGACAAAATTTCCATCTGTCAATTACAAAAGGTCACGCTGCTTGGATCTAATAAAATAATAATAATAATAATGGCAACAGCAAAAGCAACATAGGGTTATTTTCCAAAAGATGCAAGCTAATTAATCAACTTCCTCTTTGCAGAATGGATAGTATGTGAAAAACTTTGATTTTCAAGGTTTTTATCTCCAAGTTTTACCATCTCAACTTCTTCTTTTACAAAATCCACATCAGTTCTGCCATTTCAGCTCTCAAAGCTTTGCACCTGGCACCAGGTTCCAGGTCCAATGCATGGGGTTCCTTGGTTATCCAGCTTTCCCCTCTTTCTTTCTAATATTCATGGCCTCACGATTGCTGAATTCAACATTTTCATTATTAAATTGGATTTCTATGAAATCAGGATTAAAGCTCTACTTCATCCCTTATACAGTCCTGTATCCCTTTGTCTCTTTATCCCTTAAACAGGTAGCCCTGTTTAGCAACTGTTCAAAGTTAAGACGGTACCAAAAACATAACTTTATGACTGGTCGTCGCACTTAACAACTGTTGCAGCATCTCTGCAGTCATGTGATCAAGATTTGGGCACTTCACAGCTGGCTTCCAACAAGCAGAGTCAATGGAAAAACAGGCAGTAAAATCGCAAGTCATGGTCATATGATGTCTCGACCATGGCGGAAGTGAGGTCATAAGTCCATCATGGTCATGTGAGTCTCATTTAACAATTATATTGCTTAGTGAAGGGGTTGTCCATCCCAGTTGTGGTCATTAAGCAAGGACTGCCTGTACTTTTTTTCCACCACAAAACTGAACCTGAAATCATTTATCCCCATCCACATTTTGAGTCAATATTTAAATTATTCATAAACGTGATCACATATGTTTTTGAAAAGCAAATAAGGATTAAGTTTCCCCAGTGATTTGGTTCCAATGCTGAACTTCTACACCTTATAAATATCTTCCTTCTGCTCATATGCTTTGAACCCCTGCCCTCTACCACTTTGAAAGTTTGCCATTTTTCCAACCTGGGAAAGGAAAAAGCATCATTAAGAGAAGAATATTGGGAGACAAAAATTCTCCTTTCCTACATTGTTGGTTTGCTGAACTTTTGTGTATGTGTGTATGTCTGTGTGTTTGTTCTTGTTAATCAGATGTATATACTGTTTTTTTCTCCAGGAGTTCAAAGGAGTTTGTGGGGGGGGGGACTCTCTTATGTTTATCCTCAGAGCAATAAACTTGTGAGGTTGGGCTGTGAGAGAGTGGCTGGATCAAAATGGTTCAAGAAAAGATCTCAGAATAATCACTTCATTTCACTGTAGATCTTGCACAGTAATAGAAAAGCAGAATCCTCCATTTTCAGACTGTTAATTTGCAGATACAGCTGGCTGTCAAATCATATCTGGAGATGGTGAAGCATCCCTTCACTTTATTGAAGAAGTGCTAGATGAACTCACAATTATGGGTACCACCCATTCCAAGCCTTTTCCAGAAGCCTGTCTCACCCATTCCACCTAGGAACTCCTGAAGGAAAAGCCAGAAGTTCAGCAAGAGGGGCAAAGGAATTCTCTAGGTCTTCCTCTCAAGTGTTTTAAATCCACCATTCCTTGCCATCTATCATTCTGAAAGTTTGCTATCAGGTCTTGCCATTCCATCCATCCATCCATCCATCCATCCATCCATCCATCCATCCATCCATGCCTTCCCATCAGTGTTGACTCCTGGCAACTCCTGGATTAGTCCTTGCATTTTTCTTGGCAAGATTTCAGACGTGGTTTGCCCTTGTTTCCTTCCTAGGGCTGAGAGAGGAATGGCGCAAAGTCACCCAGCTGGCTTTCATGCCTAAGGCAGGACTAGAACTCTCAGTCTCCTGGTTTGCCATTGACTCCTTCCTAGGGCTGAGAGAGGAATGGCCCAAGGTCACCCAGCTGGCTTCATGCCTAAGGCAGGACTAGAACTCACTGTTTCAAAAAAAAATGTCTTCTCAAATATTTGGGTTGCTCTTTTATCCCAAAAGACATGCAAATATGTAGAGAGTTGTCTCTACATCCTTGTCATATACCTTTCCAGACTCAGTTATGCCCATAAACCCAAGCTGTTCTGCCTCTGCTTCCTTCATTAAAAATACATTAGCAAAGCTAGAGAAGATGGGGGGGGAATGACATTTGGGCTTCAGTTTCTTCTCTTTTTAACAATAGGGAAAGGTATTTGTTTTATGGTATTCCAGAAGAAATACTTGTTAATGTTGAATCTTCCTGAAATAAACTTTTTGTATGATCATTCTAGGAGTGCAGTCTGCAGTACAGTTGGAGGAGTCTGGAGGAGATGTAAGAAGGCCTGGAGAGTCCCTCCGCCTCTCCTGCCAAGCCTCTGGATTCACCTTCAGCAGCCATTGGATGACCTGGGTGAGACAAGCTCCTGGAAAAAGCTTGGAATGGGTTTTGTACATAGGTACCTCCTCCTCTCCAATTTATTACTCAGACAAAGTGAAGGGACGCTTCACCATCTCCAGGGATGATTCCCACAGCCAGATGCATCTGCAAATGGACAGCTTGAAACTGGAGGACTCGGCAGTCTATTACTGTGCAAGGCTCACAGTGAGGGGAAGTGAATCTGAAGCCTGGCAAAAACAATTTTTTTTTCTTCTAGTAAAGTCTCTATCTTGCTTCTTCTGTATGGTCTCCAAAGGAAAACTCTCAAAGAGAAGTGACAGGGCAATCTTCATCTTCTGCAACTGAAGCTGACGAGGCCTGGGCAGTAGAGTGAAATGATATGGTGGGCCACAAGTTAAAATATACAGTGCTATGTACCAATATTTTTAATGGAATTATAAAAGCATGCATGAAATACAACAGAAAAAATAAAGGGGACCCAAGCAGCCAACGTGTGTAGACCAATAAGCGGACACAAATATTGCAACTGGAATGCTCACTAACAGATATAATGCCGACAACACGCATTATATATGAGCCAGGAGGGACAAGGATCTAATTGGTAGGTGGTGGCATTTATAGTCCGGAGGACTCTGTCCATTTCCCTGGGACCAACGGGGTCAAACTTCTCCCAGATAACAAGTTGAGTGTGTTCCCTGGGTGTCTCCCCAGACTCTGCCTCACGCTCAGAGTCCAACTTGGAGAGGATCCGAGCGATTTTATCCTGCAGATGCCTAGAAAATTCCTCTGCTGGACCCTGTAGATGAACTTCTGACTCCCCTTTCCCCAAAAGGGATCGGGTAATCTTAAACAGGGTTGCTGGGCGGCTCTCCGTGGATGCAATAAGAGCGGAGAAATACTGACGTTTCGCCACTCTTACCGCTACAAGGTAGGCCTTTACAGCGGCTCTAGCTTCTGTTCGGTCGGATTCAGTCTATTCTGTTTCATCTGCTGTTAACTTGTGTTCTGCTTGGTGACTATAATAAAGCAAAGTAAGGAAGTAAGATCTTGATATCAAAGTCTGAATTCCAAGTGCCACAGACTTCAGTGAAAACAAATTATAATGTATTGGGGCTATTAATTTTTTTGCCTTCTTATTTGTTCTCTAACAGTTCAGGCCTCAACAAAATTACATAGCATTTTGGAAAAAAGATACACCCCAGTGATGCAGCGCTGGACGTCAAGATGGAGAAGACCTCCACAGCTACCATGGCTTTTTCCTTGGTACTCAGGTAGGTTGGAACAAAGGAGACCCACACACTGCAGAAGGCCAGCATGCTGAAAGTGATAAACTTGGCTTCATTAAAAGTGTCTGGTAGTGTACGAGCTTCGAAGGCCACAATGAAGGTGGCAAGGGCCAAGAGACCCAGATAGCCCATAACACAGGAAAACATGAAGACCGACCCTTCATTGCATTGCAGAATTATTTCTTCAGTTGCAGAGTGCATGTCTAACTCAGGGAATTGGGGTGACGTTGCCAACCATGCAATAGAAATGTTTGCTAGAAAAGTAGAGCAGAAAACGACAATAGAGTTAGTAAGTCTTTTTCCCATCCACTTCCTCATGTTGGAGCCTGGCTTTCTGGCCATGAAAGCCACAATTACAGTGATGGTTTTGGCTAGTACGCAAGACACAGCCACAGAGAAGATGATGCTGAAAGTTGGTTGTCGGAGGAAGCAGGTTGCCCTCCCTGGTTGGCCCAAAGAGGGGAAGCAGAGTAGGAGGGAGGCAAGGAGAATGTAAGTGAGATCCCGGTTGTTGGCTTTGACAATGGGAATGTTTCTGTGCTTAAAAAAAGTTGCAATTACCAAGGCTGTGAGGAGGAAGAAAGAAAGAGCAAGAGATGCTAAACTGATGCCCAATGATTCTTCAAATGTCAGGAAGCTTAGAAGTTTGAAAATGCATTGGGACTGCTTCTTGCTTGGGTATTGATCTTCTGGGCATTTGAAGCAGTCGTTCATGTCTGGAAATAAGAAGAAAACCCAATTCTCACCTTTTACTTTCACACAGGCCTTCAGCAAAGGAGAGGGAGACCCCTCACTTCATCACACTTACCATCTTCTATCTTTAATTTTTCTGCTTTATTGACTTTATTGTAATTCCTTTGATTGATTGTTGTGAGCCACCCAGAATCACAGGGAGTTGGGTGGCATACAAGTTAAAAAATGACCCAGGCTGTTCTCTTTCAGTTTTTGCTCAAACATATAATAATCTTTGAGCAACTCATTTTGTTTTTTTAATTCAGTCTGTGAGACTGCAGGAGAAAAGCAGATGATTACATGACCTACGACTCAAATTTGAAATCTTTCCTTCTGAGCATGGAGTACTATCATAACAGAAAAATTCTCCCCTTCCTTCCTTTTCTTATGATAATCAGGATGGCAGAATTCATTGCAGACTGAAAGAGGCATCACCTACTTGTTAAAACAATATAAGTTTAAATGAGATTATGTGTATATACTGTACATGTATACATACTGTAAATGCATACATACAGCATCCAATAAACACTGTTCCCTTTGAGAATAAGCAGTGTTATGCAAAGCAGAAAACAAGAGTAGGTAGCAGAGGAAATTAAATGAAGGAGATAAAAGAAAACAAATTCTAACTAAATCTCATTTATACCAACATTATACAGTATACTATATCCACACCCTTCCAATTTTTCAAACTATCCTTGTTTCTACCATCTTCATGCACTGATCCATACATTGACTTATGGGGAAAAAACAACAACACAAAGTTGTGCAAAGGCCCTCCTGGCCATGACTGCCACCTGCTCTTTGAGCAGGAGTCGTGAGTCCAAGAGGACCCCCCAAGTTACGCACCATGTTGTTCCCCATCCAGACCCACACAGCCCCCAGGCCCTTGGACAGGGTAGTCACAGCATCACTTCCCCGCCTTGAGTTATTTATAAAAATAATAAAGGTGGGATAGAAAATAAATTAAATAAAATGAATGAATATTTTAAATGAAGAGATGAATATGTATTTTACTCTCATGAAGACTCACAGTGATCTCTGATATAATTTCATGTAGCCAACAAAAGGAAATACATAGTAGAGTAGGAGAGGACCAAAAGGTATATCCCATTCTAAATATAGAAAGAAATATAAGCCCCTTGTTAGTGATAATACATATGATGAATTTTTATCAGATTCACTGAGGAAAAAGCTATCAAGTACTATAAAAGTTAAGGATTGGACATATCACCTGCCAAGGCTCCAGTTCTTGAAACTCTACTTGTCACACTCCTAACTTCATTCTTGGTACCCCATAGAGGTAATCATGGTGTGTAAAGTATGTGCCACAACGTAGACAGCATTGTATATGCTGTAGCTGTGGCCACTCATATGCATTTCAAAGACCGAATCTGGGAGGCTCTCCACATCCGCTTCCCCAGTGCATGTTCCTTCAGCCTTTTCAAGTAGAGCACAATTTGAGACTATGCAGTCAAAGGCTTGCTCCCAAAAGTCCTTCAAAAAACCTTTCTATGAGTCCAGTCAAATGTAATGGCCTGAAAAAATTTCCTGAAGCCTACAAGATCTTTTGAGTGAATGGTGAAGGAAAGGGCACCTTGGAACAGCTGGAAATCCCAAACTTTTTGCATGCCGGTTTCAATGAAGTCAATTTTTGTGGTCGTGATCCACACCTTTCAAAACGATGCAGCTCCATTATTTTCAGGGATTCCTAGAAAAATAAAATTTCTCAGCCATATCAAGGCCATAGATTCTCCATAGATGATAAATGTAGTTGTTTTATTATCTGTAAGGACTACGTAAATATTAGCAATTATAGCATTAATTTCCTCAAAGGTTTTATTATCCAATCTGGCTTGTTTTGGGATTCTTTTTGTGAAAGCTGAGCAAATTCAATTCTCGGAAAACATTGGTTCCAGGGCTTTCAAGAAATGGTCTCCACTGTCATCATTCATAATGAAAAGGCCCACCCATGTCCATCCAAAATGTTGGAGCAAAGAAACATTTGCGTGATGTTGAATGGCTTCATTGGGAATCATGCAATAAAAAGCCAGAGTTGTACAAATCTTCTTTTGGGCATATGACCCATATGTGAGGTAAAAGAAGATGTATAGATATTGTTGAATGAATTTGGAAGATTCTACATGTGGTTAAAGGACTAGCTACCTACAGGGAAATAAAAATGGGGTGTGGTGGCTCAGCAGGTAAGACGCCAGGCTTGTCAATCGGAAGATCGCAAGTTTGGTGGTTCGAATCCCTAGCCCTGGGTGCGGAGTGAGCTCCCGCACTAGCTCCAGCTCTCGCCAACCTAGCAATTCGAAAGCATTCAAATGCAAGTAGATGAATAGGTACCACTTCGGTGGGTAGGTAACAGCGTTCCAGGCCTTTCAAGAAATGGTCTCCACTGTCATCATTCACAAGGAAAAGGCTCACCCATGTCCATCCAAAATGTTGGATTAAAGCAACATCTGGGTGTCACACTTGTAGTTGGGGACAAATTGATGCAGTTTGAAGAGGAGGTCCAGAGTGGTCCAATACGTCATTGCTGTGTCATAGTAGCTGTCATAAATGTGGAACCCAAGCGTGACATTGGCCAGTATCTTGGAATTCTCATTGATCCCCTTGACAGCAAAAGCCAAGGCAAGGGTGTGCTGGTAAAACTTGGTCACTACACTGAAAATCAGATTAATTTACTGTTTCAGTTTATAAACACCATCATTTCTAGGTAAACACCTTTTCCCCCCTTTTTGGGGGAGGAGGGCTTTCCCTTTAATTCAATATTTACTGCCCATTATTTGACCACATCATGCAACTGTTCATCATACCATGAAAACCATGAAAACTGAAGACATAATTCCAAAATTTCCCTTCCTAAACAAGGGAGAATAAAGAAATTGATGTTCTAAATTTAAGTTGCAAAGATGACTGCAGACAGTGACTAGTGCCAGGAAATCAGAAGATGTCTACTTCTTGGTAGGAGAGCAATGACAAATCTTGATAAAATAGTTAAGAGCAGAGACATCACACTGACAACAAAGGTCCACATAGTTAAAGCAATGGTATTCCCTGTAGTAACCTATGGCTGCGAGAGCTGGACCATAAGGAAGGCTGAGTGAAGGAAGATAGATGCTTTTGAACTGTGGTGTTGGAGGAAAATTCTGAGAGTGCCTTGGACTGCAAGAAGATCAAACCAGTCCATACTCCAAGAAATAAAGCCAGACTGCTCACTTGAGGGAATGATATTAAAAGCAAAACTGAAGTACTTTGGCCACATAATGACAGGATAGGATACCCTGGAGAAGTTGCTGATGCTATGGAAACTGGAAGGCAAAAGGAAGAGGGGCCGACCAAGGGCAAGATGGATGGATGATATTCTGGAGGTGACGGACTTGACCCTGGGGGAGCTGGGGATGGCGACGGCTGACAGGAAGCTATGGCGTGGGCTGGTCCATGAAGTCATGAAGAGTAAGAAGTGATTGAATGAATAAACAACAAAGTCTTTGACTTATGACCACAATAGGGACCAGAAAATTTGTCATTAACCAGTGTTGTCATTCAGTGAGGTATCACATGACCACACCTGATTGTACGACATCTTTACAGTGGTCATTCAATGAATCACACAGTTTCTCATTGAAGCTGTCTGGGAAGGTAACACATGGTGATCATATGACCCAGGATGCTACAACCATCGTAAATACATTCTGGTTTCCAAGCGCCTGAATATTGATCATGTGACATTGGGACACTGCAAAATCATAAGTGTGAAGACCACTGGCATGTCACCTTTTCAGTGCCATCGTAACTTCAAACTGTTGCTTAACGAATGGTCGTAAGTCAAGGACTACCTATAGTGATGACAATGGGAGAGACTTATAGAAGGAAAATATAGCACAACCATGCAATCAAAGCACTGTTCCTTTTGTATGTCTGTCAACATGAGACACATACAGTATATATATTACTGCTTGATTCCAAGTCCATTCATGCCTTTTTTCACCCCTCTCCTCAAATTCTGGTTATTCACTCATCCAACTAAGCCAGAGACGCCATCAGTTAAATAACAATAACCTGTTGTTTCAAATTGAAAGAGTTTCTTCCTTGACTGTCCTTGAGTATGAACTCAGTTGATGGGGATTTACAAGTAATTCCATTATAATTTGTCTAACAAATTATGCTTAGCTACTTAGTTCATCATAACTACTACAGGACAGGTCAAAAGATGGCAGCCGTAGTAGCATAATCAAAGCCTCTCCCTTTTGTATAGGCAGGCAACACTGATGAACACCCAAAATGGCTGTGGCTCTGACCATTCTGGAGAAGCCACTGTCTTGCTTTTGATGTTCCCCACCCCCAAATTGGGACAACAATATAAAAATATAGAGCAAGCCGCAATTCCATTAAAATTTTGTTTTGTTTCAGTCATACTTCAACTTAATATATAGCTTAATTAAAATTAAGTGTTACAAAATTACATTCTAGTCTTTTAATTAAATATTTCCTCCTTCAGTGGTGGCAAAAGCAATCTTTTGGTAAAAATATTAAGGACCCTAAAATGCCCTTGAGGGCTAGTTTGGTCTTGTGGTTAAGGCATCAGTCAAGAAACCGGGAGACCATGAGTTCTTCTCCCACCTCAGGCACAAAGCCAGCTGGGTGACCTTGGGCCAGTCACTCTCTCTCAGCCCTCGGAAGGAGGCAAAGACAAACCACATCTGAAAAACCTTGCCAAGAAAACTGTAGGGACTTCTCCAGGCAATCTCTGAGTACTGGACATGATTGGACAGATTAAAAAAAAAAGCCCTTACCATCCTGGAATCAAATGATCAACTGTGGTTTACAGACAGCTGTATCTGAATACAGTGATGACATTAAATTAGAGCAAAAGAGACAACTCAGAGGTTTAAGAATAATTCTACTACAGCGAATTTAAGGTGGGATAAATTCATGTATTTTACTGCTTGCCTTCATATTTTGCCTTTTTTCCCCTACCAGACTAATGACCAAATTTTCTATCTGTTGAATTTCACACAAGCAAGTTTCTAGCGTTTCTACCTCTTCTCATAATATCTTAGGTCTCTCTCATTTTTTCCCTATCTCATCCCCAGCCCATGTTCAGTTGTCTGTTGCATTCATCATGTTCTCAATTTATTTATGGGAACCTCTTCCCTCCTTTTTCCCCTTCCCCCATTCCTCCCTTCCTCCCTCCCTTCCTTCTGGAATATAAAATATCTGGGTAAATGAGAATCTAAAAAACTTTTTTAGAAATATATAGGCATCTAGAGGAGAGAGAGGAAAAATCAACAATTAATTGGGATAAGAAGCTTCATATTGCCCACGGAGGCATTCATAATGTAGCAAGTGGTGGTGGGGGGACCAATAATGGAAGGAGTATTCCTCCATTGCATCACAATTTGGACCACTTTTGTACAAGATTTCTGGTATCACACACTCATACAAAAGGGACAGAGCTTGCAGAGTGAAACTGCTTTCATCATTTTAAATGAAAACACTGGATCCAGTGAATACCTCTGTGCACTCAATATAAAGTTATAATAGTAATGGTCTGAGGATCTGATCATGACCTAAAAGGCAGGCTTATGTAATGGGGATCTCTGAATGGTTCCTTTTCCATTTGAGGGAAACTCCAGTCCAAATGAGGCAATTAAGTAGTGCCCTCCACATGTCTTAAGCCATAACTCAATCAAAGAAAGGCATTTGGTCGTGGTGGGATATAAGTGTTATAAACAAATAAATACACTCAGAGGAGGAGTTACAAAAATGGCAAATGATCAGGACTGAAGGTTCTGTAGGTTGTCTAATCCTTCTGTACTGCATATGTAATCTATAGAAAACAGACCTTCTTTCTCTTTTCAGCAATTAATTATATGAAAAAGTTAGGGCATTAGGCTAGAAACCAGAAGACTGGGACTTCTACTCCCAACTTAGGCACTAAGCCAGCTGGGTGACTTTGGATCAATCATTCTCCCTCAACCTTAAGAAGAAGGAACTGGTGAGACACTTCTGAAAATGTTGGCAAGAAAATTGTAGGGCAGGAACTTGTCCAGTCAAAAATTGACTTGAAGGCACACATGTCCATCTATGCTGAATGTGTCTGATGCCCTCACTGTCTTGTCTTCATGTTTTGAGAGGATTTAACCAAAACATAATATTAGGGGATTGTTTTAAAGAATCATTGGATTGAAAGCCAATTTTGACTTTGGGGAGTGTAGAATTTGCTAATTTAGGTCAGTTTAAATAGGTGAAGGGATTGGTTCAAGTTCTTCCTGTAGCACTTTTTGCAATTTTTAAAAATGATTCCTATGCAAAAGGCACACAGAAGGAGCCGCAAGCCATTTACCTACCCAGCTGTGATGGTAAACAGCAGAGGCAGAAAAAACGGTGAGGGAATCTGTTTATAATGAAATGATCTATTAGGTGACAGAAGATAATTACAGGGGAGAAAATTATTTGACATTGATAGCTTGATGCATGACCAAAACTAGTTATAAGCTGCTGTGTAGATGCCATTCTGCACAGGGTGAGGAACAAATTCTCTGTTTTATCTGTTAAGAATGTCACCGTTTATTGTGTCGTTGTGAGGTGTAATCTGCACAGCATGATTACTGTTCAGGATTAGTTTTTTAATAATTCTCCTGACATCCGTGATGCTGTCTTTAGTTGGATTGCAGCTAGTGAGAAGATTGATCACAGGAAGAACTCCACTTATGAAGATTCCTCTCTGTCTGATATCAGAACCCAATTCAAAGGTGTTTCTATAGCATATAAGCTAGTTACAATGAAGTGCCCCACAACAGATCCTCTCCCCGTTCCTCATGAGCGGTATCAGCCAGGTGGCCTCCTCATAGGCGGGATGCTCTCTCAGATACTCTATATGTTAAACCAAGCTTACTACATGGATCACCCCTTGCAGGAGCAAAACTTTGATCTTCCCATGTAAGTAGCTTTATTTTCAACTCAAAATTTAATGTAAAAATGGGTTTCTACCACAGTTTACACGTAGTGTCTGAGGAATTATAATGATTACATGGCAGTGATAAAAAGATACTCATAATGACCTCTGTAGAAGGCATAGATAGCAAGGAGTGGCAGGGCTAATCTCAAAATGTTCCCATATTTTCAAGAAGTCAGTTTTCTGATTCTTATTGAGAATTATTATTACAGAGAGCTCCCCTTGACCATAGGAAGAAAATGGATTGGGCAGATAACCCCATTTATATCCTTTCGAGAATTCTCATTGTGTAGTATTAGTTTGTATCTGTAGTCATAGTTTATTTGATATATCAAATAGGTCTATCATCTTGCTTCATGCATATTGTAAGAAGCATATTAGAATAAATAAACTCATATGATAACACAGTCACAAGAATGTTTAGAAAGGTGGGTTTTCAGAGGTAGATACAACTGGAAGGCATAAAAATGGGCAGTTTCTTTTTTATTTTAGAAAGGAAAAATAAAGTTGGATTGAAAGAGAGTTCAAAAAAATGGACATTTGTTTTTCAGAATACAAAGGTGAAAATTACTAAAACTGCAATATGCTTCTATGTTGACAGCATGGTGACCAAGTTCTACCAGCATCTCTTGGCCTTGGTGTTTGCTGTAAATGAGATAAATGAGGATCCCCAGCTTTTGCCCAATGTCTCCCTTGGATTCCATATTTATGATAGCTATTATGATGCAAGGATGGTCTACCGCAATATCTTGGATCTACTCTCAACAACTGACCAGTTTGTCCCCAACTTCCAATGCGGGATGGAGAAAAACCTCATAGCTGTCATTGGGGGGCTCAGCTATGATATTTCCTTACAAATGGCAGGCATCTTAAGTCTCTACAAAATTCCACAGGTAAAATATTTCAAGGGAAGGGGCAGTTGGGCATTTTTACATGCCTTCTATTTCCTCTTTCTCTTAGAGTTCCCAAAATTGTTGTGGCAGAATTGGTGGGACACCCCTGAAACAAAGAGGAATTAATTATTACACTTATATCTAAAGAGCGCCGTAGTCATTTCTTGCATTTGCTAACTTTTTAAAGACTTTATAAGATTTATCATTTCAGGTTGGCCAACTGCTTCCTTTTCTGCTCCATCTCTTGGCTTCTAGGCTACAATCAAGTAGAAAATTGTTGAGGGAATTCTGACTCCCTCTCCTTCTGACTTTGCATCTGTATAAAATACATTTCTGCTCTCTCTCTTTATTACTCGTGTGTGCATTCCAGTATCTTTTATCTTTTATTTCTTCTCTTCAGTTTTATTTACAAAGACTTCTCTATGACTCCTCTCCAGCACTAGAAAACATCCATTTTTCATCTTCTGTGCTCAGTATACCTGAAGTTACACACACACCAATAAGATACACAGACTGGCAGTAATATGTGTGAAAGGTATTTCTATGTTTCTCCAGCATGAACTTAGTAGAGCTCTCACTTCCACCTTACCACTATGATAAGACAATTTTTGAACAATGGGTAGTGTGGGCAAGTCCCTGATATTAAGGAAAAATATGTAGACTGCCAAAAATAAGAAGGACATTTTTTCCTTTTCTTGACCTCACACTGCTTTACTGAGAAATTTAGGTTACAATTATCTGCATATTTTGTCCCAAATGTTCAAGAAACTAGACTGGAAAGGGCAAAAATATGTTGTGCTATATAAATAAAGTTATTACAGTACTGTGAAACAGAGAAAAAAACAAGTATACTTTTCAGATCAATCAGCACTTTACAAACATTAATCTGAACATCTTGGGAAGGGGAATAACTTAGACTAATGGAAAGAGATCTAGCTAATATATTACAAATTTTGTTATGAAAAATTCAATCATACTGTTCATATGAGGGGAGCATATAGAGATCATTCTGCTAATTTTCTAAGTTCAGTGAAGCATATAAATTAATATTCATTTCCAATAAGGTAAAGGAAAAGGTTTTCCCCTGCACAGTCGAGTCCAAATCTATTAGTGGTGCTAATCTCCGTTTGTTAGCTGAAGAGCCAGCGCTTTCTGAAGATGCTTCAGTGGTCATGACGTTACCATCCCACTGAAGTGGTACCTATTTATCTACTTGCATTTGCATGCTTTCAAATTGCTAGGTTGGCAAGAGCTGGGGCGAGTGCGGGAGCTCACTCTGTCATGCGGCGCTCGGGTTTCAAACCATCAACCTTCCGATCGACAAGCCTGGCGTCTAAACCACTGACCCATCACACCCCTTTATAATTAATAATAAAGTGGCTAAAGCAGTGCTTGTGTACAATCCAAAAAACAATAGAATGATCTCAATTGGAATTCAGGGGAAACGATTTAACATCACAGAGTTCCAAATTTACATCCCAACCACAAATGCTGAAGAAGCAGAAGTAGATCAGTTCTATGAGGATCTGCAGCACCTACTGGATAATACACCAAAAAGAGAACCTTCATCGACCAAAAAGAGATGTTATTTTCATTAGAGGAGACTGGAATGCTAAGGTGGGTAATCAAACGACACCTGGAATTACAGGCAAGCATGGTCTGGGAGAACAAAATGAAGCGGAAAAAGACAAAAATATATTTTCATATCAATCAGCACTATACAAACATTAAACTGAACATCTTGGGAAGTTTAGAAGTATTAGACTGAGTGTAATAATTTAGACTCAGAGAAAGAGATTTAGCTAACTTATTACAAAGTTTGTTATGAAAAATTCTATCATACTGTTCAGATGTGGGGAGTATATAGAGATCATTCTGTCAATTTTCTAAGGTCAGTGAAGCATATAAATTAATATTCATTTCCCATACCCTCATTATATTCACAATCAATGAGCATGGGGTTTAGTCATTAAGTGACAGAGATGGGAGACAGTGAATGGGCAAAATTTAAACTTTAAAAATTCAATATTTTAGATACCTGGGATCAAATATAATTCAAAACTAGAGACAAGAAAATTAGAAAATTAGTTCTCTTCATATGAGAAATATCCAGAGGTCACTTTTTTATTTTACAAAACTCAGATGGGAAACATTTTTTCCCATTCCAGTTTCCCATTATATTTATTTTCACTAAGCATGGTCACCAAATATTTATGAACTAAATTTGCTGCCTAAATGTTGTGTATAAAAAGGCACCTATTAAAAACCATCCAACGGTTCATTGATTATCTTACGTAGTTTTATTCCTTTGCTTTTTGTAGCTCGCATATGGCTCTTTTGCCCCAGAAAAGAAGTATGAAACTGAGACCCCTTCCTTTTACCGCATTGTCCCCAATGAAGCCCATCAGGGTTTGGGGATTATTCACCTGCTACAACATTTTGGGTGGACCTGGGTTGGACTCTTCATTGTAGAAGATGAGAGTGGAACACTTTTCCTGCAGAGCTTGCAGTCCCTGTTTTCCAAGAATGGAATCTGCACAGTCTTCATTGAAAGAACTCCAAAACAAGCTTATGTATACAGCTTTGGAGAATCAATGGAAACAGCGCAAAAATATAATCTACATGTGACACAAGGAACATGCAGAGTCTTTATTGTTTATGGAGAAACAACATCATTCATTTGGTTGACCTTGATGATGGAAGCAGTCAGTAGTGAATCTGAAGGCCTTTTCCCTGTTGGGAAGGTGTGGCTCATGACAGCCCAGATTGATTTTGCATTAATGAGCTTCCAGCAAGGCTGGAATTTGCAGATGTTTGGAGGATCCATTTCTCTGACAGTTCATTCAAATGAAATTCAGGGATTCCATGCATTTCTTCAGAAGATTCACCTGTATGGGACGGAAAGAGATTTTTTTCTCAAGGAGTTTTGGGAACAAGCTTTTGGATGCCTTTTCCCAAATTCCACAGGAACATTAAAGGCCAATAAGACATGTACTGGAGAGGAGAAGCTGGAGAACCTTCCTGGTCCTTTTTTTGAAATGGCCATGGCTGCTCACAGTTACAGTATCTATAATGCGATCTATGCTGTGGCACATGCATTGCATAAATTCTATTCAAATCGGTCCAAAAGAAAAGCAAAGATGGGTAACCAAGATCTTCATCTTCAGAAACTAAAGCCTTGGCAGGTAATTTCTCTTCGATCAAGTAATTTCTCTTCTATCAGATGAATTAAGTGGTAGTAAGATATCAAGGATGAGATGATGCCACCTTCATAGGAGCTGAAAATATTTTATTCCTATTGAAACATGAAATAGGATATCACTATTGGATATCGATTTTTTAATCCTATTTTATTATATCATTAATTTATTGTATAATGTGTCTTTTATTCAGGAGCTGAAGGGAACACAGTACTCCGTGCTCTAATTTATCTTAACAACAACAACTCTATGATGTTGTTCAAGCTGTCACAGAGTTATTAGCTCAGTCACCCAGTATGTTTCCAAGGACAGAAGTAGATCAGGTCTCCCCAGTGTAAAACCTTAAAAATACAAGAACTGTACTTTTCTTCAAAAGTACCAGAGTCGAATAGCACTTCAGTAGGTTAGTTTTATGGAGTACAGAAGGCAGGGTGGTGTCTGAGAAATAAAATTTAAGCCGCAATTCATTAATGTCAAGATTAATTAATTAATGAACCTGTTGTCTATAGTGTCCACATATTCGCAACAATAATATAAAGGTTCTACTGTATTATATAATCTTAAAAAAAATTCGCCCAGAAACGTCAAGGTGACTAATCTTCCCCACCCCCACCCCCTTATATGTAGCTTCATCAATTTCTTCAAGACATTTCATTCAACAATTCTGCTGGAGATACTGTTTTTCTGGATAAGCATGGAGAAATGCCAACTGGATTTGAAATGACTAACTTGGTTGTCTTCCCAAACAACTCCTTCCTTAGGCTCAAAATTGGAAGGGTAAATCCTTACATTTATCATGGGAAATATCTAACTATAAAAGAGGATGATATTGCTTGGCACCAAGGATTTAACCAGGTAAAGAATAGTAGATTCTAGTTGTTCCTATTTCCTGTGCATTCTTCTGTTCATTTCCAGAGGCAGAAACAATCCTGGATTGCCCATCATTCCCTTTGTGATGAATCCCATCCTAGGAATCCAAAAGAGAAAATAAATAAGTCTTCCATTTCTCACATTTGAATTTTTTTCTCAGAAATATCAAATGCTACCATAAACCAAATAAGACCATGAATCTATGCATTATAGTATTGACCGATTCAAGGACTGGTTGATTTCAAAGCTCCTATATCTTGTCTTGTCTTGAGGAATCAATGTGGTATGTAGAGAAATCCATCTTCGATTTTATCCTGAAATGCAAGCTTCTGGAATAGGTTAAGCTGACAGCAACTCAGCAGATCAGAATCACTCAAAGAGCTAACAATTGACCCTGTTTCGCATTTCTCCAAGAACCGAAAACCAGACATGAAACTTTATTCTTGGAGATCACTTGTTGCCGAGTAAGATTGTGTTCCATGGGTAACATCTTAACAGTGGATCCGTAAGTCGCTGTGAAGGCCAGTTCTGGATCCGGAAAACCTCCCACAATGAAGGGTACAGGTTTCCAGGTGGAAGAAAGTCACAATGAGGGTTTGCTTGATGTGCATTCCTCTTAGCTCATTTCTCTCTTTCTTCCTGTACTCGTGCTTCTTCAAAGTACGTAGCACCTTTAATAAATGCTGACCTGCAATTGAAACGCTCATGAGTCAGGGCTTCCCAGTTCTCAATGGTGATACTATTTTTTTTTTAATTAGCAACAATATTCCGTTTTCCATTCTTAAGTTGGGAGTAAAGTAGCTGCTTTGGAAGACGATGGTCAGGCATTCGAACAACATGGCCAGTCCAGCAAAATTGATGTTGAATTGTCATTGTTTCAATGCTGGTGGTCTTCGCTTCTTCCAATATGTTAACATTAGTCTGCCTATCTTCCCAAGTAATTCGCAGAATTTTTCAGAGGCAGAATTGATGGAATATTTCAAGAAGTTGGAGGTGGCGTTTGTAGAGGGTCCATGTTTCACAGTCGTACAATAGGGTCAGTAGTACAATGGCTTTGTAAACAAGCATTTTTGTCTCCCTGCAAATGTCCCGATCCTCAAAAACTCTCCGCTTCATTTGGGAGAAAGCTACACTCGCATTGCTCAGACGATGCTGAATTTCAGCATTGATGTCGGCTTTTGTAGATAGATGGCTGCCGAGATAAGAAAAGTGGTCGACATTTTCTAGTAACACACCTTTAAGCTGGATTGATGGTGCTGCAGAGGGATTGGTTCGAACTTGCTGGTAAAGCACTTTGGTTTTTTTAATCTTAAGCGAGAGGCCGACCTTTTCATATGCTTCTGCAAAGATGTTTAGGATAGTTTGAAGATCTTCCTCAGAGTGTGCACAGACTATGTTATCATCAGCATGTTGAAGTTCTATAACAGAAGATGTAATTACCTTATTTTTTGCTTTCAGCCTACTAAGATTAAAAAGCTTTCCATCTGTTCGATATATAATTTCTACACCAGTAGGAAGTTTCTGTTCAACAAGGTGTAGAATCATAGCGATGAAGATAGCGAATAAGGTTGGAGTAATAACACATCCCTGTTTTGTCGGGGTTTCTGGGTAAAAAAAACCTCAAATCGCTCTCTCTACACACTGAGCATTTCCCATAACAAAAAGCACTGATAACGCAGGTGTAGCTATACCATGTGACGCATTGTTTTGGCTAGTTTCTCAGTCATCCCGTGAGAACCTTTCCCGGAGGAGAGACAATGTGCAACATTGCCATCTCATGGCAATTTATAGTAAGTGCAACTCTGTTAATCTGAAAATGTCTTGTGACCCTGTAACATACATCCAATCAGAATGCTGAAACAAATGTATATCTCAGCTGTGAACTATGGGTCTATGCTTCTTGACTTCTGGTCCTGTTGCCATGTTCCTGTATGCCTATACACGCCTGGCTGTTTGTGTAGGCCATGGCGTTCTTCCTATCTGCTGATGGAATCAAGGAACGAAACTCTGCTTATGGTTTGTTTGTTTTTTCTTTTTGCAATAATGTAATAAATATGCATATGAATATATAAATACATATACATATAAATACATATGCATTTATTGCCTTATGGTACAAGTAAATACTTTTAGCCCTAAACGCTGCACTCTGTCTGTTTTGTTTACTCTGCGCCTGAAACCCCATAAGCCAGCAATATCCCACATGTTTAACGCCGGATCCCACTTTTAATGGATCGTTTTAAGAGCCATTATTATTCAGGATTGTTGCCATCATGTCATCATGGAGTAGCTGCAAGATGTTCACAAATTTATCAGGGCATCCGATTTTCAGAAGGATGGTCCAGAGAGCAGTACGATTTACAGTATCAAAAGCCTTACTCACATCAATAAATGCCATGTACAAGGGCAGTTTTGCTCCTTGAATTTTTCTTGGAGCTGTCGTGCAGTGAAGATCATATCCACTGTCCTCCTGGAAGGGCGGAATCCATTTTGGATTTCAGGGAGGATGTCTTCTGATCTCATAAAACTGATCTCATAATACTGTTACTTTGCTGTTAGAGATTCATTAGGATTCTGTCAGGAATATTCCCAGCCTTTTCTGCAACTCTGAGATTTCCTATATCTATATTCTTTTCTACCATTGAGGTCAGAAGACTAGCTGAGCCCACATTCTTTTTTTCATGGTTGTATCTTAATTGTTGTATTGATTTTCATTTTTTATTAGCTACGTAGAATTATGTTTAGCAAGATAAACAGCCATGTAAATCGATAAAAATACAATGAAATATAAGGTTTGTGAAGTTATGATTTTATGGATTACCTGGTGCATTTTTTTCTAGGCATGTCAGGTTCATGGGTATCAAGTTATCTCTGACTTATACTGGGTTGCCTCTCTTAATTCATTAGAAGAAACCACCATTGTAGGGAAAAGAATATTGAAGTAGACTATAGAAATTATATGCTAGAAAATCGGGAATGGTTTGTGTCCCTCTTTCCATCTATACCTATATCTGCTCATTCAGTAGTAACTGTCTGAAGGGTGGATCACAGTGCTACTGAATAAGTTAAGAATAAAATGCCATTCTTCACATTCTTTCACGCCTGAAACCCTTTTCTTTCTATGGATAGATACAGCCTGTTTCTTTGTGTAACCCTCCCTGCCTCCCTGGTTATCAGAAGGAAAAGGAAGAAGGAGCAAAATTTTGTTGTTACAATTGTGTTCCCTGCCCAGAAGGGAAGATTTCAAATGAGAAAGGTAGGCATTTTCATATGCCACCCGGGGAAACATAGGTAGCCTCCCCATTCTAACATCCCAAGGAAATGCCTGGCTCTTTTCTGGTTACTATTCTTATGGGAATCAGCAGGAATAGGATCTTTGGGGACTGAAAAGGTACATAGAAGACAAAGTTAAGAGAAGATAGAAACTGCTGCAGGAAAAAGATACGGGGGGGAAATTAGGGCTAATCAGCAAGAAATAACTAGGGAAGCTGAGAAGATTCATATTTCGTTCCATTAATCGGGTTTAATGCCAGAATAAAATAAGTGGGGAATGGGATATAGAATCTTGTAAAGGGATTAAGCTCATCTATTTTCAGAGAGTTCATCAAGGTGGGATCTATTAGAATTGCTTGAACTTCTTTCTTCCAGGTAAGACTGTAACATCCACCTGCTCTAGGTTTGTCAAGTTTTGAATAATGAGATAAGCTTAGGAGATATGAGAGTTTAAATGGAATAATCAATGGAGAAAGCAGTATGAAGAAATATCTATATTTATTGCAGTTGTTGTTGTTGTTGTTGTTATTATTATTATTATTATTATTAAGAGAGAGAGAGAGAGATCTTTATGCCTGAAGAATTTCTCTACTATGACTTGAATATGATGTGACAATTTTTCTTAGCCTTTAGGAAGGGATTGAGCATTACTCCTTTCTGAAAATTATTTTATGACAAAATTTGTATCAATCCTAGCAAATATACAAAAGGGGAAAGAAAAATATCAATGCAGGAAATGAACTCATTTGCAAAAAACTAGAGGGTAAATGCACCTCCCAAAACAGAAAAAAATGCACAATGCAACTTCGGATGAAAAATGTACTGAAGATATGCATTCCTTCAGGAGGCAGCTAAGACTGTGGCATTCAACCAGTAGTATGAATAGGAAAATGTGTGATTTGTTGTTCTTTTCCCTAGATATGAATGACTGCTTCCAATGTCCAGAACATCAGTATCCAAGCAGAAACCAGGACCAATGCATTCCCAAAACGATAATTTTCCTATCCTATAAAGACCCTTTAGGAGCTAGTTTAGCAATTCTTGCTCTATGCTTTTCCCTCCTCACCCTTTTCTTCCTAGGAATTTTCATAAAGCACAGAGATACTCCAATAGTCAAAGCCAACAATCGGGAACTCACCTACACTCTCCTTGGGTTCCTGCTTCTTTGTTTCCTCTGCTCTTTTTTATTCATTGGACAACCTGGGACCGTAAGCTGCCTCCTCCAACAAGCAGCTTTCGGCTTCATCTTCTCAGCAGCGGTTTCCTGTCTGTTGGCCAAAACCATCACTGTCATTGTGGCCTTCATGGCCACCAAACCAGGGTCCAGCCTGAGAAAGTGGCTGGGGAAAAGACTGGCCAGATTCATAATTCTTTCCTGCTCCCTTCTTCAAGCAGCCATCTGTGTAGTATGGATGGCCATCTCTCCTCCTTTCCCAGATCTGGACCATAATACTCTAATCACTGAAATTATAGCTGAATGCAATGAAGGCTCTGCCAACATGTTTTATCTTGTCTTGGGTTACCTGGGCCTTCTGTCCATCATCAGCTTCATAGTGGCTTTCCAAACTAGGAAGTTGCCAGATAACTTCAATGAAGCCAAGTTTATCACCTTCAGCATGCTGATTTTCTGCACTGTTTGGTTGTCCTTCATTCCAGCTTATTTGAGCATCAAAGGGAAGTACACAGTAGCTGTGGAGATCTTTTCCATCTTAGCTTCCACTTTTGCACTACTTGGTTGTATCTTTTTCCCCAAATGTTACATTATTTTGCTGAGGCCTGACTTGAATTCCAAGGATCACTTGATAAAAAGGAAGACTTAGAAGCTATTCCCTTATGTGTCTTTATTCTGGAAGATCTGACTCTGGCATGGAGATCAGTAGGGCTGCATACACAAGAGCCCACCACCTGGCCTTTGGGTTCCAAATAAAAGGCTGGGTGAACACTCCTAGTTACATTAAGAAGAACCCGAACCTACTTCAACAAGGCTTTGAGGGGGCGATGAATGGGGGAGGGATTCCTCCTCTTCTATGTATTCAAATTAAAAGCCTTTTTAGGATTCTACTTTGTAGAAACATATTCTTTGGTACCAGTTTTGTTTGATTATTTTTGTTCTTGTAATCTTATTTATGTATGGTGGAAATATAAGGCACTCAAATATCGTTGGTGATTAGGGTTGCAACTCAATCCCAATCAATCAGACAATCAATGAATCAGAAAGTTTAAGTCTTTCAGTTTTTGCTCGAACATATAAAAATATTTGACCAGCTCATTTTTCAAAATTCAGAATGTGAGATTACAGGAGAAAAGCAGAGGAATTACATGACATACCTCTCTCATTTGAAATCTTTCCTTCTGAGCATGGAGTACAATGATAACATCAACATTTCTCCCCTTCCTTTTTTTCTTATGATAATTAGGATGGCAGTATTCATTGCAGACTGAAAGAGGCACCATGTACTCATTAAAACGATAGAAGCTTAAATGGGTTTATATGTATATACTTTACATGTACAGTATACATAAATACATACTGTACATACAGTACCCAATAAACACTGTTCCCTTTGAGAATAAGCAATGTTATGCAAAACAGAAAACAAGAGTAGGTAGCAGAAGAAATTAGATGAAGAAGTTAAAAGAAAACAAAATCTAACTAAATCTCATTCATACAAACAAAAAAAAATTTTTAGTTTTCTTTTTGGGATTCTTATCCATGCCACTCTTCCTTTGGATATTTCTTTCATGGTTCAATACTCAATCATTCTCTCTACATCACCAAGCCAGCTCAACATAATTTCTTATACTGGTTACTCACTTTTGCATATTTGGTCCATATTACTTCATCCCTCATGTCTTCTTTTTGACTACAAAGAATTTTAAAGTATCATCTTCCTACTTAATTCAACTTACTGATATGTTTGTCCTGCCATACTCAACTCTCATTTCCATAGAACAAGATGGGCAGAAACACACTCTTTTAAAAGACCACTTTCACTTTTTTCAACAAAAAAATCATTTGCTGCAACAGGCAACATACTATCCAATCACTTTACATCAGCATTTGTATGTCTCAGAAGGTCCCCATTTGTTAGTAATCATTCAACCAATGTACAGAAATTTCATCTTTTTTAAAACATCCTTTATATAGAGCTTCTTAGATCTGCAAATCAAGACTCTGTCTCATAAAACTTAGTGAAGAACCTATAAAAAAATGACAAGATTCTCCCAGAATACTATATTACAGGAGAACATGAAATATTCACTCTTGTGATTAAGTTGTGAGAAACATAAGTGATTAAACACCTCAGATTGTGTCTAGATTTAGTATTATTAAGATGCCTGATCATTAACCCTGACATTCTGCTTCTTAAAAAAAAAGGAATGGATTGAGTTCAGATATTTGGAAAAAAGAAAGATAACCCAATATTTCCAGAAGGAATACCTGGTTAAAACTTCTATGCCAAACAATGATCTTTTCATTGATTGACTCATTTCTTTCCTGAGCTTTGGGATCTACTTTTCCAATCTTTATTCTCTGGAAGGAATTATTAGGAAGAATGACCCTTTTGATTATTTCAAATCCAGCTCCCTTTTCTTTGTTTCTATTAAATGACAAGGTATCTCCTGCGGAATTGTTGAATGAAATTATATGAAGAAATGGGTGGAGCTATTTGGAAGAAACAAATGAAGTCTCAGGACACAACATGCAGACAACATTGTGCTCATTTTCAACACTGTGCTCACTTTCTATATTTTGATTTCAACTTTATGACAACATTGTCCTTGTTTTTTATAAACGCTGATGCCATTTCCATACCATCTCAAATCTATAGCATTTCCTGGGCATCTCAATTATAATTACAGGCCTGTTACTAAGACAGGAATGATTAAAAAATAGTGTTGCTGGAGATTTATTTGTTTATTTTGTATGGCATTTTTTTCTTGCTGGGAAATCCCTTGTGAGGTCAAGCAGCCGGCTGTGAAGACTATTTAGCTGTGACAAGTCACGTTGCCTGGGTTGCACCATGGAGGGCTTGTCACAGCTAAATAGTCTTCACAGCCGGCTGCTTGACCTCACAAGGGATTTCCCAGCAAGAAAAAAATGCCATACAAAATAAACAAATAAATCTCCAGCAACACTATTTTTTAGTGTCTTTTAGTGTCTTAACCGCTGAGCCACCACACCCCACCAGGAGAATATTCTTATTGAAGGAGATGCAATAAGGACAGTAATTTAAATACAAAATTATGTATTTTAATTTGATTTTGAGACAGGATTTAATATTTTTGGGGGTCCACGTTCTTTCGAACTACATGCATTCCATATGTCCATGCAGAGAATAAAATGATTTGTATGTGACATTCTTATTGATAAAACCTTATTTCAGCAAGCCTTTCACTCCAGCTTTTCTAATTGTTGGCTTCTGTCATATTTATGTGGAATTGCATTTGTGTTATAAATTTGCATCTGACTATGCTCTATCCCTAGAGTACTTTGGATGGGGGAGTTACAAATCTTGTTAAACAAATATTTTAAATGAAGAGATGAATATGTACTTTACTTTCATGTAGACTCACAGTGATCTCTGATATAATTTCATGTAGCCAACAAAAGGAAATGCATAGTAGAGTAGGAGAGGACCAAAACGTATATCCCATTCTAAATATAGAAAGAAATATAAGCCCCTTGTTAGTGATAGTACATATGATGTATTTTTATCAGATTCACTGAGGAAAACGCTATAAGAAGTACTCTAAAAGGTAAGGATTGGACATATCACCTGCCAAGGCTCCAGTTCTTGAAACTCAACATGTCGCACATTCTTGGGATTCCCATAGAGATAATCATGGTGTGTAAAGTATGTGCCCCAATGTAGACAGCATTGTATATGCTGTAGCTGTGGCCACTCATATGCATTTCAAAGACCGAATCTGGGAGGCTCTCCACATCTGCTTCCCCAGTGCATGTTCCTTCAGCCTTTTCAAGTAGAGCACAATTTGAGACTATGCACTCAAAGGCTTGTTCCCAGAAGTCCTTCAAAAAACCTTTCTATGAGTCCAGTCAAATGTAATGGCCTGAACAAATTTCCTGAAGCCTCAAGATCCTTTGAGTGAATTGTGAAGGAAAGGGCACCTTGGAACAGCTGGAAATCCCAACCTTTTTGCATGCTGGTTTCTATGAAGTCAATTTGTGTGGTCATGATCCACACCTTTCTAAGCGATGCAGCTCCCTTATTTTCAGGGATTCCTAGAAAAATAAAATTTCTCAGCCATATCAAGGCCACAGATTCTCCATAGATGATAAATGTAGTTGTTTTATTATCTGTAAGGACTACATAAATATTAGTAAGTATAGCACTAAGTTCCTCAAAGATTTACTGATCCAAACTGGCTTGTTCTGGGTTTCTTTTTGTGAAAGCTGAGCAAATTTCATTCTCGGAAAACATTGGTTCCAGGGCTTTCAAGAAATGGTCTCCACTGTCATCATTCATAATGAAAAGGCCCACCCATGTCCATCCAAAATGTTGGAGCAAAGAAACATTTGCGTGATGTTGAATGGCTTCATTGGGAATCATGCAATAAAAAGCCAGAGTTGTACAAATCTTCTTTTGGGCATATGACCAATATGTGAGGTAAAAGAAGATGTATAGATATTGTTGAATGAATTTGGAAGATTCTACATGTGGTTAAAGGACTAGCTACCTACAGGGAAATAAAAATGGGGTGTGGTGGCTCAGCAGGTAAGACGCCAGGCTTGTCAATCGGAAGATCGCAAGTTTGGTGGTTCGAATCCCTAGCCCTACGTGCGGAGTGAGCTCCCGCACTAGCTCCAGCTCTCGCCAACCTAGCAATTCGAAAGCATTCAAATGCAAGTAGATGAATAGGTACCACTTCGGTGGGTTGGTAACAGCGTTCCGTGGCGTCATGTGGCCACATGACCATGGAAGCGTCTTCGGACAACGCTGGCTCTTCAGCTAACAAACTGAGATGAGCACCGGCCCCTAGAGTCGGACATGACTGTGCAGGGGAAATCCTTTACCTTTTCCTTATGGGAAATGAATATTAATTTATATGCTTCACTTAACTTAGAAAATTAGCAGAATGATCTCTATATGCTCCCTCATATGAACAGTATGATTGAATTGTTCATAACAAAATTTGCAATATGTTAGCTAGATGTCTTTCCATTAGTCTAAATTATTCCCCTTCCCAAGATTAATGTTTGCATAGTGCTGATTGATCTGAAAATGCATTTGTTTTTTTCTGTTTCACAGTACTGTAATAACTTTGCTTTTATAGCACAACATATTTTTGCCCTTACCAGTCCAGTTTCTTGAAAATATATATATATATATATATATATATATATATATATATATATATATATATAAAATGTGCGGTGGGAACCTTTATCTTTACCTTTACCTACAGGGAAAGTTAAAGTAAAGCATGCATTGAATTAAGTTTTTTTTTTCTAGTTAGAGGAATACAATGCAATTTCTGAGGATGTTCTGTGGCTTTCCCTTTCATTATATATTTCTCTGCCCATTATTTGACCACATCATGCAACTGTTTATCACACTCTAGACCATTAAATTTTAAAAGACATAATTCAGATATTTTCCCTTCTTAAGCCAGGGAAAATATAGAAATTGATGTTCTAAATTTAAAGATGTTCTAATACATCATGTCATTAGCAATTTTTTAGGTTTTTACGTTTGGCTTTTGTAGTGGAAAAGGACTAATGCCCTGACATTTTTCAGATACTACATAACTACAGCCTGCTGAGTCACTCTTATTTATGGAAATCTTATGTTAGATTCACAGTTTTATTATTTATTCTCCTTAGTAAATTTGTGCAAGGCTAAAGCAGGACTCCTCTTGACTACATCAACAAAAGCACACAATTTTCTTGGCAACAGTATGAAAGTGGATTGCCCTTTCCTTCTATTTGGTTTTATTTTTAAACTTCTCAGTCTGGCCTATAACCTTTGGATTTCCTATGTTGTTGTTTATTCACTCAGTCACTTCCGACTCTTCGTGACTTCATGGACCAGCCCACGCCAGAGCTTCCTGTCAGCCAGCACCATCCTCAGCTCCCCCAAGGTCAAGTCCGTCACCTCCAGAATATCATCCATCCATCTTGCCCTTGGTCAGACCTTCTTTCTTTTGCCTTCCACTTCCCTAGCATCAGCATCTTCTCCAGTGTATCCTGTCTTCTCATTCTGTGGCCAAAGTACTTCAGTTTTGCCTTTAATGTCATTCCCTCAAGTGAGCAGTCTGGCTTTATTTCTTGGAGTATGGACTGGTTTGATCTTCTTACAGTCCAAGGCGCTCTCAGAATTTTCCTCCAACACCACAGTTCAAAAGCATCTATCTTCCTTCGCTCAGCCTTCCTTATGGTCCAGCTCTCGCAGCCATAGGTTACTACGGGGAATACCATTGCTTTGACTATGTGGGTCTTTGTTGTCAGTGTGATGTTTCTGCTCTTAACTATTTTATCAAGATTTGCCAATGCTCTCCTCCGAAGAAGTAGACGTCTTTTGATTTCCTGGCTGCAGTCAGCATCTGCAATAATCTTTGCCCCTAGAAATACAAAGTCTTTCACTGCCTCCATGTTTTCTCCCTCTATTTGCCAGTTATCAATCAAGCTGGTTGCCACAATCTTGGTTTTTTTGAGGTTTAACTGCAACCCAGCTTTTGCACCTTCTTCTTTCGCCTTCATCATAAGGCTCCTCAGCTCCTCCTCGCTTTCAGACATCAAAGTGATATCATCTGCATATCTGAGATTGTTAATGTTTCTTCCAGCGATTTTAAATCAAGCCTTGGATTCATCAAGTCCAGCACATTGCATGATGTGTTCTGTGTACAGGTTGAATAGGTAGGGTGAGAGTATACAGCCCTGCCGTACTCCTTTCCCAATATTAAACCAGTCCATTGTTCCGTGATCTGTTCTTACCGTTGCTACTTGGTGGTTATACAGATTCCTCAGAAGGCAGACAAGATGACTTGGTATCCCCATACCACCAAGAACTTGCCACAATTTGTTATGATCCACACAGTCAAAGATTTTAGAATAGTCAATAAAACAAAAAGAGATGTTTTTCTGAAACTCCCTGGCCTACTCCATTATCCAGAGGATATTGGCAATTTGGTCTCTAGTTCCTCTGCCTTTTCTAAACCCAGCTTGTACATCTGGCAATTCTCGCTCCATGAATTGCTGGAGTCTACCTTGCAAGATCTTGAGCATTACCTTACTGGCATGTGAAATAAGTGCCACTGTTCGATAGTTTGAACATTCTTTAGTGCTTCCCTTTTTTGGTATGGGGATATAAGTTGATATTTTCCAATCTGATGGCCATTCTTGTGTTTTCCAAATTTGCTGGCATATGGCATGCATCACCTTGACAGCATCATCTTGCAAGATTTTAAACAGTTCAGCTGGGATACCGTCGTCTCATGTTGCCTTGTTACTATCAATGCTTCTTAAGGCCCATTCAACCTCACTCTTCAGGATGTCTGGCTCTAACTCACTGACCACACCATCAAAGCTATCTCCAATATTATTATCCTTCCTATACAGATCTTCCATATATTCTTGTCACCTTTTCTTGATCTCTTCTGCTTCTGTTAGGTCCTTACCATCTTTGTTTTTGATCATACCCCTTTTTGGCTGGAATTTACCTCCGATGTTTCTAATTTTCTGGAAGAGGTCTCTTGTCCTTCCTATTCTATTATCTTCTTCCACTTCTGCACATTGCTTGTTTAAAAATGATTCCTTATCTCTTCTGGCTAACCTCTGGAATTTTGCATTTAATTGGGCATATCTCCCCCTATCACTGTTGCCTTTTGCTTTCCTTCTTCCTTGGGCTACTTCCAGTGTCTCGGCAGAGAGCCATCTTGCCTTCTTGGTTTTCTTTTTCTTTTCTTTTCTTTTCTTTTTTTTAATATAACTTTATTCTTTTATAAAATAATAATACATAGAAAAAACACTATCTAACCTAACAAAGCAAAACATTACATAAATAACAAGATTTAAATTACATTTTACAATAAAATACAACCTCACCCTCTTTCACAACCATCTTTCATTTCTCCTCTCGTACTTAGACTTTCTTACTCTCTTTTACCTTCTCAAACTCTTACTTTAAACATACTTCCTCTTATACAAACCAAACTGGTCTTAATCTCCTCTCCTTTAATCTTCTTATACCCTACTCTCTTCTCCCACTCCTCTACCTACTCTTACCTTCTCTACTACCTAATCCCCCTAATCCCCCTTTACTTTCTACCCCCAAAAAAGGGAAAAAAACAGCAACATAAAACGACAAACAGGACTTCCTACTTTCTCACCATCATTTTCTACAACTATTACAAAATAATCTCTATCATAATTAATTATTTATAATAACAATTATTATTTACATTAATTTCCTAGTTGTATTTTTAAAGTTTTTTCTATAAATTTATAGAAAGGGCTCCAACACAAATTAAATTCATCCATATTCTTATCATTTAACAAATCCGTTAATTTAGCCATCTGTGCTGAGTCCATCGTTTTTTATCAACTTGGTTTTCTTTTTCTTTGGGACATTTTTTGTTGCCGCCTCCTGAACAATGTTGCAAACTTCTGTCCATAGTTCTTCTGGGATCCTATCTATTAAATCTAGTCCCTTAAATCTATTCTTCACTTCCACTGCATATTCATTTGGAATGTTAGTGAGCTCATATCTAACTGATCTGTGGGTGTTCCCTATTCTCTTTAGTCTGATTCTAAATTGTGCAATAAGAAGTTTGTGATCTGAACTACAGTCAGCTCCAGGTCTTGTTTTTACCAACTGTATAGATGTCCACCAGCCGTGGCTACAAAGGATGTAGTCAATCTGATTTCAGTGTCGACTATCTGGTGAAGTCCATGTATAAAGTCGTCTTTTAGATTGCTGGAAGAGAGTGTTTGTTATGCACAGTGAGTTGTCTTGGCAAAATTATATCAGCCTTTGTCCCACTTCATTTTGTTCTCCCAGGCCATGCTTGCCTGTAATTCCAGGTGTCGTTTGACTACCCACCTTAGCATTCCAGTCTCCTGTAATGAAAATAACATCTCTTTTTGGTGTATTATCCAGTAGGTGCTGCAGATCCTCATAGAACTGATCTACTTCTGCTTCTTCAGCATCTGTGGTTGGGGTGTATATTTGGATCACTGTGATCTTAAATAGCTCAGGCTGAATTCAAATTGAGATCATTCTATCGTTTTTTGAATTGTATCCAAGCACTGCTTTAGCCACTTTATTATTAATTATGAAGGCTACTCCATTTCTTCTGTGGTCCTCTTGTCCCCAGTAGTAGATCTGGTGGTCATCTGATGTGAAGTGGCCCATTCCAGTCCATTTCAGTTAACTGACACCCAAAATGTGTATATTTAATCTTGACATCTCACTAATAACCACATCCAATTTGCCCTGGCTCATAGATCTTAGATTCCAAGTTCCTGTGGTGTGTTGATCTTTAGAACCTTGGATTCGTTGTTTACCACCAGCACCGTCAGCCGCTAGACGTCCTTTCGGCTTTGAGCTAGCTGCCTCATCACATCTGGGGCTAGTTGAAATTATCCTCTGTTCCTCCCCAGTAGCATTTTAACCATCTTCCGACCTGGGAGTCCCATCTTCCAATGGTATACCGACATATCTCTGGTTGTACTGATGTATTTAGTTTTCATGGCAAGAATACTGGGGTGTGTTACCATTACCTTCCCGAGGGCTCGTATTTACTCTGACCTCTCTTCCATGACCTTCCCGTCTTGGATGTCCCTTCACGGTTTAGCTCATGGTTCTCATTTAGTTGCTCAAGCTCCAGCACCACAACAAGGTAACGACCTCCTTTGTTGGATTTCCTACTTGTCTCCAATCCAGTTGTTAATTGTCCTGAAATTCTACTTTCTCTTTTTATGGGGATAGTTGTTGAAAGATGGAGCTGCTCTGATGTACATTTATAGGTCCATAAAAACATGGCTCTATATAAAAAAATACCTCAAATCAACCTTATGTCCTCTTTCTTCATGTTTCTGTGGGCAAATTCAGCATAATCAAGGCTTCACGTTCAAATTAATCTGCTAATCTGCTCATCCCCAATTTTTTTAAGTCTAAAGAATTAGAGAAAAGTCCAACATTGCAATAGAGTTTATAGAATGCACATGTGTCAGCCCAACAGGGTTGACCAGACTAAGAATCCAATGCCCTATACTAGCTGAGGAGTATTTTTATTATAGCAACTATAATAACAGATGCCTGCAAGTCTGAATATGCTTCCCCCTCCCTCAGTTTACCTTTGTCTGAACTAGGGAGGGGCTTGTCTGAGGCATCTTCTCAAGTTACTTTCTCAGCCTTGGTTCCAGCTGCTCTTATCTGTCCATCGCCTTGGTAGTGGCTCTTCCTCCTGTCCTCCAAGGCCATTCCCTGTGCCTTCTATAACACGGCTGAATGTGAGTTCTTAAGGAAGTTTTAACTTTGGCTGAAAGGTTCCCTTGCAAGACAATAGATGAACCATCAGATTGAGTGGGTCAACCCACTAAAACTGACTGTCATGATTAATACCAAGCTCTGTCAAGACCACTTTTTCGAATGACATGCAGAAGCCTTAATGGATGGCACTGCCATTTCAGATCCTAACCACTAGAATGTAAGGCCAGCTGAATGTCATTTTGTTCAAGAAGTGGGTAGAAGTTCCGGAAGAACCTCTCCTTGTCCTATCTTATATCTGAAGGACACAGTGGTATTATACAAATACATAAATAAATTTGCTTAGTTTCTTCTGAAAGACAGTGAGCATCTGAGAGAGATGGGAAAATTACTATCCTTAGGATGATTCCAAAGGGCAATAATTGGTACTGTGACACTAAGTTATTATTATTACTACTTTTTCCCTCCAGATCTAAACCAAAGTTTCCTCTGCTGTTTATGGCCAACAATCAAGAATAAGGCATAACCCAGATTTCTAAAAAACCTAGGACATATTGTTCCTTATTGTTCCTTTTGTGTGTGTGTATACATCATAAGGTGGGGCGTGGTGGCTCAGCGGGTAAGATGCCAGGCTTGTCGATCGGAAGATCGCAAGTTCGGAGGGTCGAATCCCTAGCCCTGCATGCGGAGTGAGCTCCCGCACTCGCCCCAGCTCTTGCCAACCTAGCAATTCGAAAGCATGCAAATGCAAGTAGATGAATAGGTACCACTTCGGTGGGTAGGTAACAGCGTTCTGCGTGCGTCATGCGGCCACATGACCGCGGAAGCATCTTCGGACAATGCTGGCTCTTCGGCTAACAAACAGAGATGAGCACCGGCCCCTAGAGTCGGACACGACTGCACAAATGTGCGGGGGGAACCTTTACCTTTACCTTTATACATCATAGGGTCACTATGATGGTCATAAGTGTGAGGACCGGTGGCAAATCATTTTTTCAGTGCCATTGTAACTTCAAACATTCGGTAAATGAATGGTCGTAAGTCGAGGACTACCTGTCGGGAGGACCATGGGAGAGACTCATAGCAGGAAAATGCAGGCAAAACCATGCAATCAAAGCACTGTTCCTTTTGTATGTGTGTTGACATCAAACAAACTTATATGACTGCAAGCCCCCTTCTTGCCTTTTTTTACTCCTCTCCCCAAACACTGCTTATTCACTCATCCAACTAAGTCACAGATACAATCAGTTAATGAACAATACATGTGGTTTCAAACTGCTCTTGAAGAAACCAAAGTTTATTCCTTGACTGTCCTTGAGCATCAGGCAATACTCAAAAGGAACTAAACCATATTATGGCTAAGAGAAATATATTAACTCAGTTGATTGGAGTTTAGCAGTAATTCCACTATAAATTGTCTAACATTTATAATGGTATGCAAAAACTGGGCCTGCTAGAGATCTGTAAATCTTTTCACACATGGATTTTTAGTGGTTTGCGATAGCAAAAATAATAATACCTCTACACAGAGTGCAGTTCCTGGAGGTTAGATGGACAAAAACATTAAAGTTTCTTGCAACACTGAAAAGCTGAAGATCTGAGATGCTTTTGAACTTCCAGTTAAGCTTAAAGTCTTAATTCCTGAGAACAAAGTTGGCTTAATACTGCTTATCTATTTAGTTCAGCATAACTACTACAGGACAGATCAAAAGATGGCAGCCGTAGTAGCATGATCAAAGCCTCTCCCTTTTTTATATGCAGGCAACACTGATGAAAACACAAAATGGCTGCGGCTCTGACCATTCTGAAGATGCCACTGCCTTGCTTTTGATGTTCCCCACCCCCAACTTGGAACAACAATATAAAAATATAGAGCAGGCCACAATTACATTTATATTTTGTTTTGCTTCAGTCATATTTCAATTTAATGTATAGCTTAATTAAAATTCAGTATGAAATTACAATTTAATCTTTTAATTAATCATTTCCTCCCTCAGTGATGGCAAAAACAATATTAGGGATCCTAAAATGCCCCTGAAAGTCAGTTTGGTCTAGTAGTTAAGGCATCAGGAAAGAAACCAGGAGACCGTGAATTCTTCTCCCGCCTTAGGCACAAAGCCAGCTGGTTGACCTTGGGCCAGTCACACTCTCTCAGCCCTAGGAAGGAGGCAAAGACAAACCACTTCTGAAAAACCTTGCCAAGAAAACTGCAGGGACCTGTTCAGGTGGCCTCTGAGAACTGGACATGATTGGACGGACTAAAAGGAAAAAAAATAATGCTAGCAGCCTGGAATCAAATTATCAAGTTTGGTTTACAAACAACGAGGTCTGGATTCAGTGACGACATAAAGCTAGAGCAAGAGACCACTCAGAGTTTTAAGAAAAATAATTCTACCATGGCCAATTTATGGTGGGATAAATTCATGTATATTACAGCTTGCCTTCACATTCTGCCTGTTTTTCCCCTAGCAAAAACACCTCACCTCATTTTCTATCTTTCGAATTTTCCACAAGCAAGCTTCTAGCATTTCCACCTCTTCTCATAATACCCTAGGTCACTCTTATTTTTCCCCATATCATCCCCAGCCCATGTTCAGTTGCTGTTGTATTCATCATGTTCTCACTTTATTTATGGACACCTCCTCCTTTCCTCCCTTCCTCTTTTCTTCCTTCACTCCCTCCCTCCTTCCTTTCCTTTCTTCCTTCTGGAATATATAATATCTGGGTACATGAGAATCTAAAAAAAATATTTTAAGAAATATATACGCAGATAGAGGAGATAGAAGAAAAATCAACAATTAATTTGGATAAGAAGCTTTATATTGCCCACAGAGGCATTCATAATGTAGCAAGTGGTGGTGGGAGGACCAATGATGAAAGGAGTATTCCTCCATTGCATCACAATTTGGACCACTTTCGTACAAGATTTCTGATATCATGCAGACATACAAAAGGGACAGAGCTTTCAGAGTGACACTGCTTTCATCTTTTTAAATGAAAACACTGCATCCAGTGAATACCTCTGTGCACTCAATATAAAGTTATAATAGTAATGGTCTGAGGATCTGATCATGACCTAAAAGGCAGGCTTATGTAATGGAGGTCTCTGAATAGTTCCTTTTCCATTTGAGGAAAACTCCAGTCCAAAGGAAGCAATTAAGTAGTGCCCTCCACATGTCTTAAGCCATAACTCAATCAATGAAAGGCATTTGGTCGTGGTGGGATATAAGTGTTACGAACTAAAAAATAAACTCAAAGGAGGTGTTACAAAAATGGCAAATGATCAGGACTGAAGGGTCTGTAGATGGCACAAGGTTGTCTAATCCTTCTGTACTGCATATGTAAACTATAGAAAACAGACCTTCTCTCTGTTTCCAGCAATTATTTACATGAAAATCTTAAGGCATTAAGCCAGAAACCGGAAGACTGGGACTTCTACTCCCACCTTAGGCACAAAGACAGCTGGGGAACTTAGGATCAGTTATTCTCTCTGAGACCTAGGAAGAAGGAACTGGCAAGACACTTCTGAAAATGTTGGCAAGAAAATTGTAGGGCAGGAACTTGTCCAGTCAAAACTTGACTTGAAGGCACACATGTCCACCCATCCTGAAGGTGTCTGATGCCCTCACTGTCTTGTCTTCATGTTTTGAGAGGATTTAACCAAAACATAATATGAGAGGATTGTTTCAAAGAATCTTTGGATTGAAAGCCAATTGTGACTTTGGCGAGAGGAGAATTTACTAATTTACTGTAGGTCAGTTTAAATAGGTGAAGGGATTGGTTCAATTTTTTCCTGCAGCATTTTCTGCATTTTTTAAAAAAATATTTCCTACCCAAATGGCAAACAGCAGGAGCCCCAAGCCATTTACCTACCCAGCTGTGATGGAAAACAGCAGAGAAAGAAAAAAAGAGTAGAAATCTGTTTTTAATGAAATGATCCACTTTGTGACAGAAGATAATTACAGTGGAGAAAATTATTTTTTTCTTCATGACATTGAGTGCTTGATGCATCATGAAAAGTTGTTATAAGCTCCTCTGTAGATGCCATTTGACACAGGGTGAGGAACACATTCTCTGTTTTATGTGTTAAGAATGCAACCCCTTTTTTGTGTAGTTGTGAGGTCTAATCTGCACACCATGGTTATTGCTCAGGATTAGTTTTCTAATAATTCTCTTGACATTACCGATGCTGTGTTTGGTTGGATTGCAGCTAGAGAGAAGATAGTTCAAAGGGGGAACTCCACTTATGAATATTCCTCTCTGTCCAATATCATATCCCAATTCAAAGGTGTTTCTATAGCATATAAGCTAGTTACAATGAAGTGCCCCACAACAGATGCTCTCCCCATTCCTCATGAGCGGTATCAGCCAGGTGGCCTCCTCATAGGCGGGATGCTCTCTCAGATACTCTATATATTGAACCAAGTTTACTACATGGATCATCCCATGCAGGACCTAAACATTCATCTTCCCATGTAAGGAGCTTTATTTTAAACTCAAAATTTAATTTCAAAATGGGCTACTATCACAGTTGACAAATAGTGTTTGAGGAAATATAATGATTACATGGCAGTGATAAACAGATACTCATAATGACCTCTGTAGAAGGCATAGATAGCAAGGAGTGGCAGGGCTGATCTCAAAATTTTCCCATATTTTCAAGAAGTAAGTTTTCTCATTCTTACTGAGAATTATTATTACAGAGAGCTCCTCTTGACCATAGGCAGATTACCCCATTTATAACCTTTCCAGAATTCTCATTGTGTAATATTACTTTCTATTGGTAGTCATGGTTTAAATGATATATCAAATATGTCTATCATCTTGCTTCATGCATATTGTAAGAAGGATATTAGAATGAATAAAAACATATGATAACACCATCACAAGAATGTATAGAATGGTGGGTTTTCAGAGGTAGATACAACTGGAAGGCATAAAAATGGGCAGTTTCTTTTTTATTTTAGAAAGGAAAAATAAAGTTGGATTGAAAGAGAGTTCAAAAAAATGGACATTTGTTTTTCAGAATACAAAGGTGAAAATTACTAAAACTGCAATATGCTTCTATGTTGACAGCATGGTGACCAAGTTCTACCAGCATCTCTTGGCCTTGGTGTTTGCTGTAAATGAGATAAATGAGGATCCCCAGCTTTTGCCCAATGTCACCCTTGGATTCCATATTTATGATACCTATAGTGATACAAGTATGGTCTACCGCAATATCTTGGATCTACTGTCAACAGCTGACCAGTTTGTCCCCAACTTCCAATGCGGGATGGAGAAAAACCTCATAGCTATCATTGGGGGGCTTGGCTATGATATTTCCTTCCAAATGGCAGGCATCTTAAGTCTTTACAAAATTCCACAGGTAAAATATTTCAAGGGAAGGGGCAGTTGAGCATTTTCACATGCCTTCTATTTCCTCTTTCTCTTAGAGTTCCCAAAATTGTTGTGGCAGAATTGGTGGGACACCCCTGAATCAAAGAGGAATTAATTATTACACTTATATCTAAAGAGCGCCGTAGTCATTTCTTGCATTTGCTAACTTTTTAAAGACTTTATAAGATTTATCATTTCAGGTTGGGGAACTGCTTAGTTTTATGCTCTACCTCTTGGCTCCCAGGATACAACCAAGTAGAAAATTGTTAAGGAAATCCCTCTCTTTCTGATTTTGCTTCTGTATACAATCCATTTCTGCTCTCTCTTTCTTAATCATGTGTGTATCCCAGTCTCTTTTATGTCTTCTCTTCAGCTTCATTTACAATTACTTCTCTCTGACTCCTCACCTGCACTAGAAAATATCCATTTTCATCTCCTCTGCTCAGTATACCTAAAGTTACACCTCCATCAATAACATGTCACCTTATACAGGCTAGAAGTAATATGAGTGAAAGGTATTTCTATGTTTCTCCAGGATGATCTTAGTAGAGCTCTGTGTTCTACCTTACCACTGTGATAAGTCAATTTTTGAACAATGGGTAGTGCGGACAACTCCCTGATATTAAGGAAAAATATGTAGACTGCCAAAAATAAGAAGGACGTCTATTCACTTTCTTGAGCTCACACTGCTTTCCTGAGAAAATTAGGTTACAATTATCTGTATAGTTCAAAAAACTAGACTGGAAAGGGCAAAAATATGTTGTGCTATATAAGCAAAGTTATTACAGTACTGTGAAATAGAGAAAAAGACAAATATACTTTTCAGATCAATCAGCACTTTACAAACATTAAACTGAACATCTTGGGAAGGGAACATTTTAGACTCAGGGAAAGAATGTAGATAACGTACTACAAAGTTTGCTATGAAAAATTCAATCATACTGTTCATTACTGATGTGGGGAGTATATAGAGATCATTCTGTCAATTTTCTAAGGTCAGTGAAGCATATAAATTAATATTCATTTCCCATACCCTCATTATATTCATAATCAATGAGCATGGAGTTTAGTCATTAAGTGATAGAGATGGGGGATAGCGAATGTGCAAAATTTAAATTTAAAAATTCAATATTTTAGATACCTGGGATCAAATATAATTCAAAACTAGAGACAAGAAAATTAGAAAATTAGTTCTCTGCTTATGGAAGTATCCAGAGGTCCCTTTAATATTTTACTAAACTCTGATGGGAAACTTTTTTTCCCTTCCAGTTTTCAATTATATTCATTTTCATAAGCACATTCACCCAATTTCTATGAACTGAATATGCTGACTACATGCTGTGCCTAAAAAGCAGCGACTGAAAACCATCCATTGACTCTCTTACTTCTGTATTTTTATTCCTTTACTTTTTGTAGCTCACATATGGCTCTTTTGCCCCAGAAAAGAAGTATGAAACTGAGACCCCTTCCTTTTACCGCATTGTCCCCAATGAAGCCCATCAGGGTTTGGGGATTATTCATGTGCTACAACATTTTGGGTGGACCTGGATTGGCCTCTTCATTGTAGAAGATGAGAGTGGAACACTTTTCCTGCAGAGCTTGCAGTCCTTGTTTTCCAAGAATGGAATCTGTACAGCCTTCATTGAAAGAACTCCAAAACAACCTCAGATGTACAACTTCGGAGAAGCAATGGAAATAGCTCAAAAATATAATCTATATGTGACACAAGGAACATCCAGAGTCTTTATTGTCTATGGAGAAACAACATCATTTATTTGGTTAAGCGTGATGTTAGACGCAGTCAGTAGTGAATCTGAAGGCCTTTTCCCTGTTGGGAAAGTGTGGCTCATGACAGCCCAGATTGATTTTGCATTAATGAGCTTCCAGCAAGGCTGGAATTTGCAGATATTTGGAGGATCCATTTCTCTGACAGTTCATTCAAATGAAATTCAGGGATTCCATGCATTTCTTCAGAGGATTCAGCTGTATGGGACACAAGGAGACATTTTTCTCAAGGAGTTTTGGGAACAAGCTTTTGGATGCCTTTTCCCAAATTCCACAGGAACATTAAAGGTCAATAAGACATGTACTGGAGAGGAGAAGCTGGAGAACCTTCCTGGTCCTTTTTTTGAAATGGCCATGGCTGCTCACAGTTACAGTATCTATAATGCAATCTATGCTGTGGCACATGCATTGCATAAATTCTATTCAAATTGGTCCAAAAGAAAAGCAAAGATGGGTAACCAAGATCTTCATCTCCAGAAACTAAAGCCTTGGCAGGTAATTTCTCTTCGATCAAGTAATTTCTCTTCTATCAGATGAATAAAGTGGTAGTAAGATATCAAGGATGAGATGATGCCACCTTCATAGGAGCTGAAAATATTTTATTCCTATTGAAACATCTAGTAAGATATAACTATTGGATATAGATCTATAATCCTTATTTATTATTCATTTATTAGATGTATATTGTGTCTTTTATTCAGGAGCTGAAGGCAACATAGTGCTCCCTCTTCTAATTTTTCCAAACAAGAACAACAACAAGAACTCTATGATATTCTTCAGGCCAGCAAATATTGATAAGCTCAGTCACCCAGTGTGATTTCAAGGGTGGAAGTACATCAGGTTTCCCCAATCTTGTCCAAAAGCTTAAAAATACAGGAACCATACTTATCTTCAAAAGTTCCGGAGTCGAATATAGCAGTTTAGCAGGTTAGGCTTAAGGAAAACAGAATGCCGTGTGGTTTCTGAGAAAGAAAATTTTAGCCACAGTTCATTACTGTCAAGATTAATGCAGCTTTTGGTTACAGTGTCCACAATATTAACAACAACAATAATATAAAAGATCTACAGTATTATATATCATTTAAAAAAGAGTTGTCACACAGTGACACATAGTGACTTATCTTTCCCCCCTCCTTATATGTAGCTTCATCAATTTCTTCAAGACATTTCATTCAACAATTCTGCTGGAGATACTGTTTTTCTGGATAAGCATGGCGAAATGCCAACTGGATTTGAAATGACTAACTTGGTTGTCTTCCCAAACAACTCCTTCCTTAGGCTCAAAATTGGAAGGGTAAATCCTTACATTTGTGATGGGAAATATGTCACTATAAATGAGGATGAGATTGTTTGGCACCAAGGATTTAACCAGGTAAAGAATAGTAGATTCTAGTTGTTCCTAGTTCCCGTGCATTCTTCTGTTCATTTCCAGAGGCAGAAACAATCCTGGATGTATCCGCCCATCATTCCCTTTGTTATGAATCCCATCCTAGGAATCCCAAAGAAAAAATAAACAAGTCTGAAAGATTTCCATTTCTCACATTTGAATTTTTTCCTCAGAAATATAAAATACTACCATAAACCAAATAAGACTATGAATCTACAGTATGGATCTTAGTATTGACAGATTCAGGGACTTTAAGATTCAGGGATTTTAAAGCTTGTACTGTATATCTTGTCTTGTCTTGAGGAATCAATGTGGTATGTAGAGCAGTCTATCCTCCATTTTTTGCTGAAATGCAAATTTTTGGAATAGGTTGAGCTGACAGCTACTGAGCACACCAGAATCACTCAGAGAGCTTACAATTGACCCTGTTTCTCATTACTCCAAGAACTAAAAACCAGACCTGAAAATGTATAGCAGAAAGGCTCTCCTAATACTGTTACTTTTCTGTTAGAGATTCATTAGGATTATGTCAGGAATAATCCCACCCTTTTCAGCAACTCTGCCCTTTCCTATATCTATCTTCCTTTCTACCATTAAGGTCACAAGACTAGCTGAGGCCACATTCTTTGGTTTCATGGTTCTTTCTTATTGGTTTTATTGATTTCCATTTTTATTAGCTACATATTATTAGCAAGAGAGAAAGCCATGAAAAACGATAAAAATACAATGAAATACAAGGTTTGTGAAGTTATGATTTTATGGATTTATCTGATGCATTTCTTTCTAGGCATGTCAGGTTCATCGGTATCAAGGTATCTATAACTTATACTGGTTTACCTCTCTCAATTCATTAGAAGAAGACTATAGAAATTATATGCTAGAAAATCAGGAATGGTTTGTGTCTCTCTTTCCATCTATACCTATATCTGCTTATTCAGTGGTAACTGTCTGATGGGTGGATCACAGGGCTACTGAATAAGTTAAAAATAAAATACTATTCTTCACATTCTTTCATGCCTGAAACCCTTTTCTTTCTATATACAGACACAGCCTGTTTCTTTGTGTAACCCTCCCTGCCTCCCTGGTTATCAGAAGGAAAAGCAAGAAGGAGCAAAATTTTGTTGTTACAATTGTGTTCCCTGCCCAGAAGGGAAGATTTCAAATGAGAAAGGTAGGCATTTTCATATGCCACCCGGGTAAACATAGGTAGCCTCCCCATTCTACCCTCCAAAGGAAATGCCTAATTCTTTTCTGGTTACTATTCTTATGGGAATCAACAGGAATAGGATCTTGGGGGACTAAAAAAGGTACATAGAAGACAAAGTTAAGAGAAGATAGAAACTGCTGCAGGAAAAAGAGACAGGGGGGAAATTAGGGCTAAACAGCAAGAAATAACTAGGGAAGCTGAGAAGATTCATATTTAGTTCCATTAATCAGGTTTTAATGCCAGAATAAAATAAGTGGGGAATGGGATATAGAATCTTGGAAAGGGATTAAGCACATGTATTTTCATAGAGTTCATCAAGGTGGGATCTATTAGAATTGCTTGATCTTGTTTCTTCCAGGTAAGACTGTAATATCCAGCTGCTCTTGGTTTGTCAAGTTTTGAATAAGTTAGATGGAAAGATAAGCGTAGGAGATAGGAGAGTTTAAATGGAATAAGCATTGGATTAAGCAGTATAAAGGAAGCTGTGATGGTATGTGGAAAAGACCTTGGGAGATGGGGCAAAGAGACGCTGCCAAGGGAATAGTCAGAATATAGACAGAATAGATTGAAACTGGATAGTGTGTGGACAAGAGGCTCAGAAGAGACCCTCCCTAGTTTCTCAGGTTGTAAAAGAGACAGGGGGGAGAATTATACTTTCAGACTTGCAAGATTCTGTCAGTGTAGCTTCAGAATAAAGTAGAATTAGCTCATCTTTTTATATTCCATCCGGTTTATGCTGAGAGGCCAAGAGAAGGAGTGGGAAAGAAGTGTTTTGGAGTAGTCCACCCAGTGGAAATTTATTTTCTCACCATCATTTATATGCACTTAATACTTATATGCAGATTCATAAGAATGCCGTATTTTCCAACAGGAGCCATTCTCATACAAGTGTTTATTCATACTGCATACATAAATGTAACAATACAGATGCATCATTCATTCATTTATTATTATTTATTATTTAAATTTATATGACCGCCCATCTCCACCAACTGGGGAACTCTGGACAGCTTACAATAAAATTACAATTATAATACAGGTATAAAATTACAATAAACCATATATCTATGAAGGTTCTCAGTCAACCAGGTGGAATTGTCTGTAGCTTGAATCATGTCAACTGGGTTTCTATTTTCTCAGTGGAAACGTTTCACTCCTTATCCAAGGAGCTTCTTCAGTCTGAGCAAAGTTAGTAAGGGAATCCTTAAATATGTTTCTAGGTGGCTGTGTGACCTTGCACCTGGGGCTAGGTCATGGTTATTTTGAGATGTTATTTCTAAGTCCCTTTATCATCTAATCGTTAAGATTACCATGCTGCTGTTGAGCTTGTGAAATGGTCTTAATCTTCCTAGGCACAGAAGACAAAGCAGGAAGGAAAATAGGTGAAAGATTGTGCCTGAGGCCCCCACCTCTATTCAAGGAAGGATTTTCCAAGTTGGCATAAATGGATTCCTTGACCCCTCTCTCAAACCACCTATCTTCTCTTTCTAAAATGTGAACATTAATGTCCTCAAATGAGTGTCCTTTTTCCTTTAGATGAAGATAAACTGCTGACTCTGGTCCTGTGGTGTTACTTCTCCTGTGTTGGGCCATCCTCCTGTACAAAGGTTGTTTGGTTTCTCCAATGTAGAGTTCAGAGCACTCCTCACTGCACTGGATTGCATAAACTACATTGCTTTCCTTGTGTTTTGGAGTTTGATCTTTGGGGTGTACAAGCCTCTGTCTCAGTGTGTTGGTGGGTTTGAAATATACAGGTATGTGGTGTTTGCCAAATATCCTTTTTATCTTTTCAGACACGCCAGCCATGTAAGGAATGACAAGGTTCTTCAGTTTACTCTGAGTCTCAGCCCTATCTGTCGCTGTATACAGACGGTGGTAGGTAATCCTATCGATGGAGCCATCATGTTCCAATTGTTTCAAATTGTATTACCTTTTTCTTGTAATTGTTGGTGGGGTCTCTTTTCAGTTTTTCATATGTATGGTGATCCTCCAAAAGTGAGGTAATTTTATTGTACTGTATCCTGGAGAAGCCATCCCCTGCATCTACGGACTTCCAAAGACCCACAAGGAAGGAACACCCCTCCGACCCATAGTCAGCAGCATTAATTTGGTAACATACAACATTGCTAAACACCTCTCTACCATACTAGCACCTCTAGTTGGACACTCTGAACACCACATCCATAATTCGGAAGAATTTGTTTCCAAAGCAAAGATCCTGAAACTGGATACAGATGAAACTATGGTCTCCTTCGATGTGTCCTCCCTTTTCACCAGAATCCCCACCACTCATGGTCTATCCACTGTCAGGAAGAGACTAGAAGAGGACAGCACCCTTGAAAGGAGAAACCATCTCAACCCAAACCAGATCTGCCATCTTCTGGACTTGTGTCTTAACACCACTTATTTCTCATACAGATGTGACTTTCACAGACAAAAACACGGCTGTGCCATGGGTTCTCCTGTGTCACCCATTGTGGCCAATTTAGACATGGAAGAAGTGGAGAAGAAAGCACTCAACACATTCCAGGGAACGGTGCCCACCCACTGGTTTAGGTATGTTGATGACACCTGGGTCAAAATCAAGGCCCAGGAAATACAGGCCTTCACGGACCATATAAACACTATAGATGCCAACATTAGGTTCACCAGAGAAGACACCAAGGACAACAGACTGGCATTCCTAGACTGTGAAGTCCTCATTGGGACCGGTGGCAAGCTAGAAATAGGGATCTACAGGAAACCCACACAAACAGATCAATATCTGATGTTTGACTCCCACCATCCACTGCAGCACAAACTAGGAGTCATCAGGACATTGTCACACAGAGCAGAAACCATCCCCACCTCCATGGATTCCAAAAAGAATGAAAATCAGCACCGAGAACAGCTCTGAAGGCCTGTGGATATCCAAATTGGGCATTCAATAAATCTAAATCTACCAGACCTAAAACAGCGACAGATAGGGCTGAGACTCAGAGTAAACGGAAGAACCTGGTCATTCCTTACATGGCTGGCATGTCTGAAAAGATAAAACAGATATTTGGCAAACACCACATACCTGTATATTTCAAACCCACCAACACACTGAGACAGAGGCTTGTACACCCCAAAGATCAAACTCCAAAACACAAGGAAAGCAATGTAGTTTATGCAATCCAGTGCAGTGAGGAGTGCTCTGAACTCTACATTGGAGAAACCAAACAACCTTTGTACAGGAGGATGGCCCAACACAGGAGAAGTAACACCACAGGACCAGAGTCAGCAGTTTATCTTCATCTAAAGGAAAAAGGACACTCATTTGAGGACATTAATGTTCACATTTTAGACAGATAAGATAGGTGGTTTGAGAGAGGGGTCAAGGAATCCATTTATGCCAACTTGGAAAATCCTTCCTTGAATAGAGGTGGGGGCCTCAGGCACAATCTTTCACCTATTTTCCTTCCTGCTTTGTCTTCTGTGCCTAGGAAGATTAAGACCATTTCACAAGCTCAACAGCAGCATGGTAATCTTAACGATCCTCCTTTAGATGATAAAGGGACTTAGAAATAACATCTCAAAATAACCATGACCTAGCCCCAGGTGCAAGGTCACACAGCCACCTAGAAACATATTTAAGGATTCCCTTACTAACTTTGCTCAGACTGAAGAAGCTCCTTGGATAAGGAGCGAAACGTTTCCACTGAGAAAATAGAAACCCAGTTGACATGATTCAAGCTACAGACAATAAACCATATAATATAATAAATAAGTATAAAATCCAATCTAGGCGAATCAATCTTAAAAGTAGGGAGGCCATTATGGTACTAGCCACCCACAGGAGGAGTTATTACCTTTCCTTTCCCAACCTAGACAGCAGAACTAGGTCTTCAAATTTTTCCAGAAGGCTGGGAGAAATCCACCTCAACTCTAAGGCACTAGCCATACCCAAGAGTAACTACTCCCCTCCTCGCCCCAAGCACGATGACATGGCCAAGTCTTCAGGTTTCTCTGGAAGGTCAGGAGCGATGGGGCTAACCTCACTTTCTGGGGCAGGATGTTCCAAAGTGTAGGCGCTACTGCAGAGAAGGCCCATCTCCTGGGCCCCATCAGATGAAATTCTTTTATTGATGGGGTCCGAAGCATGCCCCCTCTGCATGACCGGGTGGGGTGGGTCGATGTTATGGGGGTAAGACAGTCCATCAGATATCCTGGCCCCATGCCATGTAGGGCTTTAAAGGTGATAACCAACACCTTGAATTGGACCCAGAAGCAAACCGGCACCCAATGCAGCTTGCGGAGTAAAGGTGCTTTGTGTGCTGATCTTGGTGCACCTAAAATTGCCCGTGCAGCTGCATTCTATATCAGCTGTAGCTTCCGGATATTCCTCAAGGGTAGCCCCATGTAGAGCGCATTGCAGTTGTCTATATGGGAGATGACAAGGGCATGAGTAACCGTTCGGAGGGCATCTCGGTCTAGGAATGGGCATAACTGGCGCACAAGCCAAAGCTGTGCAAAGGCCCTCCTGGCCATAACTTCCACCTGCTCTTTGAGCAGGGGTTGTGAGTCCAGGAGGATCCCCAAGTTCTGCACTGGTTCCAAGTGGGGCAGTGCCACCCCATCCAGAAACAAAGATGACAATTTCTTGGATACCGAGGGGCCATCAATCCACAGCCACTCAGTCTTTCCAGGGTTCAGCTGAAGCATGTTGTTCCCCATCCAGGTCCCCACAGCCCACAGGAACTGAGATAGGGTGGCGACCGCATCATCCGCATATTGATGATACCTCATCCCATGGTGACGGATGATCTCACCCAGCAGTTTCATGTAGATGTTAAATGAGAGGAAAGAGAACCGAACCCTGCAGCACCCCACAAAAGAGGGGTCGTGGGTCGGTTCACTCCTCTCCGATCACCACTGACTGGGAATGGCCCCAGAGGAAGGAGGTGAACCAGCGCAGATCTATGCCGCCCACCCCTAACTCCCTAAACTGCCCCAAAACGATACCATAGTTGATGGTATCGAAAGCCTCTGAGAGGTCCAAGAGAGCCAGGATGGATGCACTACCTCCATCCCGCTCCCTCCAGAGATCATCCATAAGTGCAACCAATGCAGTCTCCATCCGATATTCTGGCCTGAAACCGGACTGAAAGGGGTCTAGTTAATCCGCTTCTTCCAGAATCCTCTGGAGTTGCAACGCCACCATTTCTTAACCAATTTTCCCAATAAGGGTAGGTGGGAGACAGGACAAATATTGTCCAGGATGGTAGGGTCCAGGGATGGCTTCTTGAGGAAGGGGTGCACCAGCACCTCCTTAAAGGTAGTCTGGAACACCCCCTCCCCCAAGGATGTATTAACCATCACCTGGACCCACCCAAATGTCACTTCCCTGGCTGATTTTACAAGCCAGGAAGGGCATGGGTCTAGATGGCATGTGATGACATTTACAGTCTGGAGGATCCTGTCCACTTCCTCAGGCCCAACAGGATCAAACCGTTTCCAGATAACAAGGCAAGACCATTCCCCTGGCATCTCCCCCACTGTGCTTCATGCTTAGAGTCCAACTTAGAACGAATCTGAGCGATTTTATCCTGCAGATGCTCAGAAAACTCCTCCGCATGGCCCTGCAGGTGGGTAATTGACTCCACCTTATCAAAGAGAGATCGAATAATCATGAACAGGGCCATTGGATGGCATTCTGCAGATGCAATAAGAGTGGAGAAATATTCACATTTCACCACTTTGACCGCCAAAAGGTAGGACTTTATAGTGGCTCTAGATTGTGTTCGGTCAGATTCAGTCTTTGTCTTTCTCCAGCAGCACTCCAGATGTCTCTTAACCCTCTTCAAAACCCTCAACTCCTCCATGAACCACGGGGAGTGATGGTTCGAATTGGGCTGGAGAGGTCGCACCAATGCGATCCTGTCCAAGGCCCCAACTGCTTTCCTATTCCAGGCTGCAGCCAGGGCCTCTGCTGGACCGTGCAGCAGGTCCTCGGGTATTACCCACAGCTCCCTCTGAAACCTTATTGAGTCCATCAGTCGCTGCTTCCGAGGCACACCCCAGGAATTTCAAGTTGAAGTCCCCCAGAACCATAAGCCCGGGGAATTCCACCACCAACCCCGAGACAGCCTCCAGCAGCTCAGGCAGGGAGGTTGCTATTCATTAGGGAGGCTGGAACATTAGCAACATTCCCAACTGTTCTCAGGTACCCAACTTAAAAAACAGGGTCTCACATCCGGCCACTTGTGGAGCAGTGCCCCTGAAAGCCACTAGAGACTCTCTGATGATAGCCAGAGTAAAAAACACAAGGGGCATCTTCCCCAAAGATGGCCTGTCCTCCGGTTCCCATCATAGCATCCCCTGCCCATCACCACCTCAATCAAATTTCCCACCCCTTGGCCCCCAGAGTTTCAGGGCACAGTCGCCTCCAATCCCAGGCACCCAGAAATCCTGGATTTGGGCAAGGGTCCCCTTCCACATACATCCATCCTCTCACACACAGTCTCTCCTGGGTCATGGCAGGGACCCCATGGCTCTTGGTGCTGGTAAGACCAAACCAACCCACACACACCACACACTCTCACTGTGCCCCCTGTGGCCTCTCTTACTAGTCACAGCACATCATGAAGGTTATACCTGCCTATATTGTTGTTGTTGTTGTTGTTGTTGTTGTTATTATTATTATTATTATTATTATTATTATTATTACTATTATTATTTAGAGAGAGAGAGATCTTTATGCCTGAGGAGTTTCTCTACTGATGACTTAAATATATCAAAAGTTTTCTAAGCCTTTAGGAAGAGATTGAGCATTTCCCCTTTCTGAAAAAAAAATTATGACAAAATTGTGTCAAGCCTAGCAAGCATACAAAAGAGAAAGAAAAATATTGATGCAGGAATTAAAATGATCTGCATAAGGTAAAATACTTAACAAAATGCACCTCCCAAAACAGAAAAGATACACATTGCAACTTCAGAGGAAGATATGCATTCCTTTATGAGGCAGCTAACTGTGGCATTCAACCAGTAGTATGAGTAGGAAAATGTGTGATTTGTTGTTGTTTTCCCTAGATGTGAATGACTGCTTCAAATGTCCAGAACATCAGTATCCAAGCGGACACCAGGACCAATGCATTCCCAAAACTATAATTTTCCTATCCTATAAAGACCCTTTAGGAGCTAGTTTAGCAATTCTTGCTCTATCTTTTTCCCTCCTCACCCTTCTCTTGCTAGGAATTTTCATAAAGCACAGAGATACTCCAATAGTCAAAGCCAACAATCGGGAACTCACCTACACTCTCCTTGGTTTCCTGCTTCTTTGTTTCCTCTGCTCTTTTTTATTCATTGGACAACCTGGGACCACAAGCTGCCTCCTCCAACAAGCAGCTTTCGGCTTCATCTTCTCAGCAGCGGTTTCCTGTCTGTTGGCCAAAACCATCACTGTCATTGTGGCCTTCATGGCCACCAAACCAGGGTCCAGCCTGAGAAAGTGGCTGGGGAAAAGACTGGCCAGATTCATAATTCTTTCCTGCTCCCTTCTTCAAGCAGCCATCTGTGTAGTATGGATGGCCATCTCTCCTCCTTTCCCAGATCTGGACCATAATACTCTAATCACTGAAATTATAGCTGAATGCAATGAAGGCTCTGCCAACATGTTTTATCTTGTCTTGGGTTACCTGGGCCTTCTGTCCATCGTCAGCTTCATAGTGGCTTTCCAAACTAGGAAGTTGCCAGATAACTTCAATGAAGCCAAGTTCATCACCTTCAGCATGCTAATTTTCTGCACTGTTTGGTTATCCTTCATTCCAGCTTATTTGAGCATCAAAGGGAAGTACACAGTAGCTGTGGAGATCTTCTCCATCTTAGCATCCACTTTTGCACTACTTGCTTGCATCTTTTCCCCCAAATGTTACATTATTTTGCTGAGGCCTGACTTGAATTCCAAGGATCACTTGATAAAAAGGAAGGCTTAAAAACTATTCCCTTATGTGTCTTTATTCTGGAAGATCTGACTCTGGCATGGAGATCAGTAGGGCTGAATACACAAGAGCCCACCATCTGGCCTTTGCGTTCCAAGTAAAAGGCTGGGTGAACACTCCTAGTTACATTAAGAAGAACCCGAACCTACTTCAACAAGGCTTTGAAGGGGAGATGAATGGGGAAGGGATTCCTCCTCTTCTATGTATTCAAATTAAAAGCCTTTTTATGATTTTACTTTGTAGAGGTATATTCTTTGGTACCATTTTTGTTTGATTATTTTTACTCATGTAATCTTATTTAGGTATGGTGGAAATATAAGGAACTCAAAAATGCTTGTTGATTAGGCTTGCAACTCAATTCCAATCAATCGGACAATCAATGAATCAGAAAGTTTAAGTCTTTCAGTTTTTGCTCAAACGTATAAAATGTTACTGTCCTTGAGCATCAGGCAATACTCAAAAGGAAGTAATCCATGTTATGGCTAAGAGAAATATATCAACTCAGTTGATGGGTGTTTACAAGTAATTCCATTATAATTTGTCAAACATTTATAATGGCATGCCAGAACTGGGCCCAGTAGAGATCTGTAACTCTTTTCACACATGGATTTTTATCGGTTTACCATAGCAAAAATAAAAATAGCTCTATACAGAGTGCAGTTCCTGGAGGTTAGATGGACAAAACATTAAAGGCAACACTGATGAACATACAAAATGTTAATCAAGGAATCCTTAATCCTTAATCAAGGAACTATTAACTCAGTCAATCACCCAAACAGCACACAACAGCCCAATCAAGGAACTACCAAGGAGAGTACAAGACCCCCACCAACACAGGCAGGACAAGCCAGGGTATATAAACAGACAGCAAGTTCCACTCCCTTTTCGCACTGAAGATGTTGCCTAGCCTGGCAATGAAATGTTTGCATGAAAACAACAAGGCTCAGAGAGCACCAAAGACTCCACATACAAAATGGCTGTCGCTCTGACCATTCTGATGAAGCCACTGTCTTGCTTTTATTGTTACCCACCCCCTAATTTGTACAACAATATAAAAATACAGAGCAAGCCACAATTGCATTTAAATATTGTTTTATTTCAGTCATACTTCAACTTAATATATAGCTTAATTAAAATTAAGTGTTACGAAATTACATTCTAGTCTTTTAATTAAGCATTTCCTCCTTCAGTGATGGCAAAAGCAATCATTTGGTAAAAATATTAAGGACCCTAAAATGCCCTTGAGGGATAGTTTAGTCTAGTGTTTAAGGCATCAGGCAAGAAACTTGGAGACCATGTGTTCTTCTCCCGCCTCAGGCACAAAGACAGCTGGGTGACCTTGGGCCAGTCACTCTCTCTCAGCCCTAGGAAGGAGGCAAAGACAAACCACTTCTGAAAAACCTTGCCAAGAAAACTGCAGGGACTTGTCCAGGCAGTCTCCGAGAATTGGGCATGATTGGAGAGATTTAAAAAAATAAATGCCCTTACCAGCCTGGATTCAAATGATCAAGTATGGTTTTCAGACAAAAGGATCTAAATTCAATGACAACATTAAATTATAGCTAAATGGACTGTTGTTAATTTTGTTTAATGATTTAAAAGAATTTGGGTCACAGGAGACTGTGGTGCCAGCAAGTCTGGTTTTGTTAGGCATTCTGTTTGTTTTCCCAACTAATGGCTGGGTTCAAAGTTCAGTCCTTTGTTCTTTTTTCAGACTGACAGGTGCAGTTGCCCTGGTAATTGATTGTCATGGCCTAGATAGAAATGTATATTTTAGCGTATCTTTTGTTTTGTAAACTCCCTCTATCCTCGCTTCTTTTTCTCTTCTCTGAGACACTCTGTGAGTCATGCGAAAGCTCACTCCCTGTATGTTTAGGGGGAGAGATTTATAAATATGTGTATGTTCTTTGTTTTATATTAATATATCTAATATTTGCTGAAATGGCTTTGCATCTTTATTTGGTCTCTCAATTGCCAGAATGTTTCTGGAACCCTGTATATACTTTGGAACACACAACATCAACAGGTTATGGTCCCAGAAGAGCAAAAGAGGTATCATTTGCATTTGAAAGGCAAGTGGGAAAAGACCATTGAAGTTTTTTTTCTTTGCAACTGGCAACAGTTTTTTCAAGCTGTTGTCTGTTTGAAGAAGAAGCTGTGAATTTCTTTGAACAGGGGAGCCATGGCTGCTGCAATGTACCAATCCTCAGTTATTCCACTTGAACATCTTTCAGACTCGAATTATTTGTGTTGGGCTCTTAAAATGGAGATGTTTCTTCAGAGGGAAGGTCTGTGGACCCCCATAGGTGAGCCAACTCCTGTAAACCCCACTGCTGCCTGGCTTCAGCAAGATGAGAGAGCCAGAGCTTCAATTATTTTAGGAGTGGAGGACAACCAGCTAGTAAATGTGCATGGCTTACAAACTGCCAAAGAATTATGGGACGCTTTACGTAATTTATATGTAAAGGCTACCACAGGGAGTAAAGTAACCCTGACCAGAAAGCTGTATAAATCATATTTATCAGAACATGGCAGTTTACCTGAGCATCTGCACGCAATTCAGACGTTATTTGTTGAGCTGCAAGTATGAGGAATGGAATTAACTCCTTTGACAAAAGCCTACATCATATTAGAAGTTTTCTGATAAGCCAAAGTAAGATTAAGAAACTGCTCGAGGTTTTTAAAATGTAGGGATGTAAGTCTGTCTCAACTTCCATACTTTCTGAATTTGAAAAGGAGAAGGGTCATCTGATGCAGATAGTTTTAGATGTGCCATTGGAAGCTTATTATACATTGCAAATCATAGTCATCCAGATATAGCAAATACTGCGTCAATTTTGAGCAGACAGGTAGAAAATCCAACATCTACTGGAAAAGCAGGATTAAAAAGGCTTTTTATATATTTGCATGGTACTAAAGATTACTGTTTAAAACTATCTGCTGGTGGGACAGAAATATTAGAAGTTTATGTTGACTCATATTGGGCTGGAGATCTTACTGATCATAAGTCCACTTCTGGAGCTATAATTCAATTTACTGATTCTACAATTGCTTGGTATTCTAGAAAACAATCCATAATTGCAATGTCCACAGCAGAAGCTGAATTTTACAGTTTTGCACAAATCTGTAATTAAATTGTCTGGTTTAAACAGCTTTTAAAGGATATTGGTATCATTTTACACAAACCTATAACTGTGTATTAAGACAACCAAGCTTGTATTCATATGGCTTCGTATGAGGGATGCAGAAGCAGAACAAAACATATAGACATTCGTTTTCATCATGTTAAGGATTTTATAGCCAGAGGTGAGGTCATATTAAAATATTGTGACTCAAATGATATGAAAGCTGATATTTTAACAAAATGACTTACTGCTGTAAGGTACAAAGAATTCCTTGAAAAAATGGGTTTGTTTCCAAATTCTTTTTTAACATAAAAAGGGGAGTGTTCTTATTTTGTTTTATGATTTAAAAGAATTTGTGTCACAGGAGACTGTGGTGCCAGCAAGTCTGGGTTTGTTAGGCATTCTGTTTGTTTTCCAAAGTATCAGCTGGGTTCAAAGTTGAGTCCTATGTTTGTTTTCAAACTGATAGGTGTAGTTGCCATGGTAATTGATTGTTGTGGCCTAGACACAAATGTATATATTAGCATGTCTTCTGTTTTGTAAATCCCCTCTACCTCACTTCTTCTTCTCTTCCCTGAGACTCTCTGTGAGTCATGCAAAAACTCACTCCCTGTATGTTTAGGGGGAGAGATTTATAAATATGTTTATGTTCTTTGTTTTATATTAATATATCTAATGTTTGCTGAAAAGGCTTTGAGTCTTTATTTGGTCTCTCAATTGCCAAAACGTTTCTGGAACTCTGTATATGCTTTGGAACACACAACATCAAAAGAGACCACTCAGAGGTTTAAGAAAAATAATTCTAGTATGGCAAATATACTCCAGCAAAGGAGATTGTTACCTTGTCATGGTGCTGGAGCTTGAGCACCTCAATGAAACCATGAGCTAAACCGTGAAGGGACACCCAAGACGGGAAGGTCGTGGCAGAGAGGTCAGACTAAATACGATCCCTGGGGAAGGTAATGGCAACCCACCCCAGTATTCTTGCCATGAAAACTAAATGGATCAGTACAACCAAAGATATGTCGGTATACCATCGGAAGATGGGACTCCCAGGTCGGAAGATGGTCAAAATGCTACTGGGGAGGAACAGAGGATACGTTCAACTAGCCCCAGATGTGATGACGCAGCTAGCTCAAAGCCGAAAGGACGGCTAGCGGCCGACGGTGCTGGTGGTGAACGACGAATCCGATGTTCTAAAGATCAACACACCATAGGAACCTGGAATGTAAGATCTATGAGCCAGGGCAAATTGGATGTGGTTATTGGTGAGATGTCAAGATTAAATATAGACATTTTAGGTGTCAGTGAACTGAAATGGACTGGGATGGGCCACTTCACATCAGATGACCACCAGATCTACTACTGTGGACAAGAGGACCACAGAAGAAATGGAGTAGCCTTCATAATTAATAATAAAGTGGCTAAAGCAGTGCTTGGATACAATCCAAAAAACGATAGAATGATCTCAATTCGAATTCAGGGTAAGCCATTTAACATCACAGTGATCCAAATATACGCCCCAACCACAGATGCTGAAGAAGCAGAAGTAGATCAGTTCTATGAGGATCTGCAGCACCTACTAGATAATACACCAAAAAGAGATGTTATTTTCATTACAGGAGACTGGAATGCTAAGGTGGGTAGTCAGACGACACCTGGAATTACAGGCAAGCATGGTCTGGGAGAACAAAATGAAGCAGGACATAGGCTGATAGAATTTTGCCAAGACAACTCACTGTGCATAACAAACACTCTCTTCCAACAACCTAAAAGACGACTTTATACATGGACTTCACCAGATGGTTGACACCGAAATCAGATTGATTACATCCTTTGCAGCCAAAGGTGGCGGACCTCTATACAGTCGGTAAAAACAAGACCTGGAGCTGACTGTAGTTCAGATCACAAACTTCTTATTGCAAAATTTAGAATCAGACTAAAGAGAATAGGGAAGACCCACAGATCAGTTAGATATGAGCTCACTAATATTCCTAAGGAATATGCAGTGGAGGTGAAGAATAGATTTAAGGGACTAGATTTAGTAGATAGGGTCCCAGAAGAACTATGGACAGAAGTTCGCAACATTGTTCAGGAGGCGGCAACAAAAAACGTCCCAAAGAAAAAGAAAACCAAGAAGGCAAGATGGCTGTCTGCTGAAACACTGGAAGTAGCCCAAGAAAGAAGGAAAGCAAAAGGCAACAGTGATAGGGGGAGATATGCCCAATTAAATGCAAAATTCCAGAGGTTAGCCAGAAGAGATAAGGAATTATTTTTAAACAAGCAATGTGCGGAAGTGGAAGAAGACAATAGAATAGGAAGGACAAGAGACCTCTCCCAGAAAATTAGAAACATCGGAGGTAAATTCCAGGCAAAAATGGGTATGATCAAAAACAAAGATGGTAAGGACCTAACAGAAGCAGAAGAGATCAAGTAAAGGTGGCAAGAATATACGGAAGATCTGTATAGGAAGGATAATAATATTGGAGATAGCTTTGACGGTGTGGTCAGTGAGTTAGAGCCAGACATCCTGAAGAGTGAGGTTGAATGGGCCTTAAGAAGCATTGCTAATAACAAGGCAGCAGGAGACGATGGTATCCCAGCTGAACTGTTTAAAATCTTGCAAGATGATGCTGTCAAGGTGATGCATGCCATATGCCAGCAAATTTGGAAAACACAAGAATGGCCATCAGATTGGAAAAAATCAACTTATATCCCCATACCAAAAAAGGGAAGCACTAAAGAATGTTCAAACTATCGAACAGTGGCACTTATTTCACATGCCAGTAAGGTAATGCTCAAGATCTTGCAAGGTAGACTCCAGCAATTCATGGAGCGAGAATTGCCAGATGTACAAGCTGGGTTTAGAAAAGGACGAGGAACTAGAGACCAAATTGCCAATATCTGCTGGATAATGGAGAAAGCCAGGGAATTTCAGAAAAACATCTATTTCTGTTTTATTGACTATTCTAAAGCCTTTGACTGTGTGGATCATAACAAATTGTGGCAAGTTCTTGGTGGTATGGGGATACCAAGTCATCTTGTCTGCCTCCTAAGGAATCTGTATAACGACCAAGTAGCAACGGTAAGAACAGAGCACGGAACAACGGACTGGTTTAAGATTGGGAAAGGAGTACGGCAGGGTTGTATACTCTCACCCTACCTATTCAACCTGTACGCAGAACACATCATGCGACATGCTGGGCTTGAGGAATCCAAGGCTGGAGTTAAAATCGCTGGAAGAAACATTAACAATCTCAGATATGCAGATGATACCACTTTGATGGCTGAAAGCGAGGAGGAGTTGAGGAGCCTTATGACGAAGGTGAAAGAAGAAAGTGCAAAAGCTGGGTTGCAGTTAAACCTCAAAAAAACTAAGATTATGGCAACGAGCTTGATTGATGACTGGCAAATAGAGGGAGAAAAAGTGGAGGCAGTGACAGACTTTGTATTTCTAGGCGCAAAGATTACTGCAGATGCTGACTGCAGCCAGGAAATCAGAAGACGTCTACTTCTTGGGAGGAGAGCAATGGCAGATCTTGATAAAATAGTTAAGAGCAGAGACATCACACTGACAACAAAGGTCTGCATAATTAAAGCAATGGTATTCCCTGTAGTAACTTATGGCTGTGAGAGCTGGGCCATAAGGAAGGCTGAGCGAAGGAAGATAGATGCTTTTGAACTGTAGTGTTGGAGGAAAATTCTGAGAGTTCCTTGGACTGCAAGAAGATCAAACCAGTCCATACTCCAGGAAATAAAGCCAGACTGCTCACTTGAGGGAATGATATTAAAGGCAAAACTGAAGTACTTTGGCCACATAATGAGAAGACAGGATACCCTGGAGAAGAAGCTGATGCTAGGAAAAGTGGAAGGCAAAAGGAAGAGGGGCCGACCAAGGGCAAGATGGATGGATGGTATTCTGGAGGCGACGGACTCAACCATTGGGGAGCTGGGGATGGTGACGGCCGACAGAAAGCTCTGGCATGGGCTGGTCCATGAAGTCACGAAGAGTCGGAAACGACTGAACGAATAAACAACAAAAACAGCAAATATATGGTGGGATAAATTCATATATGTTACTGCTTGCCTTCACATTCTGCCTTTCTTTCCCTAGCAAACTAATCATCTAATTTTCTATCTGTTGAATATTCCACAAGCAATTTTCTAGCGTTTCCACCTCTTCTCATAATACCCTAGGTCACTCTTATTTTCTCTCCATCTCATCCCCAGCCCACGTTCAGTTGTCTGTTGCATTCATCATGTTCTCATTTTATTTATGTGCACCTCTTCCCTCCCTCCCTTCTTCCCTTCCTTCCTCCTTTCCTTCTGGAATATATAATATCTTGGTACATGAGAATCTAAAATATAGGCAGCTAGAGGAGAGAAAGTGGAAAAATCAATACCTCATTAGCATAAGATATATATTACCCACAGAGGCATTCCTAATGTAACAACTGGTGGTGGGGGGACCAATGATGAAAGGAGTATTTCACCATTACATGACAAGTTGGACCACTTTCGTACAAGTTTTCTGATATCACAGAAATACAAAAGGGACAGAGCTTTCAGAGTGACATTGCTTTCATCTTTTATGAAAACACTTGATCCAGTGAATACCTCTGTGCACTCAATATAAAGTTATAACACTGATAGTCTGCGAATCCAATGGTGATCAGAATGGCAGGCTTAGGTATAGTATACAATAATGGAGACCTCCAAATGGTTCCTTTTCCATTTGAGAGAAACTGCAGTCCAAAGGAGGGCAATTAACTAGTGCCCTCCACATGTCTTAAGCCATAAGTCATTCAATGAAAGGGTGTTGTTGTTGTTCAGTCGTTCAGTCGTGTCCGACTCTTCGTGACCTCATGGACCATAGCACGCCAGGCCTTCCTGTCCTCCACTGTCTCTCGGAGTTTACTCACATTCATGTTCATTACATCGGTGATGCTATCTAACCATCTCATCCTCTGCCGTCCCCTTCTCCTTTTGCCCTCAGTCTTTCCCAGCATCAGGGTCTTTTCCAGTGAGTCCTCTCTTCTCATTAGGTGGCCAAAGTATTTGAGCTTCAGCTTCAGCATCTGTCCTTCCAATGAGCACTCAGGGTTGATTTCCTTTAGGATTGACTGGTTTGACCTCCTTGCAGTCCAAGGGACTCTCAAGAGTCTTCTCCAGCACCACAGCTCGAAAGCATCAATTCTTCGGCGCTCAGCCTTCCTTATGGTCCAACTCTCACAGCCATACATTGCTACTGGAAAAACCATAGCTTTAACTATACGGACCTTTGTCGGCAAGGTGATGTCTCTGCTTTTTAATATGCTGTCTAGGTTTGCCATAGCTTTCCTTCCAAGTAGCAAGCGTCTTTTAATTTCATGGCTGCAGTCACCGTCTGCGGTGATCTTGGAGCCCAAGAAAATAAAATCTGTCACTGCTTCCATTTCTTCCCCTTCTATTTGCCAGGAAGTGATGGGACCAGATGCCATGATCTGGGTTTTTTTAATGTTGAGTTTCAAGCCAGCTTTTGCACTCTCCTCTTTCACCCTCATCAAGAGGCTCTTTAGTTCCTCTTCACTTTCTGCCATTAGGGTGGTATCGTCTGCATATCTGAGGTTGTTGATATTTTTCCCGGCAATCTTAACTCCGGCTTGTGATTCATCCAGCCCGGCATTTCTCATGATGTACTCTGCATATAAGTTAAATAAGCAGGGTGATAATATACAGCCTTGTCGTACTCCTTTCCCAATTTTGAACCAGTCGGTTGTTCCATGTCCGGTTCTAACTGTTGCTTCTTGACCCACATACAGGTTTCTCAGGAGACAGGTAAGGTGGTCTGGTACTCCCATCTCTTTAAGACTTTGCCACAGTTTGTTGTGATCCACACAATCAAAGGCTTTAGCGTAGTCAATGAAGCAGAAGTAGATGTTTTTCTGGAACTCTCTTGCTTTTTCCATGATCCAGCGAATGTTGGCAATCTGATCTCTAGTTCCTCTGCCTCTTCGAAACCCAGCTTGCACTTCTGGTAGTTCTCGGTTCACATGCTGCTGAAGCCTAGCTTGTAGGATTTTGAGCATAACCTTGCTGGCATGTGAAATGAGCGCAATTGTACGGTAGTTTGAACATTCTTTGGCATTGCCTTTCTTTGGAATTGGAACGTAAACTGACCTTTTCCAATCCTGTGGCCACTGTTGAGTTTTCCAAATTTCTTGGCATATTGAGTGCAGCACTTTAACAGCATCATCTTTTAGGATTTTAAATAGCTCAGCTGGGATACTGTCTTCTCCGCTAGCTTTGTTGTTAGTAATGCTTCCTAAGGCCCACTTGACTTCACTTTCTAGGATGTCCGGCTCAAGGTCAGTGACCACACCATCGTATTTATCAGGGATATTAAGATCTTTCTTGTATAGTTCTTCTGTGTATTCTTGCCACCTCTTCTTAATCTCTTCTGCTTCTGTTAGGTCCCTGCCTTTTTTGTCCTTTATCATGCCCATCTTTGCACAAAACGTTCCCTTGATATCTCCGATTTTCTTGAAGAGATCTCTAGTCTTCCCCATTCTATTGTTTTCCTCGATTTCTTTGCATTGTTCATTTAAGAAGGCCTTCTTATCTCTCCTTGCTATTCTCTGGAATTCTGCATTCAGTTGTTTATATCTTTCCCTTTCTCCCTTGCCTTTTGCTTCCCTTCTTTCCTGAGCTATTTGTAAAGCCTCATCAGTCAGCCACTTTGCTTTCTTGCATTTCTTTTTCTTTGGGATGGTTTTAGTTGCTGCCTCCTGTACAATGTTACGAACCTCCATCCATAGTTCTTCAGGCACTCTGTCTACCAGATCTAATCCTTTAAATCTATTCCTCACCTCCACTGTATATTCATAAGGGATATGATTTAGGTCATACCTGATTGGTCTAGTGGTTTTCTCTACGTTCTTCAATTTAAGCCTAAATTTTGCGATAAGAAGCTCATGATCTGAGCCACAGTCAGCTCCAGGTCTTGTTTTTGCTGATTGTATAGAGCTTCTCCATCTTTGGCTGCAAAGTATATAATCAATCTGATTTCGGTATTGACCATCTGGTGATGTCCATGTGTAGAGTCGTCTCTTGTGTTGTTGGAAAAGAGTGTTTGCTATGACCAGCGTGTTCTCTTGACAAAACTCTATTAGCCTTTGCCCTGCTTCATTTTGTACTCCGAGGCCGAACTTGCCTGTTATTCCGGTTATTTTTTGACTTCCTACCTTAGCATTCCAGTCCCCTATGATGAAAAGGACATCTTTTTTTGGTGTTAGTTCTAGAAGGTGTTGTAGGTCTTCATAGAACCGGTCAACTTCAGCTTCTTTGGCATCAGTGGTTGGGGCATAGACTTGGATCACTGTGATGTTGAATGGTTTGCCTTGGATTCGAACTGAAAGCATTCTGTCGTTTTTGAGGTTGTACCCCAGTACTGCCTTTCCCACTCTTTTATTGACTATGAGAGCTACTCCATTTCTTCTAAGGGATTCTTGCCCACAGTAGTATATATAATGGTCTCCTGAATTAAATTCGCCCATTCCTGTCCATTTTAGTTCGCTGATTCCCAAGATGTCGATGTTCAATCTTGTCATCTCATGTTTGACCACATCCAGCTTACCTTGATTCATAGTTCTTACATTCCAGGTTCCTATGCAATATTGTTCTTTACAGCATCGGACTTTCCTTCCACTTCCAGACACATCCACAACTGAGCGTCCTTTCGGCTTTGGCCCAGCCGTTTCACACTTTCTGGAGCTACTCGGAATTGCCCTCCGCTCTTCCCCAGTAGCATTTTGGACACCTTCCGACCTGAGGGGCTCATCTTCCGGCGTCATATCTTTTAGCCTTTTGATACTGTCCATGGGTTTTCTTGGCAAGGATACTGGAGTGGTTTGCCATTCCCTCCTCCAGTGGACCACGTTTTGTCAGAACTCTCCATCATGACCTGTTCTTCTTGACCTGACTTCATTGAGTTACGCAAGCCCCTTCGCCACGACAAGGCAGTGATCCATGAAGGGGAATGAAAGGGTGGGTGGAATTCAATAAGCTGGGTGGAACACCAAATAGGGCAGATAATGGATTTAAGTGAATTCTAACATTTGGTTATGGTGGGATATAGGTGTTATAAATGAATAAATAAACTCAAAGGAGGTGTAAAAAAATGGCAAATGATCAGGACTGAACGGTCAGTAGATGGCACAAGGTTGTCTAATCCTTCTCTACTGCATATGTAATCAACAGAAAATGGACCTTTCTGTTTGCAGTAATTAATTACATGTAACAGTTAAGGCATTAGGCTAGAAACCAGAAGACTGGGACTTCTACTCCCACCTTAGGCACTAAGCCAGCTGGGTGACTTTGGATCAATCATTCTCCCTCAGCCTTAAGAAGAAGGAACTGGTGAGACACTTCTGAAAATTTTGGCAAAAAAATTGTAGGGCAGGAACTTGTCCAGTCAAAACTTGTCTTGAAGGCACACATGTCCAGCTATGCTGAATGTGTCTGAGGCTCTCACTGTCCTGCCTTGATGTTTTGAGACAATTGAACCAAAACATAATATTAGAGGATTTTTTCCATGAATCATTGGATTGAAAGCTATTTGTGACTTTGCAGAGAGTAGAATTTGCTAAATTAGGTCAGTTTAAATAGGTGAAGAGATTGGTTCAAGTTCTTCCTGCAGCATTTTTTTGCATTTTTAAAAAAATATTCCTACGCAAAAGGCACACAGCAGGAGCCCCAAGCCATTTACCTACCCAGCTGTGATGGTAAACAGCAGAGAAAGAAAAAAAGAGTAGAAATCTGTTTTTAATGAAATGACCCACTTGGTGACAGAAGATAATTACAGGGGAGAAAATTGTTTTTTTCTTCATGACATTGAGTGCTTGATGCATCTTGAAAAGCTGTTATAACCTCCTCTGTAGATGCCATTTGACACAGGGTGAGGAACACATTCTCTGTTTTATGTGTTAAGAATGCAACCCCTTTTTTGTGTAGTTGTGAGGTCTAATCTGCATGCCATGGTTATTGTTCATTATTAGTTTTCTAATAATTCTCCTGACATCCGTGATGCTGTCTTTAGTTGGATTGCAGCTAGTGAGAAGACTGATGACAGGAAGAACTCCACTTATGAAGATTCCTCTCTGTCTGATATCAGAACCCAATTCAAAGGTGTTTCTATAGCATATAAGCTAGTTTCAATGAAGTGCCCCACAACAGATCCTCTCCCCGTTCCTCATGAGCGGTATCAGCCAGGTGGCCTCCTCATAGGCGGGATGCTCTCTCAGATACTCTATATGTTAAACCAAGCTTACTACATGGATCACCCCTTGCAGGAGCAAAACTTTGATCTTCCCATGTAAGGAGCTTTAGTTTCAACTCAAAATTTAATGTAAAAATGGGTTTCTACCACAGTTTACACATAGTGTTTGAGGAATTATAATGATTTCATGGCAGTGTTAAAAAGATACTCATAATGACCTCTGTAGAAGGCATAGATCGCAAGGAGCCACAGGGCTGATCTCAAAATGTTCCCATATTTTCAAGAAGTCAGTTTTCTCATTCTTATTGAGAATTATTATTACAGAGAGCTCCTCTTGACCATAGGAAGAAAATGGATTGGGCAGATAACCCTATTTATATCCTTTCCAGAATAGTATTAGTTTGTATCTGTAGTCATAGTTTATTTGATATATCAAATAGGTCTATCATCTTGCTTCATGCATGTTGTAAGAAGCATATTAGAATAAATAAACTCATATGATAACACAGTCACAAGAATGTTTAGAAAGGTGGGTTTTCAGAGATAGATACAAATGTAAGGCATAAAAATTGGCAGTGTCTTTTTTTGTTTTAGAAAGGAAATATAATGTTGGAATGAAAGAGTTCAATAAAATGGACATTTGGTTTGCAGAATACAGCGGTGAAAATTTCTAAAACTGCAATATGCTTCTATGTTGACAGCATGGTGACCAAATTCTACCAGCATCTCTTGGCCTTGGTTTTTGCTGTAAATGAGATAAATGAGGATCCCCAGCTTTTGCCCAATGTCACCCTTGGATTTCATATTTATGATAGCTATTTTGATGCAAGTATGGTCTACCGCAATATCTTGGATCTACTCTCAACAGCTGACCAGTTTGTCCCCAACTTCCAATGCGGGATGGAGAAAAACCTCATAGCTGTCATTGGGGGGCTTGGCTACGATATTTCCTTCCAGATGGCAGGCATCTTAAGTCTCTACAAAATTCCACAGGTAAAATATTCAAGGGAAGGGGCAGTTGGGCATTTCCACATGCCTTCTATTTCCTATTTCTCTTAGAGAAAATTGTTGTGGTGGAATTGGTGTAGGAATTAATTATTACACTAATATGTAAAGAGCGCCGTAGTCATTTCTTGCATTTGCTAACTTTTTAAAGACTTTATAATATAAGCCAGCTGCTTAGTTTTCTGATCCATCCCTTGGCTTCTAGGCTACAACCAAATAGAAAATTGTTGAGGGAATCCCTCTCTTTCTGACTTTGTTTCTGAATGGAATCCATTTCTGCTCTCTCTTTCTTACTCTTGTGTGCATTCCAGTCTCTTTTAAGTCTTCTCTTCAGTTTTATTTACAATTACTTCTCTATTACTTCTCAGCTGCACTAGAAAACACCTATTTTTCATCTCCTTTCCTCAGTGCACCTGAAGTTACACCCAGATCAATAACATGTCACCTTATACAGGCTGGAAGGAATATGAGTGAAAGGTATTTCTATGTTTCTCCAGGATGATCTTATTAGAGCTCTGACTTCCACCTTACCATTATGATAAGTCAATTTTTGAACAATGGGTAGTGCGGGCAAATCCCTGATATTAAGGAAAAATATGTAGACTGCCAAAAATAAGAAGGACATCTCATCTTTTTCTTGACCTCACACTGCTTTCCTGAGAAAATTAGGTTATAATTATCTACATATTTACTCCCAAATGTTCAAGGAACTGGACTGCAAAAGGCAAAAATATGTTGCACTATATAACCAAAGTTATTATAGTACTGTGAAACACAGGAAAAAGACAAAAATATATTTTCAGATCAATCAGCAGTATCCAAACATTAAACTGATCATCTTGGGAAGTTTATAAGTATTAGACTGAGTCTAATTTAGACTCACAGAAAGAGATTTAGCTAACTTATTACATAGTTTGTTATGAAAAAATATATCATACTGTTCAGATGTGGGGAGTATATAGAGATCATTCTGCTAATTTTCTAAGGTCAGTGAAGCATATAAATTAATATTCATTTCCCATACCCTCATTATATTCATAATCAATGAGCATAGGGTTTAGTCATTAAGTGATAGAGATGGGAGATAGTGAATGTGCAAAATTTAAACTTTAAAAATTCAATATTTTAGATACCTGGGATCAAATATAATTCAAAACTAGAGACAAGAAAATTTTACAATTAGTTCTTTGCTTATGAGAAATATCCAGAGGTCACTTTTTTATTTTACAAAACTCAGATGGGAAACATTTTTTCCCATTCCAGTTTACCATTATATTTATTTTTACTAAGCACATTCAGCAAATATTTATGAACACCTGGGAACGGCTCATGGAGACCGTAAAGAACTCTTCCATATTTTGGCATTTAGTTTTTTGTTGTTGTTTATTCGTTCAGTCGCTTCCGACTCTTTGTGACTTCATGGACCAGCCCACGCCAGAGCTTCCTGTCGGCTGTCATCATCCCCAGCTCCCCCACGGTTGAGTCTGTCACCTCCAGAATATCATCCATCCAATATACCAGAACTTATACCCCATTGGATTCTCACATGGCACCTGCAGTTTGGGAGCTACACTTTCGGAGGATGTACGAAGATCCCTCTACTGAGATGAAAATGCATACACTGAAGGGCTTACCCGAATGGCCCCCAGTTTCAGTGTCTGAAATTAAATCTCTTATTGACCTACTTAAGACAGGGAAGGCCCCAGGAGCCGATTTTATTCCTGCAGAACTGTTGAAGAACAATATGGAGTCCTGGCATCGTTATTCACTTACATCAACACCACTTTATATACCCCGGAGGATTGGGGTCTCGCAATTGTTGTCCCAATTTTTAAGGAGGGGAGCAGAGATGACCCGGCAAACTGTAGACCAATAAATTTGCTAAATATAATTAGCAAACTTTATGCCAAACACCTACAAGGCAAACTCAAGGACTGGCTGGATCGTGATAACTTGATAGCAAGAGAACTAGCCTAGAACTAGAGAGGGGAGAGGCACTATTGACCAATGCCTGGTTCTGCAGCATTTGATTGAAAAATATGTGTGTAATAGAGTGACATCCTTATATGCTGCTTTTATAGATCTAAAGGCAGCCTTTGATTCTGTTACCAGGACCATGTTATGGGAGAAGCTGGAAGCTGCCTCAATTAATCATTGGCTTCTCCACTTACTACATGCCTTACATTCTAACACGACCCTCAAGGTTAGGTTTAACATGCAAGGGTCTCTCTCGATGTCGATTCAAGCCCAAAGGGGATAAAACAGGGGTGCATTTTGGCCCCCCTACTCTTTAACTTTTATATTAATGATATGGTAAATTGGATAAATAAACCAAATTATCACCCTCCAAAATTAGGGGATCGCAGCATCACCCTGCTGCTCTATGCAGATGATGCAATAATCCTCTCTAGGACACCAGTTGGTCTTAAAAGAGCCTTGGGAGACTTGCTTCAGTATTGTAATAGCAATAAATTGGAACTAAATTACCAGAAAACCAAGGTTATGGCCTTTGCTAAAAGGCCAAGACATGGCCCATGGACATAATGTAGAACAAGTGACCACCTTTAAATATCTGGGTGTGCTCATACATGCCACCGGCTCAAGGAACCTGCACTGTGAATATGCAGCTGCCTCTGACCAAAGATCACGTAACACCATTCTCAAATTTCTCCGCTCAAAAGGAGGATACTATGTCCTTGCCAGAATTAAACTCTTTCAGGCCAAGTCACTAGCACAGCTTATTTATGGAACCCAGTTTGGACACTCAGCTTCTTGTTTTACACCTTTGGAAAGAGTTCATTCCAAATTTTTTAGAGCAATTCTACATATGCCTCGTTGTATTTCAAATGCACGTTTGCATCTGGAGAGAGGATTAACAAAGGTCGAATCAAGAATTTGTATAGCTTCCTTAAATCTATGGTTAAAACTTAATTTTTTTCTGTGGAGTCCTTGGTGCTCTCTGAGCCTTGTTGTTTTCTTGCAGATGTTTCATTGCCAGGCTAGGCAACATCTTCAGTGCGAAAAGGGAGTGGGACTTGCTCTCTGTTTATATACCATGGCTTATGCTGCTTGTGTTGGTGGAGGTGTTGTTCTCTCCTTAGTAGTTCCTTGATTGGGCTGTTGTTTGCTACTTGGTTGATTGACTGAGTTAGTAGTTCCTTGATTAGGGTCTATTTTGCTGTTTGATTGTTCCTCTGGTGCTAATCCTGGTGTTAATCTTTGCATATCTGGGTGATGATTGCTGGCAAGGAGGTGTTCTGGTCTTCTGGCTTTTCTATTGTCTCTTATGAATGGTATGTAAATGTTGTTTACCTCTATGTGTCTGTTGATGGCTGCTTTGTCTGAGTGCCAAGCTTCCAGGAATTCTCTAGCATTTTTGGATCTGCTTGGTTTAAGATGCTCACAGTTTCCCAGTTGAAAGTATGGTTAAGTCTGTCCATGCGTTGTGAGATTAAGGAGTTTTCATGGTGTCTTCTGAGTGCTAGTTGGTGTTCATGGATGCGTTCTGCTAGTCTTCTGCCAGTCTGTCCTACATAGTGGCTGTTACAGTCCTTACACTGTATGTTGTAGATAACTCCTGTTTTTTCTTCTTGGGATACTGGGTCTTTTGGGTTACTTATGATGTTCTGAACAGTTTTGGTTGGTTTGTGTGCTACGGTGATGCCGTGTGGTTGGAACAGTCTATTAGTGTTTTCTGAGATGTTTCTGATGTATGGCAGTGTAATCCTTTTCATAGCTTCTGTTGGTTTTCCTGTGGTGGGTTGAGTGGTCAGGCACTCTTTGATAAAGTTGCGTGGGTATCCATTTTGCTGGAAGATGCTATATAAGTGGTCTGTTTCCTTTTTCTGGTGTTCTGGGTTGCTGCAGTGTGTTTCTGCTCATCTGAATAGTGTTCTTACACAGCTCCTCTTGTGGGAGGTTGGCTTTTTGCTTTGGTAGTGGAGTACTTGGTTAGTGTGGGTAGATTTCCAGTAGACTTGTGTTTCTAGAATGCCATCATTTCCTCTACTGATGAGGATGTCCAAGAAGGGTAGTGTGTTTTTTTCTTCTTCCCTTGTGAATTTTATCCCTTTGAAGATGTTGTTGATGGTTTCATGTGTTTCCTCCAGTTGATCCTTTTTTATTATGACAAAGGTGTCATCTACATACTGGAACCATATTTTGGGTTGTATGCGTGGGAGTGCTATCCTTTCTAGACATTGCATTACAATCTCTGCTATGAGTCGTGAGAGTGGTGATCCCATAGGTGTTCCTTTGATTTGTTGGTATATTTGTCCATCAAACTGAAAGTAGGTGATGAGGCAGAGGTTGATGAGGTCCATGATTCTGAGTATTTTGATCTTGGTTATTTTTTTTCCTCAAGGCCTTGCACCACTAGAACTCCAAGATAAATTTTCCTTTTCATGTATCAAGGCTGTTGAGTCCAATCTTGCTAAATTAGGTTTTTCTCTATCTTCAATACTCGAGCAGCACTATGACAAGGTAAAACAAAGCCTGAGACAAAGGGTAGAGGACACGGAGAGGCAAGCAGACTTAGAGAAAGCCCCGTTGTTTTTGGCTCCAGACTCTATTAGATACACTGTTGCCCAAAAGATTATATAAATTATTTAACTACAATTATCCAGGTACTCTGACTCCTATATTGAAAGTGTTTAGGGCCAAAATAGTTCCAATGCTGACCTATGGTGCAGAATTATGGGGTTTAAATAAAGCTACCCCTCTTGAACAAATTCAAACTCGCTTTTTAAGATCCATATTGGGAACTGATAAAAATACGTCTGCCCCTGCAGTCAGAGCAGAATTAGGTATCCACTCCTTACATAGTCATTTAATTATTAAAGTTTTTACATATTAGCTGAAGATCCAACAAATGGATTCAGATAGACTTCCCAAAATATGCTTAACGGAACAGATACATATGGCACAGCCCAATTCCTGGATCAGCCAACTTTATGAAGTTATTTTAAGACATCGGTTTTCTATTCAGTATTTGCTTTCAACGGTCTCACAGGCAAGGGAAATTTTTAAACAGCGAGTCCTGGATATTAGTGCACAAACTGACATGGAATTATTAACTAAAAATAGATCTTTAAGATGGTTGGCTAAGAATAAAATTATATTTCAACCCGAAAAGTATCTATCAATGAGTATTCCACAAACTTTAAGAAGGGCCTATTCTAGAGCTAGATTTGAGTTGCTGGATTCCATGGCCAAATATGGGCGTTTCCACCACTTGCCATATCATGAGATAAACTGCATATGCGGTTCTCCAACCATTGAAAATATTTTTCATATTTTGTTCAATTGCCAATTATATTCATCCATTAGGCATAAATATCTATCATCTTTATTAGAAAGAACAGCACACTGGGATCCAAACGATAAAGTGTCTTATTTCCTCCTGGGCTCAAATGTGCATATTGTACGTAGGACTGCTAAGTTTATAACTAAGGCAACAGTCATTAGAACTCAATACATTGAACAAATTGGGGTATCCTGTAAGGGAGATTCATATATCTGATTTCTGACTCTATGTATTTTCTGACATATGTATTTTATTATTGTATTTTTATCTTTGTATTGTATTTATTTTATTTTATTTTATTGATAAGGTCATAGGACTAATCAATTAATATACTACTACTACTACTACACTGTTGCCCCTGCCAGATATCTCAGCCACCTAGATTCAGCGAATCATTGGAAAGTATTTTCGCTTGCACAATGTCATGAGCTCCCCTCAGCTGTCCTGGATGGCAAATATAAAAAGATACCATTGGCTGAAAGGCTATGTCCTTGTGATTCTGGAGAGGTAGAAACCACTGGACATGTCCTTCTTTGATGTTCATATTACACAGACATTCAGAAAAAAATTATTTCCCCATTGATTACTGGCCGCTCCGACACCGACTATCTTCAGTTTCTGCTCAAAGATGAGTGGGTTACAGAGACAGCACAGGTAGCTAGATTCTGTGCACCAGCACTAAAGATTTCTCGAAACTTGGTGAATAACTTATCATAAACATTTTTTATACAACCTATGTATTTAAATTTCAGACATTAATCACTTAAATTTAGCAGTCCATAATTAATAACTATAGGATGTCACAAATTAAGGAGTATTAATATACTGCAATATAGGCCACTTTCTTGATCAAATGTATAAATAACAGCTAGTCTGCTAAATTAATTATGATATGGATTTTATGTTTTTTAGTATATTTGAGAATTTTTTCAGACATATGTGGTGCACTTTCATTTGTACTGGTCTATGACTGTAATAAAGCTATACAGATACAGAATTTTCTGCCTAAATGCTCTGTATAAAAAGGGTCATATTGAAAACCATCCAGCGGGTCATTGACTCTCTTGTGTAGTATTCCTTTGCTTTTTGTAGCTCACATATGGCTCTTTTGCCCCAGAAAAGAAGTATGAAACTGAGACCCCTTCCTTTTACCGCATTGTCCCCAATGAAGCCCATCAGAGTTTGGGGATTATTCATGTGCTACAACATTTTGGGTGGACCTGGGTTGGCCTCTTCATTGTAGATGATGAGAGTGGAACACTTTTCCTGCACAGCTTGCAGTCCCTGTTTTCCAAGAATGGAATCTGCACAGCCTTCATTGAAAGAACTCCAAAACAAGCTTATGTATCCAACTATGGAGAACAAATGGAAGCAGCACAAAAATGTAATCTACATGTGACACAAGGAACATCCAGAGTCTTTATTGTCTATGGAGAAACAACATCATTCATTTGGTTAAGCGTGATGTTAGACGCAGTCAATAGTGAATCTGAAGAACTTTTCCCGGTTGGGAGGGTGTGGATCATGACAGCCCAGATTGATTTTGCATTAATGAGCTTCCAGCAAGGCTGGAATTTGCAGGTGTTTGGAGGATCCATTTCTCTGACAGTTCAATCAAATGAAATTCAGGGATTCCATGCATTTCTTCAGAGGATTCAGCTGTATGGGACACAAGGAGACTTTTTTCTCAAGGAGTTTTGGGAACAAGCTTTTGGATGCCTTTTCCCAAATTCCACAGGAACATTAAAGGTCAATAAGACATGTACTGGAGAGGAGAAGCTGGAGAACCTTCCTGGTCCTTTTTTTGAAATGGCCATGGCTGCTCACAGTTACAGTATCTATAATGCAATCTATGCTGTGGCACATGCATTGCATAAATTCTATTCAAATCGGTCCAAAAGAAAAGCAAAGATGGGTAACCAAGATCTTCATCTCCAGAAACTAAAGCCTTGTCAGGTAATTTCTCTTTGATCAGATGAATTAAGTGGTAGTAAGGTATCAAGGATGAGATGATGCCACCTTCATAGGAGCTGATAATATTTTATTCCTATTGAAACATGAAATAGGACGTCACTATTGGATATTGATTTTTAATCCTATTTTATTATATTATTAATTTATTGTATAATGTGTCTTTTATTCGGGAGCTGAAGGGAACACAGTACTCTGTGCTCTAATTTATCTTAACAACAACAACTCTATGATGTTGTTCAAGCTGTCACAGAGTTATTAGCTCAGTCACCCAGTATGTTTCCAAGGACAGAAGTAGATCAGGTCTCCCCAGTGTAAAACCTTAAAAATACAACTGTACTTTTCTTCAAAAGTACCAGAGTCAAATAGCACTTCAGTAGGTTAGTTTTATGGAATACAGAATGCAGGGTGGTGTCTGAGAAATAAAATTTAAGCTGCAATTCATTAATGTCAAGATTAATGCAGCTCTTGTTTATGGTGTCCACAATATTAGCAACAATAATGTAAAAGATATACATTATTATATATCATTTTAAAAAAAACTGTCACACAGAAAAGTCAAGGTGACTAATCTTCCCCCCCACCCCGTTATATGTAGCTTCATCAATTTCTTCAAGACATTTCATTCAACAATTCTGCTGGAGATACTGTCTTTCTGGATAAGCATGGAGAAATGCCAACTGGATTTGAAATGACTAACCTGGTTGTCTTCCCAAACAACTCCGTCCTTAGGTTCAAAATTGGAAGGGTAAATCCTTACATATCTCATGGGAAATATCTAACTATAAAAGAGGATGATATTGTTTGGCACCAAGGATTTAACCAGGTAAAGTATAGTAGATTCTAGTTGTTCCTAGTTCCCATGCGTTCTTCTGTTCATTTCCAGAGGCAGAAACAATCCTGGATGTATCCAACCACCACTCCCTGTGTGATTGATCCCATCCTAGAAATCTAAATGAAAAAATAATTACATCTGAAAGATTTTCATTTTCTACATTTGAATTTTTTTTCCTCAGAAATATAAAATGCTACCAGACACCAAATAATACCATAAATCTATGCATTATAGTATTGACCAATTCAGGGACTGACTGATTTTAAAGCTCATATATCTTGTCTTGTCTTAAGGAATCAATGTGGTATGACTCAGAGAGCTTACAATTGACCATGTTTCTCATTTCTCCAAGAAATAAAAACCGGACCTGAAAATGTATAGCAGACAGGATCTCATAATACAGTTACTTTTCTGTTAGAGATTCATTAGGATTCTGTCAGGAATATTCCCACCCTTTTCAGCAACTCTGCCCTTTCCTATATCTATCTTCTTTTCTACCATTGAGGTCAGAAGACTAGCTGATCCCACATTCTTTGGTTTCATGGTTCTTTCTTATTTGTTGTATTGATTTCCATTTTTTATTAGCTACATAGAATTATGTTTAGCAAGTTAGACAGCTATGTAAATCGATAAATATACAATGAAATACTAGGTTTGTGAAGTTATGATTTTATGGATTTATCTGTTGCATTTCTTTCTAGGCATGTCAGGTTCATTGGTATCAAGTTATCTATAACTTATACTGGTTTACCTCTCTCAATTCATTAGAAGAAGACTATAGAAATTATATGCTAGAAAATCGGGAATGGTTTGTGTCTCTCTTTCAATCTATACCTATATCTGCTCATTCAGTAGTAACTGTCTGAAGGGTGGATCACAGGACTACTGAATAAGTTAAAAATAAAATACTATTCTTCACATTCTTTCACGCCTGAAACCCTTTTCTTTCTATATACAGACACAGCCTGTTTCTTTGTGTAACCCTCCCTGCCTCCCTGGTTATCAGAAGGAAAAGCAAGAAGGAGCAAAATTTTGTTGTTACAATTGTGTTCCCTGCCCAGAAGGGAAGATTTCAAATGAGAAAGGTAGGCATTTTCATATGCCACCCGGGTAAACATAGGTAGCCTCCCCATTCTACCCTCCAAAGGAAATGCCTGGTTCTTTTCTGGTTACTATTCTTATGGGAATCAGCAGGAATAGGATCTTTGGGGACTGAAAAGGTACATAGAAGACAAAGTTAAGAGAAGATAGAAACTGCTGCAGGAAAAAGAGACAGGGGGAAATTAGGGCTAATCAGCAAGAAATAACTAGGGAAGCTGAGAAGATTCATATTTAGTTCCATTAATCGGGTTTAATGCCAGAATAAAAGAAGTGGGGAATGGGATATAGAATATTGGAAAGGGATTAAGCACATGTATTTTCATAGAGTTCATCAAGGTGGGATCTATTAGAATTGCTTGATCTTCTTTCTTCCAGGTAAGATTGTATTGTCCAGCTGCTCTTGGTTTGTCAAGTTTTGAATAAGTTAGGTGGAAAGATAAGCTTAGGAGATAGGAGAGTTTAAATGGAATAAGCAGTGTAAAGGAAGCTCTGATGGTATGTGGAAAAGACCTTGGGAGATGGGGCAAAGAGTTGCTGCCAAGGGAATAGTCAGAATATAGACAGCATAGCCTGAAACTGGATAGTGTGTGGGCAAGAGGCTCAGAAGAGACCCTCCCTAGTTTCTCGCATTGTAAAGGGGATTGGGGGGGGGGAGAATTGTACTTTCAGACTTGCAAGATTCTCTCAGTGTAGCTTCACAATAAAGTAGAATAAGCTCATCTTTTTATATTCCTATCCGGTTTACGCCGAGAGGCCAACAGAAGGAGTGGGAAAGAAGTGTTTTGGAGAAGTCCAGCCAGTGGAAATTCATTTTCTTACCATCATTTATATGCACTTAATACATATATGCAGATTCATAAGAATGCCGTATTTTCCAGTGGTAGCCATTCTATAAAACAGTTTGTATCCATACTGCATACATTAATGTAAAATATAAACATATCATGAAGATTATACCTACCTACCTTTGTTGTTGTTGTTAAGAGAGAGAGATCTTTATGCCTGAAAGAATTATCTACTAATGACTTGAATACGATATGAAAAGTTTTCTTAGCCTTTAGGAAGAGATTGAGCATTTCTTGTTTCTGAAAAAAAATTTATGACAAAATTTTTATCAACCCTAGCAAACATACAAAAGAGGAAAGAAAAACATGAATGCAGGAAATAAACTGATCTGCAAAAACAAAATATAAGGTAAAATACTTAACAAAATGCACTACCCAAAACAGAAAAAATACACATTGCAACTTCAGAGGAAAAAATGTACCAGAAGATATGCATTCCTTCTTCCACAGCTAAGAATGTGATATTCAACCAGTAGTATGAGTAAGAAAATGTGTGATTTGTTGTTGTTTTCCCTAGATATGAATGACTGCTTCAAATGTCCGGAACATCAGTATCCAAGCAGACACCAGGACCAATGCATTCCAAAAGCTTTAATTTTCCTATCCTATAAAGACCCTTTAGGAGCTAGTTTAGCAATTCTTGCTCTATGCTTTTCCCTCCTCACCCTTTTCTTGCTAGGAATTTTCATAAAGCACAGAGATACTCCAATAGTCAAAGCCAACAATCGGGAACTTACCTACACTCTCCTTGGGTTCCTGCTTCTTTGTTTCCTCTGCTCTTTTTTATTCATTGGACAACCTGGGACCGTAAGCTGCCTTCTCCAACAAGCAGCTTTTGGCTTCATCTTCTCAGCAGTGGTTTCCTGTCTGTTGGCCAAAACCATCACTGTCATTGTGGCCTTCATGGCCACCAAACCAGGGTCCAGCCTGAGAAAGTGGCTGGGGAAAAGACTGGCCAGATTCATAATTCTTTCCTGCTCCCTTCTTCAAGCAGCCATCTGTGTAGTATGGATGGCCATCTCTCCTCCTTTCCCAGATCTGGACCATAATACTCTAATCACTGAAATTATAGCTGAATGCAATGAAGGCTCTGCCAACATGTTTTATCTTGTCTTGGGTTACCTGGGCCTTCTGTCCATCGTCAGCTTCATAGTGGCTTTCCATACTAGGAAGTTGCCAGATAACTTCAATGAAGCCAAGTTCATCACCTTCAGCATGCTAATTTTCTGCACTGTTTGGTTGTCCTTCATTCCAGCCTATTTGAGCATCAAAGGGAAGTACACAGTAGCTGTGGAGATCTTCTCCATCTTAGCTTCCACTTTTGCACTACTTGCTTGCATCTTTTTCCCCAAATGTTACATTATTTTGCTGAGGCCTGACTTGAATTCCAAGGATCACTTGATAAAAAGGAAGGCTTAAAAACTGTTGCCTTATGTGTCTTTATTCTGGAAAATCTGACTCTGGCATGGAGATCAGTAGGGCTGAATACACAAGAGCCCACCACCTGGCCTTTGGGTTCCAAATAAAAGGCTGGGTGAACACTCCTAGTTACATTAAGAAGAACCTGAACCTACTTCAACAAGGCTTTGAAGGGGAGATGAATGGGGGAGGGATTCCTCCTCTTCTATGTATTCAAATTGAAAGCCTTTTTATGATTCCACTTTGTAGAAGTATATTCTTTGGTACCATTTTCGTTTGATTATTTTTACTCTTGTAATCTTATTTTGGTATGGTGGAAATATAAGGCACTCAAAAATAGTTGTTGATTAGGCTTGCAACTCAGTTCCAATCAATCAGTTAATCAATGGATCAGAAAGTTTAAGTCTTTCAGTTTTTGCTCATACAAAAATGTTTGACCAGCTCATTTTTTAAAAAAAATTCAGAATGTGTGATCGCAGGAGAAAAGCAGATGATTACATTAGCTACCACTCTCATTTAAAATCTTTCCTTCTGAGCATGGAGTACAATCATAACAGCAAAATTTCTCCCCTTCCTTCCTTTTCTTATGATAACCAGGATGTCAGAATTCATTGCAGACTGAAAGAGGCATCACCTACTTTTTTAAACAATAGAAGTTTAAATGAGATTATGTGTATATACATGTATTCATAAATACATACATACAGCATCCAATAAACACTGTACACTTTGAAAGCAAGCAATGTTATGCAAAGCAGAAAACAAGAGTAGGTAGCATAAGAATTTAGAGGAAGGAGATAAAAGGAAACAAAATCGAACTAAATCTCATTTATACCAACATTATTTACTAGATACATACCCTTCCATCTTTTCAAACTATTCTTGTTTCCGCCATCTCCATGCACTGATCCATACATTGCCTTAGGGGAAAAAAAAAACAACTTTTCAGATTCTTATCCAAGCCATCCAGCCATGACTTCCTCTATCTTCCCCTCCTTCTTAACCCATTCGCTCTTCCTTCAGATATTGCTTTTGTGGTTGAATGCTCAATCATTCTCTCTACATCACCAAACCAGCTCAACATAATTCCTTTTACTGGTTAATCAATTTTGCATTTCATCCATATTACGTCATCCCTCATGTCTTATTTTGGGTTAAAGATCAAACTCCAAAACACAAGAAAAGCAATGTAGTTTATGCAATCCAGTGCAGTGAGGAGTGCTCTGAACTCTTCATTGGAGAAACCAAACAACCTTTGTACAGGAGGATGGCCCAACACAGGAGAAGTAACACCACAGGACCAGAGTCAGCAGTTTATCTTCATCTAAAGGAAAAAGGACACTCATTTGAGGACATTAATGTTCACATTTTAGACAGAGAATATAGGTGGTTTGAGAGAGGGGTCAAGGAGTCCATTTATGCCAACTTGGAAAATCCTTCCTTGAATAGAGGTGGGCGCCTCAGGCACAATCTTTCCCCTATTTTCCTTCCTGCTTTGTCTTCTGTGCCTAGGAAGATTAAGACCATTTCACAAGCTCAACAGCAGCATGGTGATCTTAACGATCCTCCTTTAGATGATAAAAGGACTTAAAATAACATCTCAATATAACCATGACCTAGCCCCAGGTGTAAGGTCACACAGCTTCCTAGAAACATATTTAGGATTCCCTTACCAACTTTGCTCAGACTGAAGAAGCTCCTTGGATAAGGAGCGAAAAGTTTCCACTGAGAAAATAGAAATCCAGTTGACATGATTCAAGCTACAGACATCCTGACTGTAGTATGGGGCTAAAAAATGAAGGGAGCCATCGTTTGGTAGCAGGTCCACAGTTCTTCAGTAGCTCTGGGTACATACCATCAAGTCCTGCAGCTTTACTATTTTGTAGTGAATCCAAGGCCAACTGCACTTCTTCTGGGGTGAATGGGTGAGAGTATGTGTCATGGGGTAGAGCACCATATTTCAGCAGTCTAAGCTCTGATCTAACCTGTCTGATGAATTTCTTGTGTCTCATCGTCCTTGAGGTGGAGACAAGATGATTAGCTATAGATTCCACGTTAATAGTGGAATGTTTTCTCGATGGTATAGATGATGAATCCAGTTTACGGATGAGGGACCAGGCTTTCCTGCTGGAATGGATGAAATTTAAATTTTTAACAGTCCTGAACTACTTCTCTTTTCTAGCGCTAATAAAACTTAGTGATGAACCTTGAAAAAAATGACAGAACACTATAATATTTCAGCAGGACATGAAATATTGACTCTTGTGATTAAGTTGTGAGAAACATAAGTAATTAAGCACCTCAGATTATGTCTAGATTTAGTCTTATTAAGATGCCTGATCATTAACACTGACATTCTGCCTCTGCAAGAAAAGCAATGGATTGAGTTCAAATACACATTTGGAAAAAAGAAAGATAACCCAATATTTCCAGAAGCAATACCTGGTTAAAACGTCTGTGCCAAACAATGACCTTTTCATTGATTGACTCATTTCTTTCCAGAGCTTTGGGATCTACTTTTCCAATCTTTATTCTCTGGAAGGAATTATTAGGAAGAATGACCCTTTTGATTATTTCAAATCCAGTTCCCTTTTCTTTGTTTTCATTAAACGACAAGGTATCTCCTGCGGAATTGTTGAATGAAATCATATGAAAAAACGGGAGGAGCTATTTGGAAGAAACAGAAGAAGTCTCAGGACTCAGAACATGCAGACAACATTGTGCTCATTTTCAAAACTGTGCTCACTTTCAAATTTCTCAGTCTGGCCTACAACCTTTGGATTTCCTGCTTGTCTGCAATCCAATTGTTAACCAGATCTAGTCCTGCAATTCTACTTTCTCTTTTTACGGGGATAGTTGCTGAAAGTTGCTGATATGTCGGTATACCATTGGAAGATGGGACTCCCAGGTCGGAAGATGGTCAAAATGCTACTGGGGAGGAACATAGGATATGTTCAACTAGCCCCAGATGTGATGACGCAGCTAGCTCAAAGCCGAAAGGACGGCTACCGGCCGACGGTGCTGGTGGTGAACGACAAATCCGATGTTCTAAAGATCAACACACCATAGGAACCTGGAATGTAAGATCTATGAGCCAGGGCAAATTGGATGTGGTTATTGGTGAGATGTCAAGATTAAATATAGACATTTTAGGTGTCAGTGAACTGAAATGGACTGGAATGGGCCACTTCACATCAGATGACCACCAGATCTACTACTGTGGACAAGAGGACCACAGAAGAAATGGAGTAGCCTTCATAATTAATCATAAAGTGGCTAAAGCAGTGCTTGGATACAATCCAAAAAACGATAGAATGATCTCAATTCGAATTCAGGGTAAGCCATTTAAAATCACAGTGATCCAAATATACGCCCCAACCACAGATGCTGAAGAAGCAGAAGTAGATCAGTTCTATGAGGATCTGCAGCACCTACTAGATAATACACCAAAAAGAGATGTTATTTTCATTACAGGAGACTGGAATGCTAAGGTGGGTAGTCAGACAACACCTGGAATTACAGGCAAGCATGGTCTGGGAGAACAAAATGAAGCAGGACATAGGCTGAATTTTGCCAAGACAACTCACTGTGCATAACAAACACTCTCTTCCAACAACCTAAAAGACGACTTTATACATGGACTTCACCAGAAGGTCGACACCGAAATCAGATTGACTACATCCTTTGCAGCCAAAGGTGGCGGACATCTATACAGTCGGTAAAAACAAGACCTGGAGCTGACTGTAGTTCAGATCACGAACTTCTTATTGCAAAATTTAGAATCAGACTAAAGAGAATAGGGAAGACCCACAGATCAGTTAGATATGAGCTCACTAATATTCCTAAGGAATATGCAGTGGAGGTGAAGAATAGATTCAAGGGACTATATTTAGTAGATAGGGTCCCAGAAGAACTATGGACAGAAGTTCGCAACATTGTTCAGGAGGCGGCAACAAAAAACGTCCCAAAGAAAAAGAAAACCAAGAAGGCAAGATGGCTGTCTGCTGAAACACTGGAAGTAGCCCAAGAAAGAAGGAAAGCAAAAGGCAACAGTGATAGGGGGAGATATGCCCAATTAAATGCAAAATTCCAGAGGTTAGCCAGAAGAGATAAGGAGTCATTTTTAAACAAGCAATGTGTGGAAGTGGAAGAAGACAAGAGAATAGGAAGGACAAGAGACCTCTCCCAGAAAATTAGAAACATCGGAGGTAAATTACAGGCAAAAATGGGTATGATCAAAAACAAAGATGGTAAGGACCTAACAGAAGCAGAAGAGATCAAGAAAAGGTGGCAAGAATATATGGAAAATCTGTATAGGAAGGATAATAATATTGGAGATAGCTTTGACGGTGTGGTCAGTGAGTTAGAGCCAGACATCCTGAAGTGTGAGGTTGAATGGGCCTTAAGAAGCATTGATAATAACAAGGCAGCAGGAGACGACGGTATCCCAGCTGAACTGTTTAAAATCTTGCAAGATGATGCTGTCAAGGTGATGCATGCCATATGCCAGCAAAATTGGAAAACACAAGAATGGCCATCAGATTGGAAAAAAATCAACTTATATCCCCATACCAAAAAAGGGAAGCACTAAAGAATGTTCAAACTATCGAACAGTGGCACTTATTTCACATGCCAGTAAGGTAATGCTCAAGATCTTGCAAGGTAGACTCCAGCAATTCATGGAGCGAGAATTGCCAGATGTACAAGCTGGGTTTAGAAAAGGCAGAGGAACTAGAGACCAAATTGCCAATATCCACTGGATAATGGAGAAAGCCATGGAATTTCAGAAAAACATCTATTTCTGTTTTATTGACTATTCTAAAGCCTTTGACTGTGTGGATCATAACAAATTGTGGCAAGTTCTTGGTGGTATGGGGATACCAAGTCATCTTGTCTGCCTCCTGAGGAATCTGTATAACGACCAAGTAGCAACGGTAAGAACAGAGCATGGAACAACGGACTGGTTTAAGATTGGGAAAGGAGTACGGCAGGGTTGTATACTCTCACCCTACCTATTCAACCTGTACGCAGAACACATCATGCGACATGCTGGGCTTGAGGAATCCAAGGCTGGAGTTAAAATCGCTGGAAGAAACATTAACAATCTCAGATATGCAGATGATACCACTTTGATGGCTGAAAGCGAGGAGGAGTTGAGGAGCCTTATGACGAAGGTGAAAGAAGAAAGTGCAAAAGCTGGGTTGCAGTTAAACCTCAAAAAAACCAAGATTATGGCAACGAGCTTGATTGATGACTGGCAAATAGAGGGAGAAAAAGTGGAGGCAGTGACAGACTTTGTATTTCTAGGCGCAAAGATTACTGCAGACGCTGACTGCAGCCAGGAAATCAGAAGACGTCTACTTCTTGGGAGGAGAGCAATGGCAAATCTTGATAAAATAGTTAAGAGCAGAGACATCACACTGACAACAAAGGTCCGCATAGTTAAAGCAATGGTATTCCCTGTAGTAACCTATGGCTGTGAGAGCTGGACCATAAGGAAGGCTGAGCGAAGGAAGATAGATGCTTTTGAACTGTGGTGTTGGAGGAAAATTCTGAGAGTGCCTTGGACTGCCAGAAGATCAAACCAGTCCATACTCCAAGAAATCAAGCCAGACTGCTCACTTGAGGGAATTATATTAAAGGCAAAACTGAAGTACTTTGGCCACATAATGAGAAGACAGGATACCCTGGAGAAGAAGCTGATGCTAGGAAAAGTGGAAGGCAAAAGGAAGAGGGGCCGACCAAGGGCAAGATGGATGGATGGTATTCTGGAGGTGATGGACTCAACCATTGGGGAGCTGGGGATGGTGACGGCCGACAGAAAGCTCTGGCGTGGACTGGTCCATGAAGTCACGAAGAGTCGGAAACGATTGAACGAATAAACAACAACAAAAGTTGCTGAAAGATGGAGCTGCTCTGATGTACATTTATCGGTCCATAAAAACATGGCCCAATTTAAAAAGTACCTTAAATCAACCTTATGTCCTCTGTCTTCATGTTTCTGTGGGCAAACTCTGCATAATCCGATAGGGAGGGGATAGGCGGGGTATAAATATGATTAATAAATAAATAAAATAAATAATCAAGGCTTCCCTTACAAATTAATCTTCTAATCCCCATTTCTTTAAATCTAAAGAATTAGAGAAAAGTCCAACATTGCAATAGAGTTTATAGAATGCACGTGTGTCAGCCCAACAGGGTAGACCAGACTAAGAATCCAATGCCCTATACCAGGGGTCAGCAAACTTTTTTATGCCAGGAGCCATTTTGACATTTATAACATCACTCGAGGGCCAGGGGGCGGGGTTTGAGGGTGGGAGCCAATCACGTGGAAGGGGGCGGGGTTTCCAGGCGGGATCCAATTGCGTGGAAGGGGCGGGATTTAGGCGGAGAGTCTCGACAACGTGATGGACCCGTCAAGGCCGCGCTTTCCTCCCGGAAGAAAGTGAATACGCAAAAGAAAGCCGGGGGAGAGTAAGAAAAGATGCACGTCTGCATGGAACTGCACCTCGCTTCCTCCGCCGCCTTTCCCTTCTTTTGAAGAAGCCTCCCGGCGACAGTCAGACATCACCCCTGGACTCGGGCAGGAGACACGTCTTCCTACCGAAGAAGCTCCCCGGCACAGACGTCGCTCAACAGCGGCAGCCAGGAGAGCAGCAACTGCCATGACTGAAGCCAAGCATGGCCGGCCAAGCTCCGCCCACACAGGAAGTGGTAGGCTGTCCAACCCGAACGTGGTATTTTGTGGAAGAGCCACACTCAAGGGGCCAAAGAGCCGCATGTGGCTCGCGAGCCGCGGTTTGCCGACCCCTGCCCTATACTAGCTGAGGAGTAATTTTATTATAGCTACTATAATAGATGCCTGCAAGTCTGAATATGCTTCCCCCTCCCTCAGTTTAACATTGTCTGAACTAGGGAGGGGCTTGTCTGAGGCATCTTCTCAAGTTACTTTCTCAGCCTTGGTTCCAGCTGCTCTTATCTGACCATCGCCTTGGTAGTGGCTCTTCCTCCTGTCCTCCAAGGCCATTCCCTATGCCCTCTATAACACGGCTGAATGTGAGTTCTTAAGGAAGTTTTAACTTTGGCTGAAAGGTTCCCTTGCAAGAAAATAGATGATCCATCAGATTTTCAAAACATTACTTTAAGAAAGACTTGACGGGAAGGAAAGCCCAGGGGAAAGAGCAGCCTATCTAAACTTTCCATCAAGCATCCAATAATATTTATAGAGTTCTTAGGATTTGCAATATGGATGAGATCACATAAAGCACATGTAAAAATAAAATAAATGAAATATAAAATATAAAATAATATAAAATATAAAATATAAAATAATATAAAATATAAAATATAAAATAATATAAAATATAAAATATAAAATAATATAAAATATAAAATATAAAATAATATAAAATATAAAATAATATAAAATATAAAATAATATAAAATGAAATGAATCCTTACTTTGTAACCTCAAAGAGCTTCTTAGAAGGATGCTCTTTAAAGGAAATTTCAAGACCAATATATATAATTTGAGAAACAATCCCACCAATGATGAGGCCACCTGGTTGGAACCGTTCTTGTGGGACAAGGAGGGGGTCATTTTGGGGGCAGCTCAGAGAATTTGCTTTGCAGGCTGGAAGCAGCAATAGCACCACCAGCATCCACAAGCAAACAGCCAAGGTGCTCTTTAGCTGCAGCTTCTCTTGGGTCAACCCACTCAAACAACCTGTCATGATTAACACCAAGCTCTGGCAAGAGCACTTCTTCAACTGACATGCAGAAGCCTTAATGGATGGCACTGCCAATTTGGATCCTAACCACCAGAATGTAAGGCCAGCTGAATGTCATTTTGTTCAAGAAGTGGGTAGAAGTTCTGGAAGAACCTCTCCTTGTCCTATCCTATATCTGAAGAACACAGTGGGTTTTTTTTTAAAAAAAAAATAGATTTGCTTAGTTGCTTCTGAAAGACAGTGAGCATCTGAGAGAGATGGGCAAATTACTATCCTTAGGATGATTCCAGTGGGCAATAATAAGTACTGTGACACTAAGTTATTATTATTACTAATTTTCCCCCTCCAGATCTGAAAAAAAGTTGCCTCTGCTCCTTCATGGCCAACAATCAGGAATAAGGCATAACCCAGACTTCTAAAAAAACCTAGGACATATTGTTCCTTATTGTTCCTTTTGTGTGTGTATATATCATGGGGTCACTGCGATGGTCATAAGTGTGAGGACTGGTGGCAAATCATTTTTTCAGTTCCATTGTAACTTCAAACATTTGGTAAACGAATGGTCGTAAGTCGAGGACTACCTGTCACGATGAACATGGGAGAGAATCATAGCAGGAAAATACAGGCAAAGCCATGCAATCAAAGCACTGTTCCTTTTGTATGTGTGTTGACAGCAGACAAACATATATGACTGCATGATTGCAGCTCCCTTCATGCCTTTTTTTACTCCTCTCCCCGAACATTGCTTATTCACTCATCCAACTAAGTCACAGATGCAATCAGTTAATGAACAATACATGTGGTTTCAAACTGCTCTTGAAGAAACCAAAGTTTGGCTGTTGTTGGTCTTCCGGGCTGTGTGGCCGTGTTCTGGAAGTTGTGGTTCCTAACGTTTCGCCAGCATCTGTGGCCAGCATCTTCAGAGGGCAGGAGCACAGATAGAAGCAAAATCTCTGGAGCGGCTCTGACCATTCTGAAGATGCCACTGCCTTGCTTTTGATGTTCTCCACCCCCAAATTGGGACAACAGGATAAAAATATAGAGCAGGCCAGAATGACATTTATATTTTCTTTTGCTTCAGTCATATTTCAATTTAATGTATAGCTTAATTAAAATCCAATATGAAATTACATTTTAGTTTTTAATTAATAATTTCCTCCTACAGCGATGGCAAAAAACAATCATTTGGTAACAATATTAATTGTTACCAAAATGCCCCTGAAAGCCAGTTTGGTCTAGTGGTTAAGGCATCAGGCAAGAAACCGGGAGACCATGAGTTCTATTCCCACCTCAGGCACAAAGCCAGCTGTGTGACCTTGGGCCAGTTGCTCTCTCTCAGCCCTAGGAAGGAGGCAAGGGCAAACCACTTCTGAAAAACCTTGCCAAGAAAACTGCAGGGACTTGTTCAGGTGGCCTCTGAAAATCGGACATGATTGGATGGACAAAAAGGAAAAAAAAATGACGCTAGCAGCCAGGAATCAAATTATCAAGTATGGTTTACAAACAACTAGGTCTGAATTCAGTGAGGACATACAGCTAGAGCAAGAGACCACTTAGAGTTTTAAGAAAAATAATTCTACCATGGCCAATTTATGGTGGGATAAATTCATGTACTGTATATTACAGCTTGCCTTCACATTCTGCCTGTTTTTGCCCTAGCAGAATTTTTGTTGTTTATTCGTTCAGTCGTTTCCGACTCTTCGCGACTTCATGGACCAGTCCATGCCAGAGCTTTCTGTCGGCCGTCACCATCCCCAGCTCCCCAATGGTTGAGTCCGTCACCTCCAGAATACCATCCATCCATCTTGCCCTTGGTCGGCCCGTCTTCCTTTTGCCTTCCACTTTTCCTAGCATCAGCTTCTTCTCCAGGGTATCCTGTCTTCTCATTATGTGGCCAAAGTACTTCAGTTTTGCCTTTAATATAATTCCCTCAAGTGAGCAGTCTGGCTTGATTTCCTGGAGTATGGACTGGTTTGATCTTCTTGCAGTCCAAGGCACTCTCAGAATTTTCCTCCAACACCACAGTTCAAAAGCATCTATCTTCCTTTGCTCAGCCTTCCTTATGGTCCAGCTCTCGCAGCCATAGGTTACTACAGGGAATACCATTGCTTTAACTATGCGGACCTTTGTTGTCAGTGTGATGTCTCTGCTCTTAACTATTTTATCAAGATTTGCCATTGCTCTCCTCCCAAGAAGTAGACGTCTTCTGATTTCCTGGCTGCAGTCAGCATCTGCAGTAATCTTTGCGCCTAGAAATACAAAGTCTGTCACTGCCTCCACTTTTTCTCCCTCTATTTGCCAGTCATCAATCAAGCTCGTTGCCATAATCTTGGTTTTTTTGAGGTTTAACTGCAGCCCAGCTTTTGCACTTTCTTCTTTCACCTTCATCATAAGGCTCCTCAACTCCTCCTCGCTTTCAGCCATCAAAGTGGTATCATCTGCATATCTGAGATTGTTAATGTTTCTTCCAGCGATTTTAACTCCAGCCTTGGATTCGTCAAGCCCAGCATGTCGCATGATGTGTTCTGCGTACAGGTTGAATAGGTAGGGTGAGAGTATACAACCCTGCCGTACTCCTTTCCCAATCTTAAACCAGTCCGTTGTTCCGTGCTCTGTTCTTACTGTTGCTACTTGGTCGTTATACAGATTCCTCAGGAGGCAGACAAGATGACGTGGCATCCCCATACCACCAAGAACTTGCCACAATTTGTTATGATCCACACAGTCAAAGGCTTTAGAATAGTCAATAAAACAGAAATAGATGTTTTTCTGAAATTCCCTGGCTTTCTCCATTATCCAGCGGATATTGGCAATTTGGTCTCTAGTTCCTCTGCCTTTTCTAAACCCAGCTTGTACATCTGGCAATTCTCGCTCCATGAATTGCTGGAGTCTACCTTGCAAGATCTTGAGCATTACCTTACTGGCATGTGAAATAAGTGCCACTGTTCGATAGTTTGAACATTCTTTAGTGCTTCCCTTTTTTGGTATGGGGATATAAGTTGATTTTTTCCAATCTGATGGTCATTCTTGTGTTTTCCAAATTTGCTGGCATATGGCATGCATCACCTTGACAGCATCATCTTGCAAGATTTTAAACAGTTCAGCTGGGATACCGTCGTCTCCTGCTGCCTTGTTATTAGCAATGCTTCTTAAGGCCCATTCAACCTCACTCTTCAGGATGTCTGGCTCTAACTCACTGACCACACCATCAAAGCTATCTCCAATATTATTATCCTTCCTATACAGATCTTCCGTATATTCTTGCCACCTTTTCTTGATCTCTTCTGCTTCTGTTAGGTCCTTACCATCTTTGTTTCTGATCATACCCTTTTTTGCCTGGAATTTACCTCCGATGTTTCTAATTTTCTGGGAGAGGTCTCTTGTCCTTCCTATCCTATTGTCTTCTTCCACTTCCGCACATTGCTTGTTTAAAAATAATTCCTTATCTCTTCTGGCTAACCTCTGGAATTTTGCATTTAATTGGGCATATCTCCCCCTATCACTATTGCCTTTTGCTTTCCTTCTTTCTTGGGCTACTTCCAGTGTTTCAGCAGACAGCCATCTTGCCTTCTTGGTTTTCTTTTTCTTTGGGATGTTTTTTGTTGCCGCCTCCTGAACAATGTTGCGAACTTCTGTCCATAGTTCTTCTGGGACCCTATCTACTAAATCTAGTCCCTTAAATCTATTCTTCACCTCCACTGCATATTCCTTAGGAATATTAGTGAGCTCATATCTAACTGATCTGTGGGTCTTCCCTATATTCTTTAGTCTGATTCTAAATTTTGCAATAAGAAGTTCGTGATCTGAACTACAGTCAGCTCCAGGTCTTGTTTTTACCAACTGTATAGAGGTCCGCCACCTTTGGCTGCAAAGGATGTAGTCAATCTGATTTCGGTGTCGACTATCTGGTGAAGTCCATGTATAAAGTCGTCTTTTAGGTTGTTGGAAGAGAGTGTTTGTTATGCACAGTGAGTTGTCTTTGCAAAATTCTATCAGCCTATGTCCTGCTTCATTTTGTTCTCCCAGACCATGCTTGCCTGTAATTCCAGGTGTCGTCTGACTACCCACCTTAGCATTCCAGTCTCCTGTAATGAAAATAACATCTCTTTTTGGTGTATTATCTAGTAGGTGCTGCAGATCCTCATAGAACTGATCTACTTCTGCTTCTTCAGCATCTGTGGTTGGGGCGTATATTTGGATCATTGTGATGTTAAATGGCTTACCCTGAATTCGAATTGAGATCATTCTATCGTTTTTTGGATTGTATCCAAGCACTGCTTTAGCCACTTTATTATTAATTATGAAGGCTACTCCATTTCTTCTGTGGTCCTCTTGTCCACAGTAGTAGATCTGGTGGTCATCTGATGTGAAGTGACCCATCCCAGTCCATTTCAGTTCACTGACACCTAAAATGTGTATATTTAATCTTGACATCTCACCAATAACCACATCCAATTTGCCCTGGCTCATAGATCTTACATTCCAGGTTACTATGGTGTGTTGATCTTTAGAACATCGGATTCGTCGTTCACCACCAGCACCGTCGGCCGCTAGCCATCCTTTCGGCTTTGAGCTAGCTGCGTCATCACGTCTGGGGCTAGTTGAACGTATCCTCTGTTCCTCCCCAGTAGCATTTTGACCATCTTCCGACCTGGGAGTCCCATCTTCCGATGGTATACCGACATATCTTTGGTTGTACTGATCCATTTAGTTTTCATGGCAAGAATACTGGGGTGGGTTGCCATTACCTTCCCCAGGGATCGTATTTAGTCTGACCTCTCTGCCACGACCTTCCCATCTTGGGTGTCCCTTCACGGTTTAGCTCATGGTTTCATTGAGGTGCTCAAGCTCCAGCACCACGACAAGGTAACGATCTCCTTTGCTGGAGCCTAGCAGAATAATCACCTAATTTTCTATCTTCTGAATTTCCACAAGCAAGCTTCTAGCATTTCCACCTCTTCTCATAATACCCTAGGTCACTCTTACTTTTTCCCCATCTCATCCCCAGCCCATGTTCAGTTGCTGTTGTATTCATCATGTTCTCACTTTATTTATGGACACCTCCTCCTTTCCTCCATTCCTCTTTTCCTCCCACCCTCCTTTCCTTTCTTCCTTCTGGAATGTATAACATCTGGGTACATGAGAATCTAAAAAATATTTTAAGAAATATATAAGCAGCTAGAGGAGAGAGAGGAAAAATCAACAATTAAGTGGGATAAGAAGCTTTATATTGCCCACAGAGGCAATATAATGACCAATGATGAAAGGAGTATTCCTCCATTGCATCACAATTTGGACCACTTTTATTTATTTTTTATTTATTTATACACATATTTATATCCCACCCATCTCCCCCACAAGGAGGGACCCTGGGTGGCTCACAGCATAAGTTTAAAATCAATAAAAACATATATACTACAAAAATTCAATAAAATATGTAATACAATTTGATCCTAATAATGGTAGTTCTTACTATCCCACGGTCGGAAGGTTGGTCAAGGTAGATCTAAGCAATCAGCCAACCCCACGACTTGCTATTTCCCTCCCCTCCCCAAGCATGATGGCAAAACCAGGTCTTTAGATTTTTTCTAAAGTCCAGGAGAGAGGGGGCCGATCTTATTCAGGGGGAAGAATATTCCAAAGGGTGGGGGCTACTGCAGAGAAGGCACGCCTCCTGGACCCCGTCAGATGGAACTCTCTATCAGACGGGGCTCATAGCATGCCCTCTCTGCAGGACCGGGTGGGACGGGTTGGTGTGATAGGGATGAGACGGTCTCTCAGGTAACCTGGACCCATGCCATATAGGGCTTTAAAGGTGATAACCAACACTTTGAATTGAATCTGGAAGCAGACTGGAACCCAATGCAGCTTGTGGAGCAAAGGTGTTATATATGCTGATCTTGAAGCATCTAAAATTGCCCGCGCGGCCCCATTCTGAACCAGTAGAACCACTTTTGTACAAGATTTCTGATATCACACAGAAATACCAAAGGGACAGAGCTTGCAGAGTGACACTGCTTTCATCTTTTTAAATGAAAACACTGGATCCAGTGAATACCTCTGTGCACTCAATTTAAAGTTATAATAGTAATGGTCTGAGGATCTGATCATGACCTAAAAGGCAGGCTTATGTAATGGAGATCTCTGAATGGTTCCTTTTCCATTTGAGGGAAGCTCCAGTCCAAAGGAGGCAATTAACTAGTGCCCTCCACATGTCTTAAACCATAACTCAATCAATGAAAGGCATTTGGTTATGGTGGGATATAAGTGCAATGAATGAATAAATAAACTGAAAGGAGGTGTTACAAAAATGGCAAATGATCAGGACTGAAGGGTCTGTAGACGGCACAAGTTTGTACAATCCCTTTTTACTCCCTATTGGCCAGATGGAGGTTGAATCCGAGGTGGAGGAGAAGTTGGCCATTGAAAAGTTGGGAGAAAGGGAGGAAGGCATGAAATTCGAACAGGAGGAGGAGACAACACTGAGTTTTGGGAGGCAAAATCCTAAGCTGCCGATTCATGAAAGTCAGGGGGCGGATTCCCCACCACCTAACACTGTGCGAGAAAGGAGGGTGGAGAGACGGGCTCAGGAGCGAGAGACACGATTGGCCCAGACATGCCAATGGTGGGAAAATCAAGGAGGTAAAAGGTGCCAGAAACCAGAGCAGGTCGCCAGAGACAACTGTTCATGCAGCCCTGCGCAGACGTCCTTCCCTGCCGAGGTGAGCCGCAATCCCCAGCCTTGTCTTGCTAGATCCCATTCCAGAGCCTTGGCCTGCCGCTGCGCCGGACTACGTCCTCATGCCTCGACAGGAGGACACTCCATATCCTGTTCCTGAGCCCTGCCTTGCCACGTTATCACGCCAGCCTGCACCTTGCCTCGTGGCTGCCTCGTATCCAGCGTTTCCACACCCTTCTGAACATGGCCTAGTGCCTGATTTGGTAAGGGGAGATACTTAGTTGATAAATAAAGGATTGTTAACACCGCTTCCTGTGTTGAGTCTTAGCTGGAACAGGATACATATATTATCTATAGAAAACAGACCTTCTTTCTGTTTTCAGCAATTAATTACATGTAAAAGTTAAGGTATTAGGCTAGAAACCAGAAGATTGGGACTTCTACACCCACCTTAGGGACAAAGACAGCTGGGTGACTTTGGATCAGTTATAATCTCTCAGATAGGAAGAAGGAACAGGCAAGAAACTTCTGAAAATTTTGGCAAGAAAGTTGTAGGGCAGGAACTTGTCCAGTCAAAAATTGACTTGAAGGCACAGATGTCCAGCTATGCTGAAGGTGTTTGATGCCCTCACTGTCTTGCCTTGATGTTTTGAGAGGATTGAACCAAAAGATAATATTAGAGGATTGTTTCCATGAATCATTGGATTGAAAGCCAATTGTGACTTTGGTGAGAGTAGAATTTGCTAATTTACTGTAGGACAGTTGAAATAGGTGAAGGGTCAATGTACTTCCTGTACCACTTTCTGCATTTTAAAAAAATATTTCCTACCCAAATGGCAAACAGCAGGAGCCCCAAGCCATTTACCTACCCAGTTGGGATGGTAAACAGCAGAGGCAGAAGAAAAAAGTGGAAATCTGTTTTTAATGAAATGATCCACTTGGTGACAGAAGATAATTACAGTGGAGAAAATTACTTTTTATTCATGACATTGAGAGCTTGATGCATCATCAAAAGTTGTTATAAGCTCCTCTAGAGATGCCATTTGACACAGGGTGAGGAACACATTCTCTGTTTTGTGTTAAGAATGTCACCACTTTATTGTGCAGTTGTGAGGTCTAATCTGCAAACCATGGTTATTGCTCAGGATTAGTTTTCTAATAATTCTCTTGACATTACCGATGCTGTGTTTGGTTGGATTGCAGCTAGTGAGAAGATTGATCACAGGAAGAACTCCACTTATGAAGATTCCTCTCTGTCTGATATCAGAACCCAATTCAAAGGTGTTTCTATAGCATATAAGCTAGTTACAATGAAGTGCCCCACAACAGATACTCTCCCCGTTCCTCATGAGCGGTATCAGCCAGGTGGCCTCCTCATAGGCGGGATGCTGTCTCAGATACTCTATATCTTAAACCAAGTTTACTACATGGATCACCCCTTGCAGGACCTAAACTTTGATCTTCCCATGTAAGGAGCTTTATTTTCAACTCAAAATTTAATTTAAAAATGGCTTTCTACCACAGTTTACCTGTAGTGTTTGTAGAATTATAATGATTATATGGCAGTTATAAAAAGATACCCATAATTAACTCTGTAAAGGCATAGATAGCAAGGAGCCACAGGGCTGATCTAAAAATGTTCCCATAGTTTCAAGAAGTCAGTTTTCTGATTGTTATTGAGAATTATTATTACAGAGAGCTCCCCTTGAAAATAGGAAGAAAATGGATTGGGCAGATTACCCTATTTATATCCTTTCCAGAATTCTCATTGTGTAATATTAGTTTGTATCTGTAGTCGTGGTTTATTTGCTATATCCAATAAGTCTATCATCTTGCTTCATGCAGATTGTAAGAAGCATACTATAATGAGTAAAACCATATGATAATGCTATCACATGAATGTATAGAAAGGTGGTTTTTCAGAGATACATACAACTGTAAGGCATACAAATGGGCAGTGTCTTTTTTTAATTTTAGAAAGGAAATATAAAGTTGGAATGAAAGAGAGTTCAATAAAATGGATGTTTGTTTTGCAGAATAAAAAGGTGAAAATTTCTAAAACTGCAATATGCTTCTATGTTGACAGCATGGTGACCAAGTTCTACCAGCATCTCTTGGCCTTGGTGTTTGCTGTAAATGAGATAAATGAGGATCCCCAGCTTTTGCCCAATGTCACCCTTGGATTCCATATTTATGATAGCTATTATGATGCAAGTATGGTCTACCGCAATATCTTGGATCTACTGTCAACAGCTGACAAGTTTGTCCCCAACTTCCAATGCGGGATGGAGAAAAACCTCATAGCTGTCATTGGGGGGCTTGGCTACGATATTTCCTTCCAAATGGCAGGCATCTTAAGTCTCTACAAAATTCCACAGGTTAAACATTTCAAGGGAAGGGGCAGTTGGGCGTTTTCACATGCCTCCTATTTCCTCTTTCTCTTGGACTTCCCAAACTTCTTGTGGCAGAATTAGTGGGACAAAACTGAATGAAAGAGGAATTAATTATTACACTCATATCTAAAGATCCCAGTAGTCATTTCCTGTCTTTTGTTAACTTTTTAATGACTTTTAATGTTTATCATTTCAGGTTGGGGAACAGCTTAGTTTTATGCTCTACCTCTTGGCTTCCAGGATTCAACCAAGTAGAAAATTGTTGAGGAAATCCCTCTCTTTCTGACTTTGCTTCTGTATACAATCCATTTCTGCTCTCTCTTTCTTACTCATGTGTGCATTACAGTCTCTTTTATGTCTCCTCTTCAGTTTTATTTACAATGACTTCTCTATGACTCCTCACCTCAATCAATAACATGTACCCTTATACAGGATGGCAGTAATATGAGTGAAAAGTATTTTTTTGTTTCTCCAGGATGATCTTAGTAGAGCTCTGTCTTCCACCTTACCACTATGATAAGACAATTTTTGAACAATGGGTAGTGCAGACAAGTCCCTGATATTAAGGAAAAATATGTAGACTGACAAAAATAAGAAGGACATCTTTTCCTTTTGTTGACCTCACACTGCTTTCCTGATAAAATGAGGTTATAATTATCTACATATTTACTCCCAAATGTTCAAGGAACTGGACTGCAAAGGGCAAAAATATGTTGCACTATACTGTATAACCAAAGTTATTACAGTACTGTGAAACAGAGAAAAAGACAAAAATATATTGTCATATCAATCAGCACCATACAAACATTAAACTGAACATCTTGGGAAATTTAGAAGTATTTGACAGAGTGTAATAATTTAGACTCAGAGAAAGAGATTTAGCTAACTTATTACAAAGTTTGTTATGAAAAAGTCTATCATACTGTTCATATGTGGGGAGTATATAGAGATCATTTTGCTAATTTTCTAAGGTCAGTGAAGCATATAAATTAATATTCATTTCCCATACCCTCATTATATTCATAATCAATGAGCATGGAGTTTAGTCATTAATTGATAGAGATGGGGGAGAGACATTGTGCAAAATTTAAATTTAAAAATTCAATATTTAGATACCTGGGATTAAACATACAATACTTCAAAACTAGAGACAAGATAGAAAATTAGCTCTCTGCTTATGGAAATATCCAGAGGTCCCTTTTCTAGTTTACTTAAATCTGATGGGAAACATTTTTCTCCTTCCAGTTTTCCATTATATTCGTTTTCCCTAAGCAAATTCACCCAATTTCTGTGAACTGAATTTGCTGCCTAAATGCTGTGTATAAAAAGGGACCAATTGAAACCCATCAGTCCACTCACTCTTTTACTTCTGCATTTTTATTCTTTTGCTTTTTGTAGCTTACATATGGCTCTTTTGCACCAGAAAAGAAGTATGAATCTGCGACCCCTTCCTTTTACCGCATTGTCCCCAATGAAGCCCATCAGAGTTTGGGGATTATTCACGTGCTACAACATTTTGGGTGGACCTGGGTTGGCCTCTTCATTGTAGAAGATGAGAGTGGAACACTTTTCCTGCAGAGCTTGCAGTCCCTGTTTTCCAAGAATGGAATCTGCACAGCCTTCATTGAAAGAACTCCAAAACAAGCTCATATGCACAACTTTGGAGAAGCACTGGAAATAGCTCAAAAATATCATCTGCAGGTGACACAAGGAACATCCAGAGTCGTTATTGTCTATGGAGAAACAACATCATTTATTTGGTTAAGCGTGATGTTAGATGCAGTCAGTAGTGAATCTGAAGACCTTTTCCTGGTTTGGAAGGTGTGGCTCATGACAGCCCAGATTGATTTTGCATTAATGAGCTTCCAGCAAGGCTGGAATTTGCAGATGTTTGGAGGATCCATTTCTCTGACAGTTCATTCAAATGAAATTCAGGGATTCCATGCATTTCTTCAGAAGATTCACCTGTATGGGACGGAAGGAGACTTTTTTCTCAAGGAGTTTTGGGAACAAGCTTTTGGATGCCTTTTCCCAAATTCCACAGGAACATTAAAGGTCAATAAGACATGTACTGGAGAGGAGAAGCTGGAGAACCTTCCTGGTCCTTTTTTTGAAATGGCCATGGCTGCTCACAGTTATACTATCTATAATGCAATCTATGCTGTGGCACATGCATTGCATAAATTCTATTCAAATCGGTCCAAAAGAAAAGCAAAGATGGGTAACCAAGATCTTCATCTTCAGAAACTAAAGCCTTGGCAGGTAATTTATCTTCTATGAAGCAATTTCTCTTCTATCAGATAAATAAAGTGGTACTAAGATTTCAAGGATGAGATGATGCAACCTCTGTGGGGGCTGAAAATATTTTATTCCTATTGAAACATGAAATAGGATGATTGTTGGATATAGATTTATAATCCTTATTATATTATTAATTTATTGTATAAAAGGTAAAGGTTCCCCTCGCACATTTGTGCAGTTGTGTCCGACTCTAGGGGCCGGTGCTCATCTCCATTTGTTAGCTGAAGAGCCAGCGCTGTCCAAAGAATCTTCCGCAGTCATGTGGCCGGCATGACACACGCGAAACGCTGTTACCATCCCACTGAAGTGGTACCTATTTATCTACTTGCATTTGCATGCTTTCGAATTGCTAGGTTGGGAAGAGCTGGGGCTAGTGCAGGAGCTCACTCCGTCACACGGGACGAGGGATTCGAACCTCCGAAATTGCGATCTTCCGATCGACAAGCCTGGCGTCTTACCCGCTGAGCCACCACGACCTCTAAATTTATTGTATATTGTGTCTTTTATTCAGGAGCTGAAGGCAACATAGTGCTCCCTCCTCTAATTTATCTGAACAACAACAACAAGAACTCTGTATTGTTGTTCAGGCCAGCAAAGAGTTATTAGCTCAGTCACCCAGTGTGCTTTCAAGGATGGAAGTAGATCATGTCTCCCCAATCTTGTCCAAAACCTTAAAAGTACAGGAACCGTACTTTTCTTCAAAAGTTCCAGAGTCAAATATAGCACTTTAGCAGGTTAGACTTATGGAAAACAGAATGCAATGTGGTTTCTGAGTAAGAAAATTTAAACCACAGTTCATTACTGTCAAGATTAATGCAGCTCTTGGTTATAGTTTCCACAATATTAACAACAATAATATAAAAGATATACTGTATTATATATCTTAAAAAAAACCTGTCACACAGAAAAGTCAAGGTGACTAATCTTCCCCCGCCCTTATACTCCTTATACGTAGCTTCATCAATTTCTTCAAGACATTTCATTCAACAATTCTGCTGGAGATACTGTCTTTCTGGATAAGCATGGAGAAATGCCAACTGGATTTGAAATGACTAACTTGGTTGTCTTCCCAAACAACTCCTTCCTTAGGCTCAAAATTGGAAGGGTAAATCCTTACATTCGTGATGGGAAATATGTCACTATAAATGAGGATGAGATTGTTTGGCACCAAGGATTTAACCAGGTAAAGAATGGTAGATTCTAGTTGTTCCTAGTTCCCGTGCGTTCTTCTGTTCATTTCCAGAGGCAGAAACAATCCTGGATGTATCCAACCACCACTCCCTGTGTGATTGATCCCATCCTAGAAATCTAAATGAAAAAATAATTACATCTGAAAGATTTTCATTTTCTACATTTGAATTTTTTTTCCTCAGAAATATAAAATGCTACCAGACACCAAATAATACCATAAATCTATGCATTATAGGGTGTTTCATTAAACATTTCAGATGTTCCTAGTTTCTCATGCATTCCAGAGGCAGGAACAATCCTGGATGTATCCGCCCACCATTCCCTTTGTGATGAATCCCATCCTAGGAATCCAAATGAGAAAATAAATAAGTCTGAAAGATTTCCATTTCTCACATTTGAATTTTTTTCTCAGAAATGTAAAATGCTGCCATAAACCAAATAAGTCCATGAATCTACAGTATGCATCTTAGTATTGACCGATTCAGGGACTGATTGATTTTAAAGGTCCTATATCTTGCCTTGTCTTGAGGAATATATGTGTTATGTAGAGCAATCAATCCTCCAATTTTTCCTGAAAGGCAAACTTCTGCAATAGGTTGAGCTGACAGAAGATTGGAAGGGTAAATCCTTACATTTCACATGGGAAATATCTAACTATAAAAGAGGATGAGATTGTTTGGCACCAAGGATTTAACCAGGTAAAGTATAGTAGATTCAATTCAAGGACTGACTGAGTTTAAAGCTCATATATCTGGTCTTGTCTTAAGGAATCAATGTGGTATGACTCAGAGAGCTTACAATTGACCATGTTTCTCATTTCTCCAAGAACTAAAAACCAGACCTGAAACTGTATAGCAGACAGGCTCTCATAATACTACTACTTTGCTGCAGATTCATTAGGATGCTGTCAGGAATATTCCCAGCGTTTTCTACAACTCTGTATTACCTATATCTATCTTATTTTCTTATTTTCTACCATTGAGGTCAAAAGTTTTTAATTTTATTAGCCACCTAGAATCATATTTAGCAGAATAGACAGCCATGTAAATCAATTAAAATACAGTGGAATAAAAGGTTTGTGAATACAAGTTTTTTTATGAAATTATCTGGTGCATTTCTTTCTAGGCATGTCAGGTTAATGGCTGTCAAGTTATCTATGATTTATACTGATTTACCTCTCTTGATTAGAAGAAACCACCATTGTAGAAAAAGAATATTGGAGTAGTCTATAGAAATTATATGCTAGAAAATCGGGAATGGTTTGTGTCTCTCTTTTCATCTATACCTATATCTGCTCATTCAGTAGTAACTGTCTGAAAGGTGGATCACAGGGCTACTGAATAAGTTAAGAATAAAATACTATTCTTCACATTCTTTCACTCCTGAATCCCTTTTCTTTCTATGGACAGACACAGCCTGTTTCTTTGTGTAACCCTCCCTGCCTCCTTGGTTATCAGAAGGAAAAGAAAGAAGGAGCAAAATTTTGTTGTTACAATTGTGTTCCATGCCCAGAAGGGAAGATTTCAAACCAGAAAGGTAAGCATTTTCATATGCCACCCGGGCAAATATAGGCCACGTCCCCATTCTACCCTCCCAAGGAAATGCCTAATTCTTTTCTAGGTTACTATTCTTATGGGAATCGGCAAGAGTAGGATCTTTTGGGACCCAAAAGGTACATAGAAGACAAACTTAAGAGAAGATATAAACTGCTACAGGAAAAAAGACAGGGAGGAAATTAGGGTTAATCAGCAAGAAATAACTTGGGAAGCCCAGCGGATTCACATTTAGTTCCATTAATCAGGTTTAATGCCAAAAAAAGAAGAAGTGGGGATTGAGATATAGAATCTTGGAAAGGGATTAAACACATATATTTCCAGAATGTTCATCAAGGTGGGATCTATTAGAATTGCTTGATCTTCTTTCTTCCAGGTAAGACTGTAAAATCCAGCTGCTCTTGGTTTGTCAAGTTTTGAATAAGTTAGATGGAAATATAAGCTTAGGAGATAGGAGAGTTTAAATGGAATAAGCATTGGATTAAGCAGTATGAAGGAAGCTGTGATGGTATGTGGAAAAGACCTTTGGGGAATTGGGGAAAAGAGACGCTGCCAAGGGAGTGGTCAGAATATAGAGGCTCAGAAGAGTTTATTGGGCAGTAAAGGAGATGGAGGGGGGGAAATTGTACTTTCAGATGTGCAAGATTCTGCCAATGTAGCTTTACAATAGAGTAGAATTATCACATCTGGTTCTGATTCCTATCCGGCTTACTCGGAGGGACGACAGAAGGGGAGGGAAGGTAGTATGTTGGAGAAATCCAGCCAGTGCAAATTTCTGTGCACAATTCTGGGCATTGTACACATTGCAACTTCAAAGGAAAAGGGCCAGAAGTACATTCCTTCAGGAGGCAGCTAAGACTGTGCCATTCAACCACATTCAACCACATTAATAGGAAAATGTGTGATTTGTTGTTCTTTTCCCTAGATATGAATGACTGCTTTGAATGTCCAGAACATCAGTATCCAAGCAGACACCAGGACCAATGCATTCCCAAAACTATAATTTTCCTGTCCTATAAAGACCCTTTAGGAGCTAGTTTAGCAATTCTTGCTATATCTTTTTCCCTCCTCACCCTTTTCTTCCTAGGAATTTTCATAAAGCACAGAGATACCCCGATAGTCAAAGCCAACAATCGGGAACTCACCTACACTCTCCTTGGGTTCCTGCTTCTTTGTTTCCTCTGCTCTTTTTTATTCATTGGACAACCAGGGATGATAAGCTGCCTCCTCCAACAAGCAGCTTTCAGCTTCATCTTCTCAGTGGCTGTTTCCTGTCTGTTGGCCAAAACCATCACTGTCATTGTGGCCTTCATGGCCACCAAACCAGGGTCCAGCCTGAGAAAGTGGCTGGGGAAAAAATTGGCCAGATTCATAATTCTTTCCTGCTCCCTTCTTCAAGCAACCATCTGTGTAGTATGGATGGCCATCTCTCCTCCTTTCCCAGATCTGGACCATAATACTCTAATCACTGAAATTATAGCTGAATGCAATGAAGGCTCTGCCAACATGTTTTATCTTGTCTTGGGTTACCTGGGCCTTCTGTCCATCATCAGCTTCATAGTGGCTTTCCAAACTAGGAAGTTGCCAGATAACTTCAATGAAGCCAAGTTTATCACCTTCAGCATGCTGATTTTTTGCACTGTTTGGTTATCCTTCATTCCAGCTTATTTGAGCATCAAAGGGAAGTACATAGTTGCTGTGGAGATCTTCTCCATCTTAGCTTCCACATTTGCGCTACTTGGTTGTATCTTTTTCCCAAAATGTTACATTATTGTGCTGAGGCCTGACTTGAATTCCAAGGAGCACTTGATAAAAGGGAAGAGTTAAAAATTATTATGTGTCTTTATTCTTGAAGATCTGCCTTTGGAATGGAGATCAGAAGGCTGAATACATATCAAAAGATCCCACAATCTTGCCTTTAGGTTCCAAATAAAAGGCTGGGTGAACACTCCTAGTTACATTAAGAAGAACCTGAACCTCAACAAGCCTTTGAGTAGGAGATGAATGGGGGAGGGATTCCCCCTATCTATTTATTCAAGTTAACAGCCTTTTTATGATTTCACTTTCTAGGAATATTTTCTTTTGTAACATTTTTATTTGATTATTTTTGCTGTAATCTTATTTATGTATGGTGGATATGTAATGCCCTCAAATATGGTTGGTGATTAGGCTTGCAACTCAATTCCAATCAATCAATCAATCAATCAATCAATCTGAAAGTTTTATTGGAGTCACATTTGAGGAATGGTAAAAGAGCTTTTAATAATAATATCATAATAATAATGGAGTCACATTTGAGGAATGGCAAAAGTTGGCGTGATGGCTCAGCAGGTAAGACGCCAGGCTTTTCTATCAGAAGATTGCAAGTTCGAAGGTTTGAATGCCTAGCCCTGCGTGATGGATTGAGCTCCCGCACTAGTCCCAGCTCTTGCCAACCTAGCAATTTGAAATCATGCAAATGGAAGTAGATAAATAGGTACCACTTTGGTGGGTAGGTAACAGTGTTCCACAAATGTCATGCTGGCCACATGACCGCGGATGCATCTTCAGACAATTCTGGCTCTTCGGCTAACAAACAGAGATGAGCACCGGCCCCTAAAGTCGGACACGACTGTGTGGGGGACCCTTTACCTTTAAAAGAGCTCAACACTTTTATAGATATAGATATAGATATATAATCTTTCCTATAGAAGCTCAAGGTAATAGGAATAGAAAGAAAAAGAAATCAAAGAGAAGTGCAAGAAAGGAAAAGAAAGTAAAGAAAAATTAGAAAAGAAAGTAAGAAAAAAGGTATAAAAAGTAGCTTCCAATTTTCTTCATAGCCCTTATAAGGACAATTATAAGTTTACCTCTTACTCTATGGTTACAACCTGCCTCTCTTCTTTTTATATTCTATTCCATAATTCCACAATTCCATAAAACCTAAGTTCATTTTATTCTCTTTCAACCAAAATTTCTATAAGGGGTTTCCATTCAGCAGATGTAGATACTGTCTTTTCTCTGATCAAAGAAGTCAAATTAGCCATCTCAGGAAGTTCCATTATTTTCACCAACCATTCCTTCATTGTGAGTAGTGCTGAATCTTTCCATCTTCGTGCATACAATAATCTTGCTGCAGTTATCATGTACAAAAACAAAGTGTCGTGACAATTTCCCAACTCTATGTCCACCAGTCCCAAAAGAAAAACCTATGCTTTCAAACGTATATTAATCTTTATGGTCCTCTGAATCAGTTTATGTACTTGAATCCATAATTATCTAGTGTTTTTACATGTCCACCAAACATGATAAAATGTCGCTTCTTGTTGTTCACATTTCCAACATAAATTTGAAGTGCCTTTATACATTCTAGATAATTTCTCTGGTGGCAAATACCAGTGGTACATCATTTTATAAACATTCTCTTTAACATAATATAAATTTCAATCCTTTCAGCCCCATATTCAGCCATTGTTCCATCTGTATATTATAACCAAAAATTTTAGTCCACTATCATAAAATCCTTCATTTGTTCTTCTGTTTCAAATTTTAATAAAATTATATAAATTTTAGCAACTACATGTTCATCATTTGTATACGATTCTATTTCAAAATCCTTATGCAAGGAAAAAAAAATTGAGCTTGCAAATAAACCAGGGAAGTGGCTAGCATAAAAATTTTGAAAAGAAAAAGAAAAGAAAATGATATTGAAATTCCAAAACAGAGACATTGTATTAATGGACAATGCAGCCATACAAAAAGCATTTCATCAATATTATTCTAATTTGTATAAAAGAAGTGAAATCTCTCTAGAGAAAATAGATGAATATCTAAAGAAACAAAATTTACCCAGGATTACAGAGGAACAGAAACAGGTTATGAGTGGACCTACAACAATAAGGGAAGTTTTTGAAGCTATAAAAAAGATTAAACTAGAAAAGGTGTCTGGACCAGATGGATTATCAGGTTCTTATTCTAAATATTCTGAGGATGAACTTTTACAACCTTGACAAAACACAATGAAGTCTATCCTACAGGATAGAGGAGGAAGGATGCCACAGAGAAAAGATGTCAGAGAGTTGGAAAGAGACCTATATAGCATTAATCTCTAAAGAAGGACAAGTTTTGACTTTAACAAGAAACTATAGGCTGGTATCATTATTGAATAATGACTACAAGTTGTTCACAATGATCCTAGCTGTTAGACTGAAAATAACTTTGAAGAATTTATTCATGAGGATCAATGTGTTTTTTTACCTAAAAGACATTTAAAGGACACTGTCAGAAATGTGTTGGGCATTTTGGAAGCAAGATAATGAAAAACAAGCTGAATTGATTTTCTTAGATGCAGAAAAGGCCTTTGACAGTTTGAACTGGGCTTTCTTGTTTAAGGTTCTGGAAGATATGAATTTTGGAGAGAACATGATTGATCTACACTTCACAGAAAGCACAAATAATTTTTAATGGAGATTTAACAGAACCCTGTGAGATACAAAAAGGAACAAGACAGAGATGCCCACTGTCCCCTCTCTTGTTTATTTTAGTTCTGGAGATATTGAATAGAGACATAAGACAAGATGAGAGGTTTGTGGGAGTAAAGATTAAAAAAGAAAGTTTCTGGCCATAGTCATTGCTTTATACATAGTTTTTTTAAATGGGCTTGTTTCAGAGTTCTTTTTATGAATACAGGTAGTGAGTGCAATTGGTTCCAGTGAAATGGGTCACTAAGTGACATGGTCCCTAAGTGAACCATGCAAGAGAGAGACTGAGAAGATCACTGGTTGATGCTCTCTCATTCAGATAAAGTTCTTTCATACAGTGTCTTGTGCCTGACCCATCCCCCCCCTATTTTTTGCCCCATTGCAGGGCAGAAAGATTGCTTGAACAAGCTATCTCTTCCTGACAACTTTTCTCTGCAGCGCAGTGCTTCCCTAAAAAGTGCTAAGGGCAAGTTAACAAGCTCAGCTCTGTGACCTTAATTAGTTGATTGGGCAGGCTGGCAGCTGCTGCCTGAAAAATGAACAAACTTTAATCAATTCCACAATTAAGGCTTTTGTTGTCCTGAATGTGGCCATGGGTTACTTTTTCATCACTGTCATAATTGTGAACAGCCACTATCAGAGGTAGTCACTAAACGAGGAGTACTTGTATTCCATTCTGGGACTGAAAAGGTTTTTTTTTTTCCAAGAACTTTATTAAGTTTCAAAGTATAATTAAAATACAAAATGTAGAATATAGAATATAGAAAACAGAACTAAAGGAAAAAGGAAAACTATAAAAGTGCAGAATTAGAGAGAAGTCAGGAAAAGAAAGTGATTTCCGACCTTCTCCAATACAGATATAAATGCATTTACAAATGAAATCTCTTACCATTAGTTAAACCTTAGTAATATTATTTCTATCAAATCAAACCATTTAAGTATCAAAACCCAAAATCAAAGCTTCATTTTTTTCTGACAGAAGCAAATAGTCTAAAAGTGGTTGCCAAATAGAGACAAATTCAGACATGGTATTTTCTCTCATCAACGCTGTTAACTTGGCCATTTGGGCCAGTTCCATCAGTTTAAACATCCATTCCTCCACTGTAGGAATTTGTGGATCTTTCCATCTTTGTGCATATAAAAGTTTTGCTGCTGTAATCAAATATAAAAGCAAAGCCCCATGTTGTTTCTCAAGCTGTTTCTCCATCAGTCCCAAGAGCAACAGTTCTGGCTGAAAAAGGTCTTGATAATCTGCTTCATCTAGGAATGTCTGTAACTAATGCTCTTACCCTTTCTCTAAAATCTTTTCTCCAAAGGGAAGATTGACCAGCAGGTGGAAGTTCCTCAAAATGGTTGGAATGAGAGGTACATTCTATTGGAACAGACACACCACCATATATTCTAAGGTGGCTGTTACTACCTCCACTCCCATCACTGATAACTTTTCAGATCCAACAAAGCACACAGATCTGCCTGAAGAGCTAGTTAAGTCCTGGATCCAGCCCACAGATGCTAGACATCGTGATACAAAGAATCCCATCCACTTCACAGACTTCACAAGTTGAAATGAGTCCCTGATGACTTTGCAAGATCTTGCTCCAGTGGCCTCATTTGCTCTGTTCAAACGCTGTCTAGAGTAAACATGAACACTTTTGTCTGCAATTTTTTATCAAACATATCACAGGGGCTTGCTGGAAGGTCCTCCTGCCTTTCTTCCCCAAAACTTTGTGGATCATCTTGAAAAGAACCAATGGATGATATTCTGCAGACACAGTAAGAGTCAAGAAGTAGAAACACTCTGCTGCTCTCATCACAACTGCAATGGGCCAAACATGGCTCCTTACAAAATTCTCTCACAACATAGAATAGAACACATATACTGGGCTCAAATACCATTCTGGCCACAGTGCTTAAGGAAAAAATGAGATCTAAGCTTAAGGAAAAAACTAGATCCTTAAGCAACTAAGGATTTTCCTTCCTGCTTTGTCTTCTGTGCCTAGGAAGATTAAAACCATGTCGCAATCTCAACAACAGCAAGGTAATCTTAACGATCCTCCTTTGGATGATAAAGGGACTTAGAAATAAACATCTCAAACAACCATGACCTAGCCCTAGGTGCAAGGTCACACAGCCACCCTAGAAACATATTTAAGGATTCCCTTACAAACTTTGCTCAGACTGAAGAAGCTTCTTGGATAAGGAGCGAAACGTTTCCACTGAGAAAATAGAAATCCAGTTGACATGATTCAAGCTACAGACAATTCCACCTGGATGACTGAGAACCTTCATCAACATTTTGGTTCCTAACGTTTCGCCAGTCGCTGTGGCTGGCATCTTCAGAGGACAGGAGCACAGCTAGAAGATTCTCTCAAGTGGAGGGTGTGTCTTCCTGCTGGTGTTTATATCTGCTGAGAGGGTGTGTGACTTCTGTGGGTGATTTACAAGAGATTAGGAGAGGGTTTTTTGTGGTGATTAGGGGGTGTGGTGCTGTCGTGTGTGGGATTAGCACATCTATTGTGTGAGTTATTTGTATATTTCTGTGGTTGAGTAGAGTTCATTGACCTTTTGAAAGCTGTGTTTTTCAGGACTGGCAGCCAGGTTTTGCTGATCTTTAAGCTTTCTTCTTTTTTATTGAAACTGTGTTGGTGTTTATGTATTTCAATGGCTTCCCTGTATAGTCTAACATAGTGGCTGTTGGTGTTGTCCAGTATTTCTGTGTTTTCAAATAAGATTTGGTGACCAGTTTCTTTGAGAACATGTTCAGCTATTTTCTGTAGCTTGAATCATGTCATAAAACTAACTTTGCTCAGACTGAAGAAGCTCCTTGGATAAGGAGTGAAACGTTTCCACTGAGAAAATAGAAATCCAGTTGACATGATTCAAGCTACAGACAATTCCACCTGGATGACTGAGAACCTTCATAGACATGTTCAGCTATTGCAGATTTTTCAGGTTGCTGTAGTCTACAGTGTCTTTCATGTTCTTTTATCCTGGTGTGGATGCTGTGTTTTGTGGTCCCAATGTATACTTGTCCACAGCTGCAGGGTATGCGGTAAACTCCTGCAGCGGTGAGGGGGTCCCTTTTGTCTTTTGCCGATTTTAACATTTGTTGTATTTTTCTGGTGGGTTTGAAGACTGTTTGGAGGTTATGTTTTTTCATTAAAAAAAGGCCGTGAAAGCCTTCGACTAAACATACATAACTGTTTTCTCCATAAAAAAAATACAATTGTTTTTAATATTTATATACAAAGCTGGATAATGGAGAAAGCCAGGGAGGTTCAGGAAAACATCTACTTCTGTTTTACTGACTATACTAAATCTTTGACTGTGTGGATCATAACAAATTGTGGCACGTTCTTGGTGGTATGGGGATAGCAAGTCATCTTCTCTGCCTCCTGAGGAATCTTTATAACCACCAAGTAGCAATGGTAAGAACAGACCACGGAACAATGGACTGGTTTAAGATTGGGAAAGGTGTACGGCAGGGCTGTATACTCTCACCCTACCTATTTACCCTGTATGCAGAACACATCATTCGACATGCTGGGCTTGATGAATCCAAGGCTGGAGTTAAAATCACTGGAAGAAACATTAACAACATCAGATATGCAGATGATACCACTTTGATGGCTGAAAGTGAGGAGGAGCTGAGGAGCCTTATGACAAAGGTGAAAGAAAAAAGTGCAAAAGCTGGATTGCAGTTAAACCTCAAAGAGACCAAGATTATGGCAACCAGATTGATTGATAACTGGCAAATAGAGGGAGAAAACATGGAGGCAGTGACAGACTTTGTATTTCTAGGGGCAAAGATTACTGCAGATGCTGACTGCAGCCAGGAAATCAGAAGACGTCTACTTCTTGGGAGGAGAGCAATGACAAATCTTGATAAACTAGTTAAGAGCAGAGATATCACACTGACAACAAAGGTCCACATAGTTAAAGCAATGTTATTCCCCATAGTAACCTATGGCTGTGAGAGCTGGACCATAAGGAAGGCTGAGTGAAGGAAGATAGATGCTTTTGAACTGTGGTGTTGGAAGAAAATTCTGAGAGTGCCTTGGACTGCAAGAAGATCAAACCACTCCATACTCCAGGAAATAAAGCCAGACTGCTCACTTGAGGGAATGATATTAAAGGCAAATCTGAAGTCCTTTGGCCACAGAATGAGAAGACAGGATACCCTGGAGAAGATTCTGATGCTAGGGAAGTGGAAAACAAAAGGAAGAGGGGCCGACCAAGGGCAAGATGGATGGATGATATTCTGGAGGTGACAGACTCAATCGTGGGGGAGCTGGGGATGGCGACAGCCGACAGGAAGTTCTGGTATGGGCTGGTCCATGAAGTCACGAAGAGTTGGAAGCGACTGAACAAATAAACAACAAAAAACATACAAGGTCACTGGGTGATATAGTAGTAGCTGAATGTGATTTGAATCAAACTTTAGATTAGTACCAAAGTTTCCTTTTCCTGATGCTCTTTAGTAAACCAAGGAACTATCATCATTAACAAGAGAGAGAGGCCTCTCAGGAAAGAGCACATCAAATGATCCCATCTACTGGAAAGTTGTACAAACTTTACAACCTTCCAAGAGGTTGTGTCAGCTTCAGTTCAGTTCAGGATTCTTTGAAACATACAATTGAAAAAGGGTTGCCTAAATCTTGGCATGCAACTCTATTATATTACCAACAGACAAGCTCTGTAAAATTAACCAGTTTCTTCTACCATGGGAACCAAAAATAAAAATTAGAAAACCAAATGGGAAATTATCATGACTACAATTTTTCAAATTACTATAATTTGTACAGTTGCCAAAGGTAAACCTTTGCAAACAAGGAAAAGCAGCAAAATATTTAGGCTATAAATTGATTCTAAATCTCCCTCTTTGGCTGGAGAATTGGGAGTAAGTGTCAAAAGGTGTGTGAGATCCAGCAAGTTTGATTCCCAAAATTATGCTACCTCCACAACCACACCACCCAAGGCTGATGCTGCTGCCTTTTCCATCTTAGCAGGCAATTGTAAAGGTGTATTCTTGTTATTATACTGTAGGTACTTATTGTGGCATGCATTTACATCTCTCTTAATACTGCATGTACTACAAGTCAGTTACTCTCTTTCAATCAGGCAGCAGGTCTGGATAGATAAAGAGAAGCCCAATTTTAGAGAGGAGTTTTGCTGTGAAGATGTTCTTCCTTCTGATGTTCCCCATGCTGAAAGTAAATTCTATGTCATGTTCTGAATATGATCCCCTTCCTATTCCACATGATTGGTACCAACCAGGTAATCTCATTATTGGTGGAATGGCCTCACAGATCTTTTACCACTTTTCTGAAGTTCTGTTCAAGGAGAAACCTCATCAGGAAGCTTTTATGGTTCCAGAGTAAGTCATTTCTCTTTTCCCTCACTGCATTTGCTAGGAAAGACTGTAAAGAAGAAAAAAAAGGGAAAAAAATCCCCATATAGCATATTCCCATAATGAGGGTCTTTTTATTTTGTGACATAAGATGAAACTGTAAAGAGTGAATTTGTTTTAAAAATGGACCATAACAAAGTAGAATCTTAAGGAGATCACAAATAATTATTTGTATAAATGACTTTGCATGAAGAAAAAAAAACATTTTGGATTTTCCTCACTGTGTCTTTAGAATGCATCTAATAGTGATTTATTCATTAAAGCAAAGCTATATATATATATATATATATATATATACATACATACATACATACAAAGTGTGTGTGTGTGTGTGTGTGTGTGTGTGTGTGTATATATATATATATATATATACTATATATATATATATATATATATATATATATATATATATATAAAATATATATATATAAAATATATAATTTTATATATATAATATATATATATAAATATATACAGTATACATATATATATATACACAAAGGGGGCGTGGTGGCTCAGTGGGTAAGACGCCAGACTTGTGGATCGGAAGATTGCAAGTTCGGAGGTTCGAATCCCTAGTCCCACTTGATGGAGTGAGCTCCCGCACTAGCTCCAGCTCTTGCCAACCTAGCAATTCGAAAGCATGGAAATGCAAGTAGATTAATAGCTACCACTTCGGTGGGTAGGTAACAGCGTTCCGCGTGTGTCATGCGGCCACATGACCGTGGAAGCGTCTTCGGACAGCGCTGGCTCTTTGGCTAACAAACGGAGATGAGCACCGGCCCCTAGAGTTGGACACGACTGAACAAATGTGCGGGGGGTACCTTTACAGTTACCTATACATACTGTATGTATGTATGTATGTATGTATGTATGTATCTATCTATCTATCTATCTATCTATCTATCTATCTATCTATCTATCTATCTATCTATCTCCACTCCTCTGGGGGTGGCTGGTGCAGTAGTGCCCTCCCTGTTATTTTAGATCTAGCCCTTGGATTTTATACTTATTTATTGTATTTATATTGATTATTACAACTCCATGTTTACATTTTTTAACTTTTGATTTTATTGTAAACTGCCCAGAGTCCCCTGATTGGGGAAGATGGGTGGTGATATAAATTTAAATTATAGAGAGAGAGAAAGGGGGGGGGAGAGAGAGAGCACAATGACAAATCTTGATAAAATAGTTAAGAGCAGAGACATCACACTGACAACAAAGGTCCACATAGTTAAAGCAATGGTATTCCCCGTAGTAAGCTATGGCTGTGAGAGCTGGTCCATAAGGAAGGCTAAGTGAAGGAAGATTGATGCTTTTGAACTGTGGTGTTGGAGGAAAATTCTGAGACTGCCTTGGACTGCAAGAAGATCAAACCAGTCCATACTCCAGGAAATAAAGCCAGACTGCTCACTTGAGGGAATGATATTAAAGGCAAAACTGAAGTCCTTTGGCCACAGAATGAGAAGACAGGATACCCTGGAGAAGAAGCTGATGCTAGGGAAAGTGGAAGGCAAAAGGAAGAGGGGCTGACCAAGGGCAAGGTGGATGGATGATATTCTGGAGGTGACGGACTTGACCGTGGGGGAGCTGGGGGTGGCGACGGCCGACAGGAAGCTCTGGCATGGGCTGGTCCATGAAGTCATGAAGAGTCGGAAGTAACTGAAAGAATAAACAACAAATACATACTATGGTTTAGCAAGATTGGTATTTATGTATGTCTCCAAGTATAGAAAGTGTTTCTCATTCTCCTCCTAAAGAGTTAAAAACTGATTTAATTTTAACCTATGCATTGAGCAATATTGCTAATAGAGATGATACCAAATTTTTCTTCAGTGTTCATTTTCATTCATTTAACATAATGTAAATAGGACTCTAGTAATTTGGAATACAAATCAACTGCTTATAAATGTTAATGAACATAGAAAATTCAGCCATCTCATCAGAATAATTGTGTGTAACTTGCAGTCTACAAATGAAATATGTCCTCACGTTCTTAAACTCATAGCATGAAATGTTTTCATTCTCCCTATGAAATGTATGAAAATTGAGGAAAAATTCATCGTAAGCTGGAAAGTGGAAAAGAAAAGGGGGAAAGATCATGATGTGAGACCATTCCCTTAGAATTCCTTGTGTTCAGTTTTATTAATCTTATTTTTCTTCTTCAACTACATCTTGCAAAGTAAAGACCATTGAAACTACATATATCAGGTTTCAAAACCAGTTAATTTTCTCCTCTGATGAAGTTATACATCTATTCCTTTCTGTTTTTAATTCTGATATGGCTATAAAGAATGGACAGCAAAATTAATGGATTGCTTTGCTTAGAAGTAGCAATATTCCAAATTGGAGATTCAGATCTGTAATAACTAAGAATTTAAGGATCAGGCAAAGTCTCCACTCATTTGTGTATCTCTACTTATAATGTAACCTGTCCTGTTTAATTATTAGGAAATGTTCCAAGTGTACAAAGAAAAGGTCAACAGTAAGATTACCTTCTTATAAAGAAAAGCAGAACTTTTAAAATTCATTTTAGATTTTAGAGACAAAACAATTTCACCCATCATAGAATGAAGTTGTTAAATATTTTTATTTTCAGTGTCATAACAAAATTCTACCAGCACACCCTTGCCTTGGCATTTGCTGTGAAGGAGATCAATGAGAATTCCCACATCTTGCCCAATGTCACACTTGGGTTCCACATCTATGATAGTTATTATGATGCAAGGATGACTTATCAGACCACCCTGGACCTCCTCTTCAAATCCAAGAGATTTGTCCCCAACTACAAATGTGACATCAAGAAAAACCTCATAGCTATCATTGGAGGACTTGGTCTGATACTTCAACTTATATGGCAGATATTGTAGGCTTATACAAGATTCCACAGGTACGAAGTGAGGAGAAGGTGGGAAAAAAATCAGAAATTTTCTCTAGTAGATCTTTTTGGATTTCTATGATCAAATGTTTGAATATATATGAGAGAAAGATGGGGGAGGGGGAGAGAGAAACAACAAAATTTCAATTTTATATTATTTTATTAGGCCTGCAAAGTCTCCAAAGGTACTGTAGGTAATAAGCAGAATTGGGAAGAAAATCTAAACTTCTTGATGGGAAGTAGACATAGACATATTCTTATAGTCTTAGACATATCCTTGGTGGGAGATATTTCATGCCTTGTATGCTTCAGTGGTAGGACTGGAAATGATCCAACAGTGATATTAAAACCCAAAACAAAACAGAACAAAAATACAGTAGTAAATCCTGACCAGAATATTGTATATAATGATGAGATTTGATACAATTGCTTTTGTGTCTCGGATTCAGCTCTCTGAAAAGTATTCTAAGAAGTAGGTATGAACACAATAATTAAAAATCCCCTATATACTGTATATATACTTTTAGCTCACGTATGGCTCATTTCCCCCTCTGGAGAATCACAGCATGAAGACATCTTCCCTTTATTACATGGTCTCAAATGAATTTCCACAATACATTGGGATTATTAGATTGCTTCAATATTTTGGATGGACATGGATTGGGCTACTTGCTATTGATACTCAAGGAGGAGAGCATTTCTTGCAAACAATAGAACCACTTCTTTTCCGACATGGAATCTGTTTAGCTTCTACACAAAGAATACCGCAAAAAACTCATTGGGATAAGTTAAATGATATGTTTGAATTAGCATCCAATATTTACAACATTTTATCAGATAACAAAACTAGTACATTTATCATCTATGGAGAATCATTGACACTTTCATGGCTGAATACTATCATATATGTACTTGATCCTACTAGTGAAAGAAGTATATTATTTGGAAAAATGTGGATCATCACTGCCCAGATTGATTTCTTATTGACAGGAACACAAAGACAGTTTGATCTTGAGGTGTTTCATGGTGCCATTTCCTTTACAATTCATTCTGGAGAACATTTAGGGTTCAAGGAATTTGTTCATGACATACATCCTTGGACAAAAGGAGATAGATTTCTTAAGGACTTCTGGGCACAAGCATTTGACTGTACCTTTCTAGAGCCCCTGGACACTACATTGGACAATGACATGTGTACTGGGAAAGAGAGGATGGAGAATCTTCCTGGACCTCTTTTTGAGATGAAGATGACTGGACACAGCTATAGTATCTATAATGCTGTCTATGCTTTGGCTCATGCTTTGCATGCTATTTCCTTACTCAGATCCAGGACAAGACATTTGGTAGGATGCAAAAAATCTTTATGCCATGATGTGAAAGCTTGGCAGGTAATTGCTCTGGAAAATATATTGAATACTTGTGAGAAATTATTTACCATACTGGTTTTTATGTTTTATGTTGTTCATTGATTTTTTCTGATTTCATCTTTTTTTCCCTTTATTCCTTAGGGGGATCAGGGGAGGGCAAATTCACTGTATAGCTATCTACAAATTTCTTCTCAAAGGTTTCATGACCAGAGCTGTATCAGATATATCACTTTGACTGTATCATGACAGACCTCTAATACAATCTGAATGATATATTCCAGTAGTAATTTTTGATCACTCCTGAGAGTGTTAGAAGCTCCATTTCTGCATTAACTATAATCTACTACCAGTTTTCATTCAGACATTCCTTAAAACTGAGGAATTGTAATGATCTGGAGGGAAGACAGAAAGCTAGGAAAATTGTAGTTCAATTGCAGATGTGGGCTTGCCAAAGAGGAGAGGAGAGGAAAACCTCAGCTTGCTGCTTCAATTCTGGCAACCACGTGATTTCTCAGCAAGATCTGTGAATCAACTGAGGTAGTGGGGCAATCTTCCTGTGATCTAGAACACTGAATGTTTTGTCTGACCTCTTTCTTTACTTTAGTGTCTCAGTGCAGAGCATAGAAATTCTCAGGAAGCCAGTGATGGAGACTCTCCAGATGTGTTTACTGGGCTCTTGTCTAATGAAATAAAATAAACAAGATCCTTTTCCTTTTATCCTCAATCTCCTTTGATTTATGGTTCCAACCCTGTAGCTCCACCTATTTCTTCGAGGTATTTCGTTCAACAACTCAGCTGGAGAAAAACTGTCCTTGAATGATAATGGGGAAATGGAAAGTGGGTTTGACATCATAAACTTGGTCACCTTTCCAAATGTCTCCTTCGAGAGGGTGAAAGTTGGAAGGATGGATCTAGGAGCTCCTAAAGGGAAAGAATTAACCATTCATGGAGATATAATCACGTGGCACAAAAAGTTTAATCAGGTATGGATTTTGGAAAGGTCTGTTTGGATCTGGAAATTTCCTTTCTTCTTATCATAAAACCCATGAAGATTAATTTACCAAACTATACACCGAATAGTAAATTCAAAAAATAATTAATATATCTCCCTGCAATATTGGTGGGGAATAAACAGGAAGAAATGATTTTATTTTAATATTTTTGTTGTTGTCAGCATAGCAATTGGAATATTTGCTTTAGAAAAGAATGACAAAACCTCCAGCTTTGTAACTTTGTTTTTATTTATGGATAGGTCCTTCCCATTTCTCTGTGTAATGAACTCTGTCAGCCTGGTTATCAGAAAAGAGCAAAAGAAGGGCAAAAATTCTGCTGCTATGACTGTGTTCCATGTCCAGAAGGCAAGGTCTCCAATAAGACAGGTAGATAAAAATATACTCCAAATTTCTTTCTAGGCAGACACAATTTAAAAAACAATAAGTTTAACAAGTATGCATAGAAACACATTGTGTTCCATACTACGGCTTTTAACCATCTTTGGATTTTATTTATTCTTGTATTTGTTGTTGTTTTTTTAGAAATTTTGTATAGATTTTAAATTTTTATCTGTTGTAACCCGCCCAGAGTCCCTTGTTCGGGGAGATGGGCGGGGATAAATTGAATAAATAAATAAATAAATAATAGAAGAATTTGGTTGCTAGTTATTAAGCATCTGCACTCATCCTTCATTTTTTCCTGAAATTCAATGGGAAAACATATGCATTTCTCCCCAAGCTTTCCCCCCACAAAAAAACAACAACAGATTGTGCTGTTAAAAGTAATCCCAATTTTGTAAGAGATATTTAAAAATTAAACGTAAAATATTTGTGAAGATGCCTACCTGATCCTTTGTCAGCAGCAACTGAGTGTATCTTGTAGTTGATTGAAGGAAGAATAGACTGGGGAGGATGAATAATTACTGTATATCTGAACTGAAATGGGGCATAAGAAGATTTCTTTTAAAAAAATCTTATGGCCATGGGCACATTGGGAACCTAGCACAGGATGCTGAGGTCAGTATGAATGATAAGGTCAGAAATCTTCACTATGGATGAAAATTAAAATGGGACTTCCTTAATTTTCTTTTTTAGATGAGCATGATTGTTTCCAATGCCGAGAAGATCAATATCCAAACCAAGAAAAAAATGGCTGCTTGCCAAAAACAATTACCTTTTTGTCTTATGAAGACCCTATAGGAATCAGTTTGGCCTCAGTTGCTTTTTCTTTCTCCCTCATCACAATTTGGATACTTGGGATTTTTATTAAGCACAGAGAAACCCCCATAGTAAAAGCCAACAATCGTGACCTTACCTACACTCTCCTTGTCTCCCTGTTGCTCTGCTACTTGTCTTCTTTCTTATTCCTCAGCCAACCTGGGAAGGTGATGTGTCTCCTCCGACAACCAGCTTTTGGCATCATCTTCTCTGTGGCTGTTTCTTGTGTGTTGGCCAAAACCATCACGGTGGTGGTAGCTTTCATGGCTACCATGCCGGGGTCCAAAATGAGAAGGTGGTTGGGGAAAAGACTGGCCCTTTCCATTGTCCTTTCAGGTTCTCTGTCTCAAACAGGCATTTGTACTGCTTGGTTGTCAACCTCTCCCCCATTCCCTGACTTAGACATGCACTCCATAACTGAGGAAGCTATTGTGTATTGCAGTGAAGGGTCAGTGTCTATGTTCTACTGTGTCCTTGGCTATCTGGGCCTCCTGTCTCTTGCCAGCTTCATTGTGGCTTTCCAAGCCCGTAAACTCCCCAACAGCTTTAATGAAGCCAAGTTCATCACCTTCAGCATGTTAGCGTTCTGCAGTGTGTGGGTGTCCTTTGTTCCAACTTACTTGAGCACCAGGGGAAAAGCCATGGTGGCTGTGGAGGTCTTCTCTATCTTGGCATCCACTTCTGGATTACTGGGGTGTATCTTTTTCTCTAAATGCTACATTATTGTCTGGAGGCCCGAGTTAAATAACAGGGAGCAAATGATAAGAAAAAAATAATAATTAACCCCTTTACATTTTCTCTGATGATATTCTACATCGGTGTAAAAATTTTCATCAAGAAGTTACAAGAACTCCATTTTTGGAAAAGCCATCGGAAAAAAGGATTTAAAAGATAAAGAATGCTATTGACTAGAAGCACTGGTGAAATGAATTTAACCTCTCCTGAAATCCAATCAGTTCTTCCTCTACTCTGAAAATGTCTTAGCAACTTATCAGAGTGTCCCATGACTGATCTTGTCTCTGTTGCCCATGAGTGTCATCAACCAGGCAGCCTTCTCATTGGAGGGATGGTTGTGCAGATCCTCTACATTTAAAATCAAGTTTACTGTATAAAACACCCTTCTCAGTAGCTAACCGATAATCTTCCAGTGTAAGGAGCTTCATTGAAAATTCCTTAAAATTAAAAGTAGACAGCTTGTTGTTGTTATTGTTGTCTTCCTTCCCAGAATTTGTATGTTGTGTTTGAAAAAAGAAAAAATGGCAGATAGGATAATAGAGTGAAGAATAATCTATATTGGTTTGGGAAGAACTTGAAGAAGGATAAGAGGGGAGGCACCTCATCCAGTGAACTCAAGAAACAGGACTGAATAGAGATAAAGATGAAGTGTAGAGATATATGGCTGTTGTGGGTCTTCCGGGCTGTGTGGCCATGTTCTGGAAGTTGTGGTTCCTAACGTTTCGCCAGCATCTGTGGCCAGCATCTTCAGATGGGTTTCAGATTTTGCTTCTGTCTGTGCTCCTGCCCTCTGAAGATGCTGGCCACAGATGCTGACGAAACGTTAGGAACCACAACTTCCAGAACACGGCCACACAGCCTGGAAGACCCACAACAGCCATCGAACTCCAGCCATGAAAGCCTTCGACAATACATTGTAGAGATATAAATGGAACAAAAGAGAAAGTTTTGCAGAAATAGGTAGAGAGATTTCAATGTAAGTAGATATAGTACATAGTACATAGTACATAGCTCTGAATTCCAAATAAACCTTCACAATTCCGGACGCTGTCAGCAGGGTACTCTCCATGAGCTCCGAATCATCTTTGTAAAACCCGCCAGCTGTAAATTGGGTTCCCAACGCATCACCACCAAAGTTCAGAATCAGTTCAATCATGGCACGATAAGAATAGCAATGATGGCTCTGTGTAATGAGCCGATCTCCCAAGGTAACATCCAGCTGGTTAAACAACGATGCTATGGGGTAGTTGGTCAGGGCCACCCTTGTGTCATCATTGATATCCGTGCCATCGGATTTCACAATCTTGCAACTCACATACAACAGGGTGTTGTTTAAATCCGTGTAATGCTCACCGTGCCCCGTGATAAAAAATTCCAAGGGCGCGTTGGGTGATAGAGCAGATAAAGGAGGGATCTCGACATATGTGCTGTTTTCAATACTGGTCTGTGTAGGAGCCAGTTGAAAAAGATCCACTTCTGATTTAACACATTCCTCTGAAGCAGAATGAATAAATGACATATTGTATTAGAATATGTCTTGCTTGTCACAGGGCTTCCTCTTCTGTGCACGTCTCCTCTTGGTATGACGGGGCTTTTTCACAAGTCTTCTCTTTTTAAACGGTATAGGCGGTCCCAATGCATGATTCTTCCTGGCTACAAACATCCCCGATCCCTCCTGCCCCTTCTCAACAATACGGGATACAAGATGTCCCGCAACATCTCTGGAAATATTTTTGGCAGCAGATTTCACATGCGGCTTAATGATTTCTAATCCTCGCCTCAAAAAAGGCATTGCTTTTCGAAAAAGCCCACGGAACAGCCCCCCTAGCCCTGTCCCGTACATAATGGGAGCTCCTCGGAAGCCTGCAAGGCCACCTCCGGCTTGTGCCCTGTAGTAAGCCACGTAGTCATGAGGGCTCCCGTGCTCCTTGATTACAACCATCCTTCACTTTTCTGAGGCCTAAAATGAAGCTTGACAATCACATTCCCGTGATAAAAACACACATTTTCGTCCTTGTCTGTTTTGATTTCTATGGTAATGGTATCGATGTGATGCTTGCTGACCGGTATATAATGTGGGCGGTCATAGGTCCTGGTGATGAAATCATTGTCTTGCCCCCGCGCTGGGACACAGTGCAATAAAGGCACATAGAAGTCACCCACTATCTGAGGCTCTACAATGTCTGTGTAAACATATAAGGTGCTGAATACCGGGAACATGCCTAACAGTTGTCCAAGTTCTCCGTTAACTAGAATGGTATGTGGTTCATCTCCTCTAAGATTAATTTTTCGAGCCACCGAATCGTACTGCAGGGTTGTCTTAGGTCCATCCTTGGCATTTGATATAAGCCTATTCATATTATCTAACAGTTGTCGGATGCCGGTATAGTACCCACTTCTCAAAGAAAATTGCCATCTCTTTCTCTCGTTAGCAATTTCAAAATTTCCAGGAGAAGTTAATGTGTGCCAACTATGCGGGTACTGTATCTCTGATAGCCCTACTTCCCATGACCCTGGAAGATCCAACAATCTCGCTAATTGAATAGTAAAATTAGAATTTCTGTTTTGCGGGAAAATTGCTGCTGATGCATTGCTGGGGAGGGTGATGTAAAATCCTGCCATATCAAAGATGTTGTACTTCAGTCTCCTTAACCCAACTGTTGAACTTCTCTGGCCACCCTGTCCATTTGACTAGAAACTCTCTGTGTCCCCCCCGCCCTCTTTTTCGGATAACTTTCTCTATTCTGTATACACGCTGTTGGCCAGCAGGAACCTTTTGGACCTCCTCAGAGTAAAAAGACCCCTTTACAGGGTCACACGTGTAATCATTTAATCTATACACCACTCTTTCCCCCCTTGTCCCCAGTTCTTTGATGATGAATATTTCATCTGTATAGGTTTGCTGATAGCCCTTTTCAAACTTACCCTTCAGTCTGGATACCCTAACATGATCTCCCACCTTAAGACATTTTTCCTTTCTTTTACTTTTTAAAGCTTCCCCATACAGCCTCATCCACACCTCCCTTTCGTTAGACAAATTTACGGTGTTAGGAGCAGTCCCAATGCTACGGTGATAAGTGCTATTGTACCCCTGAAGAATATCTTGCAAAATGTCTACATACCGATGGGTATTTCTGGCTGTGAAATATCTCCAGAGTTTGTTTTTTTTGGGTTCTATTAAACCTCTCTATAATGGCTGCTTTAGTTTCACTATGAGTGACAAAATGATGAATGCCATAACGTGCTAAAAGTTTCTTCAGTGGAATATTCAAGAACTCTTTACCGGTATCTGTCTGTATTTTTCGGGGTGCGCGCCCTGCTTCAAAGATATTCTGGAAGGCGGTTGTGACTTCCCTCCCCGATTTATCAGATAAAGGGGAGGCCCAGGCATATTTAGATAACACATTGATAACTGTTAAGATGTACTTTTTTCCATGGTTCTCCTAAGAATATTTGGAGACATCTATGAGGTCGGCCTGCCATTGATGATCTAAACCGGACACCACTGTTTTATTTCTAGGAAAATTAATTCTTGCAGGCTTATGAAGCATATAAGCATCTTGCTCTGACAGCCATGTCTTGACTTGCTTCATGGTCAGGTTTTTATCATGTTTTCTACCCTCCTGAAATAGGGTATTCACACCTCCATAACTCCCTACACAGCCAGGTGTATAATAAATGTGCCTTAGAAGCTTTTCATGCGTCATTATAATGAAAGACCGTTGACAAATGTTCGCGTGTTGCCTTTAACACATGCTTTTATTGGTAATACAGAGTTCAGAGGAGCACGGCTCCGCCATCAGAAAAATACCCCCTCATCATCACTTTCAGCATCAGAAGATAAAGTGTCATAACACGCTATTTTACAATATGATGCCCTTTCTGACCCGTCTGTACCCCACAAATCATGTTCCCAGTCGCAAGCAAGCCAGTCTTTACATATATTGCAGCTCTTTAACTCACAGGACAGATAGCTTGGTCTCTGGGATAGATTGGAATCCTGGTTATATTCTAGATCAGAAAAATCTTCAGAAGCTTTGTGACCACGGCGATTAACACTGGAATATAAAATTGGGGTATCTTGAAATGCTTGCTGGCTAGGTGGCATTAATTCGGAGACTGCAAAATATAAAACATATCCTGTTAGTGTGCTACCGGCTCCAGCAGCATTCACATAATGATAAATAAAAATAGTTACTTACCCTCTCCGTGTCCTTTGAGAGGGTCTAAAGATGATCTGTTCACCGTTTCACAAACCGCTTCGTAAGTATTACAGGATGTGTCCACTGTTTTCCCATGTTCCTCATCGCTAAATTTACAGCACTGCTTACTACACCCGTACAACACTGGTCTGAAGAATTCATTTTCTTTATCAAATTTCCGACAGCAGCTTCTGCTGCATTGTGCCAGCAGCGGTCTTGAGTTGCTCCTTGTGTTGGTAGGGATGTCCAGCGAGGTAAATAGGCTTGCGGAACCTTCATTAAACACTTCTTTGGAATCTGAGGCAGCCATATTATTTTCAACCCCAGCTAGGTTTAAACCGATAGCTGTTCAGGTCTGTATGCACAAACTCGCCTGCCCCCCTGCGAAGACACGTCATCGAGCCTTGCACGTGCCCTGAATCGCTGGGCCTTGACATGCCCGGGCATGTTCTGAACAAGGCCTAACCCCCTTTTTACTAGCAGACACAAACATGCTTGCCCCTAATCGCCGGGCCTTGACATGCCCGGGCATGCCGCAGCCGTATACTTGCCGCCTGGCCGCTTGCCACTTGCGAGTACTTTAATTCCTGTTAATATTCCTTGTCTTTTGCTGTAGGGATGGAATAAATTTTATTAAGGCCATTCTTGAAACGCTTATGCGTACGTGTGGCTTTGAGGGTACCGCTGGCAAAATATGTGTCTTTAGATTTTTACAAAGGTAAAAGCTGGGGGCTAGGTCAAATGCAGGCTGTGGCTGCCTTTTAGGGGCTCCTTTTTCCAGCATTCGAGGCGGTGATTTTTAAAACATCACAAAAAATTAAAAGCATCATCAGGCTATTATTTTTTATTTCACAAAGTAGGATATGTTTCCCAAAAATAAAGCGCAGCCTAGGCCTCTGTTAATGATTCACATTACTTAGGTGTTTTAAATGTATTTATTTTTTATTTTGGATGCCCATAGAATTAGGCTAGGGGTTAATCTAATCACTTTCTTGATGGGGGCCAGGATCAACACGCCTTATCTGATTAGGGTTACTCATGCTTTTCTTGATGGGATTAGGCCCTCACGTCATATCCGGCTAGGGTTACGACCTTGTGACCCCTGAACCACGTGGGTTTGTTTACTTTGATGACGTCACTGATCAAAAGTGCTGATAAGCTCCATTAAAAAACGGTATGTACTATATCTACCAATGTATAATACAATGTTAGCACTACAGAATGGAGGTGTATCTCAGGCAAATATCAAGAGCTGGAAGAGATCATCTCAAAATACTCCTATACTTTCAACCATCCACTATTCTCATTATTTTCTTATTAAGAATATTTATTATAGGCAATTGAAGCTGTCCTATTAACTGCAATAAATTTGTTTTTGTTTTGTTTGAATTATGGGCCAGCTGGAACTTCTATACAAAATCTGGGTTATAAATGCAACAATCAAACAATCTAGATTTATCCAGTTTCATAAAGAAATGAAAGCCAGAGATCCATAGGCCTCCATCCAGATGACCCTGTGAAAGCAATTGCTTGCATTTCTCCACCTAAGATTAGAAGGGAAGTAGAAGCAGATGCCGAAAGAACCAAACAAGAGACTGACTCTCATCACCCTCTGAGCAGATATGCTCCTCCAATTCGTCGGCTCCACCCAGATGACACTGCGAAAGTCTTTGAAGGCATGGCTGGGGCTAGGGTGGGTGTAGAGCCCTTGTTGTTTGCTTTTTGTTAATAAAATAAAATATAAATATAAATAGATAAATATATCCACCTTGTATCCTTTCCTGACTTCTAATGACTTATGTTAGATTTCAGGAGGAGGTGATGGTTGGGACAGGTTCCCCCCTCCTCCAAATTTCACATTTCTTGCTTATCCTCACATTCACAAGAATTTTTTCTTTTAATATAAGGGGAGGGAGAAACTGCATAGTGATTTTTATAATGTGCCAATGTGGAATGATTTATAGAAATAATGTGGTTTTGGTTTAATATAGAGTAAGGGATTGACTATGGAAATTTTTTGTATATCCTTGCTATTAAAAATCAGAAGTCAGAGTTCGTTGTAACTTTGAAAAAAAATTCTCTTGTGTTTTCACTCCTTTTAACTTTTTTTTGTAGTTTTTTGCTTTTCTGTAGCTTTTATCCTTGCTTGAAACGTAATAAAATTCTTATAAAAAAAGAATTATGTAGCAGCAAAAGGGAGAAAGGTGTGAATGAAAGAAGATCAAAGAGTCCAATTTTCTAAAAAAATTGTATTCACCATTCTTCAAAAACTAAATACTGTTTTTAATGTAAACCAATCTTAATAAGCACTTTATTTCACTGAGACTAAAAAACATAAGTTGCTAGGTTTATTTGTAGGTATTACAAATGTATTACTATCTTTCACACTTCTATCAGTCATGGAATTTATTTTCTTTTTATGGACAGATGCAGGCCATTTTGGTTTGTAATCCTTCCTCCCTCCCCGCCCCCACTCACTGGAAGGAAAAATGTGAAAGAAAGAAATTGTGTTGTTATAATTACATTCAATGCCCATAAGGGAAGATTTCTGACCAGAAAGGTAGACAACTTAGTACACCATCTTGTCAAAATAAATAGATTCTCAAAACTATATACTTCATGGTGTGGATCTCTGTATTTGTTTTCAAGGTATGGCAGTGGAACCCCTTCATGAATCACTGCCTTGTCGTGGCAAAGGGGCTTGCGTAACTCAATGAAGTCAGGTCAAGAAGAACAGGTCATGATGGAGAGTTCTGACAAAACGTGGTCCAAAACTGGAGGAGGGAATGGCAAACCACTCCAGTATCCTTGCCAAGAAAACCCATGGACAGTATCAAAAGGCTAAAAGATATGACGCCGGAAGATGAGCCCCTCAGGTCGGAAGGTGTCCAAAATGCTACTGGGGAAGAGTGGAGGGCAATTCCAAGTAGCTCCAGAAAGAGTGAAGTGGCTGGGCCAAAGCCGAAAGGACGCTCAGTTGTGGATGTGTCTGGAAGTGGAAGGAAAGTCCAATGCTGTAAAGAACAATATTGCATAGGAACCTGGAATGTAAGATCTATGAATCAAGGTAAGCTGGATGTGGTCAAACATGAGATGACAAGATTGAACATCGACATCTTGGGAATCAGCAAACTAAAATGGACAGGAATGGGTGAATTTAATTCAGGAGACCATTATATATACTACTGTGGGCAAGAATCCCTTAGAAGAAATGGAGTAGCTCTCATAGTCAGTAAAAGAGTGGAAAAGGCAGTACTGGGGTACAACCTCAAAAACGACAGAATGCTTTCAGTTCGAATCCAAGGCAAACCATTCAACATCACAGTGATCCAAGTCTATGCCCCAACCACTGATGCCGAAGAAGCTGAAGTTGACCGGTTCTATGAAGACCTACAACACCTTCTAGAACTAACACCAAAAAAAGATGTCCTTTTCATCATAGGGGACTGGAATGCTAAAGTAGGAAGTCAAAAAATAACTGGAATAACAGGCAAGTTCAGCCTCGGAGTACAAAATGAAGCAGGGCAAAGGCTAATAGAGTTTTGTCAAGAGAACACGCTGGTCATAGCAAACACTCTTTTCCAACAACACAAGAGACGACTCTACACATGGACATCACCAGATGGTCAATACCGAAATCAGGTTGATTATATACTTTGCAGCCAAAGATGGAGAAGCTCTATACAATCAGCAAAAACAAGACCTGGAGCTGACTGTGGCTCAGATCATGAGCTTCTTATCGCAAAATTTAGGCTTAAATTGAAGAACGTAGAGAAAACCACTAGACCAATCAGGTATGACCTAAATCATATCCCTTATGAATATACAGTGGAGGTGAGGAATAGTTTTAAAGGATTAGATCTGGTAGACAGAGTTCCTGAAGAACTATGGATGGAGGTTCATAACATTGTACAGGAGTCAGCAACTAAAACCATCCCAAAGAAAAAGAAATGCAAGAAAGCAAAGTGGCTCACTGATGAGGCTTTACAAATAGCTGAGGAAAGAAGGGAAGCAAAAGGCAAGGGAGCAAGTTAAAGATATAAACAACTGAATGCAGAATTCCAGAGAATAGCAAGGAGAGATAAGAAGGCCTTCTTAAATGAACAATGCGAAGAAATCAAGGAAAACAATAGAATGGGGAAGACTAGAGATCTCTTCAAGAAAATCGGAGAAATCAAGGGAATGTTTTGTGCAAAGATGGGCATCATAAAGGACAAAAAAGGCAGGGACCTAACAGAAGCAGAAGAGATTAAGAAGAGGTGGCAAGAATACACAGAAGAACTATACAAGAAAGATCTTAATATCCCTGATAAATACAATGGTGTGGTCACTGACCTTGAGCCGGACATCCTAGAGAGTGAAGTCAAGTGGGCCTTAGGAAGCATTACTAACAACAAAGCTAGCGTAGAAGAAAGTATCCCAGCTGAGCTATTTAAAATCCTAAAAGATGCTGCTGCTAAAGTGCTGCAATCAATATTGCCGACAAAGGTCCATATAGTTAAAGCTATGGTTTTTCGAGTAGTAATGTATGGCTGTGAGAGTTGGACCATAAGGAAGGCTGAGCGCCGAAGAATTGATGCTTTCGAACTGTGGTGCTGGAGAAGACTCTTGAGAGTCCCTTGGACTGCAAGGAGGTCGAACCAGTCAATCCTAAAGGAAATCAACCCTGACTGCTCATTAGAAGGACAGATGCTGAAGCTGAAGCTCAAATACTTTGGCCACCTAATGTGAAGAGAGGACTCACTGGAAAAGACCCTGATGCTGGGAAAGACTGAAGGCAAAAGGAGAAGGGGACGGCAGAGGATGAGATGGTTAGATAGCATCACTGATGTAATGAACATGAATTTGAATAAACTCCGAGAGACAGTGGAGGACAGGAAGGCCTGGCGTGCTATGGTCCACGAGGTAACGAAGAGTCGGACATGACTAAACGACTGAACAACAACAACAACGAAGCAAGTCTGGATGTATTTCTTTGCCCCACATTTGATAACATCTTACTTTCTAGAAGCATGACTTATAGTTAAGTGAATTTGTCCAAAGTTACATCCCAGTTGGGATAGATATAAATATACAAGAATGGATGGATGGATGGATGGATGGATGGATGGATGGATGGATGGATGGATATTGCAGTTAATGCATGAATATCTTTCTCTATCATCGTCATCATCATCATCATCTTGGAAGGTTTCATAAGAGATTCAGTTTTGCTTTCTTATCTTATTACCTTGAGCTTCTAGAAGAAAGTTTATATATCTATATCTATAAAATTATTGAGCTGTTTTACCATTCCTAAAATATGACTCCAATAAAATTTTCAGATTGATTGACTGCTTGGAATTGAGTTGCAAGCCTAATCACCAACCATATTTTAGTGCCTTCCATTTCTACCACACATAAATAAGATTACAACAGCACAAATAATCAAACAAAAATTATACAAAAGAATATATTCCTACAAAGTGGAATCATTAAAAGGCTGCTAATTTGAATAAATAGATAGGGGGAATCCCTCCCCCATTCATCTCCTACTCAAAGGCTTGTTGAGGTTCAGGTTCTTCTTAATGTAACTAGGAGTGTTCACCCAGCCTTTTATTTGGAACCCAAAGGCCAGATTGTGGGATCTTTTGATATGTATTCAGCCTTCTGATCTCCATTCCAAAGGCAGATCTTCAAGAATAAAGACACATAATAATTTTTAACTCTTCCCTTTTATCAAGTGCTCCTTGGAATTCAAGTCAGGCCTCAGCACAATAATGTAACATTTTGGGAAAAAGATACAACCAAGTAGCGCAAATGTGGAAGCTAAGATGGAGAAGATCTCCACAGCAACTATGTACTTCCCTTTGATGCTCAAATAAGCTGGAATGAAGGATAACCAAACAGTGCAAAAAATCAGCATGCTGAAGGTGATGAACTTGGCTTCATTGAAGTTATCTGGCAACTTCCTAGTTTGGAAAGCCACTATGAAGCTGATGATGGACAGAAGGCCCAGGTAACCCAAGACAAGATAAAACATGTTGGCAGAGCCTTCATTGCATTCAGCTATAATTTCAGTGATTAGAGTATTATGGTCCAGATCTGGGAAAGGAGGAGAGATGGCCATCCATACTACACAGATGGCTGCTTGAAGAAGGGAGCAGGAAAGAATTATGAATCTGGCCAATTTTTTCCCCAGCCACTTTCTCAGGCTGGACCCTGGTTTGGTGGCCATGAAGGCCACAATGACAGTGATGGTTTTGGCCAACAGACAGGAAACAGCCACTGAGAAGATGAAGCTGAAAGCTGCTTGTTGGAGGAGGCAGCTTATCATCCCTGGTTGTCCAATGAATAAAAAAGAGCAGAGGAAACAAAGAAGCAGGAACCCAAGGAGAGTGTAGGTGAGTTCCCGATTGTTGGCTTTGACTATCGGGGTATCTCTGTGCTTTATGAAAATTCCTAGGAAGAAAAGGGTGAGGAGGGAAAAAGATATAGCAAGAATTGCTAAACTAGCTCCTAAAGGGTCTTTATAGGACAGGAAAATTATAGTTTTGGGAATGCATTGGTCCTGGTGTCTGCTTGGATGCTGATGTTCTGGACATTCAAAGCAGTCATTCATATCTAGGGAAAAGAACAACAAATCACACATTTTCCTATTCATACTAGTGGTTGAATGCCACAGTCTTAGCTGCCTCCTGAAGGAATGTACTTCTGGCCCTTTTCCTTTGAAGTTGCAATGTGTACAATGCCCAGAATTGTGCACAGAAATTTGCACTGGCTGGATTTCTCCAACATACTACCTTCCCTCCCCTTCTGTCGTCCCTCCGAGTAAGCCGTATAGGAATCAGAACCAGATGAGATAATTCTACTCTATTGTAAAGCTACATTGGCAGAATCTTGCACATCTGAAAGTACAATTTCCCCCCCTCCATCTCCTTTACTGCCCAATAAACTCTTCTGAGCCTCTATATTCTGACCACTCCCTTGGCAGCGTCTCTTTTCCCCAATTCCCCAAAGGTCTTTTCCACATACCATCACAGCTTCCTTCATACTGCTTAATCCAATGCTTATTCCATTTAAACTCTCCTATCTCCTAAGCTTATATTTCCATCTAACTTATTCAAAACTTGACAAACCAAGAGCAGCTGGATTTTACAGTCTTACCTGGAAGAAAGAAGATCAAGCAATTCTAATAGATCCCACCTTGATGAACATTCTGGAAATATATGTGTTTAATCCCTTTCCAAGATTCTATATCTCAATCCCCACTTCTTCTTTTTTTGGCATTAAACCTGATTAATGGAACTAAATGTGAATCCGCTGGGCTTCCCAAGTTATTTCTTGCTGATTAACCCTAATTTCCTCCCTGTCTTTTTTCCTGTAGCAGTTTATATCTTCTCTCAAGTTTGTCTTCTATGTACCTTTTGGGTCCCAAAAGATCCTACTCTTGCCGATTCCCATAAGAATAGTAACCTAGAAAAGAATTAGGCATTTCCTTGGGAGGGTAGAATGGGGACGTGGCCTATATTTGCCCGGGTGGCATATGAAAATGCTTACCTTTCTGGTTTGAAATCTTCCCTTCTGGGCATGGAACACAATTGTAACAACAAAATTTTGCTCCTTCTTTCTTTTCCTTCTGATAACCAAGGAGGCAGGGAGGGTTACACAAAGAAACAGGCTGTGTCTGTCCATAGAAAGAAAAGGGATTCAGGAGTGAAAGAATGTGAAGAATAGTATTTTATTCTTAACTTATTCAGTAGCCCTGTGATCCACCTTTCAGACAGTTACTACTGAATGAGCAGATATAGGTATAGATGAAAAGAGAGACACAAACCATTCCCGATTTTCTAGCATATAATTTCTATAGACTACTCCAATATTCTTTTTCTACAATGGTGGTTTCTTCTATCAAGAGAGGTAAATCAGTATAAATCATAGATAACTTGACAGCCATTAACCTGACATGCCTAGAAAGAAATGCACCAGATAATTTCATAAAAAAACTTGTATTCACAAACCTTTTATTCCACTGTATTTTAATTGATTTACATGGCTGTCTATTCTGCTAAATATGATTCTAGGTGGCTAATAAAATTAAAACTTTTGACCTCAATGGTAGAAAATAAGAAAATAAGATAGATATAGGTAATACAGAGTTGTAGAAAAGGCTGGGAATATTCCTGACAGAATCCTAATGAATCTGCAGCAAAGTAGTAGTATTATGAGAGCCTGTCTGCTATACAGTTTCAGGTCTGGTTTTTAGTTCTTGGAGAAATGAGAAACATGGTCAATTGTAAGCTCTCTGAGTCATACCACATTGATTCCTTAAGACAAGACCAGATATATGAGCTTTAAACTCAGTCAGTCCTTGAATTGAATCTACTATACTTTACCTGGTTAAATCCTTGGTGCCAAACAATCTCATCCTCTTTTATAGTTAGATATTTCCCATGTGAAATGTAAGGATTTACCCTTCCAATCTTCTGTCAGCTCAACCTATTGCAGAAGTTTGCCTTTCAGGAAAAATTGGAGGATTGATTGCTCTACATAACACATATATTCCTCAAGACAAGGCAAGATATAGGACCTTTAAAATCAATCAGTCCCTGAATCGGTCAATACTAAGATGCATACTGTAGATTCATGGACTTATTTGGTTTATGGCAGCATTTTACATTTCTGAGAAAAAAATTCAAATGTGAGAAATGGAAATCTTTCAGACTTGTTTATTTTTTCTTTGGGATTCCTAGGATGGGATTCATCACAAAGGGAATGATGGGCGGATACATCCAGGATTGTTTCTGCCTCTGGAAATGAACAGAAGAATGCACGGGAAATAGGAACAACTAGAATTTACCATACTTTACCTGGTTAAATCCTTGGTGCCAAACAATCTCATCCTCATTTATAGTGACATATTTCCCATCACGAATGTAAGGATTTACCCTTCCAATTTTGAGCCTAAGGAAGGAGTTGTTTGGGAAGACAACCAAGTTAGTCATTTCAAATCTAGTTGGCATTTCTCCATGCTTATCCAGAAAGACAGTATCTCCAGCAGTATTGTTGAATGAAATGTCTTGAAGAAATTGATGAAGCTACGTATAAGGAGTATAAGGGCGGGGGAAGATTAGTCACCTTGACTTTTCTGTGTGACAGGTTTTTTTTAAGATATATAATACAGTATATCTTTTATATTATTGTTGTTAATATTGTGGAAACTATAACCAAGAGCTGCATTAATCTTGACAGTAATGAACTGTGGTTTAAATTTTCTTACTCAGAAACCACATTGCATTCTGTTTTCCATAAGTCTAACCTGCTAAAGTGCTATATTCGACTCTGGAACTTTTGAAGAAAAGTACGGTTCCTGTACTTTTAAGGTTTTGGACAAGATTGGGGAGACATGATCTACTTCCATCCTTGAAAGCACACTGGGTGACTGAGCTAATAACTCTTTGCTGGCCTGAACAACAATACAGAGTTCTTGTTGTTGTTGTTCAGATAAATTAGAGGAGGGAGCACTATGTTGCCTTCAGCTCCTGAATAAAAGACACAATATACAATAAATTTAGAGGTCGTGGTGGCTCAGCAGGTAAGACACCAGGCTTGTCGAGCGGAAGATCACAAGTCCGGAGGTTCGAATCCCTCGTCCCGTGTGACGGAGTGAGCTCCTGCACTCGCCCCAGCTCTTCCCAACCTAGCAATTCGAAAGCATGCAAATGCAAGTAGATAAATAGGTACCACTTCGGTGGGTAGGTAACAGTGGTCTGCACACATCATGCCGGCCACAGGACCGTGGAAGCGTCTTCAGACAACGCTGGCTCTTCAGCTAACAAATGGAGATGAGCACCGGCCCCTAGAGTCGGACACAACTGCACAAATGTGCGGGGGGAACCTTTACCTTTTATACAATAAATTAATAATATAATAAGGATTATAAATCTATATCCAACAATCATCCTATTTCATGTTTCAATAGGAATAAAATATTTTCAGCCCCCACAGAGGTTGCATCATCTCATCCTTGAAATCTTAGTACCACTTTATTTATCTGATAGAAGAGAAATTGCTTCATAGAAGAGAAATTACCTGCCAAGGCTTTAGTTTCTGAAGATGAAGATCTTGGTTACCCATCTTTGCTTTTCTTTTGGACCGATTTGAATAGAATTTATGCAATGCATGTGCCACAGCATAGATTGCATTATAGATAGTATAACTGTGAGCAGCCATGGCCATTTCAAAAAAAGGACCAGGAAGGTTCTCCAGCTTCTCCTCTCCAGTACATGTCTTATTGACCTTTAATGTTCCTGTGGAATTTGGGAAAAGGCATCCAAAAGCTTGTTCCCAAAACTCCTTGAGAAAAAAGTCTCCTTCCGTCCCATACAGGTGAATCTTCTGAAGAAATGCATGGAATCCCTGAATTTCATTTGAATGAACTGTCAGAGAAATGGATCCTCCAAACATCTGCAAATTCCAGCCTTGCTGGAAGCTCATTAACGCAAAATCAATCTGGGCTGTCATGATCCACACCTTCCCAATGGGGAAAAGTTCTTCAGATTCACTACTGACTGCTTCTATCATCAAGCTCAACCAAATGAATGATGTCGTTTCTCCATAAACAATAAACACACTGGATGTTCCTTGTGTCACATGTAGATTATATTTTTGAGCTGTTTCCAATGTTTCTTCATAGTGATTCGTATGAGCTTGTTTTGGAGTTCTTTCAATGAAGGCTGTACAGATTCCATTCTTGGAAAACAAGGACTGCAAGCTCTGCAGGAAAAGTGTTCCACTCTCATCTTCTACAATGAAGAGGCCAACCCAAGTCCACCCAAAATGTTGTAGGACATGAATAATACCCAAACCCTGATGGGCTTCATTGGGGACAATGCGGTAAAAGGAAGGGGTCACAGATTCATACTTCTTTTCTGGGGCAAAAGAGCCATATGTGAGCTACAAAATGAAAATAAATAAACATGCACAAGTAAGAAAGTGAGTGGACTGATGGATGGTTTTCAGTATTTTAAATTCAGTTCACAGAAATTGGGTGAATGTGCTTACTGATAATGAATGTATTGGAAAACTGGAAGGGGAAAAATGTTTCCCATCAGAGTATAGTAAAATAGTAAAAAGCAGAGAACTATTTTTTTTTATAATTTTCTTGTTTCTAGTTTTGAAGTATGTTTGATCTCAGGTATCTAAAATATTGAATTTTTAAATTTAAATTTTGCACATTCGCTCTCCTCCATCTCTATCACTTAATGAATAAACTCCATGTTCATTGATTATGAATATAATGAGGGTATGGGAAATGAATATTAATTCATATGCTTCACTGACGTTTGAAAATTAGCAAAATGATCTCTATATGCTCCCCTCATATGAACAGTATGATTAAATTTTTCATAACAAACTTTATAGTATGTTATCTACATCTCTTTCCCTGAGTCTAAAATAATGTTCAGTTTAATGTTTGTACAGTGCTGATTGATCTGAAACTTGAAATTTGTCTTTTTCTTGGTTTCACAGTACTGTAATAATTTTGTTGTGGGTCTTCCGGGCTGTGTGGCCATGTTCTGGAAGTTGTGGTTCCTAACGTTTCGCCAGCATCTGTGGCCAGCATCTTCAGAGGGCAGGTCTCAGATGCTGGCCACAGATGCTGGCGAAACGTTAGGAACCACAACTTCCAGAACACGGCCACACAGCCCGGAAGACCCACAACAGCCATTGAACTCCGGCCGTGAAAGCCTTCGACAATACAATGTAATAATTTTGTTTCTATAGTGCAACATATTTTTGCCCTACCAATCGAATAGATTTTTTGAACATATTTTTGCCCTGTCCAGTTTCTTGAACATTTGGGAGTAAATATGTAGATAATTATAACCTAATTTTCTCAGGAAAGCAGTGTGAGGTCAACAAAAGGAAAATATGTCCTTCTTATTTTTGGCGGTCTACATATTTTTATCAGGGACTTGCCCACACTACCCATTGTTCAAAAACTGTTTTATCATAGTGGTAAGGTGGAAGACAGAGTTCTACTAAGATCATCCTGGAGAAACAAAGAAATACTCTTTACTCATATTACTGCCATCCTGTATAAGGGTACATGTTATTGATGGAGGTGAGGAGTCATAGAGAAGTCATTGTAAATAAAACTGAAGAGGAGACATAAAAGAGACTGTAATGCACACATGAGTAAGTAAGAGAGAGCAGAAATGGATTGTATACAGAAGCAAGGTCAGAAAGAGAGGGATTTCCTCAACAATTTTCTACTTGGTTGTATCCTGGGAGCCAGGAGGTAGAGCATAAAACTAAGCAGTTCCCCAACCTGAAATGATAAACATTATAAAGTCTTTAAAAAGTTAACAAAAGACAGGAAATGACTACTGGGTTCTTTAGATATGAGTGTAATAATTACTTCCTCTTTCATTCAGTTTTGTCCCACCAATTCTGCCACAAGAAGTTTGGGAAGTCCAAGAGAAAGAGGAAATAGGAGGCATGTGAAAATGCCCAACTTCCCTTTCTCTTAAATGTTTTACCTGTGGAATTTTGTAGAGACTTAAGATACCTGCCATGTGGAAGGAAATATCGTAGCCGAGTGCCCCAATGACAGCTAAGAGGTTTTTCTCCATCCCACATTGGAAGCTGGGGACAAACTGGTCAGCTTTTGTGAGCAGATGCAAGATATTGTGGTAGACCATCCTTGCATCATAATAGCTATCATAAATATGGAATCCAAGGGTGACATTGGGCAAAAGCTGGGGATCCTCATTTATCTCATTTACAGCAAACACGAAGGCCAAAAGATGCTGGTAGAACTTGGTCACCATGCTGTCAACATAGAAGCATATTGCAGTTTTAGAAATTTTCACCTTTGTATTCTTCAGAAGAAAGGTCCATTTTATTGAACTCTCTTTCAATCCAACATTATATTTCCTTTCTAAAGTAAAACAAAGAAACTCTGCCCATTTTTATGCCTTCCAGTTGTATCTACCTCTGAAAACCCACCTTTCTAAACATTCTTGTGACTGTGTTATCATATGAGATTATTTATTCTAATATGCTTCTTACAACATGCATGAAGCAAGATGATAGACCTATTTGATATATCAAATAAACTATGACTACAGATACAAACTAATACTACACAATGAGAATTCTTGAAAGGATATAAATGGGGTAATCTGCCCAATCCATTTTCTTCCTATGGTCAAGGGGAGCTCTCTGTAATAATAATTCTCAATAAGAATCAGAAAACTGACTTCTTGAAAATATGGGAACATTTTGAGATCAGCCCTGCCACTCCTTGAAGAATTATTAGAGAATTATTAGAAAACTAATCCTGAACAATAACCATGTCGTGTAGATTAGACCTCACAACTACACAATAAAGGGGTGGCATTCTTAACAGATAAAACAGAGAATGTGTTCCTCACCCTGTTTCATATGGCATCTACAGAGGAGCTTATAACAACTTTTGATGATGCAGCAAGCTCTCAATGTCATGAAGACATGCCTATGCCTTCTACAGAGGTCATTATGAGTATCTTTTTATCACTGCCATGTAATCATTATAATTCCTCAGACACTATGTGTAAACTGTGGTAGAAACCCATTTTTACAATAAATTTTGACTTGAAACTAAAGCTCCTTACATGGGAAGATCAAGGTTGAGCTCTTGCAAGGGGTGATTTATGTAGTAAGCTTGGTTTAAGATAAAGAGTATCTGAGAGAGCATCCCGCCTATGAGGAGGTCACCTGCCTGATACCGCTCATGAGGAACAGGGAGAGGATCTGTTGTGGGGCACTTCATTGTAACTAGTTTATATGCTATAGAAGCACTTTTGAATTGGCTTTTGATAACAGTCAGTGAGGAATCTTCATAAGCGGAGTTCTTCCTGTGATTAATCTTCTCACTAGCTGCAATCCAACTAAAGACAGCATCATGAATTTGAAGAGAATTCTTAGAAAACTAATCCTGAACAATAACCATGTCATGTAGATTAGACCTCACAACTACACAATAAAGGGGTGACATTCTTAACAGATAAAATAGAGAATGTGTTCCTCACCCTGTTTCATATGGCATCTACAAAGGAGCTTATAACAACTTTTGATGATGCATCAAGCTCTCAATGTCATTAAGAAAAAAATAATTTTCTCCACTGTAATTATCTTCTGTCACCAAGTGGATCATTTCATTATAAACAGATTCCCTCACCGTTTTTTATGCCTCTGCTGTTTACCATCACAAATGGGTAGGTAAATGGCTTGGGGCTCCTTCTGTGTGCCTTTTGGGTAGGAATCATTTTTTAAAATGGAGAAAATGCTGCAGGAAGAACTTGAACTAATCCCTTCACCTACTTAAACTGACCTACAGTAAATTAGCAAATTCTGCTCTCACCAAAGTCACAATTGGCTTTCAATCTAATGATTCTTTGAAACAATCCTCTCATATTATGTTTTGGTTCAATCCTCTCAAAACATCAAGACAAGACAGTGAGGGCATCAAACACCTTCAGCATAGCTGGACATGTGTGTCTTCAAGTCAATTTTTGACTGGACAAGTTCCTGCCCTATAATTTTCTTGCCAAAATTTTCAGAAGGGTCTTGCCTGTTCCTTCTTCCTATCTGAGAGAGAATAACTGATCCTAAGTTCCCCAGCTGTCTTTGTGCCTAAGGTGGGAGTAGAAGTCCCAGTCTTCCGGTTTCTGGCTTAATGCCTTAAGTTTTCCATGTAAATAATTGCTGCAAACAGAGAGAAGGTCTGTTTTCTATAGTTTAAATATGCAGTACAGAAGGATTAGACAACCTTGTGCCATCTACAGACCCTTCAGTCCTTATCATTTGCCATTTTTGTAACACCTCCTTTGAGTTTATTTATTAGTTCGTAACACTTATATCCCACCATAACCAAATGCCTTTCATTGATTGAGTTATGGTTTAAGACATGTGGAGGGCACTAATTAATTGCCTCCTTTGGACTGGAGCTTCCCTCAAATGGAAAAGGAACCATTCAGAGATCTCCATTACATAAGCCTGCCTTTTAGGTCATGATCAGATCCTCAGACCATTACTATTATAACTTTATATAGAGTGGACAGAGGTATTCACTGGATCCAGTGTTTTCATGTAAAATGATGAAAGCAGTGTCACTCTGCAAGCTCTGTCCCTTTGGTATGTCTGTGTGATATCAGAAATCTTGTACAAAAGTGGTTCAACTGGTTCAGAATGCGGCTGCGCGGGTGATTTTAGGTGCTTCAAGATCAGCACATATAACACCTTTGCTCCACAAGCTGCATTGGGTTCCAGTCTGCTTCCAGATTCAATTCAAGGTGGTTATCACATTTAAAGCCCTACATGGCATGGGTCCAGGTTACCTGAGGGACTGTCTCTTCCCTATCACATCAACCCATCCCACCCAGTTCTTCAGAGAGGGCATGCTACAAGCCCCATCTGCAAGAGAGTTCCATCTGATGGGGTCCAGGAGGCGTGCCTTCTATGCAGTAGCCCCCGCCCTTTGGAATATTCTTCCCCCTGAAATAAGATCAGCCCCCTCTCTCCTGGACTTTAGAAAAAATCTAAAGACCTGGTTTTGCCATCATGCTTGGGGAGGGGAGGGAAATAGCAAGTCGTGGGGTTGGCTGATTGCTTAGATCTACCTTGACCAACCTTCCGACCATGGGATATTAAGAACTACCATTATTAGGATCAAATTGTATTACATATTTTATTGAATTTTTGTAGTATATGTGTTTTTATTGATTTTAAACTTATGCTGTGAGCCGCCCAGGGTCCCTCCTTGCGGGGGAGATGGGCGGGATATAAATATGTTTATAAATAAATAAAAGATAAATAAAAGTGGTCCAAATTGTGATGCAATGGAGGAATACTCCTTTAATCATTGGTCCCCCCACCACCACTTGCTACATTATGAATGCCTCTGTGGGCAATATAAAGCTTCTTATCCCACTTAATTGTTGATTTTTCCTCTCTCTCCTCTAGCTGCATATATATTTCTTAAAATATTTTTTAGATTCTCATGTACCCAGATGTTATACATTCCAGAAGGAAGAAAGGTAAGGAGAGAGGGAGTGAGGGAGGATAAGAGGAAGGGAGGAAAGGAGGAGGTGTCCATAAATAAAGTGAGAACATGATGAATACAACAGCAACTGAACATGAGTAGAGAAATAGAGAAGGATCAGACAACCTACAGACCCTTCAATCCTGATCATTTGCCATTTGTATGAGTATTTATTGATGAAAGAAATGAGTCAATCAATGAAAAGATCATGATTTGGCACATAAATTTTAACCAGGTATTGCTTCTGGAAATATTGGGTTATCTTTCTTTTTTCCAAATGTGTATCTGAACTCAATCCATTGCTTTTCTTGCAGAAGCAGAATGTCAGTGTTAACAATCAGTCATCTTAATAAGACTAAATCTAGACACAATCTTGTTGGAGGTTCCAGCAAATCAGCATGCCTCATTAGCATATGGGTGATTGCTCTAGGAGGCAAACGCTCTATGTGCTTCTTCCTGAGGAAGCTGTTTGTTGCCCCTCCCACTTCCTCTCTCTCTCTTCCTTTATTTAACCGGAGAAGAAGGACCATGTGGCTGCTGGTTCTTCAATGGAGAGACCATGTTCTAGGTCTCAAATCCAGAATTTCCTCCTTTTCAGCAATGAGGGGTGAGGGTAAATTAAGTTTAGGGACCACAGAAAAACAAGAAGTCATCTTTCCTGAACGAAAATGTAACTGGACCAAATAAATCAGTAAGAACTCTTTTTCTAACCTCTTGGAGACAAGCAGGAAATCCAAAGGTTGTAGGCCAAACTGAGAACTTGGAAAAGAAAATCCAATAGAAGGAAAGGGCAATCCACTTTCATACTGTTGCCAAGAAAATTGTGTGTTTTTGTTGATGTAATCAACAGGAAAGGAGATATAGGAAAGAAGATCGTTATCTTGTCGTGGTGCTGGAGATTGAGCACCTCAATGATGCCATGAGCTAAACCGTGAAGGGACACTCAAGACGGGAAGGTCATGTCAGAGAGGTCAGACTAAATACAATCCCTGGGGAAGATAACGGAAACCCACCCCAGTATTCTGTTGGGGATAGCTTTGACAGTGTGGTCAGTGAGTAAGAGCCAGACATCCTGAAGAGTGAGGTTGAATGGGCCTTAAGAAGCATTGCTAATAACAAGGCAGCAGGAGATGATGGTATCCCAGCTGAACTGTTTAAAATATTGCAAGATGATGCTGTCAAGGTGATGCATGCCATAAGCCAGCAAATTTGGAAAACACAAGAATTGCCATCAGATGGGGAAAAAATCAACTTATATACCCATAAAAAAGGGAAACACTAACAAATGTTCAAACTATCGAACAGTGGCACTTGTTTCACATGCCAGTAAGGTAATGCTCAAGATCTTACAAGGTAGACTCCAACAATTCATGGAGTGAGAATTACCAGAAGTACAAATTGATTTTAGAATTATTTGGAATTTGAACAAACTAAATCAGAGTTTGAGATACAACTATGTGAAACAGATGAACACCTAATTGCTAAAATGTATAAATTACTGTTAAAAGGAGAAATGGTGGAGAAACAAGTTAAAGATTTCATGATTCAATGGGCAAAAAATATTGGACATAATATACAAATGCAACAATGGGAAGATATCTGGAATAAAGGGCTAAAATTTACTTTGTGCTACAATTTGAAGGAAAATTTTTATAAGATGATGTACCAATGGTATATGACCCCAGAAAAGCTTACTAAAATGTATGGGAATGTTTCCAACTTGTGTTGGAAATGTAAAAAACAAGAGGGGTATTTTGACCATATGTGGTGGACATGCGAGGTGACAAAGAAATATTGGACTCAAATACATTCATTGATGCAAAATATACTACAAATTCGAGTTCCATTTAAACCGGAATTATTTTTATTGGAAATATCAGAAGAACAAGTAGGAAAACAATTTACTAGAATGATACAATATATGAGCACAGCAGCAAGACTGCTGTATGCACAAAATTGGAAAAACCATACTTTACCAACGATACAAGACTGGATGTTAAAACTGATGGATATGGCAGAAAATGACAAATTGACAAGTTTATTAAAAGAAAATTCAAATTGTTACTATCTTAAAGAGTGGAAACCATTGATGTACTATTTGCGAAAAGCAGGAGGGGCAAAGCTTACATGAGGTTTTGAAGATTAAAAAATATATAAATAGAATATATTGTAAGGCACCAAAACTTACCACGCACCTTAAGAGTAAGCCAAGTACACAATGGAGACTTTGTAAAAGGAACAACAGCAAGTTTAATTGGTACCAAGCAAGGTTGCCGGGTGGCAGCCAGACAGCTGTCACGTGCAAGTGACCTCTGAATGAAACCACCACCACGAGCATAAGGGTGCACAAACTTTTATACAGGAAATACAAGCAGGAAGTGAGGATGATGATGGTATGCCCATATGTGGGTGAGGTGTCATCTGACCATTCCCTGGGATTGGCTAGTTCTTGGGAATCAGGGTCCCTCCCAGGGCTGAAGGATTCTGGGATTCACCAGGTCAAGGAGGTGACGTGGGTCATCAACATAGTTACAAAGGATGGAACTTGTGAACATTCACACCAATTGTTCTATGGGCACTGCCCGGAGGCCAGAGATTAACACTTGCATCTTACACAGATAACAGTAACACTTACAGGGACATTGGGTTATACAAGCATGCTAAATCACAGAGGTCAGAACCATAAAATCAAGTCTTTGCATATTCACATCTTGGGAAGAGAAGAACAAAAGATTTATTACAAGGAAGTCAAGTAAACATGTAAGCTTGTCAGGAAGAAGATGCTGACCAGATAGGGAGAGCCCCATGCTGATATGCAACCCAAAGGGAGGTAGGATTACTATGTAGCACCTAGCATTTCTATGCAGAATTCTCTGGGGCCTTGCTGGGGCAGGCCCATCTCAAGGGTCATCCTTGGGTAACACTCTTTGGTTTTGTCAGGGTTCATGTCCATGAATCCTGCCATTAGAATTAAGCATAGCATAGTGCTTGCAGAGTAGTTGGGAGGGGGGATGGCAGTTGAGTGTTATGTCTGCTGGTGAAAGCTAGAGACAGCTCGGCCAAGGTCACGCACCTGCAACGAAGTGGAGATGGGACCGTTTTGCTTCATGAGATCATCGTTGGTGAATTGGCGCGCAAAGGGGAAGTTAAGAGGGAATAGTTTGGCGGGAATCCGCATTCAAGTCTTTAGGAGTGCTTCAATGAACATGTATCCTGAATAAAGCTTTATCTGCATTTCAATGAACTGCATGGAGAAGTGTTTATTGGGACATTGTTGTTGAGATCATCACAGGTTTAAGCACAATCTTTGGTTCAGTAAGGCTCTAGCAGTGTTGCATTATGGGGAAACATTACAGCATGGTGTTGTCCAGGCCAAGGTCTGAGGCCATTCCCTTCAATATTAGACAGGAAATCTTTATGAATGTTATATAAAAAGCTAGCATGTAAGATAACTTTTCATTTTTATGACCAGAGATAGATCGGAAATTAACCAATTTCTATGTTCTTCTTTCCCTTTATTTTCTTTACTTTTCTACACTTTTTCTCTTCTTTCTTTAATTTGTATTTGTATTTCTGTTTCATTTCTGACTTTTAACTATGTATTTTTAAAACCTTAATAAAAATTTGTAAGAAAAAAAAACAATCTCAGATATGCAGATGATACCACTTTGATGGCTGAAAGTGAGGAGGAGCTGTGGAGCCTTATGACGAAGGTGAAACAAGAAAGTGCAAAAGCTGGGTTGCAGTTAAACCTCAAAAAAAAAAACAAAGAGTATGGCAACCAGCTGGATTGATAACCTGAAAATAGAGGGAGAAAACATGGAGGCAGTGACAGACTTTGTACTTCTAGGCGCAAAGATCACTGCAGACTCTGACTGCTGCCAGGAAATCAGAAGACGTCTACTTCTTGGGAGGAGAACAATGACAAATCTCAATAAAATAGTTAAGAGCAGAGACATCATGCTGACAACAAAGTCCACATAGTCAAAGCAATGGTATTCCCTGTTGTAACCTATGACTGCGAGAGCTGGACCATAAGGAAGGCTGAGCGAAGGAAAATAGATGCTTTTGAACTGTGGTGTTGGAGGAAAATTCTGAGAGTGCCTTGGACTGCAAGAAGATCAAACCAGTCCACACTCCTGGAAATAAAGTCAGACTGCTCACTTGAGGGAATGATATTAAAGGCAAAACTGAAGTACTTTGGCCACATAATGGGAAGACAGGATACCCTGGAGAAGATGCTGATGCTAGGGCAAGTGGAAGGCAAAAGGAAGAGGGGCCGACCAAGGGCAAGTTGGATCGATGATATTCTGGAGTTGACGGACTCGACCTTGGGGGAGCTGGAGGTGGCGACGGCTGACAGAAAGCTCTGGCATGGGCTGTTCCATGAAGTCATGAAGAATCGGAAGTGACTGAATGAATAAACAGCAACAAACAGTCCAGCTTTAGTTTTGCACAAATATAGTAAAGCGAAAAAATAATAAAACTGAATCTAATGTAAGATTACCATAAATAAAAGTTGCTCACCTGGGTATAGTTATGTAGTATCTGAAATATGTCAGGGCATTAGTCCTTTTCCACTAGAAAAGTCAAATATGAAAACCTGTATAATTGCTAATGACATGATGTTTTAGACTATCTTTAGATTTAGAACATTAATTTCTTTATTCTCCCTTGTTTAGGAAGGGAAATTTCTGAATTATGTCTTAAGTTTTCATGGTCTAGAGTATGATAAGCAGTTGCATGGTGTGGTCAAATAATGGGCAAATAAATATCTAATAAAAGGGAAAGCCCTTCTCCCCCCCAAAATGGGGAAAAAGTATTGTTTGTACAAATAAGCCTATATGTGAGAAGTTTGTCAAAGCAGAGTGAGGAACATACATAGCTGTATGTTTATCAAGGAACAATGGTGTTTATCAAGTTCTGAAATACTAAATTAACCTTATTTTCAGTGCAGTAACCAAGTTTTACCAGCACACCCTTGCCTTGGCTTCTGCCTTCAAGGAGATCAATGAGAATTCCAAGATGTTGCCCAATGTTATGCTTGGTTTCCACAATTATGACAGCTACTATGACACAGCAATGACGTATTGGACTACTCTGGACCTCCTCTTCAAACTGCATCAATTTGTCCCCAACTACAAGTGTGACACCCAGAAGACCCTTGTAGCCATCACTGGGGGACTTGGATCTGACCCTTTGTTCCATATGGTAGACATCTTAAGTCTCAACAAGGTTCCACAGGTAGGATCTATGCATTGGATGGAGAGCTGTTGTCAGTTACTAATTTTTTCTCTTCTTTTTTCACTTTGGGGGGGGAGCATTTGGTTCAGAATAAGTTACAGCAGGAAAAGGAAAGCACAAAGAAGCAACACACACAAACACACACACACACAAGGAGAAAAGAAACAAGTTACTGGCATTTGGTCTCTCAATGATGGATTGACCTCTGCAAGTATTCTATAATCTGTGGTTTTCTTCCAGGGTTCTTGCAGAAGTAACTTCTAGATAGACCAGCACTGGACTATCTAGCTCCCAGTTTAGATAATCTATCAAAGTAAAGGAAGCTCCCTCTGTTCAATAATGAGATGAGGAGCAAACTGAAATGCTTTTTGAAATCAAATGCCAACTGAAAATTATGTAGAATAATAGAATTAAATGATCAAATTACAGTTCTAACTCTGCCAAAAGTGAAAGAACTAATAAGTTCCTGTTCTCTCTTGCTGTTGACTTAACTTGACAGATGATGGAAGAAAGAAAAAGTGATCAACTATCCTGGACCTCAGCAACAGGGAGGGCTAAGTTAGGTTAAAATTTGGTCTCTCTCTCTCCATCTTGCTTTCTCCAAAAAGAGAGAGGGAAAAAGAAAGAGAGGGAGAGAGAAGGAAAAAGAGAAGGAAAAAGTACATAAAAAACCATTGCTCTACCTATCTTTAGTACAAAAGGAGTAATTACATCCTCCTACAAATTATTACAATATCTTCTTTTATGCATGATGGATTCTAATTCATAATCAACTGGTGACAATCAAGCACAAGGAGGAGTCCCAAATAATACCTGTTTTTATTTTTCCTATAAGCCAAGCATAAAACATTTGTTATTAGATAGCACATAAGTGTCTGAAATAAATACGTAATAGCTAAATAAGTTAAAATAAAACTATGATTCTCAACATCATAGTTTTATGTCCCCTTCGGGGGAGATGGGGTGGTGATAGAAATCGAAAGAATAAATAAATAAATAAATCGTATTTCAAAATGTTTTTCATATTTCATACAACTTTGGAGCAGTAGACGTCATGCTAATCCTTTCAAAGCACCATGAAGGATTGTGTAGAAGTCCCTACTCAGTTAAAACCTTCTCAATTTTCCCTTGTCCAAAGCCTCATTTTTCTTCTCTAAGCAAGACCCCAAGTCATTTGCACTATGAAATGATAGAAATGTCACTGGATTTAATTGATGGTCATCCCAAAACACAAGGAAATGCTTAGAAGAGCATGCTGAATATTGGTTTGATTGATATGATAAAAATCTTTTTAAGACTGCAAAGTTTTGTCTCCCAAAGAGGTCTTTTTGGGCATTCAAATTATGGGATCTGGACCAGAAGTGGAGCCATCAGAATAAAAAAATGCATCTGTTTTGTAAACTGGCAAGTTTTTCCATCTCTGTTCAGTACTGGAAATGTGACTATATTTGCTGCCCTGCTGATCCTGCATGGTGCAGTGGTGAAGGGGTTGGACTATAAGAGTGGTATACGTAGGTGGAGACCTGGATTCTAGTCACTCTAACCAAAAATGCTCCCTGGCGGACTGTGGACCAGCATGGTGTAATGGTGCTGCCCCAGGAGCAGTGTGACCCAGATTCCTGTCTACTAACTAACTTTGGGCTAGTCATTCTCTCATAGCCCAACCTTCCTCACTTCTTTGTGGTGAAGAAAAAATGGAGAAAAAGAAGGTCTGAATGTTTCCTTCAGCTGCAGGAAGATATAGAATATAATAGAGCAGTACAAAATGAATAACAGCTGTTTATGACCCCATGGAGGACCAGGGAATGACTCGTCCTTTGAGCTGTGAGTGAGATCATTTCTACAAGGAAGGCTATATTCTGGTGTTGACTCAAGCCCCTCAGGGAAAAGGAAATCAGAATGCTGGAATTTGTTTGAATGAATTTTCAACCCCCATTTGAAGGTCTGGAAGTCCTATACTTGTTTATTCAGAATCAGTCTAGGTCATTATTCTCCACACCTATAGGTGTCTACAGGAAGGGGACAACTTATATTGGAACAATGCAAATTGTGCCCTATTGTACCTGTGTGTGACCTTTTGATGCAAAATGAAAAGGAGGAAATTGGATGGTGACATTTCAGAGTAGCTAGAAGAATGGAAAAATGAAAATAAATCCATAGAATGAAAGAAAAAGTTAAATGACTCAAATAGGGTAGAAAAGGGGAGAGAAGGCATATATAGGCTCTCCCACTTCTCTTTAAAATTGGACTACAGTTGTTGTTATGAGGCTGAATTGGATCCAATTCCCTTACCTCATTCCCACTTAGGGAGATATTAAATGCATTGATATCGCAAACATCCCACTTCTGGTGGGAATATGGCCGACTGAACAGCTTTGTCTGTGGGCTTCACAGGCAGAACTGGCATCATGGCTAATATTTGGGCTCAGGCAGGTTATTTCCTGAAGCCCTGGAGTGCTTTCACGGCAAAGAAAGCACTCGGAACTATCCCATCTGTTATCAAGAATGGCGAGTTGCAGCACGACAATCACAAACAGCTTTCAAGGGGGGCAGTTGGGCTGTTTGATGTTGATATGAAAAATGCCTTGTGTGTAATGAAGATTTATAAATGTTTTGGTTTATTTTGAGGTGGGCTAGAGCAGTGCTTTCCAAACTGCCGCCATTGGCGACACAGCAATGGTGGCAGTGGCTGCGGCACAGGGGCGCGTGCAGCAGCGGGGCTGTGCACAGCGGCAGTGCGGGAGGGGCCGCGGTGGCAGTGGCGTGAACGGTGGAGGCAGCCTCGCTAAAACGTGGAAGCGCTGATGGCACGCTGCTGCTGTCGTCGCTGCCGCCGCCACCACCACCAACACCATGCACACCACCACCACTGCGCACACCACCACCACCACTTTGCAACACACTAAACTGTGTGTTGCGACACACTAAAGTGTCACAACACACAGTTTGGAAAGCTATGAGCTAGAGAATTAAGAATGTCTATTTGGACTGATATTAAGGCTTGTATGATTTCATCTTCCTTTAATGATTTGGATTAAGATTTACTGGATTGCTTTTAAGGTTTGTTTGATTCTCAAGATTTTATAAGATTTATAAAATATAATAATCAATGCTAGGTTTTAGGTTTAATAAGGTTTGATTTTTGTAAGAAAATTGCCTTGTATGTAATAGGGAGATTTGTAAATGTCTTGGTATATTTTGAAGTGGGATAAAAATCTAAGAATGTTTAATTGAATGGATAATGAGGCAATTATGATTTTATTTCTCTTTAACAATTTGGATTAAGATTTATTGGATTCTGTTTAAGGTTTTTTTTTATTTGTAAGATTTATAAGGTATCTATAAGGTATAATAATAACTGCTTGGTTTTTAGGTTTAATAGGGTTAAGACTGTTGTAGTGTCATTAATTATAAAAGTAGATAATTTATATGTTTTTATAATTTGATTTTTTATTATAGTGGACAGAAGTATATACTGTAGAATAGTGGTAGGAAGGAAATTATTAAATAAATGCAGTTGTTCAGGGGAGGGAAATTGATTTAGATATATATATATACACACACATACAGTGTGTGTGTGTGTGTGTGTGTATATACACTGTGTATGTATGTATGTGTGTATTTCTGTGTGTGTGTGTGTGTGTGTATGTGTGTGTGTGTGTGTGTGTGTGTGTGTGTGTGTGTATATATATATATATATATATATATATATATATATATATATAAATATAATAATGGGAAGGAGCAATTGTATTAGTGTAAATATTAGTGATTTGTATATGTGCTAATGGAAGGATTTATAGAAATAATGTGATCTTGGTTTGATTTAGAGTAAGGGACTGAATATGGAAATTGCTGTATATTCTTGTTGAAAGTTAGAAGTCACTTCTTTATGTAATCTTAAAAAATCTTTTTTCTTGTGCTTCACACTTTTTTAGTTTTTCTTTGTAGTTTTTTGCTTTTTTGTAGTTTTTATCTTTCAAACTTAATAAAGTTCTTATATAAAAAATATATTGCAAACATTTTTTAAAACCACAATTTATTTTGATAAATAAGAGGCATGCAGGAGTAGTAAAGAAACCTCCTTTCAATAATGCTTTCTTTCATTAAGCCATCAGGAGCTATCTGTATTTATTTATTTATTTTTATTTATAATTCAATTTATATCACCACTCCATCTCCCCCTAGCAGGACTCTGGGTGGTTTACAAAAATCAAACAATTAAAATCACACAATTAAAATAACATATAATATAATATTTTCTTTGAAGGCGGTCAGAATAGATTTATGAACATAAAGTAATGCAAACAATTTACAAACATAATAGATTTCTCCTTTCCCCTGCCTATCCTAGCTACAAGACTGTTATACTGCACTTTGACTACCACAAAATGTAGAGATCATTGTCAGCTGGGATGGCCTTAACAGGGATTTGACAAATTCATGAAGGACACATCCAACAGTGTCTAATGTTACATAATCATAATGGAAATTTCATTCATTCAAATGAAAGATTGCTCATAAGATATCAGCTCTAGTTGGGGCTGTCCTTAAAGAATATTCAGAAACTGCAGTTTGTTCAAAATGCACAGCCTGCATACTTTCAGGCTTCTGACACTAGGAGCACATAACACAAGTTTTGCAGATCCTGCATGGCTTACTAATTGGTTTCCAGGTCCAAGTTAAGGCATGGTTTTAGCCTATATAATACAGCCTCGTGTGGCCCAGAGTGGTAGGTGGCAGTATTGCAACCGAAACTCTCCCCACAACCTGAGTTCGATCCCAGTGGAAGCTGGTTCTCAGGTAGCCGGCTCAGGTCGACTCAGCCTTCCATCCTTCCGAGGTTGGTAAAATGAGTACCCAGCTTGCTGGGGGAAAGGTAATTACGACTGGGGAAGGCAATAGCAAACCACCCCGCTCTATAGTCTGCCAGGAAAACATCACAAAAGCGGCGTCTCCCCAGGGGTCACATGACTCAGTGCTTGCACAGGGGAACCATTCCTTTTTTAAGCCTATAATGCCCTCCATGACATGGCATCCAGATATCTACTGGACCACCTTCTCCAGCAGGTTTAGCTCAACCAATTAGATCTAGCAGCGAGAAATTGTTGAAAAACCCTCATTTTGGGGAGGTTTGGGGGCTGAGACAAGGAGGCAATGTTGCAGAGCCAACATTATTGAACAGCCTTCTGTTTTGTTGGCCTTTTCAAAGCTATGAAGACCCAGTTGTTTTAAACAGCCTTTCCCTGATTTGATTTGATTTGATTTGATTTGATTTGATTTGATTTGATTTGATTTGATTTGATTTGATTTGATTTGATTTGATCTTGCCATCGGTTCTATCCCAGATCACTCATGCACACGTGCACGCACACACACACACACACACACACACACACACACAGGAGTTTGGTTGCAATAAGCTTTACTTTGGATTCAGCAATTACAAGCACTGGCAGGCAGGGTCTGTGTGCCAATGTACACACAGTTTAGAGCAGCCCCACATCTCTTGGAAGCTTGTTTGTAAGATGTTTCCAGTGGCCAAACCCCAAAACAGCCAGCAAAAGCATACTCTGGCCACAGTAGACAGGTTGTCACCCAGTCGAGAATCAAAGTGACAGTGTTTCAGGAGTATGACAGTCAAAGGTTCAGATGAAACAAGGGAAACCAGGCTACCTGCAGCTCTTACATAGTGTCGATGCTGGTGATTACTGGGCAAGTTAGGCTTGTGTTTCTATATTTGTATTGGATATGCTTTATTTTGTATTTTTTTATGTGAGCTGCTGAGATTTGTTTGGTTTGATATGATAGCTAGGTAGCTAGAGATAGATGATAGATGATAGATGATAGATGATAGATGATAGATGATAGATGATAGATGATAGATGATAGATGATAGATGATAGATGATAGACAGATAGACAGATAGACATATATAGATATCAGCTGAAGGCTGAAGGCTGTTTCTTAAGAGCATTCCTGAAGATTATTTGACCCATGAATGATATATGGCCTTCCAGTAGATATCTGCTTGACCTCTTTAGGGAAAGGATGCTGGACAAGATGGGCCTTTGGCCTCAGCTAGCATGAGTCTCTAATCAAAATAGATTAGCAATTTCTTGGCAGCAAATACCATTCTCTTTCCAAGATACCGTACATATATGAATGGCAAATAAATTACTCAGTCTTTTCTCTTTATTAAGTTTTCCCTGTTGTTCAGCTCAGGTTTCAATACAATGATGTAGCATTTAGGGGAAAAAATACATCCTAATAAACCAGCACCAGAAGACAAGATGGAGAAGACCTCCACAGCCACCATGGCTTTTCCTCTGGTGCTCAGATAGGTTGGAACAAAGGACACCCACACACTGCAGAAGGCCAACATGCTGAAGGTGATGAACTTGGCTTCATTAAAGCTGTCAGGCAATTTACGAGCCTGGAAAGCCACAATGAAGCTGGCAATAGCCAAGAAGCCCAGGTAGCCCAGAATACAGTAAAACATGGAGACCGATCCTTCATTGCATTGCAGAATGATTTCTTCATTTACTGAATGCACATCTAACTCAGGGAACGGGGGATAGATTGACAACCACGCAGTACAAGTACCTGCTTGGAGAAGAGAGCAGGAAAGGACAATGGAAAGGGCTAGTCTTTTCCCCACCCATGCCCTCATCTTTGAACCAGGATTTGTGGCTAGAAATGCTAGAGAAACAAGGATGGTTTTGGCCAACACACAAGAAACTGCCACAGAGAAGATGATACCAAAAGCAGATTGTCTGAGGAGACAGGTCACTCTCCCAGGTTGTCCAAGAAAGAGCAAAGAGCAAAGGAAGCAGAGCAGAAGACAAACGAGGAGAGTGTAACTGAGATCCCGGTTATTGGCTTTGACAATAGGGCTATCTTTGTGCTTAACAAATGTTCCAAGCATCCATACTGTTACCAGGGAAAAAGAAATAGCAACTGAAGCTAAAGTGATCCCTAAAGGTTCTTCATAAGAAAGAAAGCTTATTCTTTTAGGGATGCATCTGTTTTTTTCATGGTTAGTATACTGATCTTCTGGGCATTTGTAACAATCCATATCTGAAAAAAAAAAGTCCCATTTTAGTGCTGATTCATGACTAAATCAATAAATGTAACAGGTAATAGCAATTGATAACCAAATTATTAATTGTTCATGCTTGACCATGCTTATACTTTTACTCATACTGAATGCAATACCTTGGTTTCAATTGTGTAATGGCCACATAATAATGCATTTTAATATGCTAAGGGCCACCTTTTTACAGATCAGATGCAATTTCAACAAATTAAGTTATAGCTAATTAAATCAAATGTACCTGTGATTGAAACTCATCCCAAGTAATTACCCTGATGCGTTAGACCATAGCTTTCCAAAGTGTGTGTCGCGACACACTACTCTGTTGCCTGCGGTGCCCTGGTGTGTCGCACGCAAACCTGGAAGCGCTCATGGGGGGAACCATAATGAGTGGCACCCCCACCGCTGTTCCTGCACTGATTGGCAGGGGTGCCACTCCTTACAGTTCCCCCCATCAGCACTTCGAGGTTTGCATGCAACACACCAGGACACCGCAGGCCGCTGCCGTTGGTGTGTGTCACCAACATGAAAAGTTTGGAAAGCTCTGTGTTAGACTATCCACAGCCAAGAAATTTCTATGAAAATGATATTCAATTCATATATCAGTTCAAAGGCTGCATTTTCAAAACAAAGGAATGCACAGACCAAAAAAGAAAGTTGATATGTCCAACCCAATATATGTACATTATTGTAATTAAAAGTGAATGTTTATTTATTTATTAATTTATTATTTCAATTTATTCCCCGCCCATCTCCCCTGCAAGCGAGTCTGGGCGGGTTACAACAATTAAATGTTAAATGTTAAAGAATGTTAAAGAGATAAAGATAGAGATAGAGATCGATAGCATTCACTTTTAATTTGTGTGTGTTTGTATGTGTCTGTGTGTGTATAGCTTTTGCTTCTCCATGGTATTTTTTTAAATAACCTAATGTATTGATTTCCTTATATATGTTCAATGCACAAAAATGAACCAACTTCCACATCACTTTTTAAAATTGCAAATTGATGCATCCATTTGAGCAAAAGAATTTGAAAAGATGAGAAATCAAAGAAACTAAAGAAAGAATTTTGGGAATTCCTGACAAATATGATTTCACATCTACTATGAGGCTACGGCACAATCAGTAAGATTTGCATTAGAATGTTTGCTGAATATCAGTCTTTTGGAGTGGACTTCCAGGGGTTTGGCAAACTAGCACATCCCCGGATGAGTGGAGACAATGACTGCGGTAAAGACAAAAGAACCAAGAAGTAGACCAGTCCTATTGAAACTCTCTGGATAAGGAGAGGACAAACAAGTTGAGGTAACTGAGATCCTGGTGATGATGGAGCCTTTTAAAGGACACTGGGTTTCCTAACCTTACTTTCTAATCACTTTTGGAAATTACCTACTTAACTATCTTAAGGCTATTAGAGATCTTTGAAATGACAATTTTGAAAAGCCACCTGGTGAGTTTACCTTCATTCTTGAATAAAAGAAAAATAATATAAGCTTAAGAATTTAAGGAATTGGAAATAAATAGCAAAAAGCTATATAAGACTCTGACGTAAGAAAGATACAAACAAATTAAGGGACCAGACAAATTTGGAATATTAGGACTTTTACAAAGGATTTTGGAAATAATCATATAAATTAACAGCTTTTCATGGGAACTAAATTGTTTTGTCTATCCTAAGTCAAAACAGAAATTCAAAACTTTATGATTTCAGAAATTGGACACTAGAGGGAACTAAAGATTCCAGGTAGAAAAGGAAAATAAAGTGAAAGTTTGCTGTTTGTTTTTGGTTAGTACTGGAATTTACAAAATGGCACAAAATGTTATGACATTTGAAATACTTCAGGAGCTTTTTGAAGAATGGTGTCAGAAATTAGCAGCTACAATGTCTGCAATGATGTCTGCTTCTATGGATAGACTATGTCCAAAGTTTGTTTATTTATTTTATTTATTTATTTATTTATTGGATTTATCACCGCCCAACTCCCCCTAGGGGGACTCTGGGCGGTTTAAAACAGATTTAACATCATTAATATACATTTATAAATAAAATAACATACACAATAAATAATAATTTAAAATATAATAAATAAGATGGAATCCAAAGGCAGAGTATTCTTAAGTTTATAAAAAGGGCTCCTCGGAGCAAATCTTAGGTGCTAGCCATCTCCAGGTATCTCCAATCTCCTTCTGACCCCAAGCATGTTAATGAAGGAATGACAGATGTGAAAGATAATATTTTGAGAGATTTACAGGATAAAGAGATGAAACAAATTTTGCCTCATGTAGAAATATTAGAACGAGAAATACTGATTTTTTTTTTAAAAAAAACTGGATTATAAGAGAAAGACAACTAAAGTGGAAACACAAATGACAAGCCAAGATAATGACCTGGATAAGGACTATCTACTGGATATACAAAAGAAGTTGGTTAAAGCCTTGAAAATTAAAGTGGAAATACAAATGATAAACCAAGAGAATGACATGGATAATGACTTTTTATTGAATTTACAAAAGAGGTTTGCTAATGCCTCAAAGAAGCCTTTGGGGTGGGAAAAATAAAAATTGAAGAGAGATTAAATTCTACAACAACATCTGAATCAATTAAAGATCAAGATTGTTAGAAGTAAAAGGAATATAAAATTGGTTTGTTTGACCAAGGTTAAAATAAAATGTTTCCATAAAGCTCTGCTAACCCTTTATATACTTTTTGCTGATACCAGGACTGAAAAGCTGATGGTTTATGGATTTGCATATAGATAAGGGACAGATTATGGGAATAAGAGATAGTTGTTTGTAACCTTAGAGAGGGTGAAGAGTTACTAAGTTTGTTTATACTTGTGATGAAAATTGGAAGATACTTCTTTAAATATTCCTTTTCTTTTTCTTACTTTCTTACTTTCTTACTTTCCTTTTCCTTTTCCTTTTCCTTTTCCTTTTCCTTTTCCTTTTCCTTTTCCTTTTCCTTTTCCTTTTCCTTTTCCTTTCCTTTCCTTTTTCTTTTTTCTATCTCTCTTTTTTCTCTGAGTTTAATTTGTATTTGCTTTCACTATTGTAATCAAATTTTTCAATAATAATTATGCTGAAATTTAATTATTTTTGTGATCTATTCAGAGTCCCAGTATTTACTTCTTACAAGGTTTAATAACTAACACTTTCCCCCTTGATCTTCTAGTCAAATTTAGAATGAAATCGTAATGAATACACACTCTTAATATCCATCTAGCCAAATTGTTAGTAGTTGTGTGAAAACTTGTCATTTAGTAGTAACCCAAACCATTTTTTCTCCCTAGAATGGACTGATCCAAGCAGTCCAGAGATAGTTATTGAATTAAGGAGAGGGGGCTGAAATGAATCTATATAATGAGCAAATTTAAAGAATTTCAACACTTACCTATCTTGTCTGAAACCTTCCCTAATGAACATGGAACACAATCATAGCAGCAGAATTTCTTTCCTTCACTCTTTCTCTTCTGATAACCAGGTTGACAATTTTCATTACACATTGAAATGGGAACAACCTACCAAATAAATATATATTTAAAAAATTGCCATGCAAAGCGTTGGGTTTCTTCAAGAACTTTCAGTTGCTACACTAAAATAAAGACATGATCTTTTCATCCCAAAGAAAACATGGGCAAGTTCAATACTGAATGAAGGCACCACATTTTTTTATCACATCATCATACTACATTTCATTTTTTTTTAAAAAAAAAAAAAAGTAAGATGAATGTTATTTCTGTTTCTGATCTGCTGGATTTTATTGAGTCATGTGAACGGAAAAGCAAATTTCGAATTTCAATGAGCCCATATGAGATTGTTCCACCAACAGTCACTGAAACCATACCTGATTGAACCATCTGTGCCAAACAATCAGGTCCTCATTAATATTTAATTCTTTTCCTTCAGGTGCATCTGGATCCACTCTTCCAATTTTCACCCGCTGGAAGGAGGTGTTAGGAAAGGTGACCAAGTTCATGATGTCGAATCCACTTTCTATTTCCTTTCTTTGATTAAAGGAAATTGTTTCTCCAGCAGAGTTGTTGAATGAGATGTTTTGAAGGAATGGGTGGAGCTATGTGATTTGGAGAATGAAACAATTAAAAGGAAAAAAGAGTGAAATACAGTGAAGATCTACTGTTACTATAATCTCATCTGATCTACTGTTAATGTAATTTCATCTGATACTCCAAACACAAAGTTTGGAATTTCAAATCAGATTGCAGATGAACTATTTAGCCATGTGTCTATGAAGGTTCTCAGTCATCCAGGTGGAATTGTCTGTAGCTTGAATCATGTCAACTGGATTTCTATTTTCTCAGTGGAAACGTTTCGCTCCTTATCCAAGGAGCTTCTTCAGTCTGAGCAAAGTTAGTAAGGGAATCCTTAAATATGTTTCTAGGTGGCTGTGTGACCTTGCACCTGGGGCTAGGTCATGGTTATTTTGAGATGTTATTTATAAGTCCCTATATCATCTAAAGGAGGATCATTAAGATTACCATGCTGCTGTTGAGCTTGCGAAATGGTCTTAATCTTCCTAGGCACAGAAGACAAAGCAGGAAGGAAAATAGGTGAAAGATTGTGCCTGAGGCCCCCACCTCTATTCAAGGAAGGATTTTCCAAGTTGGCATAAATGGATTCCTTGACCCCTCTCTCAAACCACCTATCTTCTCTGTCTAAAATGTGAACATTAATGTCCTCAAATGAGTGTCCTTTTTCCTTTAGTTGAAGATAAACTGCTGACTCTGGTCCTGTGGTGTTACTTCTCCTGTGTTGGGCCATCCTCCTGTACAAAGGTTGTTTGGTTTCTCCAATGTAGAGTTCAGAGCACTCCTCACTGCACTGGATTGCATAAACTACATTGCTTTTCTTGTGTTTTGGAGTTTTGGAGTTTATTTAGCCATGTGCTACACAGTGGCAACAAACATGGTAAGCATTTAAAAACTAAGACTTCACTGTATGGTCACTTTCCCCTCAGCCAATCATCATGCCCCAGTAAGTGCTCAGAAAGCTAAATGGAAGGTACATTCCAATTACTGGAAGAAATGTACATCATAAAGCCATTATGAATAGACCAGATGTTCATCTCTGTTTCATCAGTTGTTTCTTTACATTGTGTAGGGTATTTTAAGGGAATGTAGAGCTGATCTTGAGAATGGTAAGAGTAAGGAAGAAACAAAGAAGAAATTACAGAAAGGAAGCCTGAGAAAGAGAGGGCGTGGTGGCTCAGCGGGTAAGACGCCAGGCTTGTCGATCGGAAGATCGTAAGTTCGGAGGTTCGAGTCCCTAGCCCCACGTGACGGAGTGAGCTCCCACACTAGCCTCAGCTCTTGCCAACCAAGCAATTCGAAAGCATGCAAATGCAAGTAGATGAATAGGTACCACTTCGGTGGGAAGGTAACAGCATTTCACATACGTCATGCCGGCCACGTGACTGTGGAAGCGCCTTTGGACAATGCTGGCTCTTCGGATAACAAATGGAGATGAGCACCGGCCCCTAGAGTCAGACACGACTGCACAGGTGTGCGGGGGGAACCTTTACCTTTACCTAAGCCTGAGAAAGGAACGCAATATCATCTTGCCTTAATGTGATTTAGTATAACAAAGATGCCAGAGGAATTTGGGCAGGCTTTCAAGATTGTGTTATTCTACCCTACTATAATAACAGACATTCCTAACAGCATTGTTAATAACAATGCTAATAACAGCATTGACTGTTCCTGGAATTGGCCTACCTCAAAGGATTGAATTCACACTCAGAAGCTTCATTCCATTTCAGTCCCTCCTTAATGGCTCACTCCTTCCTTCTGCCTTTATTTATAACTTCATAGCCACCCATCTCAAAATATGACTTTGAGAGATTCATGAATGTCTTTCTCATACATTTTCCAAGATCAGCTCTACATTCCTTTAGATGTATAATCTAATTTGCTCTAATCTATCCACTGAAGATGCATTGTTGCATGAAAGTTACCTGCCATGATTGAAACTGTTGTAATGAAGATCTTTTACATCCCACCCAATCTCTTTGGTTGGATCTGAGTAAGGAAAGAGCATTCAAAGCATGTGCCACAGCATAAACAGCATTATAGATACTGTAGCTGTGTCCAGTCATCTGTGTCTCAAAAAGAGGTCCAGGAAGATTTTCCAGACTGTCCTCTCCAGTACATGTATCATTGTCTGTCATTACCCCCAGATGATCAGGAAACAAACAGTTAAAAGCTTGTTCCCATACATCCTTAATAAATCCATCTCCTTGAGTCCAAGAAGGTTTTATGACTCGAAGAAATTTCTTGAACCCTAGAAGTTCTCTTGAGTGAATTGTAAAGGAAATGGCACCATGGAACAACAATTGGCTGTTCCAACTTCTTTGCATTCCTGTTAACACAAAGTCAATCTGGGCAGTCATGATCCACACCTTTCCAAATGATACATGTTCCTTCATTTGAAGATTAAGTAGAAATGTAACAGCAGTCAGCCATAACATTTGTAAAGATTCTCCATAGATGATAAATGTACTAATTCTGTTATCTGTTAAGGGGACATATATATCTAATGCTGTTTCAAATATTTCTTTCACATTATCCCAATGAGCTAATTGTGGAATTCTCTGTATACAAGCTGAACAGATTCCATTTTGGGAAAGCAATAGTTCCATGATCTGTAAGAAATGTTCTCCATTGTTATTATCAACAGCAAAGATTCCAACCCATGTCCACCTGAAATGTTGAAGAAGTTGGATAATCCCAGCATATTGTTTAGATTCACTTGGAACCATGCAATAAAATGATGAAGTCTGGGTTCTGTGAATGTCTTGGGGGACAAATGAACCATATGTGAGCTAAAGAAAGGAGTTAGGAAGAAGAAGAAGAAGAAGAAGAAGAAGAAGAAGAAGAAGAAGAAGAAGAAGAAGAAGAAGAAGAAGAGAAAATCAGATAAAATACCAAAAACAGGAGATAGAACAAATAATGTAGAACCAATAGAACAATCAACAAACACTCCAGATGATGTCAAATCATTTAATTAATGCACTTTGGAAGAACTTGGTTTTCACCATTTTCCAAAGAATAATCAATTATGGGCCAAGTTTCATCTCCAAAACCCTTCGCTTCACAGAAATGGTGAACAAAAAAGAGCATCTTCCAGGACTGAATTGGATGGGTCAATTTTGGTTGGAACAGCTGGTCCTGAAGATTCCTAAGTCCTAAGCCATATAAGGTTGCATAGGTTAAAATCAGTACTGTGAACTGCACCTGCAAGTCAGTGCAGGGTGTGTAGCACTGGTATAGTGTGCTCCTAGAGCCAGTAAATAGGTAGTCTGCTTCATTTTGCACCAATTGCAGCTTCTGGGTGATCTTCAAATGTAGTCCTATGTAAGTCACATTGCAGTAGTCCAACCTTGAGATGAGGACTTTACCTCTGCCAGGTTGAGATTATGTGTTTATAATTACTCTTCTAATAAGTATGCTTATACCTCCTTTTTAAACACAAGATACTGTAGTTATAAAAGTAAAGTGCATAGTTTTCCTTTTCTACTCCAGATCCTACCTGTGGAATCTTGTAGAAATCTATAATGTCTCCCATATATGAAGAAGTTGCAGAACCCAGCCCTCCAACGATGGCTATGAGGTTTTTCTTAATGTCGCATTTATAATTGGGGACAAATCTCTGTGATTTGAAAAGCAAATCCAGGGTGGTTCGATAGGTCATCCTTGCATCATAGTAGCTGTCGTAGATGTGGAACCCAAGGGTGACATTGGGCAAGATCTGGGGATTCTCATTGATTTCTTTGACAGCAAAGGCCAAGGCAATAGCATGCTGGTAGTATTTTGTTATCACACTGTAAATAGAGTCATTTCAAATTTTCAAAAGTAATTCTACAATGCCTCAAAGAATTTTTTCCCAATATTTTTTTGTCTCTAAGTAAGTCAGTGATTTGTATTTCTAAGTGATTTCAATTGTCAGAACATTTATAGGTTTTTTTCTAAATTTGCCATGCGTTATTTAGGACAAGATATAATTTGGAACTTGCATCATACTTTTCAATACCTACACTTATGTCTTGGAAACATCCTGAAAAAAGGCATTTTCAAAAAGGGTCCCTCCTTGTGAGGGAGATGGGTGGGATATAAACGTGATAGATAAATAAATAAATAAATAAATAAATAAATAAATAAATAAATAAATTTTCTAAGGGTTAATATCAATGCTTGGAATGGAGTGAGAGGTCATACCTTCTGGCTCCTCTTCGGAGAATTTGAACCCCTTCCTTCTTCCTTCCTTCCTTCCTTCCTTCCTTCTTTCCTTCCTTCCTTCCTTCCTTCCTTCCTTCCTTCCTTCCTTCCTTCCTTCCTTCCTTCCTTCCTTCCTTCCCAGTTTAAGCTTAAATTTTAAATATTAAAGATCCAAGCATTCAACTGACATTTAATTCTAGGATGGGGTTGGGGGGTATTGTTAGAATCTCTGTTTCTTAGTTGTTGTGGTTGTCTTCCTTATCCAGAGCCCTATTTCTGAAAGTTCTAAAATAAGCTTCACTGTTATATTAAAACATATGAATCTCAAATCTATTAGAGGAGAAATAGGGTAACAGTAAAGAAAACACAAAACAAATGCAACCTAACTTTTAAGTGATAATAAACCTGAAAAAGAAGGAGACTGTCATAGAAACTACAAAATAACCAGAGCTCTGATCTCAAACCAATAAATGTAAATTAGTATTGCTTATCAAAACATGAACTGATAAAAATATTCACATTACACTGGTTAGTTTTTGTTACATCTGTATATTCATGGCCTATTCCCTTATCTGAATTCAGTTGTCAAGTTTGCAAATTTTTATGACCTTGTTACTTGCATTTAGAAAGCTAATTACCCCTTCATGACTTTCATTGAAGTCTGAGCTGGGTTTAGTAGAGTATTGAGCAGAGTATTCTAAAAGAAGATAATCTTGACTTTTGCAACTTTCAATTACCTTAATTTCTCCAACATGTTCCTCAGTGGATATAATATACAGATTTCTCATTCAAATACTGTCTAACATATAAAGAGAAGAAGAGGAAGGAGAAGGAGAAGGAGAAGGAGGAGAAGGAGGAGAAGGAGGAGAAGGAGAAGAGTTTTAAAAAGGGAGGTGAGAACATTAAAACATCACAGGAGAATTGTGTCCACTTCTATTGATATCATTTTTAAAAAGTCAACATGCAAAGAGAGATCTAAAACAAACAAAAAATCTTTTCATCTTATGAGACAGCTGTTACTTCTACAAATAATTCTTTATGATTTAATAGATCTGTGTATCTAGTAACTCAATTTTGGCTCCTTTTTTTTTTTAAGACTCACTCTCCCCACCCTCACATCATGTCCCAAAATTGAAACAACCTAACTAAGTCCACCCTCCCATATTTCCCTCAATTCACTGTGATCTTTCTAACATCAAGTGATGCACATAGGAAAAATAGAAATGCCTTACTCTGGAATTCCAAAAAAATTCTGAAAAGGGTGATCCTTGAACAAAACCTCATTAAAATGGTAAATGATCTGAGAAGACATTCCACCAATGATGAAGTCACCTGGTTGGAACCACTCATGTGGAACAGGGATGGGATCACCTGTAGAACATGTCAAAATATCAACTTTGATCAAGAGGATCAGAAACAGCAACATCTAGGCAGCAAAATGTAAAATCCAGACCAGCAGTGTGCCTTAAATCATCTATTCTCTATTCACACTTGAATCAATATACCTCTCAAGACCTGTCAATGCATCCAGATAAATGCAAATCCTACATATTAGCCAACATTTTAAGATTAATCTTAAAATTGGCTGACAAAATGGAGTAAGCTGCAGGGTAGGGAGGAGAAGTAGAAGGTTAGAAAAGGCACTGAAAGAGCCCTCTCTGCCTCCTCCTTCTAACTCTCTGTGGCACAGAGGTTCATTTATAAGCATTTTCACAGTAATTAATTGAATGCTTTATTATTTCTAAAGTCTTTTGGAAATGTCTGGAGCTTTATCTATACAAACCAATTATAATTATCTGAATAATTCTAGAGAGTGAGATAATTCTCCCTTAAAGGTATTAGCCGCTTCCCTACCAGCCTTCCAAGTCCTTAAAACATGATTTTCCCATCAACCTTGGGGATCTCATGGGAACAAGGAGCTTGCGAGATGGTTGTATTGTGCGTAGGAAGTTGCTCATTCTCCTGAAGTCTTGGTTTTATTTGTGATTAATTTGTGGTTTCAATAGTGGCTATATTTGTTTTTAACTATCTCTCTTGTTGTATGCCACCCAGAGTTTTGCTTGTGAGATTGGAAGCTATATAAATTTGCTAAATAAATAAATTGCTAAATAAATAAATAAAATTAGTTTTTCAGTATTTTTATGATGAGTGGCTCCAGTAGCAAAATAAAGAAATTAAATTAGATTGAAATGGTTTTAATTTTGGCTGACTTATAAATTTCATCATCATGAGATTTATGAACATATTGATGCATGATTTTTGGAGAGACAGTTTGGCCTAGTGGTTAAGGTACCAGGCTAGAAACCAGGAGACTGTGAATTCTAGTCCTGCCTTAGGCACAAAGCCATTGGGTGATCTTGAGCCAGTCAGTCTCTCTCAGCCCTTGGAAGGAGGCAATGGCAGATCACTTCTGAAAAACCTTGCCAAGAAAACTGCAGGGACTTGTCCAGGCAGTCTCTGAGACACTATTGAACAGATTTAAAAATGTATGATTTATAAATTAAATCATCCATTTTGATAAAAATATAGGTTTATAGTCATAGGTATAGGTATAATTTCTCAGTGGTTAGGAATTGTGTTTATATGGTTGTCTGTGTGTATATGTACGCACAGACTCATATACATACAGAAATTTAGAATTTAGTTGCTATAAAGTAGTATTCTGATCATAATTAGAGTACTGAGGATAGTCTTCAAAGCCTTCTAGAAAACATGATTATGTTTTTCAATTAGGAACACATGGAATTTTCTTTCAAAAGGAATTTTGAACGGAGGCCTTCCAGTCAGTCACTGATGCCCTAGTCATCTCCCATAATGACTATTGCAATGCACTCTTCATGGGTCTACCCTTGAAGAGTATGTGGAAGCTACAGCTGGTTCAAAATGTGACTGTGTGAGCAATTTTGGGTGCCCCAAGTATGGCACATGTAACAACTTTGCTGCGGGTGCTGCATTGGGTGCCAGTTTGCTTCTGGGTACAATTCAAGGTGTTGGTTATTACCTTTAAAGCCCTACATGGCATGGGTCCAGGTTACCTAAGGGACCGTCTCATCCCCATGACACCGACCCATCCCATCTGATCATGCAGAGAGGGCATGTTGCAGACTCCGTCTATGAAAGAATGTTGATTGGTGTGTCCCAGGAAGAGAGCCTTCTCCACTGTTGCCCCTGCCCTACGGAACACTCTTCCCCCAGAGGTGAGGCAGGCCCCCACTCTCCCGGCCTTCCAGAAAGGGGTGAAGACTTGGCTTTGCCATCTCGCGTGGGGTGTGAGGAGGGGTAACCAAACCTGGGGGTGGTTAGCATCCTGAAGATGCTCCCATAAATTTAGAACCTTTTTACCATCTATGTCTTGGAATATATTATTTATTTAAGAATATTGTTTTGTTGTATTTTAACCAGCATCTATTCTTGTTATATTGTAAACTTGTCGTGGCTAGGTGAACAATGATGCTGAGCCCCAAAGATAAGCTCTAGATCTTTATTCTCTACCTTACACAGAATCTTATCAAACTAAGCCACCAGAACAGTTCACTGGGAAAAAACCCCAAGCACGCTAAGGCAGGCACGGCCTGATTCTCTTGGATGGCTGCCCAAGGCCTTCCATGCTATGACGGCGCTTCTCACCCTAGAAAGTGCCCACTCCTTCTTCTCTTGTGATCTCCATAACACTACCATTTCCCTCAGAGACATTCCATAACAAAACTGCCCAGAGTCGTTTTTTGAGTGAGATGGGCAGTGATCAAATTTGAAATATAAGTAAATAAATAAATAAATAAATTTCAGTAATGAAATGAATGGATTGTTGCTCAAATTAGTTGTTAGGTGTGACTCGGTCCAAGTCAGTAAGTCAGTAAGTCAGTAAGTCAGTAAGTCAGTAAGTCAGTAAGTCAGTAAGTCAGTAAGCTGCCTGACTCTCAACAGCTCTGGGTTGCTCACAACAATAAAACAAATAAATTACAATAAAACTTAAAAAATAAAGAAAAAAAGATGGCAAGTGCAATGAAATGAGGGGTCTCATTCTCTGTCGCCAAAGGCTTGGGTGAAGAGCCAGGTCCTCATGGCTCTTCTAAACAACAGCAGAATGGGGGCCATCTGGGTCACTTTTGTACATTTCAAAAACTTTTAGCAATCCTTTGAACTCCCATTTTGTTCAAGCATCTTCTAAATATATTTTCCCCATTGGCTGTTGTGGGTCTTCCGGGCTGTGTGGCCGTGTTCTGGAAGTTGTGGTTCCTAACGTTTCACCAGCATCTGTGGCCAGCATCTTCAGAGGGCAGGAGCACAGATAGAAGCAAAATCTCTGTGCCCAGGTAGAGTGGCAATGTTCTATTTATAGAGCTAAATTATAGAATTAAATTAAATTAAATTAAATTAAATTAAATTAAATTAAATTAAATTAAATTAAATTAAATTAAATTAAATTAAATTAAATTAAATTAAATTAAATTAAATTAAATTAAATTAAATAATATAAATTATTAGCTCTATAAATAGAACATTGCCACTCTACCTGGGCACAGAGATTTTGCTTCTATCTGTGCTCCTGCCCTCTGAAGATGCTGGCCACAGATGCTGGCGAAACGTTAGGAACCACAACTTCCAGAACACGGCCACACAGCCCGGAAGACCCACAAGAGCCATCGAACTCCGGCCGTGAAAGCCTTCGACAATATATTTTCCCCATTGTTTTACCACCCAATCCAAGACACTGCAATTAGGATGACTAGTAGTATCACCTCAAGAGTCACTTTGAGGTGGCAAATTCACCCTACAATATTAAACCACTGCTTACCATGGTAGTCTTCGACTTATGATTGCAATCAGCACTGGAATTTCTGTCACTAAGCAATGTGGTTTTAAAATGCGACCACAACCCTTAGCAATGGCAATCCCTGCAGTTCCAGTTGCCATTGTTGACTGAATCACACAGTTATTATGCAAGGCAAATTCCTGCCGGCTTCCCACAAAAAAGTTAGTGGGGAATCTGGCAGGTAAGTGGCTGCTCTCAGGTGGGGGAGGGAGCTGGAGGCTGTATAGGGGTAAAAGGGAGGGTCAGGGGTGCGCAAAGGTGTGAGGGTGTGCGCAAGAGATGTATCGCAGGTTGGGGAGAGGGTCTGGGGGGAGGGGGTGAGCAAGAGGCATGATGTGGGTCAGGGAGAGTGTGTGGGGTGTACAAAGGTGCAAGGGGGTGCATGAGAGGCATTGTGCAGGTCAGGGAGGTTGTGTGAGGGTGAGGGGTACATGAGAGTTGTGGCATGGGTTGCGGAAGATATGCAGGGGTGCATGAGGGTGCGAGGGGGTGCGTGACAGGTATAGCATGGATTTAGGAGGGTGTGCAAAGGTGCATGAGTGGCAGGTGTGGTGTGAGCGCAGAGGGGCTGGGGAAGGGTGCGCGGGTGGGGAAGATTTACCCCAGTGACTTGTGACCTTCCCTGCTGGCTTCCCCATTGGCATTCAGGGGAAGGTTGCAAATGGCAATCACGTGATCGCAAGGCACTGCAACTGGTCGTAAGTGCAAACAGGTGGCCAAGTGCCTAGAACATAGCTTTCCAAACTGTGTGTCGTGACACTTTAGTGTGTCACAACACACAGTTTGGTGTGCTGCAACACAACGTGGAAGCGGCAGCGGGGGTGTGCACGGCGGCAGCGCGGCGGCATGCATGGCAGCAGTGGTGTGCACGGTGGCGGCAGCAATGACGGCAGTGGCACGCCATCAGCACTTCCACATTTTAGCGGAGGCCACTGCTGCCACCATACACACCCCTGCCGCCGCGCGTCCCCCGTGCACGCCCCCACACGTGCCACCACGCCGCCACCGCTGCCACCGTTGGTGTGTCACCAATGGCAGCACTTTGGAAGGCACTGGCCTAGAAGATGATCACATCACCACAGGGGTGTTGGGTGGGCCAGAACTCCAAGGACCAGTCGTAACCACCATTTGTTCAGTGCCATCATAACACTGAATTTCTCTTACATGGCAAGCTATTCGAAATATCCATGAGCCAAAACTGAGAATGTGAACCAAATAGAATTCCTAAGAGAGCGTGTTCCATTGTGTGAAAGAATGTCTTCTCATACAAGCCAGAAAGGTACGTCTCCAATTAAAATAAGCATATATTAGAAGATGGGAACTTCCACTTGTCATATAGTTTTAGCATAATGCAGAAGCTGACACTCATGTTACAAAAAAGGAAAACAAAATTATTTTTATGTTAGGCAGGAGCTGATCATATGTGCTTAAATATCCTATCACTCACATAAATAGTTCTCCTGATCCAATTTAACCCTCAGGCAACATAGAATTTCATGCATTTATGGAAGTATTAAAGTCCAAGCCATCACATGGGATCCCCAGATAATGTAAAATCTGTTTTTCCATGTTTCAATCCATTCATTGTAATCTTTCTACATTTTCAAGATACAAAAGAGGAAAAAAAGAACTTTACATTGGAACTCCCCAAAAACTTCTGAGAACGATAGTTCTGAAAAGAAAGTTCATTAAAATGGTAAATAACTATAGACGCCATCCCACTGTCAGGTACCACTCATGTACGATATCATTTCTGGGACATCTCGTAGAGTTCACTCTGAGGAATGGGAATATGAAGAGAAGTAACATCTTGAAAGCTAAAACTTTCTACAGTATCTGGACTTCACAATATCTCTCTGACTTAACATGAAGACCAAGGGAGCAAAATAAACATTGTTGTTGTTGTTGTTCAGTCGTTTAGTCATGTCCGACTGTTTGTGACCTCATGGACCATAGCATGCCAGGCCTTCCTGTCCTCCACTGTCTCCCGGAGTTTACTCAAATTCACGTTTGTTACATCAGTCATACTAACTAACCATCTCATTTGCTGCTGTCCCCTTCTTCTTTTGCGTTCAGTCTTTCCCAGCATCAGGGTCTTTTCCAGTGAGTCCTCTCTTCGCATTAGGTGGCCAAAGTATTTGAGCTTCAGCTTCAGTATCTGTCCTTCCAATGAGCAGTCAGGGTTGATTTACTTTAGGATTGACTGATTTGACCTCCTTGCAGTCCAAGGGACTCTTAAGAGTCTTCTCCAGCACCACAGTTCAAAAGCATCAATTCTTCGGCGCTCAGCATTCCTTATGGTCCAACTCTCACAGCCATACATTACTACTGGGAAAACCATAGCTTTAACTATGGTGGTATCATTTAACTAGGGTGGTATCGTCTGCATATCTGAGGCTGTTGATATTTCTCCCGGCAATCTTAACTCCAGCTTGTGATTCATCCAGCCCGGCATTTCTCATGATGTACTCTGCATAGAAGTTAAATAAGCAGGTTGATAATATACAGCCTTGTCATACTCCTTTCCCAATTTTGAACCAATTGGTTGTTCTATGTCTGGTTCTAACTGTTGCTTCTTGACCCACATACAGGTTTCTCAGGAGACAGGTAAGGTGGTCTGGTACTCCCATCTCTAAGAATTTGCCAGTTTGTTGTGATCCACATAATCAAAGGCTTTAGCGTAGTCAATGAAGCAGAAGTAGATGTTTTTCTGGAACTCTCTTGCTTTTTCCATGATCCAGCGAATGTTGGCAATCTGACCTCTAGTCCCTCTGCCTCTTTGAAACCCAGCTTGCACTTCTGGTAGTTCTCGGTTCACATACTACTGAAGCCTAGCTTGTAGGATTTTGAGCATAACCTTTCTAGCATGTGAAATGAGCGCAATTGTACAGTAGTTTGAACATTCTTTGGCATTGCCCTTCTTTGGAATTGGAACGTAAACTGACCTTTTCCAATCGTGTGGCCACTATTGAGTTTTCCAAATCTGTTGGCATATTGAGTTTATTGATTGAATTAATTTTATTGCCATGTGCCAATGCATCTCTTAAGGATAATATAGGTAGTCCTCGTTTAGCAATCACAACTGGGACCAGCAACTTGGCTATTAAGGGAAGTGGTCGCCAAGTGAAACCGCCAGTGTGCTTATGACCTTACTTCAGCTTTCCTTTGCTTTACATACCTGCAAAGGTCATAAATGCGAGGATTGGTCATAAATTACTTTTTCATCACTGTCTTAACAGTGAACGGTTGCAAAATGAGTCAGTCATTAAATGAGGACTATCTGTACATCAATATTATTTTTTACATTTATTCCTCTTGCTTCTAGCAGGAATATAAAGGCCTTGCAAAAACTTGTTGAAATTCTGAAAATACACATTTAACTCTGTCCCCAAAGTTGGAAAAGACAACAGTAGAGTCTTAGTAAACATGATTTGGAGCAATGGTAGTGACACAGCTTTTTCTACCTCTTTCTCCTATTTGCGTTTTTCCAAATAGGGAACAGGACAAGTTCAATAAGTATTTTCAAGTTCACTCTTTCCATGTCTCTACCATTTTCTCCAAATGTTTACAGCTTTGAACAAGAGAACAAATTACACTAATTGCCATAATTCTAGAGGGCAGATAATTATTCCGTCAGTATTTTCTCTATGAATGGCTGTGATCCTTAAAAAAAGAAGAATTCACTATTTTGCCTTCTTTTGGTGACATTACAAGTGGGAAGATGTTCAGAAATTCATATTTTCATTCCAAAATCTAAAACATCAACATGATTTGAAAAACAGTATTACAGTGAAAAGTCTATTGAAGGATCAGATCTTTAACTCAGTTAACACATTCTGAATATTTATTCACCTTGAATTAATGCATTACTTATTTATTTATTTATTTATTTATTCATTCATTCATTCATTCATTCATTCATTCATTCATTCATTCATCAAATTTTGCCACTGCCCATCTCTCCCCCAAGGGAGTGTTTTATAATAAAAACACTTATAAACACCTCTGGGTGTTTTATAATATAAATAAAACACTAAAATATAGTAATACATACATAATATCAAATACAAATATAGAATAAAAATATAAAATAAAATCCAGATGGCAATGACAGTTTTAATGCTGATCATGTATATCTAAGGCCGTCTTAGGGCCCCAGCCATCCCCAGGAGTGGCTGCTTCTCCTCCCGCACCAAGTAGCTGGCAAAACCAGGTCTTCAGTTGTTTTCGGAAGGCCATAAGAGATGGGGCCTGCCGTACCTCTGGGGGAAGGATATTCCAGAGGGTGGGAGCTGCTGCAGAGAAGGCCCATTTCCTGGACCCTGTCAGATGAAATTCTCTTACAGACAGGGTCTGCAACATGCCCTCTCTGCATGATCGGGTGGGACAGGTCGATGTAATGGGGACAAGACAGTCCCTCATGTAGCCTGGACCCATGCCATGTAGGGCTTTAAAGGTGATAACCAACACCTAGAATTGGAGCCAGAAGCAAAGTGGTACCCAGTGCAGCTCATGAAGCAACGGTGTTACGTGTGCTGATCTTGGGGCACCAAGAATTGCCTATGCAGCTGCATTTTGGACCAGCTGTAGCTTCTGGATACTCTTCAAGGGTAGCCCCATGCAGAGAGCATTACAGTAGTCTATATGGGAGATGACCAGGGCATGAGTGAACATGCGAAGGGCTTCACAGTCCAGGAAAGGGTATAACTGGTGCACAACATTATAAGTAGACTTCTTCTTTGTCCCAATGCAGTGCAGCCTAGAAATGACAACAAAATTCTGAGCTCTTTCACATAAGCACAGTTTCCAAATTATGAACCATTGAACAGACCCCACCACAAAGATTGAATTCTCTTCAAGGCACAATAGCTGACGAAGAATTTAGAGAAACTAAACATTCCAGGTATTAAGTGGGATGGTAAACTTCTTTTTCCTTAGGTGTGTTCAAGCTGAGACTACACAGGCATCATTAGGAGATGAATCTGCCCATCCTGGATGATCTGGGAGAGATGATCTGCTGAGGGTCCCATCCCCCTAAGGAGATAAACATGCAGGGACCCAAAGTCTTCTCAGTGGTGGCACCCCTGACATATAATAATTTGCCCTTATATATATGGAATGCTACAACTCCAATGAGATTCTGCAGAACAGTACAATGGGAGAGAATATTTGGGGGAATGCCAGTTTCTGTATTTGTAATATTTTTGTGACCACAAGCCAATTTTTGGACTAGTTCTGAGATCAGAAACAACTTTATTAATAAAAAATCATAAACCATTTGGAATAAATAAAATCTTACCTACTTGACTGACATACAGATTTCAGACCTGTTCCAGATTTTACAGAGCTGAATCTGCAAACATCCAGAGGAGAGGTATGAAAATAAACAATAATGGTGAAAATCCAAATCAATTGGATTCCAATCTTCCACTATTATCTTATTGCTTAAATTTCCATTTGCTATTTTCTGGAATATAATTATGCCATCTCAAAAACTTTCATGGGACAGTAAGAAAATTATAATTGGTCCACCATACAATAGCTTCTCTCTGGTTTTCCTAAAAATAACTTATCATCCCACACTAATCTCTATGAGATTTCCTTGGATGTTGTTGGGAAAAAGCTTCAGTTTCATAGACGTTCCCATAAAAAAATATTTCTTTGTTGGATAAACTTATTTTCAGAACTATAAGTAAATCAGAATGTTAAACAACTCCTCCGTTCGAAAGAATAATTTTAAAATATACTTTCTAGTTTCGCTTATTAACAAAAAAATAATCAAATATAGAAAAAGAAAAAGGTACTTAAACATATCTTCTTAACAGTTCCTCCCTGTTGTTTAGATCAGGTCTCAACACAATAATGTAACACTTGGGGGAAAAGATACATCCTAGGAGCCCAGCACTAGAGCACAAGATGGAGAAGATCTCCACAGCCACCATGGCTTTCCCCCTGGTGCTCAGGTATGTTGGAACAAAGGAGATCCACACACTGCAGAAGGCCAACAAGCTGAAGGTGATGAACTTGGCTTCATTAAAGCTGTCAGACAGTTTGCGAGCCTGGAAAGCCACAATGAAGCTGGCAAAGGCAAGGAGGGCCATATAGCTCAGCACACAATAAAACAGAAAGACGGACCCTTCGTTGCATTGTAGAATAATTTCTTCAGTGATTGAGTGCATGTCTAACTCTGGGAATGGGGGAGAGGTTGACAACCACACAATACAGATACTTGCTTGAAGGAGAGAGCAGAAAAGGACAATAGATATAGCCAGTCTTTTCCCCACCCATGTCCTCATCCGAGATCCTGGCTTGGTGGCCTTGAAGGCGAGAGAAACAAGGATGGTTTTGGCCAACACACAATAAATGGACACTGAGAAGATGAGACCAAATGCAGACTGCCTGAGGAGACAGGTCACTCTCCCAGGTTGTCCAAGAAAGAGCAAAGGGCAGAGGAAGCAGAAGAGAAGGGAGATGAGGAGGGTGTAGGTGAGGTCCCGATTGTTGGCTTTGACGATGGGACTGTCTTTGTGCTTCACAAATGTTCCAAGCACCCCTGTTGTAGTGAGGAAAAATAAAGTAGCAACAGTGGCTAAACTGAGTCCTAAAGGTTCTTCATAAGACAAGAAGCTAATTTTTTTCCTGATGCATCCATCTTTGTCATGGTTTGCATATTGATCTTCAGGACATTGAAAGCAAGCAACAGTATCTAAAAATAAAAAGCCTGATGTCAACGTGCGTTCATGAGAAAGATAATTGATTATTTTCATCTTTATCCTGACCCTGAAGTTTATGTACTTAGTACAAAATATAACAGCCACAGTATGAAAATACATTTGAACATAAAAATACATAAAGACATATTGGCTAAAAGATCACAGTTCAAAATATGGTATGTAAATGGAATGTTTTCACCAAAGTTCAAGTGAAATGAAAGACAATATTAAGGAAGAAATTCCAAAATGATCAATATATTACACATATTTCAAGAAAAAACTATAGAGGAAAAATAATTTTCTGATGCAGCAAGAGAAGTACGTCTCCTTTTTATTTAATAATTTTATCTTTATTTTTGCTTTCTTTGTTTCTTTTAAAACCATTTCTTGTGTTTACACCCATAAAGAGAATATTGGCATCAGGCGGCATCGAAAGTCAAATACATACATATATATTACATACCCTAGGGAGCTATACACTATAGGGAAAATGAGAATAAGGAGGGTTTTCCAAAGAAGGAAAATGTGCAGAAATGGAGCATAATAAAACTGACTGGGTGGAAATTAAAAAATTAAGATTTAAGGTAGAGAGTAATTTATTTATATTCCTCATAATGGGCATTTCATCTGCCCATCCTATCAGACCCAGGAGAAGAGGTATGTTAGAAGTTCCATCACCTAGGGGGCTACATTTGGCAGGCCCAAGACAGCAGGAGATTTCTGCTGTCGCCCCTTCATTGTGGAACTTTCTCCCCCCCCCCCCTGTGGTTAGGTTGTCCTCATCAATTTTGAGCTTCTGGAGGTCCCTCAAGACCTAGTTATGCCAACAGGCCTGGGTCCCCAGGGCATGGGTGAACGAGTGAGGTGGCTCGCTTATTTTTAACATCCCTCTGTCTTTTATTCTTTGTTTTAGTTGGATCTTTAAATAATTTTTAATGTCTTTCTTCATTGTTTTTAGCTCTTTGTATGCCACCCAGAGTCACTTGTTTGTGAGATTGCCAGCTAAAGAAATTTGAAAAATAAATAAATATATAAATAAGTTTTATAGAATTCTTATTAATAGTTAAATTAAAAGATTCATTAGGTGGCCCTGTGTTCCTAAGAAGTAAGAACTTACATCCATACATTTCAGAAATTCTGATTTCATTATGAAATTTGGAGAGGGTTCCAATTTACTTGGTGCAATTTGGAGGTTTCTGGTTCCATGTCAATACTGACTGTTACTAAACATCAGTTCTGAATCCTTTTCATTGCAGTTTTCTGAACCTCCATTAGTATGCTTGCTCGATTATAACAATTCTAGGAATTTTTTAAATCAAATTAATTAAAACTGTGTTGTAATTGTTGTTTGTTGATCATCTTAACTTATAACACCATGCTTAGAATCCTATAGTTTTTGATGTATTTATCAGTTTGATTTCATTGCCCCATTCAGTTTCCAAATAAAACCTCATGAATAGACAACCTGAGAAACTAATTAGCTGAAAGCGTTCAGCATGACACACCCACAAAGATACCAGTATGGTGTACTTTTTTGAAATGGAAGTCTGCCTGAAATTTCAACTTCATCACTATAACAACAAAATGAGAGGATATTGTTAAATTACCCATCTTATTGGAGATTTTCCCTTCTGGGCATGGAACACAGTCATAGCAGCAGAATTTTTTCCCTTCATTCTTCCTCTTCTGATAACCAAGGTGACAATATTCATTGCAGAGAGAAATGGGAAGGACCTAGTGATCAATATTAAAATGTTGGAAGAAAAATTATTGTGAAGAAAACTCAGTTGTTACACTGAACATGCAATGTGCTGTCCTATAAAGAAAGGCCCTATCAAAAGACTGTAAAAAAGGGTCAAGAAATAAATTGGATTTGAGAACTATTTTCAAGAGACAATTAGGTACATTTTCAGTTAGCAATTGAATTTGAATTTGTGAGCACAGCTGATCTGGATATCCAATTTTTGAAATTGGATTTATATGAGGATCTGAACATGTGATGTTTCATTAACTCAATCCATCCATTGGACAAGAAGGATTGAGTCAATCAAATTTTTATGAAGCTTCAGTCAACCAAGGAAATATAGTTGCTTAAATGCATGTGATTTCTTTCACATTTTCATTTCAATATTTGAGGGAAATGTAATAAACACTGTGCACAATATTATGTATGGTTAGCTTTTAACAATTAAAGTGGAAAGAATGACATTTCTTAATGTGGTTAAAGTTGATGGGTTTCCTGGAAGGAGAAATGTAAATTTCCCAACCTAATGAACCCATCTGAGAATGGTCATAAAAAGTCTCCTGGAAACCATACCTGGTTAAACCATCTATGCCAAATAATCATCTCATTAATGACTAATTCCTTTCCTATCATTGCATCAGGATCCACGTTTCCAACTTTTTGTCTCTGGAACGTGGAATTGGGAAACGTGACGATGTTTATGATATCAAATCCTCCTTCCATCTTCTTTTGATCATAAAAACTTAAAGTTTCTCCATGAGAATTATTGAATTTCATGCCTTTAAGAAATTGGTGGAGCTATGTTATTGGGAAGAAGAAAAAAAGTAGAAGAAAAATAAAGAATAGAAAGGTATCAGTAATTTTCTTTAGTTGTACTGCAAATATGAGGGACAAACATGTAAAGTCCATTTCTCCAGCCTCTTGAGAATCTATTTGCTGCCCTCTGCATAGGGGGTTAATAGGAAGGATCATATACTTCTACTTTAGAAATAGCGAAATGACAGATAAAGTGGATTCTAGACTTCAACTTCTTCTGGTTTCCGGTCCTTCATGTTACTAAGGAACTGGCATGGGATTAACTGGAGGAACAATTTCCAGTAATCAGGTTCCCTCTCTGGTCTCCTCCTCATTTTTGAAGGAAGCCTCACCTGACTTATTTGCTCCTGATATTCCACCTATTTTCCAGTTCATGTAATTCTCACAGATAGAAGGCTGCTATGGAAATGGTAAAGACTGAAGGATAGCTGAGAAGGCTGAGTAGGATTCCTCATCTTAAATAATAGGTGAAATGCCTAAAAAGCCATAGAGATTTCAAAACCAGGACCTGGGTCTTAATTTAATGAAGCCATCCTAGCATCCTTAAGATGCTCAGGGAGTAAAATGGAAAACATATTACAGTGATGGAAATAAAAGGTATATACATAGTATTATCAATGGACAAGATATTCAACTCTATTTAAATAGTTGCTTCTTCCCTGTTTGAACCATACAGCCTAACATTACTGTTATCTAGTCCAAAGTACACAAATCACCTGCCATGGTTGTGCACCTTCTTGTTCTGATAATCTGCGCCTCAGCAAATGTCTGTGATTAGGTCGAAGTAAGGAGAGAGAATGTAAAGCTTGAGCCAATACACAGACAGCATTATAGATACTATAGCTGTGCCCGGTCAACTGCACCTCAAAAAGAGCCCCAGGAATGTCCTCCAGGCTCTCCTCTCCAGTACAAGTGTCATTCTCCAGCAGGATCACCAGAGGAGATGGCAATGAACAGTCAAAGGCTTGTTCCCAGAAAAGTGGAAAAAATCCATCTTCTTCAGTCCAAGGAGGTTTTATGAACTTCAGGAATTCCTTGAAGCCTGGAATTTCTTTTGAGTGAATTGTGAAAAAAATGGCACCATCAAAGAACTGCAGATCCAATCCTCTTTGCATTCCTGTTAATAAATAATCAATCTGGGCAGTCATGATCCACACCTTTCCCAAGGAGCTCTGCTCAAGTCCAGGGTCAAGCATGACTATCGTATTAGCCACCCATGCAATTGTTAAAGATTCTCCACAAACGATAAATGTATTGATATCCACATCAGTTATGTGGCTATAAATATTTCTGCCTTTCGGAATCATCTCAAATAATTTGTCCCAGTAGGTTAAATATGGAATTCTTTCTGTACAAGCAGAGCAGATTCCATGCTGGGAAAGGAGAGACTCCATGGTCTGCAGAAAATGTTCTCCATGCCTGTTATCAATAGCAAGGAGCCCAACCCATCTCCACCCAAAGTGTTGAAGAAGTCGGACAATCCCAATGTACTGTGAGGACTCATTTGGGACCATGGAGTAATAGAAGGGAATCTCAGCACTATGAATATCCTGCGGGGCAAACGTCCCATAAGTGAGCTGAAAGACAATAAACACATATTATTGAAATATATCAGCATCAGTATCTATTTCTTCTTTCCTATTTGAGACACTAATATTTGCTGACAAATATGTTCAGATTAGTGCGCTATGTGGCCAACTTTCTCAGGGTATGTTCAACTTTTGACAGCCACAGTTTGCAAAAAGAAAGTAGGCAACAAATTTTCCTGCCTCCAACCTCCAGAATCCTACCTGTGGAATCTTTTCTTTTTTTAATGAAACTTTATTATATAAAATTGTTTCAACATACAACATATGCACATACACATATTACATACATAAACATAAACATAAACATAAACATATATACATACATATAAAAAGAGAGAAAAAAATAAATAAAAATAGGGGTCCGATTCCCGACTATCTTTACAGTGACTAGTAAATCAATATAATTTTTTACTTACTTGTCTTAGTTACATTTTAATACATTTCTATTTCTAATATAGTTAATCGTTAAATCCTATATTTATTGTATTATTTTTTGGTATATGTATCATATAGACAAGAATTGGTTGCCAATCATTTTTGAATTGAGCCATATTTTTATCATTTAACATTTCTGTTAACTTTGCCATTTGTGCAAGGTCCATTATTTTTATGATCCATTCTTCTATTGTAAGGATGTATTCTTCTTTCCGTCTTTGTGCATATGTGAGTTTGGCTGCCGTAATCATATATAATAAAAGTTTTCCATGTTTTTTTCCCTGTTCATCATCCAGAATCCTACCTGTGGAATCTTGTAAAACTTTATAAGGTCTGCAATATAGGAAGACGTTTCAAAGCTAACTCCTCCAATGATAGAAAAGAGATTTTTCCTGGTGTCACATTTGTAGTTCGGGACAAACCTCTGTGATCTGAAGAGCAGGTCCAGGGTCGTCCGATAGGTCATCATTGCGTTGTAGTAGCTGTCATGGATATGGAACCCAAGAGTGACATTGGACAAGATTTGTGGATTTTCATTGATCTCCTTCACAGCAAAGGCCAAGGAAAGGACATGCTGGTAGAATTTTGTGAGCACATTGAAAACAGGATGATTTATATGTCTCATTAAATATTTCTAGCATATTTCCTGGAACCTGACAGAGGTGATTGGAGAATTGGGGAACATCTTAGGCCCTTGTAGAATTCCCATTGATATTGAGAATTTACACCCAAAATGAAGATAAAACAGTACTTTAGAAAGGATGTATAGACAAACTTTTGGATTTTACGTATGAAAATTGGTATCTCCTGGGGGATTGGAATGGAGTGGTTTCCCCACAAAAAGATTGAACTTATGAGAAAAATATTAAAATAAAACAGGGTATATAGGATAATTTGGAGCTTGTTGATGCATGGAGATGTAAAAATGGAGTTTCAAAACAAAATACTTATTTTTCTTAAAGACATAGATCTTTTTCAAGAATAGATATGATTTGGATTTCTAAGACTTTGGTTAATAATGTCTTTAAAGTGGAGATATCACCAAAGACATTTCAGATCATAATTCAATGACTTTAACCTTTAAACTCCAGCAAAGGAGATTGTTACCTTGTCGTGGTGCTGGAGCTTGAGCACCTCAATGAAACCATGAGCTAAACCGTGAAGGGACACCCAAGATGGGAAGGTCGTGGCAGAGAGGTCAGACTAAATACGATCCCTGGGGAAGGTAATGGCAACCCACCCCAGTATTCTTGCCATGAAAACTAAATGGATCAGTACAACCAAAGATATGTCGGTATACCATCGGAAGATGGGACTCCCAGGTCGGAAGATGGTCAAAATGCTACTGTGGAGGAACAGAGGATACGTTCAACTAGCCCCAGATGTGATGACGCAGCTAGCTCAAAGCCGAAAGGACGGCTAGCGGCCGACGGTGCTGGTGGTGAACGACGAATCCGATGTTCTAAAGATCAACACACCATAGGAACCTGGAATGTAAGATCTATGAGCCAGGGCAAATTGGATGTGGTTATTGGTGAGATGTCAAGATTAAATATAGACATTTTAGGTGTCAGTGAACTGAAATGGACTGGGATGGGCCACTTCACATCAGATGACCACCAGATCTACTACTGTGGACAAGAGGACCGCAGAAGAAATGGAGTAGCCTTCATAATTAATAATAAAGTGGATAAAGCAGTGCTTGGATACAATCCAAAAAACGATAGAATGATCTCAATTCGAATTCAGGGTAAGCCATTTAACATCACAGTGATCCAAATATACGCCCCAACCACAGATGCTGAAGAAGCAGAAGTAGATCAGTTCTATGAGGATCTGCAGCACCTACTAGATAATGCACCAAAAAGAGATGTTATTTTCATTACAGGAGACTGGAATGCTAAGGTGGGTAGTCAGACGACACCTGGAATTACAGGCAAGCATGGTCTGGGAGAACAAAATGAAGCGGGACATAGGCTGATAGAATTTTGCCAAGACAACTCACTGTGCATAACAAACACTCTCTTCCAACAACCTAAAAGACGACTTTATACATGGACTTCACCAGATGGTCGACACCGAAATCAGATTGACTACATCCTTTGCAGCCAAAGGTGGCAGACATCTATACAGTCAGTAAAAACAAGACCTGGAGCTGACTGTAGTTCAGATCACGAACTTCTTATTGCAAAATTTAGAATCAGACTAAAGAGAATAGGGAAGACCCACAGATCAGTTAGATATGAGCTCACTAATATTCCTAAGGAATATGCAGTGGAGGTGAAGAATAGATTTAAGGGACTAGATTGAGTAGATAGGGTCCCAGAAGAGCTATGGACAGAAGTTCGCAACATTGTTCAGGAGGCGGCAACAAAAAACGTCCCAAAGAAAAAGAAAACCAAGAAGGCAAGATGGCTGTCTGCTGAAACACTGGAAGTAGCCCAAGAAAGAAGGAAAGCAAAAGGCAACAGTGATAGGGGGAGATATGCCCAATTAAATGCAAAATTCCAGAGGTTAGCCAGAAGAGATAAGGAATTATTTTTAAACAAGCAATGTGCGGAAGTGGAAGAAGACAATAGAATAGGAAGGACAAGAGACCTCTTCCAGAAAATTAGACACATCGGAGGTAAATTCCAGGCAAAAATGGGTATGATCAAAAACAAAGATGGTAAGGACCTAACAGAAGCAGAAGAGATCAAGAAAAGGTGGCAAGAATATACGGAAGATCTGTATAGGAAGGATAATAATATTGGAGATAGCTTTGACGGTGTGGTCAGTGAGTTAGAGCCAGACATCCTGAAGAGTGAGGTTGAATGGGCCTTAAGAAGCATTGCTAATAACAAGGCAGCAGGAGACGACGGTATCCCAGCTGAACTGTTTAAAATCTTGCAAGATGATGCTGTCAAGGTGATGCATGCCATATGCCAGCAAATTTGGAAAACACAAGAATGGCCATCAGATTGGAAAAAATCAACTTATATCCCCATACCAAAAAAGGGAAGCACTAAAGAATGTTCAAACTATCGAACAGTGGCACTTATTTCACATGCCAGTAAGGTAATGCTCAAGATCTTGCAAGGTAGACTCCAGCAATTCATGGAGCGAGAATTGCCAGATGTACAAGCTGGGTTTAGAAAAGGCAGAGGAACTAGAGACCAAATTGCCAATGTCCGCTGGATAATGGAGAAAGCCAGGGAATTTCAGAAAAACATCTATTTCTGTTTTATTGACTATTCTAAAGCCTTTGACTGTGTGGATCATAACAAATTGTGGCATGTTCTTGGTGGTATTGGGATACCAAGTCATCTTGTCTGCCTCCTAAGGAATCTGTATAACGACCAAGTAGCAACGGTAAGAACAGACCACGGAACAACGGACTGGTTTAAGATTGGGAAAGGAGTACGGCAGGGTTGTATACTCTCACCCTACCTATTCAACCTGTACGCAGAACACATCATGCAATGTGCTGGGCTTGAGGAATCCAAGGCTGGAGTTAAAATCGCTGGAAGAAACATTAACAATCTCAGATATGCAGATGATACCACTTTGATGGCTGAAAGCGAGGAGGAGTTGAGGAGCCTTATGACGAAGGTGAAAGAAGAAAGTGCAAAAGCTGGGTTGCAGTTAAAACTCAAAAAAACCATGATTATGGCAACGAGCTTGATTGATGACTGGCAAATAGAGGGAGAAAAAGTGGAGGCAGTGACAGACTTTGTATTTCTAGGCGCAAAGATTACTGCAGATGCTGACTGCAGCCAGGAAATCAGAAGACGTCTACTTCTTGGGAGGAGAGCAATGGCAAATCTTGATAAAATAGTTAAGAGCAGAGACATCACACTGACAACAAAGGTCCGCATAGTTAAAGCAATGGTATTTCCTGTAGTAACCTATGGCTGCGAGAGCTGGACCATAAGGAAGGCTGAGTGAAGGAAGATAGATGCTTTTTAACTGTGGTGTTGGAGGAAAATTCTGAGAGTGCCTTGGACTGCAAGAAGATCAAACCACTCCATACTCCAGGAAATCAAGCCAGACTGCTCACTTGAGGGAATGATATTAAAGGCAAAACTGAAGTACTTTGGCCACATAATGAGAAGACAGGATACCCTGGAGAAGAAGCTGATGCTAGGAAAAGTGGAAGGCAAAAGGAAGAGGGGCCGACCAAGGGCAAGATGGATGGATGGTATTCTGGAGGCGACGGACTCAACCATTGGGGAGCTGGGGATGGTGACGGCCGACAGAAAGTTCTGGCGTGGGCTGGTCCATGAAGTCACGAAGAGTCGGAAACGACTGAACGAATAAACAGCAACAAAACCTTTAAAAGAAAAAATGGATCTTTTAGGTGGAGATTGAAAGAAACATTATTACAAAAAGAAATGTTGGTGGAGGAGTGTAAGAAAGTTAAAGGAATTTTTGGGAATAATTTTAATAAGGTACAGAAGTTAGGATGGTTTGGGATGCAAGTAAATCTTTTGTAAGAGGATATTTGATACAACATAATAGTGAATTTAAAAAGAAAAGGCAAAAGAAAATGCAAATGGTTTTAGATGAGATACAAAAAAGAAGAATTTTAAAAATTGCCAGGGATGATAACTATAACTATAACCAAATTAAGCTTTTAGGGAGGCAATTGTCTATGTTAACAGTGAGAGAAATTTTGAATTTCCAAATAAACCAGGGAGATGGTTGGCATACAAGTTGTGAAAAGTAAAAGAAAAGCCAGTGATATTAAGGTTACAAGAAGGGAAAATTTGTATAACAGATAATGTGAATCTGGGGAAAGTGTTTCATCAGTATTAGACTACTTTATACAAAGGTCAAAATTTTTCTTGGAAAAAGTGAATGAATATTTGCACAAACAGAATTTACCAAAGATTACAGACAGAGAGAAATTTTGAATGGACCTATAACAATAAAAGTGCTGTGTGAAGCTATGAAGACCAAAACAGGAAAGGTACCTGGTCTAGGTGGGTTGCCAGCCTCTCACTATAAATGTTTTGAAGATGAGCTTTTACAAATTTACAATAAATGATGAATATTATTTTGCAGAATGGAAAGACTCCTGATAGTTGAAAGGAGGCTAGTATAACATTAATACCTAAAGAGGGACAAGATTTGACTTTAACAAGAAACTATTGACCAATATTTTAATTGAATAATGACTATAAAGAGTTTACCATGATTCTGGCTGAAAGGTTGAAAATAATTTTACAGGATTTTATTTTATTATTTTATTTGTGAAGATCAATGCAGGTTTTTACCTAAAAAACAATCACAAGTTCGTATTAGAAATGTTTTGGATATTTTAGAATACTTGGAGCAACTTAATGAAAAACAAGCTGCATTGATTCTTAGATGCAGAGAAGGCCTTTGACAATTTGAACTGGATTTTTTCTTTAGACTTCTGGAACAAATGAACCTTGGAAATAATTTTACAGAAAGAAGCAATGGTGAAAAGAAAACTGTAGAAAGTCTGGATGAAAGAATGGATGTTGCTGAGAAACTGGAGACCGTTAGAAGGTCATGACCTGAGGTTTGGATGGCAGCATGGATGTTTATGGTACGGTAAAGTTGAAGTTAATGTGGATTTGAAAAAAAATATTTTTTTAGATATGCCATATTGAGGATATAGAATGGGTATAAACCCAGGTTGTGCCCAAAAACACCTGTATGGATCTGAATTCAAGAAGCATATTATAGAAGAGAAATGGCAGATAAATTGTTGACATACTGGAACTTATTGGAAACTATCAAGGGGAATGAAAAATCAAGTCAAGAGAACAACTAATAGTGGATGTGTATTGTTGTCAATGGTTTTCCCATTTACAGTTACTTGAAAGATTTAAAACGGGTTAAAAGGTTTATGGTATGGAACGTACGTAGTAACCTATGGCTGCAAGAGCTGGACCATAAGGAAATCTGAGTGAAGGAAGATAGATGCTTTTGAACTCTGGTGTTGGAGGAAAATTCTGAGAGTGCCTTGGACTGCAAGAAGATCAAACCAGTCCATACTCCAGGAAATCAAGCCAGACTGCTCACTTGAGGGAATGATATTAAAAGCAAACCTGAAGTACTTTGGCCACATAATGAGAAGACAGGATACCCTGGAGAAGATGCTGATGCTAGGGAAAGTGGAAGGCAAAAGGAAGAGGGGCCGACCAAGGGCAAGACGGATAGATGATATTCTGGAGGAGACGGACCTGACCATGGGGGAACTGGGGATGGTGACGGCCGACAGGAAGCTCTGGCGTAGGCTGTTCCATGAAGTCACAAAGAGTCGGAAGCAGATGTACAAATAAACAACAATACATGGAACAAACTAAGTCAGGATTTGAAATACAACTGTGTACTGATGATGAACATGTAATTGCTAATATGTATAAAGTTTTATTGAAATTTGAAACAGAGGAAGAACAGGTTAAAGAATGTATGATAAAGTGGGGTAGGAATTTTGGCTATATTTTACAGATGGATGGATGGAAAATATGTTGTTAAAAGGGTTGAAATTTACATTGTGTTGCAATCTCAAAGAGAATCTTTATAAAATGATGTATCACTGGTACACAATGCCAGAGAAGCTATCTAGAATGTATAAAGGCATTTCAAATGTACAGTATGTTGGAAATCTGAACAGCATGAAGGGATGTTTTATCCTGCTTGGTGGAGATATATAAAAGCCAAAAAATTAGTTGGTGAAGTTGACAGATTTCACTGAAATGCATAAATTTACTTCTTTGATTAGCGAAAAGATACTATCTACATTTATTGGTGAATGGAAGCCTCTTATGGACTTTTTGGATAAAAATGAAAAAAAAGAACTTGTGATTTATGTTTTTGATGATTAGACAGGATAGATTATAGAAAGAAGGGTATGATGTACCGTTAGAGTGAGAGTTTAAAATATATTGTACTTATCCCTGCTGTGAAGAATATTGGAAACCACTTCCTTATATATTTCTTTTCTTTCTTTTCTATCTTTCCTTACCTTTTTTTCTTTTCCTTTCTTTTCCGTTTTTCTTTGATTTCCTTCCTTTCCCTTTTTCTTTCTTACTATATATCAGTTTGTGTTAGTTTTTAATCTTCTTTAGAAATTTTAATAAAAATATTTTTTTTTAAAAAAAGAGAGAATTGAGGAACAGCTGATCCACCTCTATTGCCAATTCTACTACACTGAAGTAGTACTTTTGATTTCCATTGTTGTAGAATGAGTCAAGGTGTAGACAATTTCCTCACACATAAAGATTTCCTAATAAGTAGCAGGATAGCACCTGATCACATTCCACTACAAATACTGATCTACAGGTTTAAGCAAATATGAGAAAGGATAATTTCCTTGGCAAGTTCCAGGAGATTCTTGTTCATATGTCAATTTTTATGCCAATCAGAAAAGCTGGAGTTCTAATTGTAGATTATATTTGGAGAGGAAAAAATGCTTTTTGTCTCTCACTTATTACTCATGTTTTGTGTACCACTGATGTTCTCAGTGCATTAAACAAAACTGAAGAAGCCAGCCTATGACACAGCCTTGAGTAAATGAGACCTAAAGCACCAGAAAACCTTCATCCCGTAAAGAAGGAAATTAAGGCTGATTGTCCTTCCTGAAGGAAAGCCATACTAGGGCTCAGCAATGGGTGCAAAAATGGGTGTCTACTGTCCTATTCTAATTCAAAGATTCATAAAGGCCATAGACCTTTGATTTTCTGACCTTCTAAATTTTGATAAATAAACAGAGATTCTCTCCCAAAGTTTAGCATAGCTGCTGACTGAAAAATGTTCTCTTGTTTTGAAAAAGTAAAATTGCTCTGTCATTGCCATGCTAGATACCAAATCAAAGTAAATTTATATTACAAGATAGTAACTTTCACATTTCTGGCAGTTTTAGTGTTATCCAGATGACAATATACATTTTCCCGCAAGTATTCTGCTTCTGACATAAACTAGGCTTCCTCATCAAATGGTTTACATTTTCCAATACAGAATTCCATTGTATTAAAAACAAGCAGTAACTATATAAGATTCCATATTCAATTAGCAGTATCTTTCATTAGAAAGTGTTCCCATTATGAAAAAAAGCAATCTAATTTTCTATCCAAACATTGCAATTCCTCTAACATGAGATGCCACAAAGGCGAAAGATAAGAATTCCTTACTCTGGATTTTCGAAATACTCCTGAGAGGGATGATGCTGAAATGAAACTTCATTAAAATGGTAATTAGCCATAGACACCATCCCACCAATAATGACGTCCCCATGCTGGTACCATTGATTTGGAACAATTATTGGGTCACCTGGATGACAGGGCAGCGACTTCACTCTGAAGAGTGGAAATATGAGAAGAAAGAACATTCTGAGCAGGAAAGGCTCTCTAAAGATGGAAGCTCCACCACATCCAGCTTCGATAGTTAGAATATATTCAACAGCCCCAAAACTCCTGTTAAGTGCAAGGCTTCAGTCAAACATTTTGTCTTGATTCTGCTTGCAAACAGTGCTACTAAACAAAAAGGTCTGAATGGTACTGTGGTGTTCCAGCAAAGCAACTCAGTTTGGGACAGTTGAAAAGACAGGAACTGTCTCTCCTTTTCTCCTACTCCCACGTCTCCATGGGATAGACATTTCTCTATATATTGTTTTTCCATGTCTCTAAAGTCTTCTTCAACTATTTACAGCATTGACGAAAGGAACAAATTAGTGTCATTGGAATAATTCTAATGGGAAGATAATTATTCCTTCAGTATTTTCTCTTCCATGGTTGGACATCTTTTTTTTTAAGGAATTTGAATTTAGTATGTCCTAATTCCTTTTCTATTTGTGGCTTAATAACTGTAAAAGTTCACATGTGATCAACAATTCATCTCAAATCAGTTTATTTCTTTATTTCTTTATTTCTCATATTTATATCCCGATCATCTCCCCCACAAGGAGGGACCCTGGGCGGTTTACAGAAAAAGTTTATAATCAATAAAAAACATAAATACCACTAAAAGTCAATACAAATATCTAATACAATTTGATCCAAGCAATGGTAGATCTTACTATCCCATAGGTCGGAGAGGCTGGTCAAGGTAGATCTAAGAGACCTCCCCTTCCCTCCCCATGCATGGTGGCAAAACCAGGTCTTTAGATTTTTTCTAAAGTCCAGGAGAGAGGGGGGCTATCTTATTTCAGGGGGAAGGATATTCCATAGGGCGGGGGCTACTGCAGAGAAGGCACGCCTCCTGGACCCTATCAGATGGAACTCTGTTACAGACGGGACTCGTAGCATGCCCTCTCTGCTTGACCAGGTGGGATGGGTTGATTTGACAGGGATGAGACAGTCCCTCAGGTAACCTGGCCCCATGCCATGTAGGGCTTTAAAGGTGATAACCAGCACCTTGAATTGAATCCAGAAAAAAACTGGAACCTAATGCAGCTCGTGGAGCAAAGGTGCTATATGTGCTGATCTTGAGGCACCTAAGATCACCCGTGTGGCTGCATTCTGAACCAGCTGAAGCTTCCGGACATTCTTCAAGGGTAGCCCCATGTAGAGCGCATTACAATAGTCTATATGTGAGATGAACAGGGCATGAGTGACCATTCGAAGGGCCTCTCGCTCCAGGAAAGGGTGTAACTGGCGCACAACACGAAGTTGTGCAAAGGCCCTTCTGGCCACGACTGCCACCTTCTCTTCGAGCAGGAGTCATGAGTCCAAGAGGACACCCAAGTTACGCACTGGCTATGTCTGGGGTAATGCCACCCCATCCAGAACTAACTAACCATGATAAATGCCTAGACACCAAGGGGCCATTAACCCACAGCCACTATGTCTTACGAGGGTTCAGCTGAAGCCTGTTGTTCCCCAACCAGACCCCCACAGCCCCCAGGCACTTGGACAGGGCAGTCACAGCATCACTTACTTCCACCGGGATGGAGATGTATAACTGCGTATCATCAGCATATTGATGATACATTATCCTGTGGAGATGGATGATCTCACCCAGTGGTTTCATGTTGATGTTAAATAGGAGAGGAGAGAGCCCTGAGTCCTGCGGCACCCCACAAAGGAGGGGCCATGGGCCAGATCTCTCACTCCCTATCAACACCGATTGGGAATGGCCCTGGAGGAAGAAGGTGAACCAGCAAAGAACCACGCCACCCACCCCCACCTCCCTGAGCTGCCCCAAAAGGATACCATGGTTGATGGTATCGAAAGCCGCTGAGAGATCAAGGAGAGCCAGGATGGACACACTGCCCCCATTCCGCTCCTGCCAGAGATCATCCATAAGTGTGACCAATGCTGTTTCCATCCCATATCCCAGCCTGAAACCTGACTGAAAGGGTTCTAGATAACCCGTTTCATCAAGAATCCTCTGGAGCTGCAACGCCACCACTTTCTCAACCACCTTCCTCATAAAGAGGAGGTGGGAGACTGGACAAAAATTGTCCAGTACAACAGGGTCCAGCAATGGTTTCTTGAGGAGGGGGCGCACCAGCGCCTCCTTAAAGGCTGCCGGAAATACACCTTCTTGTAAGGATGCATTTACCATTGACTGGACCCAGCCACACGAAACCTCCCTAGCTGATTGAACAAGCCAGGAGGGACATGGATCTAGTTTTCATGTGGTGGCATTTACAGTCCGGAGGATCCTATCCACTTCTTCAGGTCCAACAGGATCAAACTGTTCCCAGATAACTGGGTAAGTACATACCCCAGGCACTTCCCCAGACCCCATCTCATGCTTAGAGTCTAACTTAGAGCGAATCTGAGTGATTTTATCCTGCAGATGCCTAGAAAACTCCTCAGCACGGCCCTGTAGATGATTTTCTGAATCCCCTTTCCCCAAAAGGGATCAGGTAATCTTGAACAGGGCCGCTGGGTGGCATTCTGCAGATGCAATAAGAGTAGAGAAATATTGGCATTTTGTCACTCTTACCGCCACAAGGTAGGCCTTATCCTCATCTCTAGCTTGTGTTCGGTCAGGTTCAGTCTTTGTCTTCCTCCAGCAGCGCTCTAGGCATCTCTTAATCTACTTCAGAACCCTCAACTCCTCCGTGAACCACGGGGAGTGTCAAGCTTGATAGGATAAGAGAGGCCGCACAGGTGCGATCCTGTCCAAGGCCCTGGCCGCCTCCCTATTCCAGGTAGCAGCTAGGGCCTCCGCTGGACTGTGCAGCAGATCTTGGGGATAACCACCAGCTCCCTCTGAAAGCGAATTGGGTCCATCAGTCACCGGGGGCAGACTGATTGAATAGGTCCTGCCTCCCTGCGGAGTGGGGCGGCATAAGAGAATCTCAAGGTCACCAGTGTGTGTTCTGACCATTACAAAGGGGAAAGATGTAACTGTCCTCTCAGAGCACATTGCCACTGCTCCGACAAGATAACTAAGTCCGGTGTGAGACCACTGTCTCTAGACGGGTCCCAAATAATCTGAGTCAGGACCATGGCCGCCATGGTGGCCATGAACTCCTGAACTGCCTCTGAGGACTGTCCCGGGGATGGCAGATTGAAATCCCCCAGAACAATAAGTCTGGGGAATTCCACTGCCAACCCCGAGACAGCTTCCTGCAGCTCAGGCAGGGAGGTTACTACGCAGCAGGGAGGCTGGTATAGCAGCAACACTCCCAACTGCTCTTGGGTACCCAAACTGAAAAACAGCATCTCACAACTGGCTACTTGTAGAGCAGTGCCCCTGAGTATCCTTTGAATATTAGGACTTTTGACCTTTTCCAGTTTTCAACCAGAATATGTTACCCTGTTAATGCAACTTTCAAAATAATGAAGCTGGAAGCACTTACACAAAGTGTATTTCAATAGTAAAATGAAGTGGTCACTTGTATTACTTCCTGGCATTTTGTGGGAAGAGAACATTGTTCTACTTCAATTTTGAAGGCATTGTTATATTGTGTTAGAGTTCGGCAGACCTCTGCCATTCATACAAGTACGTGTTAACCGACACGCGGAAACAGACTTGCAACTGACAAGCAGCCGGAGCCACCGTAACGAGCTGTGAAACGGAACGCATCAACCCAGGAATGCGTCTGGCGAAGCTGGAGCCGAGTACCTCACACATCAACTTCAAAAGGACAATGGGGGGAGAAATGTTTAAATGTAATCTACCATACCATGCCAGTTCATTCACGTCTTTGTTCCTGCACCTATGTACTTCAATAAATCTCTTTGCTTTTAAGAAGCCTGCGTTCGGGGCTTTCTTGAGAAAGGGGAATTTGATAGACATCGTTGGGAGCAGTCCTTACATAAAGACGTGAATCAATCCTGACCACGTATCCTGAGGATTATCCTGAAAAATTCGGTGAGCTCCCCAGTTGAAAGCGGTCACACCACTGGAAAAAAAAAAATTCCCACCCACGGAACGGAATGAAATCAGTAGCAGCAGCGGAGACTTTCGAGGTAGCCGGAACCAGCGCGGCAGCTGCCCGGGTGATGGAGGCAACCCAGCAAGCGGAGTCATCCCCTATAGAGACTACTGAACAGCGAGAAAAGAAGAAATTGCAGAAGAAGGAGGTAACCCTCATAGCCCTCAACAATCCCAAGCCTACCCCGGAGGGATGGTCTATCGCAGTCGGGGAAGGGCTGGAAGGAAACGGAGGGAAAGCCAAGAAAAGGGTCACCCCGACCCAATGAATTGAAGTCCTGGAGAACCAGATGGCACACCTGAGCCTAGAGGTAGGGACGATGAGCAAAAAATTGGACTCCATGGGGGGGGGCATTGAAAAGCTATTAAGATCCCTAGAGGGACCTAGGGAGGCTGAAAGGAGCCCGACAGGCTCCGACGAAGAGGAAGAAATCGTAGAGTCTAGTGGGGAAAACGAGGAGGGGGGGAAGAAACACCATTCTATGGGCAGCTTCCGTACAGCCGAACTCTCGTAACCCCAGGCTACGATCATCGCAGAACCCCTTTGAGAGCCCATGCCCCAAGCGGGGTAAACGAACTAAAAATGAAATTCGATGGGGATCCAAGGAAACTAGCATGTTTCCTAACACACGTTCAGGGGTTTATGGAGGAATTCGAGCATACCTTCCAAACGGAGGTGAGCAAGGTGCGTTATGTCTCCAGTTTTCTAAGAGGAGAGGCGGGAGACTGGCTGGTGAGTCTCCACGACTGCGGAGCCAGCGAGCTGAGGAACTTTCAGAAGTTCATGTACACACTCAGGCAGAGATTTGAAGATACGTTATCCAAAATCTCAGTGAAGACTCGAATTCAAAATTTAAGACAAGGCAACAGAACAGTAGTGGAGTACGCTATGGACTTCTAGAAACTCCTATCGAAATTACCTGACTGGCCTGAATCCTTCAAAGTCCAGCATTTTCAATACGGACTACGACAGGAAATTATAGAACTGGCCATAACGAGAGATGACCCGGGGACGTTAGAAGGATGGATTCAACTGGCTGGGAAAGTGGAAAGCAGCACAATGCAGCTCCAGAACATAAAAAGTTTCAACTCCATGAGCAAGAAACCAGGGACCTCTTTCACTCAACCCCGCAAATTCACCAAGCAACGGAACTGGGAGGAGGAGAAAGAACGCCGTACGAAAGATGGGCTGTGCTTTCGTTGCGGTAAAGAGGGTCACCGGATAAGCAATTGCCCACAGACCAAGACGAACGCCAAAGAGAAAACCCCACTGAAAAAGGCACCTGACACCAAAGAAATCAAGACTGCAACGGCGAAGTACAAAGGAGTGGTGGCAGCAACCGTGGGGAGACGGGACTGGCAACAGGGGAGCAGTGATTCCGACACCTCAAATTATGACTTCGAGCCGGCGGAAAACTACAACGGCCTGTGCTAAAGTGCGCCGCAGGACAGGCCTTCACCATTGGGCGCAACGGGGGGGCAGGTGTTCCAAAATGCCCCACAATGAACGTTAAGGTACAGTTGCAAACTTTGGATGGGATGGGACAATTGTGGGGGGTGGCCATGCTGGACTCCGGGTGTTCCAGATGTTTGATGCACCCGAAAATAGCAACCAAACTGAAACTCAGGTTGGTTAAAATGCAGACACCCATCACGTTCTGCCAATTGGATGGGTCCAAAATGAAGGGGGGCCCAATTGAATTCACCACTGAAGACATACAAATGTATGTGGGGACTCATGTAGAGACATTACACTTCATAGTCGCACCCATTGCTGTGCGACATATTGTGCTAGGACTGAAATGGCTCAGGAAAAGAAACCCTAGAGTGGACTGGGCGTCTTGGGAAATTGAGTTCTTTGATGGGCTTTACAAAGCAGTTGAAGAAACAAATGGAGTAAGTGAATTGGAATGGGGGGCGGCTGGCACGGTACACGAGGGGATGGAACAATGGGAGGAGGACCAAGATGAGGAGGGGGACATGCTCCTAGACACAATCCCGGAGGTTCATACCTCCGTGGGCGAGGTGTTTGGGCAAAAGGTATGCGAACAGGAACCCCCCCACAGGGCATCAGACGCAACGGTTGATTTGATCCCTGGGGCTCCCTTCCCAAAACCCAAAATGTATGCGATGACCCAGAAAGAATTAGGTGAGCTACGTAAATTTATCGACAAAAATTTGGCAAGGGGTTTTATTGAACCCTCAAACTCACCTTTAGCTGCCCCTGTACTTTTTCGGAAAAAGAAAGACGGGTCCTTACGGCTTTGCACAGACTACAGGGGGTTAAATGCCATTTCAGTGACCAACCAGTACCCTCTCCCACTTCTCAAAGACATGCTAGCGCAATTGGCAAAAGGGAAAATTTTTACCAAGCTAGATGTTTGAGAGGCATATTATCGAGTACGCATATGGGAAGGAGACGAATGGAAAACGGCATTCAACTGCCCATTGGGTCAATATCAGTATCGGGTTCTCCCGTTTGGGTATTTGGATGACATCTTGATTTTTTCTGACAACCTGGAGGAAAACACACAACTAGTTAAGAAAGTGTTAGAGAAATTGCTTGAGGCTAAACTATATGTCAAATTGGAAAAGTGCGAATTCCACAAGGACAGTTTAGATTTCCTAGGCTATAGGATATCTCACAGAGGCATTGAAATGGACCAGGGGAAAGTAAAAGCAGTGTTAGAGTGGGAACCCCCACGAACCCGCAGACAACTCCAAGCCTTCTTGGGCTTCACGGGGTTCTACCGCCAATTTATTCACGGGTTCGCCCAGATTGCACTACCCTTGACGGACCTATTGAAAACAAAAGGAAAGGGGGCCAAAGGGAGCTCACCCAGTACTAGACTAATTTGGACCACGGAATGCCAGGAGGCATTAGACAAACTCAAGGCTCTATTCACAGAGGAACCCATCCTCAAACACCCAGAATTGGAGAAGCAATTCATAATTCACATGGATGCTTCCCACAATGCCATTGGGTCAATACTGCTTCAATTCGATGAGGCAAAGAAATTGAGACCGTGCGCTTACATTTCCAAAAAGTTCAGCGAAACGCAAAAAAGATGGCATGTTTGGGAGAAGGAAGCGTTCGCTGCCAAACATGCACTAGACACATGGCACCATCTCTTGGAGGGGGTGACCATCCCTTTCCAGGTCTGGACGGACCACAAAAGCCTAGAGGCACTCAAATCCCCCAGGAAACTGAATCACAAGCAATTGCGGTGGGCTGAATTTTTCAGCAAATTTAATTTTACCCTGCAATACTTTCCGGGGGGAAAGAACCTCCTAGCAGATGCGTTGTCACGACTACCCCAACACGATGGTAAAGTCGAGGGGCTGGTAGAAACGCTATTCCCCAAGCAAGCACACACACCTCCACAACCAGATGAACCCTCGGAACAGGGCTGCCAGGCGACCAGGCTAGACGGTACAGCAAACACGCTCACCCCCACGCTCGCACACACATTGCCACAGGCAGGTGAGCCAGCAGAACAGGGGTGGGGGCAAACGAATAGGCTAGAAGGGAATCTAGCTCTCACCCGCAGCAAAGCCAAGGCGGCAGAGGAAAACCCTTTTGAAGCTAAGCTACGGGCAGAAACACTGTCTGACGACTGGTGGAGGGAGAACAAACATACGCTCACTGAAAGCAATGGGCTGTGGTGGAAGGAAGGAAAGGTGTACGCTCCCAAAGGACTTAGGAAGGGGGCATTAGAGAAAACGCACGACCACAAAATGGCTGGCCACTTCAGGTTTGTTAAAACACTACACTTAATCAGGAATAAGTTTTGGTGGCCAACCCTGCGCAAGGACGTAAAGGAATACGTAGCCTCCTGCCCAGTATGCACCACAGCAAAGCAGGTGATGGGGAAACCCACAGGGCTACTGCAACCGGTGGCCAACCCTACACAACCATGGAAACAAATCGCGATGGATTTTATCGTGGACTTACCCACGAGCAGCAAGAAAACAGCAATTTGGGTGGTCACTGACCTATTTTCCAAGCAAGCACATTTCATTGCATGCAATGGGATCCCAAACGCACACAAATTGGCTAAATTGTTCATTCAACACATCTACAGAGCCCACGGTACGCCCGAACGCATAATAAGCGACCGCGGAAGTACCTTTACCTGCAAATTCTGGCATGCATTTTTAAAATTGATAGGTTCTAGCCAGGGGTTAAGCTCTGCGTTCCACGCGTGTACTGACGGATCTTCTGAACGCCTTAACTCTATACTAGAGCAGTACCTGAGATGCTACATTAGCTATCAACAAAACGATTGAGCGGAATTATTACCTTTCGCTGAAGTAGCATACAATAATTCCATCCATCAAAGCACGGGTTTCTCACCTTTTCAAATTGCGACGGGGCAGGACTTTGTCACCATCCCCGAACTCGCGCTGACCCAAGTAACGGAGGGGACCACCCCACTACAGGCAGATGAGTGGATTGCAAAAATAAAGAGCAATTGGCCGGTGATGATGAAAACCCTTGAGGACGCAAAGGCAAATTACAAAAAGTACGCTGACAGGAAAAGAGCGGCTGAATGGGAGCTCAAAGTGGGAGATAAAGTGTATCTCTCCGCAAAGAATTTGCGCTCCACACAGCCATCCAAGAAACTCGCACCCAAATTCATTGGACCGTTCACTATTGTAAATGTGATCAACCCAGTGACGGTCAAACTGCAACTCCCCAAAGCACTGAAACGTGTCAACCCAGTTTTCCACATCAGCTTACTAAAACGTTATAAAACATCTGACTGGCACCCCGAAGTGGCCGAGCCAACACCGACACTAGTCAATGGGGAACCGCATTTCGAAATTGACAAAATTCTAGACTGTAGACGACACAAAGGACAGCTGCAGTACTTAGTGAAATGGCAACACCTCCCGATCGGGGACAGAGAGTGGGTTGCTCAGAAACACATGCAAGCCCCAGAGATGATCAGAAACTTTTACAAAGAATTCCCGGACAAACCACATTAACCAACTAAATGATGTATTGTGCAATTATTGATCTGATCCAGAAGGTACCAAGTGTAAATATGTATAAACATTCCAGGGGGAGGGGGGATTTTCTTGGACGGGCGGCATGTCAGAGTTCGGAAGACCTCTGCCATTCATACAAGTATGTGTTAACTGACACGCGGAAACAGACTCGCAACTGACAAGCAGCCGGAGCCACCGTAACAAGCTGTGAAACGGAACGCATCAACCCAGGAAGGACTGTCTGGCGAAGCTGGAGCTGAGTACCTCACACATCAACTTCAAAAGGACAATGGGGGGAGAAATGTTTAAATGTAATCTACCATACCATGCCAGTCCATTCACGTCTTTGTTCCTGCACCTATGTACTTCAATAAGTCTCTTTGCTTTTAAGAAGCCTGCGTTCGGGGCTTTCTTGAGAAAGGGGAATTTGATAGACATCGTTGGGAGCAGTCCTTACATATTGTCATATGAATATGTCTGTAGCTTGAATCATGTCAACTGGATTTCTATTTTCTCAGTGGAAACGTTTCGCTCCTTATCCAAGGAGCTTCTTCAGTCTGAGCAAAGTTAGTAAGGGAATCCTAAATATGTTTCTAGGTAGCTGTGTGACCTTACACCTGGGGCTAGGTCATGGTTATATTGAGATGTTATTTTAAGTCTTTTATAATCTAAAGGAGGATCGTTAAGATCACCATGCTGATGTTGAGCTTGTGAAATGGTCTTAATCTTCCTAGGCACAGAAGACAAAGCAGGGAGGAAGATGGGGGAAAGATTATGCCTGAGGCCCCCACCTCTATTCAAGGAAGGATTTTCCAAGTTGGCATAAATGGATTCCTTGACCCCTCTCTCAAACCACCAATATTCTCTGTCTAAAATGTGAACATTAATGTCCTCAAATGAGTGTCCTTTTTCCTTTAGATGAAGATAAACTGCTGACTCTGGTCCTGTGGTGTTACTTCTCCTGTGTTGGGCCATCCTCCTGTACAAAAGTTGTTTGGTTTCTCCAATGTAGAGTTCAGAGCACTCTTCACTGCACTGGATTTCATAAACTACATTGCTTTTCTTGTGTTTTGGAGTTTGATCTTCGGGGTGTACAAGCCTCTGTCTCAGTGTGTTGGTGGGTTTGAAATATACAGGTATGTGGTGTTTGCCAAATATCCGTACAGGAGGATGGCCCAACACCAGAGACCATAGATGACGCCAGTCATTGTAGTAACTTAGTTGCAGTTATATTTGTTACTCATATAAACAGATAATATTTACAGTCCTTTTCCAGATCCCTGGAATTATTACAATTCCACATAGCAGATAGTAGTAACAAGCAAACAGGAGTAAACAGAAACAGAAAGCAGAAAGGAGGAAGGAAAGGCGGGGCAGGCAGGCAGGATCTTTTATCGTCTTCAGCCTGGATCACATGTTGCCTGACCTTTCAATGTTTACAGGTGATTATCTAATAAGGCTATGTTGCTGTGACTTACTCCTCAAAAGAATAATACACCAACATATTCTAACCTTAACCTTTCAACCCAAGTCTGCCCAAGATTGCGCAGCCATTTTTAAGAAATATTTTGATTTATTTTCTGGATGATGTTGATACATTAGCTCCATTGATGTTAACACTTGGTGTCATGATGGGGTGGGAAGACATCAATCACTTTGGGAAAATGTAATGAATGCAACAAAAGCATTAAATATGTCCTTAGAAAGAGGTGGCTCTCTATTAAAGAGGTGGGATTTTGTGGTGGATTTCAGTAATGCTGCTGGTTCTCAGGAAGGAGGGAGCAGACTCTAAGGAGGAGGACAAGATGAGAGGAGACACAGTGCAGGAAGCCATTGTGGGAAAACCAAGAGTTTCAGAATAGCTCCACGCTGGAGCTTTCCCATGTTATTTCCCTTTAGGTTCGGTAGACTTTCTTTAGTCTGGCAAGATTCTGTCTATACAGTGTGAGCAAATAAAGAACCAAAGTTTGACAGGACTGATTCTTTGTCGTTCTTGGGCTGGGCCTGACAGATTTGGTCTTGGAAATCTTGAATTATATCATTTTCCAAATCTATTGGCTAGTGCAAGGGTCGGAAATGGCGGCTCGCGAGCCACATGCGGCTCTTTGGCCCCTTGAGTGTGGCTCTTCCGCAGCTGAACTCACCCCCGCCCCTTCCACGCGATTGGATCCCGCCCCCAAACTCTTACGCTCTTACGCGCGCTCTCGCTCTCCAAGGCTGGGGCCACCCGCAGCCGCCCACACCTCGCGCACAGCCCGCGGGGCTCTCTGCCGCTCCCTTCGACGGAGGAGGGACCGGCGTGCCTTGGGAGCTGCTGCTGGCGGCATGTCTGGGCGAGGCGCGCGGGTGGAGCTGCCCGTCTGGCACTCTGGCACTTGGGCGCTCCCGAGCCTCTTCCCTTCTCCCTCGCCACGTTCGGGCGTTGAGGCCAGGCAAAGCCGGGCAGTCCCGCAGGGGCGAGGCGAGGAGTCCCGCTACTCCGCCTACCGCCACATCCGTCCATTCCCGGCCTCGTGGATCCCTTCGAGGGGCCGCGGGGCTTCCCCGCTTTCCTCCCAAGGAGGCCTTGATGGCGCACCCTCCCGCCCCATCAATCCCCCCACCCCGCCATTCGGCGTCCTCTCCCCCCGCTAACCCAAGCCCTGCGGTGGCCGGGGGACCCGACCCAGGCTCCGTTCCGGTGGGGCGACTGTAGTGACCGGAGGCGGCCAAGGGGAGAGCAGGCAGCTTCGGAAGGGGGAAAGGAAGAATGGAAAGGCTGAAAGGATGTGGCAGGAACGGCCCTGGAAAGCGGGGCCTGCGGACCGCCACCTTTGGGGAGGAGGGTCCAGCCGGCGAGCAATGGCGGCACCAGAGTTCGCCGGAGCGGCTGGCGTGCTGGCTGGCCGAGGCATCCAGGCGCTGGGCAAGGGCGCGGGCCCGGGACGCGAGCAACCCGCCTTGGCGCTCCTGGAGAAGCGGCCGCGGGAGGCCCGCCGGGTGCACCCTCCCGCCCCATCAATCCCCCCACCCCGCCGTTCGGCGTCCTCTCCCCCCGCTAACCCAAGCCCTGCAGCGGCAGATACTCCACAGCGCGGTTGGGGTTTTCGGAACCGGGTACCCCGGGGCCACCCCCTGTTCCCCCGTCCATGGAGAGCGAGAGGAAAAGGGGCGCTTGGGCGCTTTGCGCTGCGCCCGGCGCCTTCGGCTCCCGATTGCTGCAAAGGGCACCACCCCACGCCAGCTACAGACCCGACCCGTGGCCCGCAGAGGGCTGCAGGGCTACGGCCACCATCCTGCCTGCGGGAGTCCGAGCAGGAGAGCAGGGGGAGGGGGAGGGGGAGGAGTCGTCGCCGCTTTTACTGCTGCTGCCGCCTGCCTGCCTGCCTGCTCCAGCCCCGAGCGAGCCGCCCGCTCCTTCGGCTCCTGCCTTCGCTGCAGAGGCACTGCGCACTACGAGTGCACCGCCCGGCAAGCCCCGGGCGAGCCTCAGCCCAGAGGGAGGGGGCAGAACGCAGAGGGAAGGGAGACGGCAGAGAGGGCAAGGAGCGTGAGGCCTGCTGAGCTTTTGCCGGCGGACCCGCGCTGTGGCGAGCTCTCCTCTCCCCCCGCTAACTCGAGCCCTGCGGCGGCCGGGGGAAGCCGAGCCAGGCGGGGGTGCAGCGGGGCCCAGCGGCGCGCTGCGGGCGAAGAGCCGCCTGCTCTCCCCTTGGCCGCCTCCGGTCGCTACAGTCGCCCCGCCGGAACGGAGCCTGGCTTGGCTCCCCCGGCCACCGCAGGGCTCGGGTTAGCGGGGGGAGAGGACGCCGAACGGCGGGGTGGGGGGATTGATGGGGCAGGAGGGTGCACCCGACGGGACCGCAGGGACCCTCCGGAGAGGCGGCTTGAAAGCGGTTTCGGGGTGGTTGTTTTTTAAGCGGGCCTATGCGGTGGCTGCTTTTCTCTCCCCACAGACAGCGCGGGCGGGCGGGTCCTCTGGAAGGAGGCCGGCCGGAGTTCTGCTTGCAGCGGACGAGTTGCTGCTGGGCCGAGCAGATGCTTTTGAGACCTAACGGCGGGGTTACATCGGGACCGAGTCCGGCCTATCCCCGGTCTGTGTCGCATTAATGCCGCCCCCTTTCCCACCTGGGAGGCCAGCTTGCAGCACAAACGGCAGTCGCTTACTGAGCGAGTGCATTTTAAAATCTGCTTAACCCCCTTCCCCCTGCCCGCACTTCTCCCTCTTTGAAAAAGGAAGGCCGGAAAAGCGCAGTTTCAGTCTTGCGTTAAAGGGAGAAGCTGCCCTTAATGACAGAAGGCCATTCAAGTTGGAGAAACCTCGCGGGATGGGCGGAATCGCTACACACAAGCCACACGCCCCATTTCGTTCCTCCTTCCCTATCGCTTAATTGCCAGGCGCTCCTCCCCTGGAAACCCAGAGGAGGTGGGAGAAAGGCCGCTTCACACAACTCGCCAATCCGGGAAGTCCAAGTGTACACCCAAGGAGATCTGGAGGGTTTACGGGGGAGCGGGGGACAGGCAGGGCAAGAAGCCAGAGCCTTGGGGTTGCCCAAGCGCCCTCCTCTTCCCTGTGGAACCGCCCTCCTTTTAAAACATGGCAGGAGTGCCCTTGATCACGTGCAAAGTATTTTTTCTGCTTCTAAGCAGCCGCGGGAGGCCCGCTGGGTGCACCCTCCCGCCCCATCAATCCCCCCACCCTGCCGTTCGGCGTTCTCTCCCCCCGCTAACCCGAGCCCTGCGGTGGCCGGGGGAGCCAAGCCAGGCTCCGTTCCGGCGGGGCGACTGTAGCGACCGGAGGCGGCCAAGGGGAGAGCAGGCGGCTCTTCGCCCGCAGCGCGCCGCTGGGCCCCGCTGCACCCCCGCCTGGCTTGGCTTCCCCCGGCCGCCGCAGGGCTCGAGTTAGCGGGGGGAGAGGAGAGCTCGCCACAGCGCGGGTCCGCCGGCAAAAGCTCAGCAGGCCTCACGCTCCTTGCCCTCTCTGCCGTCTCCCTTCCCTCTGCGTTCTGCCCCCTCCCGCTGGGCTGAGGCTCGCCCGGGGCTTGCCGGGCGGTGCGCTCGTAGTGCGCAGTGCCTCTGCAGCGAAGGCAGGAGCCGAAGGAGCGGGCGGCTCGCTCGGGGCTGGAGCAGGCAGGCAGGCAGGCGGCGGCGGCAGCAGCAGTAAAAGCGGCTACGACTCCTCCCCCTCCCCCTCTTCCTGCTCTCCTCCTCGGACTCCCGCAGGCAGGATGGTGGCCGTAGCCCTGCAGCCCTCTGCGGGCCGCGGGTCGGGTCTGTAGCTGGCGTGGGGTGGTGCCCTTTGCTGCAATCGGGAGCCAAAGGCACCGGGCGCCGGGCGCAGCGCAAAGCGCCCGAGCGCCCCTTTTCCTCTCGCTCTCCATGGACGGGGGAGCGGGGGGTGGCCCCGGGGTACCCGGTTCCGAAAACTCCAACCGCGCTGTGGAGTATCTGCCGCCGCAGGGCTTGGGTTAGCGGGGGGAGACGACGCCCGATGGCGGGGTGGGGGGATTGATGGGGCGGGAGGGTGCGCCGTCGAGGCCTCCTTGGGAGGAAAGCGGGGAAGCCCCGTGGCCCCTCGAAGGGATCCACGAGGCCGGGAATGGACGGATGTGGCGGTAGGCGGAGTAGCGGGACTCCTCGCCTCGCCCCTGCGCGACCGCCCGGCTTTGCCTGGCCTCAACGCCCGAACGTGGCGAGGGAGAAGGGAAGAGGCTCGGGAGCGCCCAAGTGCCAGAGTGCCAGACGGGCAGCTCCGCCCGCGCGCCTCGCCCAGACATGCCGCCAGCAGCAGCTCCCAAGGCACACCAGTCCCTCCTCCGTCGAAGGGAGCGGCAGAGAGCCCCGCGGGCTGTGCGCGAGGTGTGGTTGGCTGCGGGTGGCCCCGGCCTTGGAGAGTGCAACGAGGACCGGCCATGGAAGGTGAGCGAGGGCCGGGGCGGCCAGCCAAGCGCAGCGCAGCCCTTCCACACGATTGGATCCCGCCCCCAAACCCCGCCCCCTTCCACGCGATTGGATCCCGCCCCCAAACCCCGCCCCCTTCCACGCGATTGGCTCCTGCCCGCAAACCTCACCCCCTTCCACGCGATTGGCCCCCGCCCGCAAACCCCGCCCCCTGGCTCTCGAGCACTTAAAAATGTGCACGAGCATACCAAAATGGCTCTCGGCTCAAAAAGTTTGCCGACCCTTGGGCTAGTGCTAAATTTTGGATGAGTCCTCCTAGTGCAAATTCCCCTTTTTGGTTGCCCTAAGAATATTCATACATTACCCTTTTCTCTTGTTAGATTGCCTTGATATCCAAATGTAATAGATTTCAAATAGCTTCTCTTACTGTTATATTGACTCAAACACTGTGGTCTGTTATGTGTACAGAATGTTATTTTGCTAACCTTTCTGATGATAAATTAATGCTATGGTTAATAGAGATTTCAGAATTAACTAACTGGGAAAAAAACCTAATAAATTAAAGTTTGTGGAAAAGCCAGCATTTACTTTGTATAAATTAGTAGCTGAAAAGGTATTTCTCCTTTAAAGAACAAAGATTTCCTGCCTACAACAGCCCAAGGCAGGATTTAAAAGTTCTATGGACATCCCAATTTTATATGTATTATCCTGAGAGACAAGATTTAATATTCTCAAATATTAAATTTACATACCTATCTGAATGTATACCATGAAAGGAATTACATGGTAATTAAATATGAATAAGAATAGTGGACGTTCCACTTTAGATAAGGATAGAATATGAATGAACTTTAAATTCCAGCCTCTTCCAGGTTTCTAGATTTCAAGTTTCTCTTATTTGAGGGATGAGATGAAATAAAAGAAGTGTTTGGAAAACAGTTCTAACTACTTTAGGGTGCAAACTGCTACCCTATAGGTTATTGTGATATAATGTTGGTGTGATCCCATTTCAGAGATAATGGGGACTCTGATTTTCTCTTATTTTGTAGGTGTTCAAGGTGTTCTTTATTTTTTATCCATAATAAATCCATGTACTGGTTCCACTGCAGTTTGGACCATTGGATTTATTTCTTTATTCAATTTCTATAACCGCCCATCTCCCCCATGGGGAACTCTGAGGAATTGTAAGTCAATTGTGTATTAGAAGAGGCTCCTGAGAACTACAAACAAAAGGAAGTGATGGACAGGATGTAGTCTTCCAGACAGGAAGGGGAAAACTAAAGGGAAATCCCTCCTGAAAGAAGGAGGGATTTCTTAATAGATCACATTTATGACTTAATTCAATATCTCATCCTGACTCACAGCTTGAATTGTCTAGTTAGATGTGGTAACATCCTTCCAATAATTATTCAGGATGATACATTTTTGTTTCTTTTATTATAAAATGTGTTTTTGCTTTTTATTTATTTATTTATTTATTTATCTTTCAAATTTTGTCACCGCTCATCTCACTCAGAGCATCTCTGACAACTACAACAAAATCAATAAACAAAACAGAACAAAATCAGAGCAAGAAAGGGAAAATGGTATTCTTATCCATCTTCTTCAGTTATAAAAGAAATGTATTTATTGACGTAACATTATCTCTTTGACAATATAATAGGCACTGCTATATTTTCACTTTTTAAAAGGAACATGTCTTCTTATCATTTGCTCCCTGTTGTTTAGATCAGGCCTCAACACAATAATGTAACACTTGGGGAAAAAGATACATACTAGGAGCCCAGCACTAGAGCAGAAGATGGAGAAGACCTCCACAGCCACCATGGCTTTCCCCCTGGTGCTCAGGTATGTTGGAACAAAGGAGACCCACACACTGCAAAAGACCAACATGCTGAAGGTGATGAACTTGGCTTCGTTAAAGCTGTCAGGCAGTTTGTGAGCCTGGAAAGCCACAATGAAGCTGGCAAAGGCAAGGAGGGCCATTTAGCTCAGGATTCAATAAAACATAAAGACGGACCCTTCATTGCATTGTAGAATCATTTCTTCAGTGATTGAGTGCTTGTCTAACTCTGGGAATGGGGTAGAGGTTGACAACCACACAATACAGATACTTGCTTGAAGGAGAAAGCAGAAAAGGACAATAGAAACGGCCAGTCTTCTCCCCACCCATGTCCTCATCCGAGATCCTGGCTTGGTGGCCTTGAAAGCAAGAGAAACAAGGATGGTTTTGGCCAACACACAATAAATGGACACTGAGAAGATGAGACCAAATGCAGACTGTCTGAGGGACAGGTCACTCTCCCAGGTTGTCCAAGAAAGAGCAAAGGACAGAGGAAGCAGAAAAGAAGGGAGATGAGGAGAGTGTAGGTGAGGTCCCGATTGTTGGCTTTGACGATGGGACTGTCTTTGTGCTTCACAAATGTTCCAAGCACCCCTGTTGTAGTGAGGAAAAATAAAGTAGCAACAGTGGCTAAACTGAGTCCTAAAGGATCTTCATAAGACAAGAAGCTAATTGTTTTCTTGATGCATCCATCTTTGTCATGGTTTGCGTATTGATCATCAGGACATTGAAAGCAAGCAACAGTGTCTAAAAAGAAAAAGCCTTATGTCAGTTCGGATTCATAAGAAAGATAATTGTTTATGTTCATCTTCATCCTCACCCTGACATTTATACATTTATATACAAACCACAGTATGAAAATACATTTGAACATGAAAATACATAAAGCCATATTGGCTAAAAGATCACAGTTCAAAATATGGTATGTAAATGGAATGTTTTCACAAAAGTTCAAGTGAAATGAAAGACAATATATTAAGGAAGAAATTCCAAAATTATCAATATATTACACATATTTCAAGGGAAAACTATAGAGGAAAAATAATTTTCTGATGCTGCAAGAGAAGTACGTCTCCTTTTTATTTAATAATCTTATTTTTATTTTTGCTTTCTTTCTTTGTTTCTTTTAAAACCATGTCTTGTGTTTGCACCCATAAAGAGAATATTGGCGTCAGGTGGCATCGAAAGTCAGATACATACATACATATTACAAACCCTAGGGAGCTATACACTATAGGGAAAATGAGAATAAGGAGGGTTTTCCAAAGAAGGAAAATGTGCAGAAATAGAGCATAATAAAATTGACTGGGTGGAAATTAAAAAAAAGTAAGATTTAAGGTAGAGATTAATTTATTTATATTCCTCATAATGGGCATTTCATCTGCCCATTCTATCAGACCCAAACACTTCCCAATATATTTTCTATATATTTGGAATTAAATCAAATATTACTTTGAATACACACAGGGAAGTGTAGCATAACCCCAGAAAAATCTCCATTCACTTTTAAATTTGTTTCTGTTCTTATCATAAACATCTCATCCCTGTTATATCAACCACTCAGTCATGCAGAGAGGGCATGCTATGATCCCTGTTTGTAAGTGTGTTCCATTTGATGAGGTCCAGGAGGCATGCCTTCTCTGCAGTAGCCCCTGCCCTCTGGAATATTCTTCCACCTGAAATAAGATCAGCCCCCTCTCTCCTGGACTTAGAAAAAAATCTAAAAAAAATCTAAAGAACTGGTTTTGCCACCATGCTTGGGGAAGCGAGGGGAACAGCCTGTCTTGGGGTTGGCTGGTCTCTTAGATCTGCCTTGAACAGCCTTACTGGCCCATGGGATAAGTAAGATCTACCATTGCTTGTATCGGATTGTAATTAGGTATTTTTACTGATTATTGGTGTTATTTATGATTTTTTATTGATTTTAAACTTTTATTGTGAACTGCCTGTTGTATATATTTTATGATTCAGAAAGAATCTAGAAAGCTAGTTTTAAAAGTCAAGCTGAAAAGTTTTTTCCTGTGGGAGTCAGAAGTGCTCTTGCTAACTCCCCCCTCAGGAATGTTAATTGCTGGTGTCTGAGGGTCTAGTTTGCTTAGCCAATCAAAAAGTTACCTGTTGGTCCTATTCCAAATAAGTAATGGGTGAGTGGTCACATGTCACACATTGTCCACTCAGGTACTGCCAAGCTGTAATTGTAAAGGCTTTAAAATGTAAATCTTCCTTTTGTGTTTACTCCTGTACGAGAACAACTATGTAGTAATACATATGTTAAATAGCCATGTGCTTCTCTTCGGCTGAAGAAAGCAAGCTAAGTTCCTGTTTTCTTTGTTTTAAAATAAAAGCAGCATTTTTCTACTGCAAGTTTTTTCAGTTCATTTATCTCTCAATATTTCTATAACTCTGATCTCACAAATTATTAAAAACAACAAAACCGCCCAGCGTCCCTCCTTTTGAAGGAGATGGGTGGGATATAAATGCGATAAATAAATAAATAAATAAATAAATAAATAAATAAATAAATAGCTGTTCCAATGAAGATCCATGAATACCTAAATTGATCATCAAGTGTTCCAATTTAGTTTGTGCACTTTGGAGGTTTTTGGTTCCACATCAATACCACTGTTTCTATCCATATAACTACACATCACTTCTGAATCCTTCCTTCCTTCCTTCCTTCCTTCCTTCCTTCCTTCCTTCCTTCCTTCCTTCCTTCCTTCCTTTCTTCCCACCCTCCCACCCTCCTTCCTTTTCAGTCATTATAATTATTTTTATATTTTATTTTTTATAAAATATTTTCTGAAATCACTACTTTTTTTGCTGCCTACATTCTCTCTTTTTGCAAATATTTCCAAATCTCCATTAGGATGCTTGCTTGGTTATGAATCCTGAACAATTCCATTGTTTTTAATCTAACAAATGAAAATGTTGTTGTCATTTTTGTTATGTGATCACTATATCATGTAACTCCATGCTTAGAATCCTACAATTCATAATGAATTAATGAATTTGATTTAATTGCCCCATTCAGTTTCCAAATAAAACTTCATGAATAGACAAACTGAAAGACTAATTAGCTGAAAGCGTTCAGTACAACAAACCCACAAAAATACCAGTATGGTGTACTTGTTTGAAGTGTATGTCTGCCTGAAATTTCAACTTCATCTCTATAACAACAAAATGAGAGGATATTTTTAATAATAGATACATCAATCCTCCCAAAAACATTTTCTGATCATAATGCAATTCAACTAAAAATAAAATTCCACCCAAAGACCTATAGATGGAGGCTAAACGAAGTCCTCCTTAGAAATATAGAATACTTAGAAGATTCCAAAAAGAAACTAAAAGAATGTTTTCATTGGAATCTAAACAAAGAAGTAAATATAGCCACCGTTTGGGACACAAATAAGGCCTTTATAAGAGGGCACTTCATGTCCTTAAACAAACACTACAAAACAATAAGACAACAACAATTATCAACTATCCTGCAACAAATAAAACTAAAAGAAAAAGAACTCCAATCAGACCTATTAGATGAGACTATAACTCATCAAATCAAAATATTACAAAAACAATTAGATATACTTACAACAGAAGAAATTGAAAGAAATTTAAGGTACGTCAAGAAAGGAATTTCCAACGTGCCAATAAAGCAGGTAAATGGCTTGCATATGAATTAAGAAAGGATAAAGGGAAAAAATATTGAAGTAAGTGAAAACGAAGTAAATCTAGTAGACAACGAAAAAATTAAAAAAGCATTCTATACCTTCTATACAAATCTATACAAAAATCAACAAGTCCCAATTGAAAAAATTGACAAATATCTACTAGATAGCAATCTAAAGAAAATATCTAAAGAAAAAAAAGAAACAATTAACAATTCCATTTCCACTCAAGAAATTATAAATGCTATCGAAAAATTGAAATCAGGCAAAACTCCAGGTCCTGAAAGTTTCACTGCCGTTTACTACAAATACTTCCAAGAACAGCTCATAAATCCACTTAAAGAATTATTAAACTCAATAATATCTGGAAATAATATACCCAAATCCTGGACAGAAGTAAATATTACATTAATACCAAAGGAAAAACAAGATCCAACACTCTGCAAAAATTACAGACCTATTTCTTTACTAAACAATGACTATAAAATTTTTACCACAATTCTAACGGAAAGATTAAAAAAAATACTTCGGAATACAATAAACCTAGATCAAAGTGGCTTTCTCCCTCAAAGAAATATAAAAGACAACATTAGAACAGTTTTAAATATAATTGAATATGCCCAAACTCACAATGAAAAACCAATAATGTTGCAGAAAAAGCGTTTGACAATTTGAATTGGGATTTCATGTTCAAAACTTTAAAAATTATGGATTTCGGTGACAGATTCATAAACGCGATCCAAGCAATCTATACAAACCAAACAGCAAAAATTGTAGTAAATGAAGATATGACACAAGACTGCATCATAGAAAAAGGAACAAGAGAGCGATGTCCACTCTCCCTGCTACTGTTTATCTTAGTACTAGAAGTCTAAATAGAAAATATTAGAAATGATAACCAAATACAAGGAATAAAAATAAAGCAAGAAACATAGAAACTGCGAGCTCTTGCTGACGATATAGATTACATTACATTACAAAATCCACAAGAATCAATAGATTATTTAATAGGAAAATTACAGGATTATGGAGAATTGGCTGGCTTCAAATTAAATAAACAAAAAACAAAAATGATAAATTTAAATATATCTCCAAACAATCAAAACATTCTTGAATAGATAACCGGCTTCCAAAGTGTAAAGAAAATTAGATACTTAGGAATACAAATCACTCCAAAAATACTGATTTATTTCAAAACAACTATATAAAAACGTGGAAAGAAATTCATCAAGACTTACAGAGATGGTCAAACCTAAAATTATCATTATTGGGAAGAATTTCAACTATAAAAATGAATATTTTGCCGAGAATGTTATTTCTATTCCAGACAATCCCGTTAATAATAACTGAGAAAACTTTCCAAAATTGGCAGAGAGATATCTATCTTTCTAAGGGAAAAAAAACTAGAATAAAATTTAAGTATTTACAAGACAATAAAGAAAATGGTGGCTTTGGACTACCCGATTTTAAATGATACTATGAGTCATGTGTGTAAGTCTGGTAAGAGATTGGATTACATTAGAGAACACCAAATTATTAAATTTAGAGGGTCACGACCTCAAATTCGGATGGCATGGCTTTCTTTGGTACAACAAAATTAAAGTTAATAAAACAATCAATAATTATGTGATTAGATAATCTATTTTAAAAACTTGGGGAAAATATAAATATACTCTACTGCCAAATTTACCCCTTTGGACTTCTCCCCTAGAGGTTTTTGCATGCCAAGTAAATTTGGGTCATCAAAAATCGTTAAAATATATAGACTTAATTAAATTTGAAGGAACAAACTAAATAATGAAGACACAAGAAGAATTACAAAATGAAGGATTTATATGTAACTTTTTCACATTTTTGCAATTAAAAGAACAATTTAAAATAGATATGAAAAATTATAAATTTGTAAAACAATCATCTAAATGGGATAATATATTATGGACAGATAATGATCACCTGATAGCAAAAATTTACAAATTACTATTACAAATTAAAATGTCCAATTTACAAACTAAAAAATGTATAATTCAATGGGAAGAAAAATTCGGGTACCAAATTCAAAACGAAACCTGGGAAAAATGTGGACAAAAGATTTAAAATTTACCCTTAATTACAATTTGAAAGAAAATTTTTATAAAATGATGTACAGGTGGTATATTACAACTAATTTGCTGTTTATTCGTTCAGTCGCTTCCGACTCTTTGTGACTTCATGGACCAGCCCACGCCAGAGCTTCCTGTCGGCTGTCACCATCCCCAGCTCCCCCATGGTTGAGTCTGTCACCTCCAGAATATCATCCATCCATCTTGCCCTTGGTCGGACCCTCTTCCTTTTGCCTTCCACTGTCAGGGTTCATGTCTATGAATCCTGCCATTGGGATTAATCAAGGCTTAGTGCTTGCATAGTAGTTGGGAGGGGGAATGGCAGTTGAGTGTTATGTCTGCTGCTGGAAGCTAGAGACGGCTCGGCCAAGGTCACGCACCTGCAACGGAGTGGAGATGGGACCGTTTGCTTCATGAGATCATCGTTGGTGAATTGGCGCGCAGGGGGAAGGGTTAAGAGAGCTTAGTTTGGTGGGAATCAGTATTCAAGTCTTTAGGAGTGCTTCAATGAACATGTATCCTGAATAAAGCTTTATCTGCATTTCAATGAATTGCATGGAGAAGTGTTTATTGGGACATTGTTGTTGAGATCATCACAGAAAGACTTGAATCCACAATCCAGTCGGTTTATCCTGAGGTTACAAGTGGTAACTCCATTTAGTGCCTCCTGAGTGAGAATCGGCTTGTCCAAGCAACTTCAGCATGGAAGAATCTATGGAATGTTTCCAGGCGGAGGAAGGGGAGCAACCGGGCCCCTCTTCAGGTTGGGAAGTGAATTCCAAGGATGGGAAAAGTGCGGCTGCTGAACCAGAAGCAGCTAAGAAAAAAGCCTCTAAGAAGGTGTCTTGACGGAGTGGCGTAGAGACTACCGAGCTAGCCATGGCACGCACCCCTAGAGTGGGAGCGGAATGGTCTGTGGGAATTGGAGGCGGCATCCGGGCTGGGATGGGGAAACGCACGGCTAAGCCCAGAGTGACCCAGTCCCAGAGGATGGCTTCATTGGAAGCGAAGACTGCACGTATTGATTTTGAAATGGAGACTATTAGTCACCAACTACAAACCCTTATCCAATCCGTGCAGCAACTGGCCCTGGCTCCAAAGCAGGAAGGGATTCCAGGGGTGGATTTACAACCTAAATTGATTACCACGGCAGCAGAGAGCGGCACGTCCAGTGGAGAGGAGGAGGAGGAGTTCTCTGGACCCGAAATGGAGGTGCCTCAACCGGCCGTAAGTGGATTAAAAAGGGGCCAACCTAGGGTGTTCGCCTTGAACAAATTGAAAACAAGATTTGATGGGGACCCAGGGAAATTGGCTTGCTTTATGACCCATGTCAGGGGTTTTATGGAGGAGTTTGAAGAGTCTTTCTTAATGGAAGAAGCCAAAGTAAGGTATGTCTCAAGTTTCTTAGAGGGAGAGGCTGCTTTATGGCTGGTGGCATTGCATGACTCTAACTCTCCAGATTTATGGACTTTTAATGGCTTTATGCTAGCCTTACGACGCCGGTTTGAAGATACCCTCTCTAAAATGTTAGCCAAAGTGCAATTTCAGCAGCTACGCCAGGGGAACCGATCTGTTGCCGAATATGCAATGGAGTTTAAAAAGCTTATAGGAATGGTCCCAACCTGTCCTGAAGCTTTTCAGGTGGAATATTTCCAGATGGGGCTGAAACCAGAGATTTTAGAGATGGCAGCAGGACGAGGTGATCCTGACACCCTAGAAGAATGGATTCAATTAGCTGGCAGGGCTGAGAGCACTCAATTGAGACTGAGATCGTACCGGAAGCTGCATAGCTTGGGGAAAACCCCTGTGGGACAGCCACCGGCTAAGAAGCTGGCTAGAGCCAATGCTTGGGAAGAGGAAAAGGAACGCAGAGCAAAAAGGGGCTTGTGTTTCAAATGTGGCAGAGAGGGGCATCGCATTAGTGACTGCCCTCAGAAACCCTCTACAGTAAAAGCAAAGCCAGACAGCCAGCTTTCCAAACCATCTAAGCTACAACCACGCAAGGGAACAGCCCATGCTTTGGATGAAAGCAAGACGCGGGAATTGGTTGGGGGAGAGAACGACTCCTCTGACGAAGAATTCATGCAGCCGGTGGAAAACGACCGATGTCTGGCTTGAAGTGCGCTGCGGGCCAAGCATTTGCAGATCGGCGCTCCGATCCGCTGGTGAGTGGAGATTGTCCTACCATGCAGGTTAAGATAAAGCTTGAAACTTTGGATGGGAGGGATCAGAACAATTTGATGGCAATGCTGGACTCGGGGTGCTCAAGATGTTTGATGCATCCTGCCATTGTTACAGGACTGAGACTTAAGTTGCATAAGTTAAAAGTTCCCATCATATTTTGTCAGTTGGATGGGTCAGATATGAAAGGGGGTCCAGTGGAATACTATACAGAAGCCCTGAAAATGACTATTGGGACGCATCAAGAGACTATTAGGTTCATTGTGGCTCCCATTTCCAATCAGCCCATAGTATTGGGGCTCAAATGGTTGAGGGAGCGTAACCCTCAGATTGACTGGGTTTCTGGAGAAATGGAATTTGCAGATGGCTCATATTTGGGAGTTGAGCGGGAAACTGCAGGACTCTGTGTGGTGCGGGAGCTAGCGCAAGCAGCGGTGGCACCGTCAGTGTATGAGGAGGAGGGGGAGATTTTTGTGGAGACGGAATCAGACCAGATGCCCCCTCATCGGAAAACAGACTGTTCTTTGCAATTGGAGCCTGGGGCAGTGTTGCCTAAACCCAAGTTGTATTCAATGACTCATAAGGAACTGCAGGAGCTGAGGAATTTTATAGATAAGAACCTAAAGCGGGGGTTTATTGAGCCGTCCACCTCACCCACGGCTGCTCCGGTATTGTTCCGGAAAAAGAAAGATGGCTCCTTAAGGCTTTGTATGGACTATAGGGGGTTGAATGCTATTTGTATTTCTAACCAATATCCGCTACCTTTGATGAAAGATATGCTGGCTCAACTGACCAAAGGGAAAATATTCACCAAGCTGGATTTGAGAGAAGCGTATTTTAGAGTACGCATAAAAGAAGGGGATGAGTGGAAGACCGCCTTCAATTGCCAATTAGGTTGTTTTCAATATAAAGTCATGCCGTTCGGATTAAGGGGCGGGCCTGGAGTCTTCATGAGCTTAATTAATGAGGTTCTGCACGAATTTCTGTACCAGGGGGTATTGGTATATTTGGATGACATCTTAATATACACAGAGACCATGGAGGAACATATAAAACTAGTAAAAGCCATGCTCAGAAAGCTTTTAGAAAACAAATTGTATGTTAAGTTGTCTAAATGTGAATTTCACAAAGAAAAACTGGATTTTCTAGGCTACAGAATATCCCATCAGGGCATAGAAATGGATCCCGCCAAAGTTAAAGATGTGTTGGCGTGGGAAACCCCCAGAACAAAAAAGCAATTACAATCTTTTCTTGGATTTGCAAACCTTTATCGCCAGTTCATTCCCGGGTTCGCCAAGATTGCGTTACCATTAACCGATATGTTAAAAACCAAGAAATCGGCTGATGGCGTATTAGCAAATAAACCTCAACCGAAATTAAAATGGACGCCGGCGTGCCAAACGGCTTTTGAACAACTGAAGCAGTTGTTCACTGCAGAACCCGTTTTAAAACATCCTGATCCAGAACGTCCCTTTGTGATCCAGACAGACGCGTCCAATTCTGCGGTTGGATGCATATTATTGCAAAAAGACAATAACGATCAGTTAAGGCCTTGTGCATATATTTCTCATAAATTTACTGAGGCTGAACAACGTTGGTTGGTTTGGGAAAAGGAAGCTTTTGCAGTGCGACATGCTCTAGCTACATGGCGACACCTGCTGGAGGGTTCGCCTCATCCATTTGAAGTCTTTACTGACAATAAAAACTTGGAAGCACTTAAAACGCCTCGGAAATTAAATCCTAAACAAATCCGTTGGGCTGAATTTTTCAGTAGGTATAATTTCACGCTAAAGTATTTGCCAGCTGGGAAAAACTTTTTAGCAGATGCTTTGTCTAGGTTACCACAGCATGACACTCAAACAGAACTGGTGGTATCTACAGTAATGTCTCCGCAACAATTGTGATTATCCAACCAGGAGGAGCCTGGTTCTGGAAGTGCTACAGTACCCATACCTGTACAATTGCAAGGGAATGTGGCTCTCACTAGAAGCAAGGCCAAAACACCGAAACCCCCCTGTGAACCTTCTCTAGAGAAAGAACTTACGACCGCTATAGAGACTGATGATTGGTGGAAAGAGCACAAGCAAACTTTAACTGAGACGAATGGGGTGTGGTGGAACGGAGACAGATTATATGTTCCAGAGACTGTGAGAAAGGCTATTTTACAACGTTGTCATGATAGTAAAATTGCCGGACATTTTGAATTTGTAAAAACTTTACATTTGGTTAGAAGGCAATTTTGGTGGCCAACTTTGAGGAAAGATGTGAAACAATATGTTTTGTCATGTCATGTTTGTGCTTCCATGAAAAAAGCGCCCGGGAAACCAGTGGGATTGTTGCAAACCGTGGCTGAGCCAACAAGCCCATGGAAACAAATTTCAATGGATTTCATTGTGGACTTGCCAGAGAGTAAAGGCAAGACAGTCATATGGGTAGTGACTGATTTATTCTCTAAGCAAGCTCATTTCATCCCTTGTAAAGGACTACCCTCTGCTGGTCAACTGGCAAAATTATTCATCTTGCACATTTACCGAGCGCACGGCGCCCCCTCGCGGATTATCAGCGATCGCGGAAGTCAGTTTACCGCCAAATTTTGGAAATCATTCCTAAAATTGATTGGAACTGAGCAGGGTCTCACCTCTAGGCATCATCCAGAGGGTAATGGGGCTTGCGAACGACTTAACTCCGTGTTGGAGCAGTATTTACGGTGTTACATTAGTCATCAGCAAGATAATTGGGTGGAGTTGTTACCCTTTGCTGAGGTGGCTTATAATAATGCCGTTCATCAGAGCACTGGGTTTTCCCCATTTAAAGTGGCTACTGGTCAAGATTTTGTACCTATTCCTGAACTACCTGACCCTGCCATGATTCAACAGACTGATCCTGTACTGGCAGATGAGTGGATTACAAAAATACGATCAAATTGGCTGATAATGTTGAATATATTGCAGGAGGCCAAAAATTCTTACAAAATGTTTGCTGATCATAAACGGGCTCCAGAATGGCCTTTAGTGGTGGGAGAAAAGGTTTACCTGTCTACAAAACATTTGAAATCTACTCAGCCATCCAAGAAACTGGGGCCTAAGTTTATTGGTCCTTTTCCTATTGTGAAAGTGATCAACCCGGTGGCCGCTCAGTTAGACTTGCCAAAGAACCTTCGTAGAGTACATCCTGTCTTCCACATCAGTTTATTGAAACCAGTTAAACCTGCTCATCAATGGCATCCGGATCCAGTGACACCTCCACCTATCATGGTGGGAGATAATGAACATTTCGAAATTGTGAACATCTTGGACTCCAGAATGCACAGAGGAAAATTACAGTATTTGGTGCAATGGAAACATTTGCCTGTGGGGTTTGAGGAGTGGGTTGATAAGATCCATGTTTCAGCGCCAAGGTTATTGAAGAAATTCCATGACCAATTTCCTACTAAACCTGGTTAATTTCACAATAGTTATTGTTTCTGTTTTTCAGATCTCAGTGCCTCCCATTGTATTGCAGCCTGAAGATTTCTGGAATTGTTCCATGTGCCTTTATGTATACTTGTATTTTTTAACCTTTCTTGTTCTTTGCATACTATTCTTTCTTTTGGAGGGTCGGCATGTCAGGGTTCATGTCTATGAATCCTGCCATTGGGATTAATCAAGGCTTAGTGCTTGCATAGTAGTTGGGAGGGGGAATGGCAGTTGAGTGTTATGTCTGCTGCTGGAAGCTAGAGACGGCTCGGGTGAGGTCACGCACCTGCAACGGAGTGGAGATGGGACCGTTTGCTTCATGAGATCATCGTTGGTGAATTGGCGCGCAGGGGGAAGGGTTAAGAGAGCTTAGTTTGGCGGGAATCAGTATTCAAGTCTTTAGGAGTGCTTCAATGAACATGTATCCTGAATAAAGCTTTATCTGCATTTCAATGAATTGCATGGAGAAGTGTTTATTGGGACATTGTTGTTGAGATCATCACATCCACTTTCCCGAGCATCAGCTGCTTCTCCAGGGTATCCTGTCTTCTCATTATGTGGCCAAAGTACTTCAGTTTTGCCTTTAAGATCATTCCCTCAAGTGAGCAGTCTGGCTTTATTTCCTGGAGTATGGACTGGTTTGATCTTCTTGCAGTCCAAGGCACTCTCAGAATTTTCCTCCAACACCACCGTTCAAAAGCATCTATCTTCCTCCACTCAGCCTTCCTTATGGTCCAGCTCTCGCAGCCATAGGTTACTACAGGGAATACCATTGCTTTAACTATGTGGACCTTTGTTGTCATTGTGATCTCTCTGCTCTTAACTATTTTATCAAGATTTGCCATTGGTCTCCTCCCAAGAAGAAGACGTCTTCTGATTTCCTGGCTGCAGTCAGCATCTGCAGTAATCTTTGCGCCTAGAAATACAAAGTCTGTCACTGCCTCCACTTTTTCTCCCTCTATTTGCCAGTTATCAATCAAGCTGGTTGCCATAATCTTGGTTTTTTTGAGGTTTAACTGCAACCCAGCTTTTGCACTTTCTTCTTTCACCTTCGTCATAAGGCTCCTCAACTCCTCCTCGCTTTCAGCCATCAAAATGGTATCATCTGCGTATCTAAGATTGTTAATGTTTCTTCCAGAGATTTTAACTCCAGCCTTGGATTCCTCAAGCCCAGCACGTCGCATGATGTGTTCTGCATACAGGTTGAATAGGTAGGGTGAGAGTATACAGCCCTGCCGTACTCCTTTCCCAATCTTAAACGAGTCCGTTGTTCTGTGCTCTGTTCTTACCGTTGCTACTTGGTCATTATACCGATTCCTCAGGAGGCAGACAAGATGACTTGGTATCCCCATACCACCAAGAACTTGCCACAATTTGTTATGATCCACACAGTCAAAGGCTTTAGAATAGTCAATAGAACAAAAATTGATGTTTTTCTGAAACTCCCTGGCTTTCTCCATTATCCAGCCGATATTGGCAATTTGGTCTCTAGTTCCTCTGCCTTTTCTAAACCCAGCTTGTACATCTGGCAATTCTCGCTCCATGAATTGCTGGAGTCTACCTTGCAAGATCTTGAGCAGTTCAGCTGGGATACCGTCATCTCCTGCTGTCTTGTTATTAGCAATGCTTCTTAAGGCCCATTCAACCTCACTCTTCTGGATGTCTGGCTTTAACTCACTGACCACACTGTCAAAGCTATCTGCAATATTATTATCCTTCCTATACAGATCTTCCGTATATTCTTGTCACCTTTTCTTGATCTCTCCTGCTTCTGTTAGGTCCTTACCATCCTTGTTTTTGATCATACACATTTTTGCCTGGAATTTACCTCCGATGTTTCTAATTTTCTGGAAGAGGTCTCTTGTCCTTCCTATTCTATTGTCTTCTTCCACTTCCGCACATTGCTTGTTTAAAAATAATTCCTTATCTCTTCTGGCTAACCTCTGGAATTTGGCATTTAATTGGGCATATCTCCCCCTATCACCATTGCCTTTTGCTTTCCTTCTTTCTTGGGCTACTTCCAGTGTCTCAGCAGACAGCCATCTTGCCTTCTTGGTTTTCTTTTTCTTTGGGACGTTTTTTGTTGCCGCCTCCTGAACAATGTTGCGAACTTCTGTCCATAGTTCTTCCGGGACCCTATCTACTAAATCTAGTCCCTTAAATCTATTCTTCACCTCCACTGCATATTCCTTAGGAATATTTGTGAGCTCGTATCTAACTGATCTGTGGGTCTTCCCTATTCTCTTTAGTCTGATTCTAAATTTTGCAATAAGAAGTTCGTGATCTGAACTACAGTCAGCTCCAGGTCTTGTTTTTACCGACTGTATAGATGTCCGCCACCTTTGGCTGCAAAGGATGTAGTCAGTCTGATTTCGGTGACAACCATCTGGTGAAGTCCATGTATAAAGTCATCTTTTATGTTGTTGGAAGAGAGTGTTTGTTATGCACAGTGAGTTGTCTTGGCAAAATTCTATCAGCCTATGTCCCGCTTCATTTTGTTCTCCCAGACCATGCTTGCCTGTAATTCCAGGTGTCGTCTGACTACCCACCTTAGGATTCCAGTCTCCTGTAATGAAAATAACATCTCTTTTTGGTGTATTATCCAGTGGGTGCTACAGATCCTCATAGAACTGATCTACTTCTGCTTCTTTAGCATCTGTGGTTGGGGCGTATATTTGGATCACTGTGATGTTAAATGGCTTCCCCTGAATTCGAATTGAGATCATTCTATCGTTTTTTGGATTGTATCCAAGCACTGCTTTAGCCACTTTATTATTAATTATGAAGGCTACTCCATTTCTTCTCTGGTCCTCTTGTCCACAGTAGTAGATCTGGTGGTCATCTGATGTGAAGTGGCCCATTCCAGTCCATTTCAGTTCACTGACACCTAAAATGTCTATATTTAATCTTGACATCTCACCAATAACCACATCCAATTTGCCCTGGCTCATAGATCTTACATTCCCGGTTCCTATGGTGTGTTGATCTTTAGAACATCGGATTCGTCATTCACCACCAGCACCGTCGGCAGCTAGCCATCCTTTCGGCTTTAAGCTAGCTGCGTCATCACATCTGGGGCTAGTTGAACGTATCCTCTGTTCCTCCCCAGTAGCATTTTGACCATCTTCCGACCTGGGACTCCCATCTTCCAATGGTATACCAACATATCTCTGGTTGTACCGATCCATTTAGTTTTTACGGCAAGAATACTGGGGTGGGTTGCCATTACCTTCCCCAGGGATCGTATTTGGTCTGACCTCTCTGCCACGACCTTCCCGTCTTGGATGTCCCTTCACGGTTTAGCTCATGGTTTCATTGAGGTGCTCAAGCTCCAGCACCACGAGAAGGTAACAATCTCCTTTGCTGGAGATTACACCTAATAAATTATCCAAAATGTTTAGAAATGTGTCGAACAGTTGCTGGATATGTATACAAGAAATTGGCACCTTTTACCATGCTTGGTGGACATGTAAAAAAGCCAAAAAAAATTGGGATGAAATTCATAAAATTTTATGTAAAATGTTAAATGAGGACTTTATCAAAAAAATGGAATTCTTTCTACTGGGATTTATAGAAAACTACTACTTTACTTGATTACTGCAGCACAAACTATCTACGCTCTCCATTGGAAAGAGGACTATATTCCATTAATAGAAGAGTGGATTATGAAATCAATGGATTTAGCACAAATGGCAAAATTGACTGACCAATTAAAGGACAAAAATATGGAAGACTTTACAACCTGTTGGAAACCTTTTTTCAAATTCATTGAGACAACACAAAAGATCCAAATGGATATATAACAATGTAAGTAATATATATAAATAGAGAAATAGAGATATTAAATAACAATAACAATGCAGAAAATACTTTAGTAATAATTTTAGATTCTTCATATGGATAGAAGGAAGTCTCACTTTTAGATTTTCTATCTATATGCTTTCCTTTCTTTTTCTCTCTATATGGCTTAATTTTAAATGTATTGTATTGTATTGTTATGTCTATAATGTTTGTAAATATATGTAAATATGGATTTTTCCCCCTATTTTTTTAATTAATAAATATTATTTTAAACAATATTAAAAACATACAACAACAAAATCAGAGGATTTTATTAACTTACCCATCTCAATGGAGATTTTCCCCTCTGGGCATGGAACACAGTCATAGCAGCAGAATTTTTTCCCTTCATTCTTCCTTTTCTGATAACCAGGGTGACAATAGTCATTGCACAGAGAAATGGGAAGGACCTAGTGATCAATATTAAAATGTTGGAAGATGAGGATTTATTGTAAAGAAAAATCAGTTGTTACACTGAACATGAAATGAATGAATTTCAAAACACAATTAGTTATATTTTCAATTAGGAATTGAATTTGAATTTCTGGGCATAGCTGAACTGGATTTCCAGTTTTTCCAAATGGATTCATATGAGGATTTCAACATGTGATGTTTCATTAATTCAATCCATCCATTTGACCAGAAGGATTGAGTCAATCTAATTTCCTTTAGATCAAGCTTTGATGAAGTTTCACTCAACCAAGGAAATATAGTTTCTTAAATGCATCTGTTTTTCTTTCACATTTTCATTTCAATATTTGAGTGAAATGTAATAAACATTGTGCACAATATTATGTATGGTAAGCTTTTAACAATTGAAGTGGAAAGGATGTCATTTCTTTATCTGCGTAATGTTGATGGGTTTCCTGGAAGGAGAAAAGTAAATTTCCCAACCTAATGAACCCATCAGAGTGGTCATACAAAGTCTCCTGGAAACCATACCTGGTTAAACCATCTGTGCCAAACTATCATCTCATCATTAATGACTAATTCCTTTCCTTTCAGAGCATCAGGATCCACCTTTCCAACTTTTTGTCTCTGGAACGTGGAATTGGGAAACGTGACGATGTTTATGATATCAAATCCTCCTTCCATCTTCTTTTGATCATAAAAAGTAAAAGTTTCTCCATGAGAATTATTGAATTTCATGCCTTTTAGAAATTGGTGGAGCTATATAATTGGGAATAACAAAAAACGTAGAAGAAAAATAAAGAATAGAAAGGTATCAGTAATTTTCTTTAGTTGTACTGCAAATATGAGGGACAAACATGTAAAGTCCATTTCTCCAGCCTCTTGAGAATCTATTTGCTGCCCTCTGCATAGGGGGTTAATAGGAAGGATCAGATACTTCTACTTTAGAAATAGCGAAATGACAGATAAAGTGGATTCTAGACTTCAACTTCTTCTGGTTTCCGGTCCTTCATGTTACTAAGGAACTGGCATGGGATTAACTGGAGGAACAATTTCCAGAAATCAGGTTCCCTCTCTGGTCTCCTCCTCATTTTTGAAGGAAGCCTCACCTGACTTATTTGCTCCTGATGTCCCACCTATTTTCCAGTTTATGTAATTCTCACAGATAGAAGGCTGCTATGGACATGGTAAGGACTGAAGGATAGCTAACTAGGCTGAGTAGGATTCCACTCTTATCTTAAGCCATAGGGATTTGAAAACCAAGACCTGGATCTTTCTTTAATGAAGCCATCCTTGCATCTCAAAGATGCTCAGTGAGTAAAATGGAAAACATATTACAGTGATGGAAATAAAGGAACATACATAATATTATTAATGGACAAGATATTCAACTCTATTTGAATAGTTGCTTCTTCCCTGTTTGAATCATACAGCCTAACATTACTGTTATCTAGTCCAAAGTGCACAAATCACCTGCCATGGTTGTGCAAGTTCTTCTTCTGATAATTTGTGCCTCACCAAACGTCTGTGATTAGATCGAAGTAAGGAGAGAGCATGTAAAGCTTGAGCCAATACATAGACAGCATTATAGATACTATAGCTGTGCCCGGTCAACTGCACCTCAAAAAGAGCCCCAGGAATGTCTTCCAGGCTCTCCTCTCCAGTACAAGTGTCATTGTCCAGCAGGGTCATGGGAGGAGATGGCAATGAACAGTCAAAGGCTTGTTCCCAGAAAAGTGGAAAAAATCCATCTTCTTCAGTCCAAGGAGGTTTTATGAACTTCAGGAATTCCTTGAACCCTGGAATTTTGTTTGAGTGAATTGTGAAAAAAATGGCACCATCAAAGAACTGCTGATCCAATCCTCTTAGCATTCCTGTTAATAAATAATCAATCTGAGCAGTCATGATCCACACCTTTCCCAAGGAACTCTGCTCAAGTCCAGGATCAAATATTGCCATAGCCACCCATGCAATTGTCAAAGATTCTCCACAAATGATAAAGGTGTTGATGTTCTCATTAGGTATGTGGTTATAAATATTTTTCCCTTTCTGCAACATTTCATATAATTTGTCCCAGTGTGTTAAAAATGGAATTCTTTCTGTACAAGCAGAGCAGATTCCATGCTGGGAAAGGAGAGGAATCTCAGAACTATGAATATCCTGTGGGGCAAATGACCCATAAGTGAGCTGAAAGACAATAAACACATATTATTGAAATATATCAGCATCAGTATCTATTTCTTTTTTCCTATTTGAGACACTAATATTTGCTGAGAAATTTAGTCATATTGTTGAGCTATGTTGCCAGCTTACAAGGTATGATCAATTTTTGATAGCCACAGTATAGAAAAAAAAGTAGGTGAGTAATTTTCCTGCCTCCAACCTCCAGAATCCTACCGGTGGAATCTTGTAAAACTTTATAAGGTCTGCCATATAAGAAGATGTTTCAGAGCTAAGTCCTCCAATGACAGAAAAGATATTTTTTCCTGTTGTCACATTTGTAGTTGGGGACAAATCTCTGTGATCTGAAGAGCAGGTCCAGGGTGGTCTGACATGTCATCATTGCATTGTAGTAGCTGTCATGGATATGGAACCCAAGAGTGACATTGGACAAGTTTTGTGGATTTTCATTGATCTCCTTCACAGCAAAGGCCAAGGAAAGGACATGCTGGTAGAATTTTGTGAGCACACTGAAAACAGGATGATTTATATGTCTCATTATATATTTCTAGGTTATTTCCTGGAACCTGACAGAGGTGCTTGGAGAATTGTGGAACGGCTTACCCCTTGTAGAATTCACATTGATATTGAGAATTTACACCCAAAATGAAGATAAAACAGAATTTTACCAAGGACGTATGGATAAATGTTTGGATTTTACATATGAAAATTGGTGTCTCATGGGGGATTGTAATGTAGTGGTTTCCCCACAAAAAGATAGGACTCCAATCGAAGAGAATATTTGTAGCTCAGGGTTGAACTGTGGAGTCCTTGTAGCTCTCTGAGCCTTTTTGTTTTCTTACAGATGTTTCATTGCCTGACTAGGCAACATCCTCAGTGCAAAAAGGGAGTGGTTTATATCAGTTTATATCTCAGTTTATATACAGTGGTTTGCCCTGCTTGTGTTGGTAGTGGTGTTGTTCTCTCCTTGAGATTTCCTTGATCGGGCTGTTGTTTACTGCTTGGTTGATTAAGTTAATAGCTCCTTGATTAAGGTCTAGAGTACTGTTTTAGTGTTTATCTGGTGAGAACTACCAAAAGTGCAAGCTGGGTTTCTAAGAGGCAGAGGAACTAGAGATCAGATTGCCAACATTCGCTGGATCATGGAAAAAGCAAGAGAGTTCCAGAAAATCATCTACTTCTGCTTCATTGACTACGCTTAAGCCTTTGATTGTGTGGATCACAACAAAATGTGGCAAATTATTAAAGAGATGGGAGTACCAGACCACCTTACCTGTCTCCTGAGAAACCTGTATGCAGGTCAAGAAGCAACAGATAGAACCGGACATGGAACAACCGACTTGTTCAAAATTGGGAAAGGAGTACGACAAGGCTGTATATTATCACCCTGCTTATTTAACTTATATGCAGAGTACATCATGAGAAATGCTGTGCTGGATGAATCACAAGCCAGAGTTAAGATTGCCAGAAGAAATATCAACAACCTCAGATATGCAGGTGATACCACCCTAATGGCAGAAAGTGAAGAGGAACTAAAGAGCCTCTTGAAGAGGGTGAAAGAGGAGAGTGCAAAAGCTGGCTTGAAACTCAGTATTAAAAATACTCAGATCATGGCATCTGGTCCCATCACTTCCTGGCAAATAGAAGGGGAAGAAATGGAAGCAGTGACAGATTTTATTTTCTTGGGCTCCAAGATCACCGCAGATGGTGACTACAGCCATGAAATTAAAAGATGCTTGTTCCTTGGGAGGAAAGCTATGGCAAACCTAGACAGCATATTAAAAAGCATAGACATCACCTTGCCAACAAAGGTCCGTATAAATAAAGCTATGGTTTTCCCAGTAGAGATGCATGGCTGTGAGAGTTGGACCATAAGGAAGGTTGAGCGTCGAAGAATTGATGCTTTCAAACTGCAGTGCTGGAGAAGACTCTTAAGAGTCCCTTGGACTGCAAGGAGGTCAAATCAATCAATCCTAAAGGAAATCAACCCTGGCTGCTCATTGGAAGGACAGATACTGAAGCTGAAGCTCAAATACTTTGGCCACCTAATGTGAAGAGAGATCTCGCTGGAAAAGACCTTGATGCTGGGAAAGACTGAAGGCAAATGGAGAAGGGGACTGCAGAGGATGAGATGGTTAGATTGCATCACCGATGTAACGAACATAAATTTGAGTAAACTCCGGGAGACTGTGGAGGACAGGAAGGCCTGGCATGCTATGGTCCATGAGGTCATGAAGAGTCAGACACAACTAAACGACTGAACAACAACAACAACAACAACAACAACAAAGTTAAAATTAATGTGGACTTTAAAAATCATTTTATCAGACAAGTCATATTGAGGATATGGAATAGATATAAACCCAAAGGTGCCCCCAAAAAACACCTTTATGGATCTCATCTCAATAAGTATATTAGTGAAAGAGAAATTGGAGATAAAGATAAATTGTTGACATACTAGCACTTATTGGAAATCTATCAAGGGGAATTAAAAATCAAATCAACAGAACAACTGATAGAAGAAGGATATAGTTGTCATATAGTTGTCATATAGTTTTACCATTTATAGTTAATTGAAAGATTTAAAATGGATAAAAAGACTTATGGTATGGAGCAAAGTAAGTCAGAATTTGAAATACAATTGTGTACTGATGATGAACATGTAATTGCTAATATGTATAAACATTTGTTGAAATTTGAAACAGAGGAAGAACAGGTTAAAGAATGTATGATAAAGTGTGCTAAGAATTTTGGCTGTAATATAAAGATGGATCAATGGGAAATATGTGGTTAAAAGGCATGATATTTACATTGTGTTATGATATCAAAGAGAATATTTATAAAATGATCTATCGCTGGAACGATATGCCACAGAAATTAAATGGAATGTATAAAAGTACTCAAATGTGTATTGGAAATGTGAATTGCATGAAGGGATGTTTCATCATACTTGGTGGACATGTAAAAAAGCTGAAAAATTGCTTTGTGATGTTGACAGATTTCACAGAAATAACTGCTGTGAAGAATATCAGAAGACATTATCCTATATCTTTCTTTTCTTTCATTTCTATGTTTCCTTAAGTTTTGTTTTTTCTTTTTTCTTTTCTTTTCTTTTCTTTTCTTTTCTTTTCTTTTCTTTTCTTTTCTTTTCTTTTCTTTTCTTTTCTTTTCTTTTCTTTTCTTTTCTTGTACTTTCTGTCTTTTCTCTGCTATCGTCCTTTCTCCTTTTTATTTCTTAATTTATATCTGTTTGTGTTACTTTTTAATCTTCTTGTTTGAAAGTTTTAATAAAAGTATTTTTAAAAAAAAGAAAATTGAGGAACAGCTGATCCACCTCTATTGCCAATTCTACTACATTGAAGTAGTGTGGGAGGCTGCAGGAGGCAGCTGGATGCTGTGAGTGGGCCGGCGACGCTTGTGGGCTGGAGTCTACCGGGCTGGAGTCCACTGAGGGCTGCGGAAGACTGCCGGAGGCCTCGGATTTCGTTTGTTGGTGGCGGGAGACCGTCGGAGCTCGAGTTGGGCCGGTGGAGTCGGTGAGGGCCTAGCGGAGCCGGCGTGATACAGAGAGGAGCCCGGCTGGTGCAACGGAGTCCTCGGCTGAGCCCCCCACACACACACACACATAGACAAGCAGACAAGCTGGACTTTTTTTTCCTGGGCCGATTCTGGAGAGGGTTCAGAAACTCTAATGTTAGAACTGGTTGGAGTTGGGGGCGAACCCTGCGGCCCTGGAAAGTGCAGATGTTGCGGAGGCTGGAGCCCAGGAGATCAGGGCAGAAGAAAAATCATAATACAGACTAACCCCCATGAAGACCTGGATGTTGTCCCAATTTGGGCTAAGGCGGCAGAGGGTTTGTAGGGGTCCCTTAGTATGAATGTGGACCCCCCCCATGTTAGAGACGAGGTGGGGGGAGCCAAGATTGTATGGTTTTGTAAGAGTACCCCCCTGGGTGAGAGTCAGGTGGGGTAGGAATGAATGCTGGTGAGTGTTGGTGCCTCTCCCTGACCAGTGAGAGAAGTTGAGGGAGAGGTGCAGGGTGTGAGGGTAGAGTGTGAGTGGGGGTGGTGCTGGACCCTACCAGCGCTGAGAGCGAGAGCTGGTGCGCTGGGGGGTCTTACGCGCTATCCGACATTGCATGAGATTGGACGATGGATGAATGGGATAAGGGACCCTTGATTAGTCCCAAGAATTCCGGAGGCCTGGGAGTGGAGGCTACTAGGCCAGAGTCGGGAATCTCTGGGGGCTGTGCGGTCGGCCAAGTGATTCAGGTGGTGACGGGCAGGGGATGGTATGACGGGAACTGGAGGGCAAGCCATTATCGGGGAAGGCGCCCCCGGTGTTTGTTACCGGTGGTGCGTTCCGGCCCCCCGTGTTCATACCCAGGCCCTGGTAAGCAGTTCCTCGTGGGCTCCGGTCTCCGACTGCTGCTGCTGAACGCCAGGTCGGTGAATAACAAGGCCCCCCTTATAAGTGATCTAATCACAGAGGAAGGGGCTGACCTGGTGTGTATTACCGAGACCTGGCTGGGCCCAGAGGGGGGAGTAGCCCTCTCGGAAATGTGCCCAGCCGGGTTTCGGGTGTGGCATCAGCCGAGACACCGGGGCAGGGGAGGAGGGGTAGCAGTGGTCATCAGAGAGTCCCTTGTGGCCTTCAGGGGCGCTGCTCCACAAGTGACCGGATGTGAGACCCTGTTTTTCAAGTTGGGTTCACGAGAACAGTTGGGAGTGTTGCTGCTGTACCAGCCTCCCTGCTGCGTAGCAACCTCCCTGCCTGAGCTGCTCGAGGCTGTCTCGGGGCTGGCAGTGGAGTTTCCCAGACTTATGGTTCTGGGGGACTTCAATCTGCCGTCCCTGGGGCGGTCCTCGGAGGCAGCCCGGGAGTTCATGGCTACCATGGCAGCTATGGGCCTGTCTCAGATTATTCGTGACCCGACTCGTGACAGTGGTCTCACTCCGGATTTAGTTTTCTTGTCCGAGCAGTGGCAATGTGATCTGAGGGGAGAGTTACATCTTTCCCCATTGTCATGGTCAGACCACGCCCTTGTGACCCTGAGACTCTCTTGTGCTACCCCACTCCGCAGGGAGGCGGGACCTATTCGATTGGTCTGCCCCTGGCGACTGATGGACCCAGTGAGGTTTCAGAAGGAGCTGGGGGTTATTCCCGAGGATTTGCTTCACGGTCCAGTGGAGGTCCTGGCTGCAGCCTGGAACAAGGCAGCAGCCGGAGCCCTGGACAAGATCGCGCCTATGCGACCTCTCCGGCCCTGTTCGGCCCGTCACTCTCCGTGGTTTACGGAGGAGTTGAGGGCTTTGAAGAGGGTTAAGAGACGTCTAGAGCACCGCTGGAGAAAGACGAAGACGGAATCTGACCGAACACAATCTAGAGCCGCTGTTAAGGCCTACCTTGTGGCGGTAAGAGCGGCGAAACGTGAATATTTCTCCGCTCTTATTGCGTCCGCAGAATGCTGTCCGACGGCCCTGTTTAAGATTACAAGATCGCTCTTGGGTCGGGAGCAAGGGGAGACCCATCTACAGGGCCGATCGGAAGAGTTTTCTGAGCATCTGCAGGACAAAATCGCTCAGATTCATTCCAAGTTGGACTCCAAGCGTGAGACAAGATCTGGGGAGATGCCAGAGGCTCGTACTTACCATGTTATCTGGGAGCAGTTTGATCCTGTTGGGCCTGATGAAGTAGACAGGATCCTTGGGATTGTAAATGCCACCACATGTCAACTTGACCCATGTCCCTCCTGGCTGGTGAAATCAGCTAGAGAGGTGACATGTGGCTGGGTCCTGGCGATTATAAATTCGTCCTTGAGTGAGGGGGTGTTCCCGGCGGCCTTTAAGGAGGCACTGGTGCACCCCCTCCTCAAAAAACCATCTTTGGACCCTACTATTCTGGGCAATTTTCGCCCAGTCTCCCACCTTCCCTTTTTGGGAATGGTGGTTGAGAAGGTGGTGGCGCTGCAACTCCAGAGGATTCTGGAAGAAACGGATTATCTGGACCCTTTTCAGTCAGGTTTCAGGCTGGGATATGGGACAGAGACTGCATTGGTCGCGCTTATGGATGATCTCTGGCGAGGGCGGGATGGAGGGAGTGCGTCCATCCTGGCTCTCTTAGATCTCTCAGCGGCTTTTGATACCGTCGACCATGGTATACTCTTGGGGCGGCTCAGGGAGTTGGGGGCGGGCGGCGTGGTTTTGCGCTGGTTCACCTCCTTCCTCCAGGGCCGTTCCCAGTCGGTGTTGATAGGGGAGGAGAGAGCTGACCCGCGACCCCTGTCTTGTGGGGTGCCGCAGGGATCGGTTCTCTCTCCTCTCCTATTCAACATCTACATGAAGCCGCTGGGCGAGATCATCCGTCACCACGGGATGAGGTATCACCAATATGCTGATGATACCCAGTTATACATCTCCATCCCGGGTGAAGTAGGTGATGTGGTCGATGCCCTATCTCAGTGTCTGGAGGCTGTGGGGGTCTGGATGGGGAACAACAGGCTTCAACTGAACCCTGGTAAGACGGAGTGGCTGTGGATTGACGGCCCCCCTAGATCCGGGAAGTTGTCATCTTTGGTTCTGGGTGGGGTTGCACTACCTCACTCAGATCCAGTGCGGAATCTGGGGGTCCTCCTGGACTCGCGACTCCTGCTCGAAGAGCAGGTGGCAGTCGTGGCCAGGAGGGCCTTTGCACAACTTCGAGTTGTGCACCAGTTACGCCCTTTCTTGCATCGGGAGGCCCTCCGAACAGTCACTCATGACCTTGTCATCTCCCGCATAGACTACTGTAATGCGCTCTACATGGGGCTACCCCTGAAGAGTATCCGGAAGCTTCAGCTGGTACAGAATGCGGCGGCGCGAGCAGTTACGGGTGCCATAAGATCGGCACATGTAACACAACTGCTACGCGAGCTGCATTGGTTGCCAGTTTGCTTCCGGGTCCAATTCAAGGTGTTGGTGATTACCTTTAAAGCCCTATATGGCATAGGACCAGGGTACCTGAGGGACTGTCTCGTCCCGATAACGTCAGCCCGCCCCACCCGTACGTGCAGAGAAGGCATGCTTCGGACCCCCTCAACAAGAGAACTCCATCTAGCGGGGTCCAGGAGGCGTGCTTTCTCTGCGACAGCCCCCGCCTTATGGAACATCTTGCCCCCGGAGGTGAGACTGGCCCCTTCACTTCTGGCCTTTCGGAAGGCCCTTAAGACCTGGCTCTGCCGCCTGGCCTGGGACAACGGAGGTGGTAGTGCCTCCTGGGGTTGGCTGGCCCCGTAGCAATAAGAACTATGCTACGGTCTCCAATCCATCTGGGATTCTATTTTATTTTATTTTATATTTTATTTATTTTTATACATTTTCTACTTGTATGGTTTTAAATATTTTAAATTTTTAAGTCTTGATTATTGTAACCCGCCCAGAGTCCCTTGTATGGGAGATGGGCGGGGAATAAATTAAATAAATAAATAAAATAGTTCTTTTGATTTCCACTGTTGCAGAATGAGTCAAGGTGTAGCCAAATTTATCACACATAAAATTCTCTTAAGGAGAAATAGGATTGCACCTGATCACATTCCCCTCCAAGTACTGATCTAAAGGTTTAAGCAAACATGAGAAAGTATATTTTCCTTGATAACATCCAGAAGATTCTTGTTCATATGTCAATTTTTATGTCAATCAGAAAAGCTGGAGTTCTAATTGTGCATTATATTTGGAGTTAGAAAAAAATGCTTGTTATCTCTCACTTATTACTCATGTTTTGTGTACCACTGATGTTCTCAGTGCACTAAACAAAAGTGAAGAAGCCAACTTATGATAAAGCCTTGAGTAAATGAGATCTAAAGGAATACAAAACCATTGATCCCATGAACACGGAAATGAACGCTTTTTGTTCTTCCTGAAGGAAACTCATACTAGGGTCAGCAATCTGGGTTAATGGGTGCAAAATGAGAGGAAACATTAGTGAGTGAAAAAGGAAAATGGGGGATGAGGAGGCATCTGAAAGGGTGGAGGAGAGAAAGAGGTTCTGCTAGAGAAGAGATTCAATGAATTGATGAAAAGATGTAACTGTATGGTAAAGCACAGTTTCTTTAATGTACTCCCTATATTGTCTACTGTCCTACCCTAATTCAAACATTCATAAAGGCCATAGACCTTTGATTTTGTGACATTCTATATTTTGATAACTAAAGAGAGATTCTCTCCCCAAGGTTTACATCGCTGCTGATTGAAAATTTTTCCCTTGTTTTGAACAAGTAAAATTGCTCTGCTAGTGCCATGCTAGATACAAAATCAAAGTAAGCTCTTATTGCAAGGTAGCAACTTTAAAATTTATTGTAGACTTAGAGTTGTGCAGATGACAAAATACATTTTTTCTGCAAGTATTCTGCTTCTGACATACTGTAAACTAGGCTTTCATCAAATGGTTTACATTTTCCAATACAGAATTCCATTGTATTAAAAACAAGCAGTAACTTTATAAGATTCCATATTCCATTATGCAGTATCTTTCATTAGAAAGTGTTCCCATTATGAAATAAAGCTATCTAATTTTCTATCCAAACATTGCAATTCCTCTAACATGAGATGCCACAAAGGCGAAAGATAAGAATTCCTTACTCTGGATTTTCAAAATACTCCTGAGAGGGATGATGCTGAAATGAAACTTCATTAAAATGGTAATTAGCCATAGACACCATCCCACCAATGATGATGTCCCCATGCTGGTACCATTGATTTTGGACAATTATTGGGTCACCTGGATGACATGGCAGCGACTTCACTCTGAAGAGTGGAAATATGAGAAGAAAGAACATTCTGGGCAGGAAAGGCTCTCTAAAGATGGAAGCTCCACCACATCCAGCTTCGATAGTTAGAATATATTCAACAGCCCCAAAACTCCTGTTAAGTGCGAAGCTTCAGTCTAACATTTTTTTCTGATTCAACCTGCAAACAGTGCTTATGAACAAAAAGGTCCGAATGGTACTGTGGAGTTCCAGCAAAGCAACTCAGTTTGGGACAGTTGAAATGAAAGGAACTGTCTGTCCTTTTCTCCTACTCCCACATCTCCATGGGATAGACATTTCTTTATATATTGTTTTTCCATGTCTCTAATGTCTTCTTCAGCTATTTACAGCATTGATGAAAGGAACAAATTAGTATCATTGGAATAATTCTAGTGGGAAGATAATTATTCCTTCAGTATTTTCTCTCCCAAGGTTGGCCATTTTTTTAAGGAATTTGAATTTAGCATGTCCTAATTCCTTTTCTTTTTGTGGCTTAATAACTGGAAAAGTTCACATGTGATCAACAATTCATCTCAAATCAGTTTATTATACCATGTAGGGCTTTAAAGGTGATAACCAGCACCTTGAATTTAATCCGGAAGCAGACTGGAACCCAATGCAGCTCTTGGAGCAAAGGTGTTATATGTGCTGATCTTGAGGCACCTAAAATTGCCCGCGTGGCTGCATTCTGAACCAGCTGAAGCTTCCGGATGTTCTTCAAGGGTAGCCCCATGTAGAGCACATTACAATAGTCTATATGGGAGATGTCCAGGGCATGAGTGACCGTTTGAAGGGCCTCTTGCTCCAGGAAAGGGCATAACTGGTGCACAACACAAAGTTGTGCATATGCCCTTCTGGCCATGACTGCCACCTGCTCTTCGAGCAGGAGTCGTTAGTCCAAGAGGACCCCCAAGTTACACACCAGCTATGTCTCGGGTAATGCCACCCCATCCAGAACTAAGGATGATAAATTCCTTCACACCGAGGGGCCATTAACCCACAGCCACTACATCTTACCAGGGTTCAGCTGAAGCCTGTTGTTCCCCATCCAGACCCCCACAGCCCCCACAAAAAGGATTTGAACTCTTTGCTACTGAAAAGAAAGGATGCTCCATTGGGGTTTTATTGCAAAAATTGGGACCTGAAATGGTGCCTGTAGCCTACTTATCAAAAAGCCTGAACCCTGTAGCTAGAGGTTGGCCCTCATGTCTTCGGTCTGTGGCTGCCACTGCTTTGCTCATCCAGGAAGCCACTAAGTTCACCCTGGGGGCTTTGATGGATGTGTATACCCCCCATGCTGTCCAAACTCTGTTGGAACAAAAAATGCCAGCATGGGCTGCCACCTCTCACTTATCCAAATATGTCAGTCAAATTTTAGAAAATGAGTCAATAAAGTTGCATAGGTGTGAGAAACTTAATCCAGCTACCTTGTTACCTTGCCCCCCCCAATGAAGATACTCCACATGGAATCTATAGTGGGCATTCGAGCTGATTTACGTGCTGAGCCACTAGAGGCTGCTGATGTCCATTTTTGGACTGATGGGTCTTCTTTTATAGAGAATGGACAAAGATTTACTGGGCTGGCCATTATTACTATATATGGCCCCATACTACTCCAAAAACTCCTTCACATCGGCCAAAATAAATGCTGTTTACTTTGAATCCAAGCCTAGACTCAAGCTTCTATTTGGGACTCTGAAACTTGGGTGAAATCTGAGCCTTACTGTGTATTAGAAGAGGCTCCTGAGAACTACAAACAAAAGGAAGTGATGGACAGGATGTAGTCCTCCGGACAGGAAGGGGAAAACTAAAGAGAAATCCCTCCTGAAGGAAGTAGTGATTTCTTAATAGATCACATTTATGACTTTATTCAATATCTCATCCTGATACACAGCTTGAATTCTCTAGTTAGATGTGTTAACATCCTTCCAATAATTGGAAGGATGATACATTTTTTTTTGTTATTAAAATGTGTGTTTGCTTATAACTTATTTATTGATTTTTTTTATCTTTCAAATTTTTTCACTGCTCATCACACTCAGAGTGACTCTAAGAACTACAACAAAATCATTAAACGAAACAAAACAAACTCAGAGCAAGAAAGGGAAAATGTTATTCTTCTCCAACTTCTTTGGTTATAAAAGAAATGTGTTCATTGATGTAACATTATTTCTTTGACAATATAACAGACACTGCTAGATTTTCATTTTAAAAAGAACCTTTCTTATAAAGTATGGGGGTTCACCTTCACATTTTAAACTTCACCTTTGTGTTTATATTTACATTTGGTAGCTCATAAAACGTAATTCTGTGATATCAGAAAATTTAGGAGAACAATAGAAATTTATTACTGGTTGACATTACAATAGCTTCTCTACGGTTTTCCTCAAATATCACTAGTCTTCACCCACTAAGTTTGGTGAGACTTCCTTGGATGTTGTTGGGAGAAGAGCTTAAATTTGATAGAAGTTCCCATAAATCCAGATTTCAGGGCTGCATGAAAATCAGAATGGTAAACACCACCCATTTCATAAGAATAATTTAAACATTAATTTATAATTTTGATCCATATTCCTCATACCAATTTAAACACATAAAAAAGGTATTTAAACATGTCTTCTGATGACTTGCTCCCAGTTGTTTAGATCAGGCATCAACACAACAATATAACACTTGACGATAAAGATACATCAGAAAGCTTCAGTTTGATAGAATTTCCATGATAATATGTCTTTGTTAGATAAACCCTTTTTAAGAGCTAGGAGTAAATCAGAATGTTAAAGGCCTCCCCCTTTCACAAGAATCATTTAAAAATATACTTTCTAATTTCACTAACAAAAAAAAGACATAATCAAGTATTAAAAAAAAGAAATGTTACTTAAACGTGTCTTCTTATCAGTTGCTCCCTGTTGTTTAAGTCAGGCCTCAACACAATAATATAACACTTGGGGAAAAAGATACATCCTAGGAGCCCAGCACTAGAGCACAAGATGGAGAAGATCTCCACAGCCACCATGGCTTTCCCTCTGGTGCTCAGGTATGTTGGAACAAAGGAGACCCACACACTGCAGAAGACCAACATGCTGAAGGTGATGAACTTGGCTTCGTTAAAGCTGTCAGGCAGTTTGCGAGCCTGGAAAGCCACAATGAAGCTGGCAAAGGCAAGGAGGGCCATATAACTCAGGGCACAATAAAACATAAAGACGGATCCTTCATTGCATTGTAGAATCATTTCTTCAGTGATTGAGTGCATGTCTAATTCTGGGAACGGGGGAGAGGTTGACAACCACACAATGAAAATACTTGCTTCAAGGAGAGAGCAGATAAGGACAATAGATATGGCCAGTCTCTTCCCCACCCATATCCTCATCCGAGATCCTGGCTTGGTGGCCTTGAAGGCAAGGGAAACAAGGATGGTTTTGGCCAACACACAAGAAATGGACACTGAGAAAATGAGACCAAATGCAGACTGTCTGAGGAGACAGGTCACACTCCCAGGTTGTCCAAGAAAGAGCAAAGGACAGAGAAAGCAGAAAAGAAGGGAGATGAGGAGAGTGTAGGTGAGGTCCCGATTGTTGGCTTTGACGATGGGACTGTCTTTGTGCTTCACAAATGTTCCAAGCACCCCTGTTGTAGTGAGGAAAAATAAAGTAGCAACAGTGGCTAAACAGAGTCCTAAAGGTTCTTCATAAGACAAGAAGCTAATTGTTTTCCTGATGCATCCATCTTTGTCATGGTTTGCGTATTGATCATCAGGACATTGAAAGCAAGCAACAGTGTCTAGAAAGAAAAAGCCTTATGTCTGTTCGGATTCATGAGAAAGACAATTGATTATGTTCATCTTCATCCTTACCCTGACATTTGTATCTTTGTTAGAAAATATAAAAGCCACAGTATGAAAATTGATTTGAACACCTCCCAATGTATATTTTGTATATTGTTGGAATTAAATTTAACTGAACTATGTCACATACAAAACCGATCGAGACAAGACTTCCAGGTGAGCTACGATGGCGACCAGATGCGGAAAGGACGAGCTCCGCTGACAGGAAAAAACGCACCGTTTGGAGACGATCTCGCTGAAGAAAAAAAGAAGCAAGATAGCTCAGAAGGGTGAAGGAAAACCCTTCTGACAAGAATTTCTGCTGTCACGGAGGGGAGCAAGTCGGGCAAGTGATCGTTTTGTCTTGTCTAATGTGTGTCCTTGTCGGAGTTATATGGAGGCTCGCGATACCGAGTGACACGAAAGGAAAAAAACTAACCAACGGACGAAGTTGGACAAAGAGTCTAACGGGGTTGCTATCCTAGCCACAAATTATAACAAACAACTAAAAGAAAAAGAAGCTGAAATTCCTTAACGAAGGATAAATAAAAGACTGGGTAAAGACTGAACTGCTTCCCTATAAAACTGAGATGTAATTATTTAATTAATAAACGTGGCCATTTTGAATACAATGTAACAGTACTTCTAAGTATTAGATTAGAAATATAAAGCATATAAGTAGAGGAAAATATTGTATAGAGATGAAACCAGAATTTTTCTTGATAGGTAAAATTGATGACAATATGAATAAAAGACAAAAGATTTTTTTTCTGTATCTAAGTACCGCTGCAAGAATAAAATATGCCCAATATTGGAAAAAAGAAAGCACACCAACAAAAGAAGAATGGATTATAAAAATAATGGAATTGATGCAAGCTGACAAACTGACAAACTTAATAAAAGGGAAAGAAATAGGGAAGTATAAGGAAATATGGGACCCCTTTACAGAATATATCCAAAAAGAATATGATATAAAATAGGGATGAAGAAATATAAACAGAATAATAAGTATAGTAAGGGGGGGGGGAAACAATAACAAGCTAGAAGAAGTAAGAGAGAAAATGTATACTAAATAGTTACATTTAGATTCTTTGTTAAGAAAGCCGGAAGTAATTTTTAAAGATGTATATATATATGTATGTATTGTATGTTAAAGTTGTATACATTTAGAGAGATAGGTACTTAATAGAATAGTAATACATTAATAAGGAAGGGAAGGAAAATAGTCAATGAACTAGAAATAGATAAAAAAGATGAAGAACGGATTTTAGAAGGTTAGGAGGAAAGTAGGAGTTGGGTATAAGACCAGAGAGGGAAAGAAGGAAGTAAGAGGGAAAAGGAAAGAAGGATGAGGGAAAAAATATTAAGGGTTAGATATTAAGTATCGATTGGAATTGTTTAAACAATGCATATACAAAACTTGTTATAATTTGGTTAAATGTTATGTGTTATGTTTCTGTTGAATGTAAATAAAAATTTTGTATTAAAAAAAGAAAAAGAAAATATGACTGTGTGATCAAGAATTTTTAATGGGTTAGACTGGTTTTAAAATTGAAAAAAAAAGATTATATATTTGGCGGTGATTTTGTCAATCAGGAATAGTATGTTGGTTCGGAACAATTATGTTAAACTTTGGAAAGATGTAAAGAAAGATTTGTTAAGATAGGAAAAACTACATCTGTCCCTTATGCAGAGAATATCTGTGATTAAAATGTTTTGCCCAGGATAGGGGCATGATGGCTCAGTGGTTAAGATGCCAGGCTTGTCGATCGCAAGGTTGGCAGTTTGAAACCCAAGCGCTGCGTGACGGAGTGAGCTCCCGCACTCGCCCCAGCTCTTGCCAACCTAGCAATTCGAAAGCATGCAAATGCAAGTAGATGCTTTTTGTTTGCTTTGGATGAAGGAATGGATAACTTTGAAGGACATGAACTGAGATTTGGAAAGCAAAAGGCAACAGTGATAGGGGGAGATATGCCCAATTAAATGCAAAATTCCAGAGGTTAGCCAGAAGAGATAAGGAATTATTTTTAAACAAGCAATATGTGGAAGTGGAAGAAGACAATAGAATAGGAAGGACAAGAGACCTGTTCCAGAGAATTAGAAACATTGGAGGTAAATTCCAGGCAAAAATGGGTATGATCAAAAACAAAAATGGCAAGGACCTAACAGAAACAAAACAGATCAAGAAAAGGTGGCAAGAATATATGGAAGATCTGTATAGGAAGGATAATAATAACACAGACAGATAATGACCACCCGGAGTCCCCTTCGGGGGAGATGGAGTGGTAATAGAAATTGAAAGAATAAAGAAATAATGTCGGGGAAAGCTTTGACGGTGTGGTCAGTGAGTAAGAGCCAGACATCCTGAAGAGTGAGATTGAATGGGCCTTAAGAAGCATTGCTAATAACAAGACAGCAGGGGACGACGGTATTCCAGCTGAACTGTTTAAAATATTCCAAGATGATTCTGTCAAGGTGATCCATGCCATATGCCAGCAAATTTCGAAAACACAAGAACGGCCATCAGACTGGAAAAAAATCAACTTATATCCCCATACCAAAAAAGGGAAACACTAAAGAATGTTCAAACTATTGAACAGTGGCACTTATTTCACATGCCAGTAAGGTAATGCTCAAGATCCTGCAAGGTAGACTCCAGCAATTCATGGCACGAGAATTGCCAGATGTACAAGCTGGGTTTAGAAAAGGCAGAGGAATTAGGGACCAAATTGCCAATATCGGCTGGAAAATGGAGAAAGCCAGGGAGTTTCAGAAAAACATCTATTTCTGTTTTATTGACTATTCTAAAGCCTTTGACTGTGTGGATCATAACAAATTGTGGCAAGTTCTTGGTGGTATGGGGATACCAAGTCATCCTGTCTGCCTCCTGAGGAATCTGTATAACAACCAAGAAGCAACAGTAAGAACAGACCACGGAACAACGGAATGGTTTAAGATTGGGAAAGGCGTACGGCAGGGTTGTATAGTCTCACCCTACCTATTCAACTTGTACGCAGAACACGTCATGCAACGTGCTGGGCTTGATGAATCCAAGGCTGGAGTTAAAATCGCTGGAAGAAACTTTAACAATCTCAGATATGCAGATGATACCACTTTGATGGCTGAAAGCAAGGAGGAGCTGAGGAGCCTTATGACGAAGGTGAAAGAAGAAAGTGTAAAAGCTGGGTTGCAGTTAAACCTCAAAAAAACAAAGAGTATGGCAACCAGCTTGATTGATAACTGGCAAATAGAAGGAGAAAACATGGAGGCAGTGACAGACTTTGTATTTCTAGGTGCAAATATTACTGCAGACGCTGACTGCAGCCATGAAATCAGAAGACTTCCAGTTAAATATTCAAGACTTCAAGATCACAGGTCAAAATATGGCATGTATACGGAATGTTTTCATCAAATTTCCACTGAAAGTGAAACACAACATATCAAGGAGTAAATTGCAAAAAGATTAATATATTACACTTATTTCAAGGGAAAACTACATAGGAAACATAATTTTCTGATGCTGCAAGAGAATATGCCTCATTTTTATTTATTTTTATTTTTACTTTCTTTGTTTCTTTTAAAACTTTGTTTCTTGGGTTTACCCCCATGAAGAGAATATTGGAGTAAGGTGGCATTGAAATTGAAATACATACATACATATTGTACATCCTAGAGACGTAGATACTCTAGGGAAAATATGAATAAGGAGGATTTCCCAAAGAAGCAAAACTGTTTAGAAATGGAGCATAATGAAAGTGACTGGGTAGAAATGAAAATAATTCAGAAATAAGGTGGGGATAACTTATTTTTATTCCTCATAATTTGTATTAGACTCTTATTATTCTTTTTTTACTTGGGTTTTTTGGATATCTTTTAATATATTTATATATTGTTTTTAGCTCTTTGTATGCCACCCAGAGTCACTTGTTTGTGACATGGGCAGCTTTATAAATTTAATAAATAAACAAATAAATAAATACTTTCTATAAAATTCTTATTACTGATAAATTAAATGATTCATTAGGTAGCCACATGTTCCTAAGAAGTAAGAATTTACTTCCATAAATTTCAGAAATTTTGATTTCATTATGAAATTTGGAGAGGGTTCCTCTTTACTTGGTGCACTTTGGAGGTTTCTGGTTCTACCTCAATACCGACTGTTTCTATCCAAATAACTACACATCAGTTTTGAATCCTCCCTCCCTCCCTCCCTCCCTCCCTCCCTCCCTTCCTTCCTTCCTTCCTTCTTTTTCAGTGATTGGAATATATGTAGGTTTTTTAAATTGCATATCACCTTGGTATCTTTGTTGTTTCTTATATTTCAACACTTTTTTAAAAAAGAGAGAGTTCTGAAATCATTACTTATTTGTTGTTGATATTCTCTTCATTGCAAAGGTTTCTGAACCTCCTTTAGGATGCGCGCTGTGTTTTAACAATTCCAGGATTTATTTTTGATCTAATTTTTTTTAAAAAGGGGTTGTAATTGTTGTTTTGTGATTATCTTAAAATGTAACTCTATGCTTAGAATCCTACAATTGTTATTGCACTAATAAATTTGATTTAATTGCCGCATTCAATTTCCAAATAAAACCTCATGAATAGACAGCCTGGGAAACTAATTAGCTGAAAGCGTTCAGTACGACACATCCACAAAGATACCAGTATCATGTACTTGTTTGAAATGGAAATCTGCCTGAAATTTCAACTTCATCTCTCTAACAGAATAATCAAAGGATTTTGTTAACTTACCTATCTCTTTGGAGATTTTCCCCTCTGGGCATGGAACACAGTCATAGCAGCAGAATTTTTTCCCTTCGTTCTTCCTCTTCTGATAACCAGGGTGACAATGTTCATTGCACAGAGAAATGGGAATAACCTAGTTATCAATATCGAAATGTTGGACGATAAGGATTTATTTTTTTGAAGAAAAATCAGTTGTTACACTAAACTTGAATTGTGCTGGTACAATTAAAAGAAAAGTCCTATCCAAAGGGTATACAAAAGGATCAAGAAATAAGCTGGATTTGAGAATGTATTTGAAATCACAATTAGGTAATTTTTCAATTTGCACTGTAATTTGAATTTCTGAGCACTGCTGATCCGGATTTCCAGTTTTTTAATTGGATTCATAAGAGGACTTGAACATGTGATGTTTCTTTAATTCAATCCATCCATTGGACCATAAGGATTGAGTCAATCAAATTTCCTTTAGATCACAATTTTGATGAAGCTTCACTCAACCAAGGAAATATTATCCGTTGAATGCATTTGTTTTTCTTTCACATTTTCATTTCAATGTTTGAGGGAAATGTAATAAACTTTAATGGAATAAAATATAATGGAATACAGGAAGTAACTTGGGGGTTGGGGTGAGGAAATGCTGCCTAGGAATGGCCAGATAAGAGAGGGCATAGCCCACAACTGCATAGTGGGTGGAGCAAGAGGCCCAGAAGGGACCCTCCCTAAAAAAGCTTCTCTGGCTTTAAAGGTGACAGCAGGAGATTTGTCCTTTCAGACTTTCAATATTCTGGTAAAGTAGCCTTGCAATAAAGTAGAATTAACTCATCTGGTTGTGTTTCCCATCTGGTCTACCTGGGAAGGCTGACAATAAAGTCCCTTAAATGCATGGATATTTTTTCCTCATTTTCATTTCAATATTTGAGGGAAATGTAACAAACATTGTGCATAATGTTAGTTATGGTTAGCTATCAACAATTAAAGTGTAAAGAATATCATTTCTTAATTAATGCTCATGGGTTCTCGGAAGGTGGAAAGTATATTTCCTTACTGAATTAACCCATCTAAAAATGGTCATACAAAGTCTCCTGGAAACCATACCTGGTTAAACCATCTGTGCCAAACGATCAGGTCCTCATTAATGACTAATTCCTTTCCTTTCAGAGCATCAGGATCCACCTTTCCAACTTTTTGTCTCTGGAAGCTGGAATTGGGAAAGGTGACAATGTTTATGATATCAAATCCGCCTTCCAACTTCTTTTGATCATAAAAAGTCAAAGTTTCTCCATGAGAATTATTGAATCTCATGCCCTTAAGAAATTGGTGGAGCTATATTATTTGGAATACAAAAAGAAAAAAATAGAGGATTGAAAGTTATCAATAATTTTGCCTTAGCTGTATGGCAATTTTAAGGGACAAATTTGAAAGTCAATTTCTCTAGCCTCTTCAGAACCTCTCTGCTGCCTTCTGCCTAGGGGCTTAATAGAAAGGATCAGAAACTTCTGCTTGAGCAATAGTCAAAAGACAGATAAATATGGATTCTAGTATTCCACATCTTCTGGTTCCCAGTCCTTAATGTGGCCTAGGAAATGGCATGTGAAGAACTGGAGAAACAATTTCCAGTTTTGCTGCTGACTTCCCACCCATTTTCCAGTTCATGTAGTTCTCAGAAATATGACATGTTAAGGACTGAAGGATAGCTTAATAGGCTGAGTAGGTTTCCTCTGTTATCTTAAATAACAGGTGAAATGCCTAAAAAGCCATAGGGATTTGAAAACCAGGACCTGGATTGTACTTCATTTAAGCCATCCTTGCATCTCGAAGATGCTCAGGGACTAAAATGGAAAACATATTACAGTGATGGAATGAAGGAACATACATAATATTATTAATGGACAAGATATTCAACTGCATTTAAATAGTAGTTTCTTCCCTGTTTAAATCATTCAGCCTAATATTACTGCTTTTTAGTCCAAGGTACAAAAGTACAAAAGTAGAAGGAAAATAAAGAATAGAAAGGTATCAGTAATTTTCTTCAGTTGTACTGCAAATATGAGGGACAAACATGTAAAGTCCATTTCTCCAGCCTCTTGAGAATCTATTTGCTTCCCTCTGCATAGAGGGTTAATAGGAAGGATCAGATACTTCTACTTCAGCAATAGTTAAATGACAGATAGAGTGGATTCTAGTCTTCTACTTCTTCTGTTTCCCTTCTTTCATGTTGCCCATGTACTGGAATGGGATGAAATGGAGGAACAATTTCCAGAAATCAGGCTCCCACTCTGGGCCCCTCCTCATTTTTTAAGGAAGCCTCACCTTACTTATTTGCTCCTGACGTCCCACCTATTTTCCAGTTCATGTAATTCTCACAGATAGAAGGCTGTTTTGGAGAAAATAACGATTGAAGTGTAACTGACTAGGCTAAGTAGGATTCCTCTATTAACTTAAATAATACGTGAAATGCTTACAAATACATAGGGACTTGAAAACCGGGACCTGGATGGTAATTCACTTCAGCCATCCTTAAAATCCTCAGGGATTAAAATGGGAAACATATTACACTGATGGAAATAAAGGTATATACATAGTATTATCAATGGACAAGATATTCAACTCCATTTGAATAGTTGCTTCTTCCCTGTTTGAACCATACAGCCTAACATTACTGTTATCTAGTCCAAAGTGCACAAATCACCTGCCATGGTTGTACACCTTCTTCTTCTGATAATCTGTGCCTCACCAAATGTCTGTGATTAGATCGAAGTAAGGAGAGAGCATGTAAAGCTTGAGCCAATACATAGACAGCATTATAGATACTATAGCTGTGCCCGGTCAACTGCACCTCAAAAAGAGCCCCAGGAATGTCCTCCAGGCTCTCCTCTCCAGTACAAGTGTCATTCTCCAGCAGGGTCAACGGAGGAGATGGCAATGAACAGTCAAAGGCCTGTTCCCAGAAAAGTGGAAAAAATCCATCTTCTTCAGTCCAAGGAGGTTTTATGAACTTCAGGAATTCTTTGAAGCCTCGAATTTCTTTTGAGTGAATTGTAAAAAAAATGGCACCATCAAAGAACTGCCGATCCAATCCTCTTTGCATTCCTGTTATTAAATATTCAATCTGGGCAGTCATGATCCACATCTTTCCCAAGGAGCTCTGCTCAAGTCCAGGATCAAACATGAATATTGCATTAGCCACCCATGCAATTGTCAAAGACTCTCCACAGATGATAAAGGTGTTGATCTTCTCATCAGCTATGTGGCTATAAATATTTCTCCCTTTCTGCAACATTTCAAATAATTTATCCCAGTGTGTTAAATATGGAATTCTTTCTGTACAAGCAGAGCAGATTCCATGTTGGGATAGCAGAGGCTCCATGGTCTGCAGAAAATGTTCTCCATGCCGATTATCAATAGCAAGGAGCCCAACCCATCTCCACCCAAAGTGTTGAAGAAGTCGGACAATCCCAATGTACTGTGAGGACTCATTTGGGACCATGGAGTAATAGAAGGGAATTTCAGCACTATGAATATCCTGCGGGGCAAATGACCCATAAGTGAGCTGAAAGAAAATAAACACATATTATAGAGATATATCAGCATTAATATCTTTTTTTTTTTCCTATTTGCGAAACTAATATTTGTTGAGAAAGTTGGTCAGATTGTTGAGCTATGTGGCCACCTTTCCAGGTATGATTAATTTTTGATAGCCACAGTTTGGAATAAGAAAGGAGGAGAGTCACTTTCCTGCCTCCAACCTCCAGAATCCTACCTGTGGAATCTTGTAAAACTTTATAAGGTCTGCCATATAAGAAGATGTTTCAGAGCTAAGTCCTCCAATGATAGAAAAGAGATTTTTCCTGGTGTCACATTTGTAGTTGGGGACAAACGTCTGTGATCTGAAGAGCAGGTCCAGGGTGGTCCGACAGGTCATCATTGCATTGTAGTAGCTGTCATGGATATGGAACCCAAGAGTGACATTGGACAAGATTTGTGGATTTTCATTGATCTCCTTCACAGCAAAGGCCAAGGAAAGGACATGCTGGTAGAATTTTGTTAGCACTCTGAAAACAGGATGATTTATATGTCTCATTAAATATTTCTAGATTATTTTCCTGGAACCTCAGAGAGGTGCTTCACTCCACCGGCATGCACAATGGAGGAACTGCTGATCCACCTCTATTGCCAAGTCTAGGACACTGAATTTGTTCTTGTGATTTTAATAGTTATATGAGTCAAGGTGCAGCTGATTTCCCTGAAATATAAAGTTCTCATAATGAGAAATGGGATGGCATCTGATCGCATTTCACTCTAATTACTGATCTAGAGGTTTAGCAAATAGGATATTTGTAACGATATTTTTGTTCATGTATCATTTTTTATGCCAATCAGAAAGTCTGGAGTTGCTTGTTTCGATCCCAAAATTTTTTGCCAATCAGAAAACCTGGTGTTCTGACTGCACTTTATATTTAGAGAGAAGATAAAAATGCTTTTTATCTCTCATGTATTACTCATATTTTTTGTACGACTGATGTTCTCAGTTCATGAGGCCATAGCTTACTTGCTTGCTTATTTATTTGTTTGTTTGTTTGTTTGTTTGTTTATTATTTAAATTTATCACTGCCCATCTCCCAGAATAGGGGACTCTGGGCGATTCACAGCATATCAATAGGTAAAATCTATACATATAAAATTACAATGTAACAATCAATAGATAAAAATAGGTAAAAGTCCAAGGGATGGTAAAATCAGCTACCAGGAGGACATTATGGGGCCAGCCGCCCCCGGGAGGTCCTATTACCTCCCTCGTCTCAGGCAAGGCAGCAGAGCCAGGTCTTAAGAGTCTTTTATGAAGGTCAGGAGTGAAGGGGCCAGCCTCACCTCCACGGGCAAGATGTTCCACAATGCGGGCTCTTATGATACAGCCTTGAATAAATTAGACCAAAAGCACTAGTAAGCCATTTAACTATGAAGAAGGAAATGAACACTTATGGTTCATCCTGAAGGAAAGCCAAAATACGGCTCAGCGGTCTTGGTGAATGGATGCAAAATGAAAGGAAACTATAATGAATGAAAAAGGAAAGTGAGGGATCAGGAGGCATCTGAAAGGGAAGGAAAGAGAACGATGTTCTTCAAGAAGACATTCAACAACTTGATGAAAAGACATGACTGTGTGGTCAAATGCATTTAGGAACAATGAAGGGAAGGAATTGTTTTCTATACCCAGATACAGAGTTTTGTTTCATTAAAAACAAGCAATAAGTTTTTAAATTCCATATTCCGTTATGCAGTATCTTTCAGTAGAAAGTGTTCACATTATGAAAGTAAGCAATCTATTATTTCCTTCTGTTCATTACAATTCCTCTAACTAGATATGCCACAAATGTGAAACCTAGGAATTCCTTACTCATGAAGTCCAAAATAGTCGTGAGACGGCTGCTGCTGAAATGAAACTTCATTAAAATTGTAACTAGCCATAGACACCATCACACCAATGACAAGGTCCCCTTGCTGGTACCATTGATTTGGAACTGTTATTGGGTCACTTGGATGACATGGCAGCGACTTCACTCTGAAGAGTGGAAATATGAGAAGAAAGAACATTCTGGGCAGGAAAGGCTCTCTAAAGATGGAAGCTCCACCACGACCAGCTTTGCTAGTTAGAATATATTCAACAGCCCCAAAACTCTGTTAAGTGCGAAGCCTTAGTCTAACATTTTTTTCTGATTCAGCCTGCAAACAGTGCTAATGAACAAAAAGATCTGAATGGTACTGTGGAATTCCAGCAAAGCAACTCAGTTTGGGACAGTTGAAATGAAAGGAACTGTCTGTCCTTTTCTCGTACTTCCACGCCTCCATGGGATAGACATTTCTCTATATATTGTTTTTCCATGTCTCTAATGTCTTCTTCAACTGTTTACAGCATTGATGAAAGAGACAAATTAGTATCATTGGAATAATTATAGTGGGAAGATAATTATTCCTTTAGTATTTTCTCTCCCATGGTTGGCCATCTTTTCTTTTTAAGGAAGTTTAATTTAGTATGTCCTAATTCCTTTTCTGTTTGTGGCTTAATAACTGGAAAAGTTCACATGTGATTTCCAATTCATATAAAAGCCACTCTTTGACAATTAGAACTTCACTCATTTTCCAGTTTTCAACCAGAAAATTACACTGTTAATGCAGGTTTCAGAATAATAAACCTGGAAGCACTTATACAAAGTTTATTTCAGTGGTAAAATGAAGGGCTCACAAGTATTACTTCCCAGCATTTTGTGGGAAGAGAACATTGTTCTATTTCAGTTTTGTAGGCCTTGTTATATTGTCATATGAATAACACAAAAGATCAATCAGTTTAGTCTGCAGAACCTGATCTACTTCAACATACTGTAGATGGGACCTTAAGTCACTTAAGGGCCATAGATGTTGGTGGATTTGACAGAAGGTGCATGCTTTTAGGAAAGGATCCATCCCATCAGTCATCCTTATCTGTAGGAGAGTTGCTGAACTTCCATCCACTTGCAAGACATCACGTTGAAGGTTATCCTGATTTACATTCCCATGTCAGACATGTCCATGACTCTGCATGAAGGAGGCCTATCCAAATGTTGTCTGTTACACCCCATAGCATTCAGGAAAATATACATTAATAGACTGAGAATTAAGTTTAATATGTTATAGCAGGAAAAGCTAATTGGAAATGGAGTTCATCCAAAACCTCAGTTGTACTTAATGGAGACAAAATGACAGAATATGACATTTTTATTTGAAGGGAACAAGGGCACAATGGCTCAGTGGTTAAGATGCCAGGCTTGTTAATCATAAGGTTGCAAGTTCAGAGGTTCGAGACCCTAGACCCGCATGACAGAGTGAGCTCCCGCACTCACCCCAGATCTTGCCAAACTAGCAATTCGAAAGCATGCAAAGAGGTAGTACTTTGGTGGGAAGGTAACAGCATTCCGCGTGCATCATGCCAGCCACATGACCACAGAAACATCTTCGGAGAATGCTGGCTCTTCGGCTAACAAAAGGAGATGAGCACCAGCCCCTAGAGTTGGACACGACTGTGTGGGGGAACCTTTACATTTATTTGTTTGTTTGTCAAATTTATCACCACCCATCTCTACAAAGTAGACTCTGGGCGGTTTACAATAAAATATTAAAACTAAAAACCTATAAATATTAAAATACATCCAATAATAAATAATAAAAATCCAAATGATGGTAAGATCTTAAAAGGAGGACACCACTAAGCCATCCACCCACAGGAAGAACTATTACTTCCTTTGTCCCAAGCAAGGCGGCAGAACCAGGTTTTTAAAGAACTTCGGAAGTCCAGGAGTGAGGGCGCCCGCCTCAACTCTGTGGGCAAGATATTCCATAGGGCGGGTGGTATCGCAGAGAAGGCATGCCTCCTGGACCCCACTAGATTTAATTCTTTTGTTGATGGGGTCCGAAGCATTCCCTCCCTGCATGACCGGGTGGGCCAGGTAGATGTGACCGGGATAAGACGGTCCCTCAGGTACCCTGGCCCCATGCCCTGTAGGGCTTTAAAGGTGATAACCAACACCTTGAATTGGAACCGGAAGCAATCTGGCACCCAATGCATCTCGAGGATCAGGGGTGTTATATGTGCTGATCTTATAGCAACTGTAACCGCTCGTGCGGCCGCATTCTGGACCAGCTGAAGCTTCCGGATACTCTTCAAGGGTAGCCCCAAGTAGAGCACATTGCAATAATCTATATGAGAGATGACAAGGGCATGAGTGACTGTTCGGAGGGCATCTCGATCCAGGTAGGGGCGCAACTGGCGCACAACCCGAAGCTGTGCAAAGGCTCTCCTGGCCACGACTGCCACCTGCTCCTCAAGCAGGAGTCGTGAGTCCAGGAGGACCCCCAAGTTTCGGACTGAATCTGAACAGGGCAGTGCCACCCCATCCAGAGTTAAAGATGACAACTTCCTGGTAACCGAGAGGCCATCAATCCATAGCCACTCCATCTTACCAAGGTTCAGTTGAAGCCTGTTGTTCCCCATCCAGGCCCCTACAGCCCCCAGACACTTAGACAGGGTGTTGACTGCGGCCTGGAATAGGGAAGCGGCCAGGGCCTTGGACAGGATCGCACCTGTGTGGCCTCTCTTGCCACATCTGACCCGATACTCCCCGTGGTTTATGGAGGAGTTAAGGGTCTTGAAGAGGGCTAAGAGATGCCTAGAGCACCGCTGGAGAAAAACAAAGACTGAATCCGACTGAACACAAGCTAGAGTTAAGTTAAGGCCTACCTTGTGGCGGTAAGAGCGGCGAAACGTCAATATTTCTCCGCCCTTATTGCATCCGCAGAATGCCACCCGACGGCCCTGTTTAAGATAACACGATCTCTTCTAGGTAAGGTGGAGCCTACGACCCACCTGCAGGGCTGTGCGGAAGAATTTTCTGAGCATCTGCAGGATAAAATCGCTCAGATTCGATCTAGGTTGGACTCAAAGCCTGAATCAGAGTCTGGGGAGATGCCAAGGGAATGTAATTAACCGGTTATCTGGGAACGGTTTGATCCTGTTGGGCCTAAGGAAGTGGACAGCATCCTCCAGACTGTAAGGGCCACCACATGCCATCTAGACCCTTGCCCTTCCTGGCTGGTGCAAGCAGCTTGGGAGGTGACATCTGGTTGGGTCCAGGAAATGGTTAATGCATCCTTGGGGGAGGGGGTGTTGCCAACTACCTTTAAGGAGGCATTGGTGCACCCCCTCCTCAAGAAGCCATCCCTGGACCCTAGCATTTTGGACAATTTTCATCCTGTCTCCCACCTCCCCTTTTTGGGGAAGGTGGTTGAGAAGGTGGTGGTGTTACAGCTCCAGAGGATTCTGGATGAAATGGATTATTTGGACCCCTTTCAGTCGGGTTTCAGGCTGGGATATGGGGTGGAAACTTCATTGGTCGTGCTTACGGATGATCTCTCGTGAGAGCGGGATGGAGGGAGTGCATCCATCCTAGCTCTCCTCGATCTCTCAGCGGCTTTCGATACCATCGACCATGGTATCCTTTTGGGACGGCTCGAGGAGTTGGGGGTGGCTGGTGTAGTTTTGCGCTGCTTCACCTCCTTCCTCTGGGGCTCGTCCCAATCGATAGTAATAGGAGATGAGAGATCCAAGTCTCGCCCCCTCGTTTGTGGGGTGCCACAGGGTTCGATTCTCTCACCTGTCCTATTTAATATCTATATGAAACCGCTGGGTGAGATCATCCATCACCATGGGATGAGATATCATCAATATGTTGATGATACACAGTTGTACATTTCCATCCCAGGTGAAGTAAGTGATGCAGTGACTGCCCTTTCTCAGTGCCTGGAGGCTGTGGGGGTCTGGATGGGGAACAACAGGCTTCAGCTGAACCCTGGTAAGACGGAGTGGCTGTGGATTGATGGTTCTTCTGGATCTGGGAAATTATCATCTTTGGTTCTGAATGGGGTTGCACTTCCCCATTCAGAATCAGTGCGGAACCTGGGGGTCCTTCTGGACTCACGGCTCCTGCTCGAGGAGCAGGTGGCAGTCGTGGCCAGAAGGGGCTTTACACAACTTCGTGTTGTGCACCAGTTACGCCCTTTCCTGGACCAGGAGTCCCTCCGTACAGTCACTCATGCCCTGGTCATCTCCCACATAGACTACTGCAATGCGCATTACATGGGGCTACCCTTGAAGAGTATCCGGAAGCTTCAATTGGTCCAAAATGCAGCTGCGCATGCAGTTATTGGTGCCCCTAGATTGGTCCATGTGAGACCTCTGCTGCGCCAGCTGCACTGGGTGCCGGTATGCTTCCGGGTGCAATTCAAGGTGTTGGTTATGACCTTTAAAGCCCTACATGGCATGGTACCAGGGTATCTGAGGGACCGCCTCATCCCCATAACTTCAAGCCGTCCCACTCTATTATGTAGAGAGGGCATGCTCCAGACCCCGTCGGTAAAGGAATTTTGCTTGGTGGGGTCCAGAAGGCGGGCCTTCTCGGCAGTGGCGCCTGCCCTTTGGAACATCTTACCCCCAGAGGTGAGGCAGGCCCTATCGCTCCTGTCCTTCCGGAAGAACTTAAAGACCTGGTTTTGCCACCTCGCGTGGGATGGGAACAGGAATAGTTCCTCATGGGGATTGCTGGTGCCATAGGACCCTTTTAAAGATCATAATCTGCCCTCTTGGATTTTTATTTAAGCCAGGGACCTTACAGTAATTAAATATGAATAAGCAAAGTGGATGTTCCATTTTAGATAAGAATAGAATATGAATGAACTTTAAATTCCAACCTCTTCCAGGTTTCTAGATTTCAAGTTTTGTCTTATTTGGGGGGAGAGATGAAATAAAAGAAGTGATGGGGAAACACCTTTAACTACTTTAGGGTGCAAATTGCTACCCTATAGGTTATTGTGATATAATGTAGGTTTGATCCCATCTCAAAGATAATGGGGACTCTGATTTTCTCTTATTTTGTAGGTGTTCAAGATGTTATGTATGCTTTATCCATAATAAATCCATCTAATGGTTCCACTCCAGTTTCCATATGAAGTACTGGATCATTGGATTTGAGGAACTGTAAGTCAATTGTGTATTAGAAGAGGCTCCTAAGAACTACAAAAAAAAGGAAGTGCTGGAAAGGATGTAGTCCTGTGGACAGGAAGGGGCAAAACTAAAAGGAAATCCCTCCTGAAAGAAGGAGGGATTTCTTAATAGATCCACATATATGACTTAATTCAACATCTCATCCTGACTCACAGCTTGAATTGTTGAGTTAGATGTGGTAAAATCCTTCCAAAAATATTCATAAATGCTGATACATTTTTGTTTTTTTGTTATTAAAATATGAGCTTGCTTATAAGTAATTTATTGATTTATTTATCTTTGAAATTTCATCACTGCCCATATAACTCAATGAGCAACTCTAAGAACTACAACAAAATCAGTAAACAAAACAAAACAAAACAAACAGCAAGAAAGGGAAAATGGTATTCTTATCCATCTTCCTTGTGTATAAAAGAAATGTATTTATTGATCTTACATAATCTCTTTAATAATATAATAGATAGTGCTAGATATTCACTTTTAAAAAGGAACCTTTCTTATAAAGAATGGGGGTTCACCTTCACATTTTAAATTTCACCTTTGTTTTTATATTTATATTTGGTAGCTCATAAAATGTAATTCTGTGATATCAGAAAATTTATGGGGACCATTAGAAAATTATTACTGGTTGACATTACTATAGATTCTCTCCGGGTTTCCTCAAAAGTCACTAGTCTTCCCCCACTAAGTTTTGTGAGACTTCCTTGGACATTGTTGGGAAAAAAAGCTTAACTTTGATAGAATTTCCCATAAATCTAGATTTCAAGGCTACACATAAATCAGAATGGTAAACACCCCCCTTCGTAAGAATAATTTAAAATTAATTTCTAAATTTGATCCATATTTCTCCTACCAATTTAAACACATAATCAGAAAAGAAAAAGGTATTTAAACATGTCTTCCCATGAATTGCTCCTTGTTGTTTAGATCAGGCATCAAAATAAAAATGTTACACTTGGGGATAAAATACATCAGAAACTTCAGTTTCATAGAATTTCCAATGATAATATGTCTTTGTTAGATAAACCCATTTTCAGACTTAGGAGTAAATCAGAATATTAAAGGCCTCCCTGTTTCACAAGAATCATTTAAAAATATACATTCTAATTTCACTAATTAACAAAAAGACAAAATCAAATATTAAAAAAATATAAATGTACTTAAACATGTCTTCTTATCAGTTGCTCCCTGTTGTTTAAGTCAGGCCTCAAGACAATAATGTAACACTTGGGGAAAAAGATACATCCTAGGAGCCCAGCACTAGAGCACAAGATGGAGAAGATCTCCACAGCCACCATGGCTTTTCCCCTGGTGCTCAGGTACGTTGGAACAAAGGAGATCCACACACTGCAGAAGGCCAACGTGCTGAAGGTGATTAACTTGGCTTCATTAAAGCTGTCAGGAAGTTTACGAGCCTGGAAAGCCACAATGAAACTGGCAAACGCAAGGAGGGCCATATAGCTCAGCACACAATAAAACATAAAGACGGACCCTTCATTGCATTTGTTCAATGACTGAGTGCATGTCTAACTCTGGGAATGGGGAGAGGTTAGTTAATGCTAAATTAATGCTATGGGTAATCCAGACCTCAGAATTAACTAAAGGGGAAAAAACCTAATAAATGAAAAGTTTGGGAAAAGGCCAGCATTTACATGTTGTATCAATTAGTAGCTGAAAAGGTTTTTCTTCTTTAAAGAACAAATATTTTCTGCCTATGGCAGCCCAAGGCAGAATTTACAATTTTAGTATCTATTGGCATCCTGATTTTTACATTCATTATCCTCTAAAACAGAGCTTTCCAAACTTTTCATGTTGGTGACACACTTTTTGGACATGCATCATTTTGCGACACACTCTTACAGCAGGGCACAAGGCAAGCATTGGGACCTGCACGGAATCACAGCAGGTTTGGAGGCAGCAAGGCACAAGGTAGGCACTAGGACCTGCGTGGAATCCTGGCAGGGCTCCGAGGTAGCAGCAGTCGTAACACACCCAGACACTGCAGCCGAAACACTAACGTGTCCCGACACACAGTTTGGAAAGCTCTGCTCTAAAACAAGATTTAATATTCTCAAATATTAAATTCACATACCTATGTGAATGTATACTATGAAAGGAACTGCATGGTAATTAAGATATAAATAAGAAAAGTGGATATTTCACTTTAGATAAGCTAAAAAGCTTATGTTTGTCAAATAGCCCCATTTCTCAAAGGACTGTAGAATACTTCTGTAAAACTTTTATAAATGTATTAATATTGGTTCAAATATGTGATGTATGTATTTGTTTCTTTTTCAGTTTTATTTTGTTTCATTTACCTCTTATTGTTTCCTTTTCCTGCTTGTTTTATGTACTTTATTAATAAAAGAAAATAAAAAAAACTTCCTGTTTTTTGATCCCCACCAAAGCTAGCATAGAAAATTCAATAACATTTCCCCTTAATTTGGTATAAATATCACGAATTTGGGGAGCTTGTTAGTTCTTGACTCCCAATATTTAGATCGCTTTCAAAATCACAATCCATGAGGAATACATAAAAACAAACCATTTGAATGGAACAGGTTATGAATGAACTCAAAATTCCAGCCTCTTAAAGGTTACAACGTTACTTTGCTAACTTTTCTCATGCTAAGTTAACTACGTTTACTTAACTATGGTTAATCGGGATCTCAGAATTAACTAAAGGGGGAAAGACACCTAATATATTAAAGTTTGGGGGAAAGACAGCATTTAAACTTTGTATCAATTAGTAGCAGAAAAGGGTTTTCTCCTTTAAAGAACAAATATTTTCTGACTATGACAGCCCAAGGCAGAATTTACAATTGAAACATCTATGAACATCCCAATTTTTATATGCATTATCCTGTGAGACAAGATTTAATATTCTCAAATATTAAATGTGCATACCTATCTGAATGTATACCATGAAAGGAATTGCATGGTAATTAAATATGAATAAGCAAAGTGGAAGTCCCATTTTAGATAAGAATAGAATATGAATGAACTTTCAATTCTAGCCTCTTCAAGGTTTCTAGATTTCAAGTTTTGTCTTAATTGAGGGGAGAGATGAAATAAAAGTAGTGATAGAGAAAAACCTTTAACCACTTTAGGGTACAAACTACTACCGTATAGATTATTGTGTTATAATGTGGGTGTGATCCCCTCTCAGAGATAAGGGGACTCTGATTTTGGTGTAGGTGTTAAAGTTGTTCTGTATGTTTTATCCATAAAAAATCAATGTAATGGTTCCACTCTAAATTCTGTATGAAGAACCATTTCAAAACAATCATTTTTAAAAAGTCTTTCTAATTTCACTAATTTACAAATAAACGTAATCAAATGTTTTTTTAAAAAATGTTACTTAAACGTGTCTTCTTATCAGTTGCTCCCTGTTGTTCAGATCAGGCCTCAACAAAATAATGTAACACTTGGGGAAAAAGATACATCCTAGGAGCCCAGCACTAGAGCACAAGATGGAGAAGATCTCCACAGCCACCATGGCTTTACCCCTGGTGCTCAGGTACGTTGGAACAAAGGAGACCCACACACTGCAGAAGGCCAACATGCTGAAGGTGATGAACTTGGCTTCGTTAAAGCTGTCAGGCAGTTTGCGAGCCTGGAAAGCCACAATGAAGCTGGCAAAGGCAAGGAGGGCCATATAGCTCAGCACACAATAAAACATAAAGACAGACCCTTCATTGCATTGTAGAATCATTTGTTCAGTGATTGAGTGCATGTCTAACTCTGGGAATGGGGGAGAGGTTGACATCCACACAATACAGATACTTGCTTGAAGGAGAGAGCAGAAAAGGACTATAGATATAGCCAGTCTTTTCCCCACCCATGCCCTTATCCGAGATCCTGGCTTGGTGGCCTTGAAGGCGAGAGAAACAAGAATTGTTTTGGCCAACACACAAGAAATGGACACTGAGAAGATGAGACCAAATGCAGACTGTCTGAGGAGACAGGTCACTCTCCCAGGTTGTCCAAGAAAGAGCAAAGGGCAAAGGAAGCAGAAGAGAAGGGAGATGAGGAGAGTGTAGGTGAGGTCCCGATTGTTGGCTTTGACGATGGGACTGTCTTTGCGCTTCACAAATGTTCCAAGCACCCCTGTTGTAGTGAAAAAAAGTAAAGTAGCAACAGTGGCTAAACTGAGTCCTAAAGGTTCTTCATAAGACAAGAAGCTAATTTTTTTCCTGATGCATCCATCTTTGTCATGGTTTGTGTATTGATCATCAGGACATTGAAAGCAAGCAACAGTGTCTAAAAAGAAAAAGCCTTATATCAGTTCGAATTCATGAGAAAGATAATTGATTATGTTCACCTTTATCCTCACCCTGACATTTGTATCTTTGTTAGAAAATATACAAGCCACAGTATGAAAATACATTCGAACACTTCTCAATATATATTTTTATATATTTGGAATTAAATCAAATATTACATTTAATGCACACAAGGAAGTGTCGCATTACCCCAGGAAAATCTCCATTCATTTTTAACTTTGTTTTTGTTCCTATCTTAAACGGCTGTTCCAATGAAGATTCATTAATACCTAAAGTGATCATCAAGTGTTCCAGTTTAGTTTGTGCACTATGGAGGTTTCTGGTTCCACATCAATAACACTGTTTCTTTCCATATAACTACACATCACTTCTGAATGCTTCCTCCCCTCCCCTCCCCTCCCCTCCCCTCCCCTCCCCTCCCCTCCCCTCCCCTCCCCTCCCTTCCTTCCTTCCTTCCTTCCTTCCTTCCTTCCTTCCTTCCTTCCTTCCTTCCTTCCTTCCTTTGCAATCATTATATGTATTTTTATATTTTAAATTTTTTATAAAATATGTTCTGAAATCACTACTTTTTTTGCAATATACATTCTCTCTTTTTGCAAATATTTCCAAATCTCCATTAGGATGCTTGCTTGGCTATGAAGCCTAAAAAATTCCAGGTTTTTTTAAAATCTAACAAATGAAAACTTTGTTGTCATTGTTGTTATGTGATCACTATATCACGTAACTCCATGCTTAGAATCCTACAATTTATAATGAATTAATGAATTTGATTAAATTGCCAAATTCAATTTCGAAATAAAATTTCATAAATAAAGAAACTGAAACACTAATTAGATGAAAGCGTTCAGGACAGGACACCCACAAAGATACCAGTATGGTGTTCTTGTTTGAAATAGATGTCTGCCTGAAATTTCAACTTCATCTCCATAACAACAAAATCAGAGGATTTTATTAACTTACCCATCTCAATGGAGATTTTCCCCTCTGGGCATGGAACACACTCATAGCAGCAGAATTTTTTCCCTTCGTTCTTCCTCTTCTGATAACCAGGGTGACAATATTCATTGCACAGAGAAATGGGAACCACCTAGTGATCAATATTAAAATGTTGGACGATGAGCTTTTATTGTTTTGAAGAAAAATCAGTTTTTAGACTGAACATGAAATGTGCTGTACAATAAAAAGAAAAGTCCTATCAAATGGGTATACAAAAGGGTCAAGAAATAAGCTGGATTTGATTTACCCTATTCGGGGAGATGCGTGGGGATTAATTTGAATAATAAATAAATAAAATAAAATGTATTTCAAATCAAAATTAGGTACTTTTTCAATTTTCCCTGGAATTTGAATTTGTGAGCACTGCTGATCTGGTGATGTTTCATTAATTCCACCAGTTGAGGGAGACCGGCAGTCATATAAATTTAAATAATAAATAAATAAAAATAAATTCAATCCATCCATTGGACCAGAAGGATTGAGACAATCTAATTTCAAATAGATCAAGATTTGATGAAGCTTCACTCAACCAAGGAAATATAGTCTCTTAAATGCATCTGTTTTTCTTTCACATTTTCATTTCAATATTTGAGGGAAATCTAATAAACATTGTGCACAATATTATTTAGGGTTAGCTTTTAAAAATTGAAGTGGAAAGGATGTCATTTCTTTATCTGCGTAATGTTGATGGGTTTCCTGGAAGGAGAAAAGTAAATTTCCCAACCTAATGAACCCATCAGAGTGGTCATACAAAGTCTCCTGGAAACCATACCTGGTTAAACCATCTGTGCCAAACTATCATCTCCTCATTAATGACTAATTCCTTTCCTTTCAGAGCATCAGGATTCACCTTTCCAACTTTTTGTCTCTGGAACGTGGAATTGGGAAACGTGACGATGTTTATGATATCAAATCCTCCTTCCATCTTCTTTTGATCATAAAAAGTCAAAGTTTCTCCATGAGAATTATTGAATTTCATGTCTTTAAGAAATTGGTGGAGCTATATTATTGGGAAGAAGATATAAAATAGAAGAAAAATTTAGAATAGTAAGGTATCTTAAATTTGATTTTGTTGTACTTCACATTGGAGGGACAAACATGTAATTTTCAAAGGAAGCCTCACCAGACTGATTTTCTCCTGACGTCTCACCTATTTTCCAGGTCATGTAATTCTCACAGATAGAAGGCTGATATGGACATGGTAAGGACTGAAGGATAGCTAACTAGGCTGAGTAGGATTCCACTCTTATCTTAAGCCATAGGGATTTGAAAACCAAGACCTGGATCTTACTTCAATGAAGCCATCCTTGCATCTCAAAGATGCTCAGGGAGTAAAATGGAAAACATATTACAGTGATGGAAATAAATGAACATACATAACATTATTAATGGACAAGATATTCAACTCCATTTGAATAGTTGCTTCTTCCCTGTTTGAATCATACAGCCTAACATTAATGTTATCCAAAGTTCACAAATCACCTGCCATGGTTGTGCACCTTCTTCTTTTGACAATTTGTATCTCACCAAACGTCTGTGATTAGATCGAACTAAGGAGAGAGCATGTAAAGCTTGAGCCAATACATAGACAGCATTATAGATACTATAGCTGTGCCCGGTCAACTGCACCTCAAAAAGAGCCCCAGGAATGTCCTCCAGGCTCTCCTCTCCAGTACAAGTGTCATTGTCCAGCAGGGTCACGGGAGGAGATGGCAATGAACAGTCAAAGGCCTGTTCCCAGAAAAGTGGAAAAAATCCATCTTCGTGATTCCAAGGAGGTTTTATGGACTTCAGGAATTCCTTGAAGCCTGGAATTTCTTTTGAGTGAATTGTGAAAAAAATGGCACCATCAAAGAACTGCCGATCTAATCCTCTTTGCATTCCTGTTATTAAATATTCAATCTGGGCAGTCATGATCCACACTTTTCCCAAGGAACTCTGCTCAAGTCCAGGATCAAACATGAATATTGCATTAGCCACCCATGCAATTGTCAAAGATTCTCCACAGATGATAAAGGTGTTGATCTTCTCATCAGCTATGTGGGTATAAATATTTCTCCCTTTCTTCAACATTTCAAATAATTTATCCCAGTGTGTTAAATATGGAATTCTTTCTGTACAAGCAGAGCAGATTCCATGCTGGGAAAGGAGAGGCTCCATGGTCTGCAAAAAACCTTCTCCATGCCTATTATCATTGGCAAAGAGCCCAACCCATCTCCACCCAAAGTGTTGAAGCAGTCGGATCATCCCAATGTACTGTGAGGACTCATTTGGGACCATGGAGTAATAGAAGGGAATCTCAGCACTATGAATATCCTGTGGGGCAAATGACCCATAAGTGAGCTGAAAGACAATAAACACATATTCTTGAAATATATCAGCATCAGTATCTATTTCTTTTTTCCTATTTGAGACACTAATATTTGCTGAGAAATTTAGTCATATTGTTGAGCTATGTTGCCAGCTTACAAGGTATGATCAATTTTTGATAGCCACAGTATAGAAAAAAAAGTAGGTGAGTAATTTTCCTGCCTCCAACCTCCAGAATCCTACCTGTGGAATCTTGTAAAACTTTATAAGGTCTGCCATATAAGAAGATGTTTCAGAGCTAAGTCCTCCAATGATAGAAAAGAGATTTTTCCTGGTGTCACATTTGTAGTTGGGGACAAACGTCTGTGATCTGAAGAGCAGGTCCAGGGTGGTCCGATAGGTCATCATTGCATTGTAGTAGCTGTCATGGATATGGAACCCAAGAGTGACATTGGACAAGTTTTGTGGATTTTCATTGATCTCCTTCACAGCAAAGGCCAAGGAAAGGACATGCTGGTAGAATTTTGTTAGCACGCTGAAAACAGGATGATTTATATGTCTTATTATATATTTCTAGGTTATTTCCTGGAATCTGACAGAGGTGATTGGAGAATTGGGGAACAGCTTACCCCTTGTAGAATTCACATTGATATTGAGAATTTACACCCAAAATGAAGAAAAAACAGCATTTTACCAAGGACGTATGGATACATTTTTGGATTTTACGTATGAAAATTGGTGTCTCATGGGGGATTGTAATGGAGTGGTTTCCCCACAAAAAGATAGGACTCCAATCGAAGAGAATATTTGTAGCTCAGGGTTGAACTGTGGAGTCCTTGTAGCTCTCTGAGCCTTTTTGTTTTCTTGCAGATGTTTCATTGCCTCACTAGGCAACATCCTCAGTGCAAAAAGGGAGTGGTGTTTGCTCTCAATTTATATAGAGTGGTTTGCCTTGCTTGTGTTGATGTGAGTTTTGTTTTCTCCTTGGGAATTCCTTGATTGGGCTGTTGTTTACTGCTTGGATGATTGAATTAATAGCTCCTTGATTAAGATCTAGTGTATTGTTGGATTGTTCATCTGGTGTTAATCCTGGTGTTAATCTTTGTATATCTGGGTGTTGATTGCTGGTGAAACAGTGTTCTGGTCTTTTGGCTTTTCTATTGTCTCTTTTGAATGGTATGTAAATGTTGTTTATCTCTATGTGCCTGTTGATGGCTGACTTGTCAGAGTGCCAAGCTTCAAGGAATTCCCTAGCATTCTTGAATTTGGCTTGGTCTAGGATGCTTACAGTCTTCCGATTGAATGTATAGTTGATTCTGTCTGAAACTTCTGAAAGGAGTTTTCGTTGTGTCTTCTGACTGCTAGTTGTTGTTCATGGATACGTTCTGCTATTCTTCTGCCTGTCTGTCTTACATGGTGGCTTCTACAGTCCTTAAACTGTATGTTGTAGATGACTCCTGTTTTTTCTTCTTGGACTACTGGGTCTTTTGGTTTACTTAAGATGTTCTGAAGGGCTTTAGGTGATTTGTGTGCTACGGTGATGCCATGTGGTTGTAACAGCCTGTTGGTAGTTTCCGAGATATTTCTGATGTATGGCAGTGTAAACCTTTTCATAGCTTCTGTTGGTTTTGCTGTGCTGGGTTGAGTAGTCAGTCAATTTTTGATAAAGTTACATGGGTATCCATTTTGCTGGAAGGTGCTATATAAGTGGTCTGTTTCTTATTTCTGGTGTTCTGGGTTGCTGCAGTGAATTTGTGCTTGTCTGAATAGTGTTCTTACACAGCTCCTCCTGTGGGAAGTTGGGTTATTGCTTTGGTAGTGGAGCATATGATTAGTGGTTCAATTGGGAGACTGTAAGCCTCCTTGTTGTTGTTGTTAGTTGCTGTCAAGTCTTTTCCGACTCATAGCGACCCTATGTATAATAGAACAAAATGCTAAACTGTTTTGCACCAATTGCCTGACTGTTCCAATGTTTGCATCCAATGTTGCGGTAATTGTGACAATCCATCGCATTGAAGGTCTTCCTCTTTTCCGATGACCCTCGACTTTACCAAAGGTAATGTCCTTTTCAAGCGATCGGTCTTTCCTGACAATGTGCCCAAAGTATGTGAGTCTAAGCCTAGTTATCCTCACCTCTAGTGAACAATTTTGTTGCATTTCTTCTAAAACTGATTTGTTTGATCTTCTGGCAGTCCATGGTATTTTAAGTAATCTTCGCCAGCACCACAATTCGAATACATCAATTCTTATTCTATCTTCCTTTTTTAATGTCCAGGTTTCACATGCATATGTGACAATTGAGAAGACCATAGCATGAGTCAGATGCACCTTTGTTTTTAGACTGACGTCTTTACTTCTAAAAACTTTAGATAGGTCTTGAATGGCAGATTTCCCAGCATGATACATCATTTAATTTCTTGATTACTATTTCCCTTGGCATTGATTGTTGATTTAAGTAAAATTTCTTCTCCATTTATTATGACATTACTTATTAGTCCATTTGTGAGAATCTTCATCTTCTTCACATTCAAGTGTAGTCCGTATTGCTGACTACAATCTTTCATCTTCATCAGCAAGTACTTCAAGTCTTCTTCATTTCCAGCAAGCTATAGAGTAGTTATAGAGTTATAGAGACGTATAACAACCAAGTAGCAACGGTAACAACAGACCATGGAACAATGGACTGGTTTCAGATTGGGAAAGGAATATCACAGGGTTGTATACTGTCACCCTAACTATTCAACCTGTATGCAAAACACATCATGCGATGTGCTGGGCTTGATGAATACAAGGCTGGATTTAAAATCACTGGAAGAAACATTAACAATCTCAGATATGCAGATGATACCAACTTGATGGCTGAAAGCGAGGAGGAGCTGAGGAGCCTTATGACGAATGTGAAAGAAGAAAGTGAAAAAGCTGGGTTGCAGTTAAACCTCAAAAAAACCAAGATTATGGCAACCAGCTTGATTGATAACTGGCAAATAGAGGGAGAGTACGTGGAGGCAGTGACAGACTTTGTATTTCTAGGTGCAAAGATTACTGAGGACACTGACTGCAGCCAGGAAATCAGAAGATGTCTACTTCTTGGGAGGAGAGCAATGACAAATATTGATAAAATAGTTAAGAGCAGAGACATCACAATGACAACAAAGGTCCACATAGTTAAAGCAATGGTATTCCCCATAGTAACCTATGGCTGCGAGAGCTGGACCATAAGGTAGGATGAGCGAAGGAAGATAGATGCTTTTGAACTGTGGTGTTGGAGGAAAATTCTGAGAGTGCCTTAGACTTCAAGAAGATCAAACCAGTACATACTCCTGGAAATCAAGTCAGACTGCTCACTTGAGGGAATGATATTAAAGGCAAAACTGAAGTACTTTGGCCACATAATGAGAAGACAGGATACCCTGGAGAAGATTCTGATGCTAGGGAAAGTAGAAGGCAAAAGGAAGAGGGGCCGACCAAGGGCAAGATGGATGGATGATATTCTGGAGGTGATGGACTCGACCGTGGGGGAGCTGGGGGAGGCGACTGCCGACAGGAAGCTCTGGTGTGGGCTGATCCATGAAGTTACAAAGAGTCAGAAGCGACTGAACAAATAAGCAACAACAAATTTGTGTCATCTGCATATTTTAGATTGTTAATGAGTAAGTTAATGAGTAAGCATCCTAGACCAAGCCAAATCTAAGAATGCTTGGGAATTCCTGGAAGCTTGGCACTCTGACAAGTCAGCCATCAACAGGCACATAGAGATAAACAACATTTACATACCATTCAAATAGACAAAGGAAGCCAAAAGACCAAAGCACTACCTCTCCAGCAACCAACACTCAGATATGCAAAGATTAACACCAGATTTAGCACCAGATGAACAATCCAACAATACACTAGTCCCTAATCAAGGAGCTTTTAACTCAGTCAATCAACTATACAGTAAACAACAGTCCAATCAAGGAACTCCCAAGGAGGTAAGAACACCCCTACCAACACAAGCAGGGCAAACCACTGTATATAAACTAAGGGCAAACACCACTCCCTTTTTGCACTGAGGATCTTGCCTAGTCGGGCAATGAAATGTCTGCAAGAAAACAACAAGGCTCAGAGCGCACCAAGGACTCCACAAAGTTTTTCTTCTGAGAAAAATATTTAAAAAGCAGAGGGTAAATTACTAGAGATTGTTGATTTCTTTATTGAATGGATAATTTGGAGCTTATTGATGCATGGAGACATAAAAATGGAGATTCAAAAGAAAATACTTATTTTTCTGAAAGAGATAGATACTTTTCAAGAATTGATATGATTTGGATTTCAAGAGTTTGGCTAATAATGTCTATAAACTGGAGATATTACCAATGACCTTTCAGATAATAATTCAGTGACTTTAACCTCTAAAAGGAAAAATGGATCTTTTAGGTGGAGATTGAATTAGAGGTTATTACAAAAAGAAATGGTGTTGTAGGATTGTAAAAAGAAATTAAAGGAATTATTTTGAGAATAATCATAATAAGGTTCAGAAGTAAGGATGGTTTGGGATGCAAGTAAAGCTTTTGTAAGAGGATATTTTATACAACAAATAGTGAATTTAAAAAGAAAAGAGAAAATGCAAATGATTTTAGATGAGATTAAAAAAAATAATTTAAAAAATCTCCAACGATGATAACTATAACTCACCAAATTAAGCTTTTAGAGAGGCAATTGTCTATATTAACAGTGAGAGAAATTTTGAATTTGCAAATAAACCAGGTTGATGGTTGGCATACAAGTTTCGAAAAGTAAAAGAAAAGAAAGTGATATTGAAGTTACAAGAAGGGAATACTTGTATAACAGATAATGTGAATATGGGGAAAGTGTTTCATCAGTATTATACTGTTTTATAGGAAGGTCACGAAATTTCCTTGGAGAAAGTGGATGAATATTTACACAAATAGAATTTACCAAAGATTACAGACAGAGACAAATTTTGAATGGACCTATAACAGTAAGGGAGCTGTGTGAAGCTATGAATAAGACCAAAACAGGAAAGGTACCTGGTCCAGATGGGTTGCCAGCCTCTCACTATAATATAACAGGTTATATTTAAGGCTAATATAACATTAGTACCTAAAGAGGGTACAAAATTTGACTTTAACAAGAAACTACTGACCAATATCTTTATTGAATAATGACTATAAAGAGTTTACCACTATTTTGGCTGAAAGGTTGGAAATAATTTTAAAGGATTTTGTCTGTGAAGATCAATGTGGGTTTTTACCTAAAAAACAATTACAGGATAATATTAGACATGTTTTGGATATTTTGGAATACTTGGAGCAACATAATATAAAACAAGTTGCATTGATATTATTAGATGCAGAGAAAGCCTTTGACAATTTGAACTGGATTTTTTTCCAGTTTACAAGAAAGAAAGGAAAGAGGAGGATTCAGTTTACCAGATTTGAAATTGTATTTCGCTGCCTGTTGTTTAGTCTGGATGTAAGAATTGATGTTTCTGAGAAAAAGGAGACTTTAAAGTTAGAAAGTCATGACCTGAGTTTGGATGGAGGCATGGATATTTATGGAATGGTAAAGTGTCCTGTCCCAACAGAGGCATTTCTGGGCTTTCCCCTTCCCTCTGTTTCTGTATTCGATCCTCTCTCTGGGTAAGTTCATCCTCTGACTCCACACGAGAATGTAAAACAGCTTCGTTCCTGACATAAAGTTAAAATTAATGTGGACTTTAAAAATCATTTTATCAGACGTGTCATATTGAGGATAAGGAGTAGATATAAACCCAAATGTGCCCCCCAAAAACACCTTTATGGATCTCAGCTCAAGAAGCATATTACTGAAAGAGAAATGGCAGAGGAAGATAAATTGTTGACATACTGGCACTTATTGGAAAACTATCAAGGGCAATTAAAGATCAAATCAAGAGAACAACTAATAGAAGAAGGATATACTGTAGTTGTCAATGGTTTTACCATTTAGAGTTACTTTAAAGATTTAAAATTGATAAAAAGACTTATGGTATGGAGAAAAGTAAGTCAGAATTTGAAATACATTGTGTACTGATGATGAACATGTAATTGATAATATGTATAAATGTTTGTTGAAATTTGAAACAGAGGAAGAACAGGTTAAAGAATGTATGATAAAGTGTGCTAAGAATTTTGGCTGTAATATAAAGATGGATCAATGGGAAATATGTGGTTAAAAGGCCTGAAATTTACATTGTGTTATGATCTCAAAGAGAATATTTATAAAATGATCTATTGCTGGTACATGATGACTCAGAAATTAAATAGAATGCATAAAGGTACTCAAATGTATATTGGAAATGTGAATAGCGTGAAGGGATGTTTCATCATACTTGGTGGATATGTAAAAAAGCTGAAAAATTGGTTTGTGATGTTGACAGATTTCACTACAATAACTGCTGTGAAGAATATCAGAAGACATTTCCCTATCTCTACCTTTTCTTTCATTTCTAGGATTCCTTAACTTTTTTCTTTTCTTTTCTTGTACTTTCTGTTTTTTCTTTCATATCCTTCTTTCCCCTTTTTCTTTCTTACTTTATATCTGTTTGTGTTACTTTTTAATCTTCTTGTTTAAAAGTTTTAATAAAAGTATTTTTTTAAAAAAGAGAATTGAGGAACAGCTGATCCACCTCTACTGCCAATTCTACTACACTGAAGTAGTTCTTTTGATTTCCATTGTTGCAGAATGAGTCAAGGTGTAGCCAATTTCCTCACACATAAAATTCTCTTAAGGAGAAATAGGATGGCACCTGATCACATTCCCCTCCAAGTACTGATCTAAAGGTTTAAGCAAACATGAGAAAGTATATTTTCCTTGATAACTTCCAGGAGATTCTTGTTCATATGTCAATTTTTATGTCAATCAGAAAAGCTGGAGTTCTAATTGTGCATTATATTTGGAGAGGAAAAAATGCTTGTTATCTCTCATTTATTACTCATGTTTTGTGTACCACTGATGTTCTCAGTGCATTAAACAAAACTGAAGAAGCCAACTTTTGATAAAGCCTTGAGTAAATGAGATCTAAAGGAATACAAAACCATTGATCCCATGAACACGGAAATGAACGCTTTTTGTTCTTCCTGAAGGAAACTCATACTAGGGTCAGCAATCTGGGTTAATGGGTGCAAAATGAGAGGAAACATTAGTGAGTGAAAAAGAAAAATGAGGGATGGGGGAGCATCTGAAAGGTTGGGGGAGAGAAAGAGGTTCTTCTAGAGAAGAGATTCAACAAATTGATGAAAAGATATAATGTATGGTAAAACACATTTTCTTTAATGTACTCCCTATATTGTCTACTGTCCTACCCTAATTCAAACATTCATAAAGGCCATAGACCTTTGATTTTGTGACATTCTATATTTTGATAACTAAAGAGAGATTCTCTCCCCAAGGTTTACATCGCTGCTGATTGAAAATTTTTCCCTTGTTTTGAACAAGTAAAATTGCTCTGCTAATGTCATGCTAGATACAAAATCAAACTAAGTTCTTATTGCAAGTTAGCAACTTTAAAATTTATTGTAGATTTAGAGTTGTGCAGATGACAAAATACATTTTTTCTGCAAGTATTCTGCTTCTGACATACTGTAAACTAGGCTTTCATCAAATGGTTTACATTTTCCAATACAGAATTCCATTGTATTAAAAACAAGCAGTAACTTTATAAGATTCCATATTCCATTATGCAGTATCTTTCATTAGAAAGTGTTCCCACTATGAAATAAAGCAATCTAATTTTCTCTCCAAACATTGCCATTCCTCTAACATGAGATCCCACAAAGGCGAAAGATAAGAATTCCTTACTCTGGATTTTCAAAATACTCCTGAGAGGGATGATGCTGAAATGAAACTTCATTAAAATGGTAATTAGCCATAGACACCATCCCACCAATGATGATGTCCCCATGCTGGTACCATTGATTTTGAACAATTATTGGGTCACCTGGATGACATGGCAGCGACTTCACTCTGAAGATTGGAAATATGAGAAGAAAGAACATTCTGGGCAGGAAAGGCTCTCTAAAGATGGAAGCTCCACCACGACCAGCTTTGCAAGTTAGTATATATTAAGCCTCAAAACTCCTGTTAAGTGCAAGGCTTCAGTCTAACATTTTGTCCTGATTCTGCTTGCATACATTGCTAATACACAAAAAGATCTGAATGGTACTGTGGTGTTCCAGCAAAGCAACTCAATTTGGGACAGTTGAAAAGAAAGGAACTGTCTGTCCTTTTCTCCTACTCCCACATCTCCATGGGATAGACATTTCTTTATATATTGTTTTTCCATGTCTCTACTGTCTTCTTCAACTATTTACAGCATTGACGAAAGGAACAAATTAGTATCATTGGAATAATTCTAGTGGGAAGATAATTATTCCTTCAGTATTTTCTCTCCCAAGGTTGGCCATTTTTTTTAAGGAAGTTGAATTTAGTATGTCCTAATTCTTTTTCTGTTTGTGGCTTAATAACGGCAAAAGTTCACATGTGATCATGAATTCATTTCAAAGCTGCACTTTGAGTATTAGGACTTTTGGCATTTTCCAGTTTTCAACCAGAATATGTTATCCCGTTAATCCAATTTTTACAATAACCAAGCTGGAAGCACTTACACAAATTGTATTTCAGTAGTAAAATGAAGGGGTCACTAGTATTACTTCCCAGCATTTTGTGGGAAGAGAACATTGTTCTATTTCAATTTTGTAGACCTTCTGATATTGTCATATGTATAACACAAAAGAACAATCAGTTCTGGGGAAACTGACCCATATCTATCTAGAAGGGACATGTGGTCAGTGCAGGGCCATCGATGTGATTGGATTTGACAGAAGGTGCCTGCTTTTAGGAAAGCATCTATCCAATGTGTCATCCTTATCCATGGGAGAGTTGCTGGACTTCCATCCACTTCCAAGACATCATGTTGAAGGTTATTCTGATTTCCATTCTCATGTCAGACTTCTCCATGACTCTGCATGCATTAGGCCTATCCAAATGTTTTCTCTTACATCCCACAGGATTCAAGAAAATATATTTTAATAAACTGAGAATTAAGTTTAATATGTTATAGCAGGAAAAGCCAATGGAAAATGGAGTTGATCCAAAAACTCAGTTGTACTGTATGGAGAGATAATGACAGAATATGACATGTTTATTTCAAGGGGAAAACCAAAAATAAAAGAAAAACAAAATGAGTAGGAATTAGTGGTTTTCAGTTCCCTAGGAGTGAAAAGGAGAAAAGGACTACTCTAACCCTAACATTTCAATAGAAGACTGGGCATCTATTTTCTGGATGATGTTGGTATATTAGCTCCATTGATGTTAACACTTGGTGTCATGATGGGGTGGAGAAGACATCAATCAATCAAGTGACAGAATATGACATGTTTATTTATTTATTTATTAAATTTATATTACCACCCATCTCCCCCATCGGGGACCCTGGGCGGTTCACAATAAAACATAGTTAAAACATAAATATAAAGTTACAATATAATAAATAATATAAAACCCAAGTATAAAAGATGTTAAAAATGGTAATACTGGGAGGCTTCATGGGACCAGCCATCCCCAAGAGGAACTGTTGGCATTTCCCTCCCAGGCAAACCGGCAGAACCAGGTCTTTAAGTCTTTATGAAAGGTCGGGAGCGAGGAAACCCACCTCAGCTCTGGGGGTAAGATGTTCCAAAGGGTGGGCGCAACTGCAGAGAAGGCCCACCTCCTGGACCCCACTAGATAGAACTCTTTAGTCGATGGGGTCCGCAGCAAGACCTCTCTGACTTACCGGGTGGGACGGGTCGATGTTCTGGGGATGAGACGGACCCTCAGGTATTATTATTATTATTATTATTATTATTATTATTATTATTATTATTCATACTTATATCTCGCCCATCTCCCTCTCAAGGAGGGACCCTAGGCAGTTCACAATAAAATAGTTTAAAATTAATTAAAAAATACCCATAAATAATACTAATAATCATTAAAATACATGGTTACAATCAGATCCAGACAATGGTAGATCTTATCACAAGAGCAGGTAGGGCTGGTCAAGGGAGATCTAAGAAACCAGCCAGCCCCAAGACTGGTTATTCCCCTTCCCATCCCAAGCATGATGACAAAACCAGGTCTTTAGGTTTTTTCTAAAGTCCAGGAGAGAGGGAGCTAATCTTATTTCAGGGGGAAGACTGTTCCAGAGGGCGGGGGCTAACGCAGAGAAGGCATGCCTCCTGGACCTCATAAAATGGAATTATCTTATGGATGGGGCTCGTAGCATGCCCACTCTGCATGACCAGGTGGGACGGGTTGATGTAATGGGGATGAGACGGTCCCTCAGGTAACCTGGTTCCATGCCATGTAGAGCTTTAAAGGTAATAACCAACACCTTGAATTGAATCCAGAAGGAAACTGGCACCCAATGTAGCTCGCGGAGCAAAGGTGTTATATGTGCTGATCTTGAAGCACCTAAAATTGCCTGCGCAGCCGCATTCTGGACCAGTTGAAGCTTCTGGACACTCTTCAAGTGTAGCCCCATGTAGAGCGCATTACAATAGTCTATATGGGAGATGACCAGGGCATGAGTGACCGTTCGAAGGGCCTCTCACTCCAGGAAAGGGCATAACTGGCACACAACATGAAGCTGCGCAAAGACCCTTCTGGCCACAATTGCCACCTGCTCTTTGAGCAGGAGGCATGAGTCCAAGAGGACCCCCAAGTTACGTACCGGTTCTGTCCGGGGTAATACAACCCCATCCAGAACTAAAGATGGTAAGTTCCTGGACACTGAGGGGCAATTAATCCACAGCCACTCCATCAGGTTCAGCTGAAGCCTGTTGTTCCCCATCCAGACCCCCACAGCCCCCAGGCACTTGTACAGGGCAATCACAGCATCACTTACTTCCCCCGGGATGGAGATGTATAACTGAGTATCATCAGCATATTGATTTTACTTTATCCCGTGGAGATGGATGATCTCTCCCAGTGGTTTCATATAGATGTTAAATAGGAGAGGAGAGAGAACCGAACCCTGCGGCACCCCACAAAGGAGGGGCTGTGGACCCAATCTCTCCTCCCCTAAACACCGATTGGGACCGACCCCGGAGGAAGGAGGTGAACCAGCACAAATCAGTGCCACCCACCCCGAAATCCCTGAGTCGTCCCAAAAGGATACCATGGTCAATGGTATTGAAAGCCGCTGAGAGGTGAAGGAGAGCCAGGATGGATGCATTTCCCCCATCCCACTCCCACCAGAGATCATCCGTAAGTGTGACCAATGCTGTTTCTGTCCCATATCCTGGTCTGAAACCTGACTGAAAGGGGTCTAGATAATCAGTTTCATCTAGAATCCTCTGGAGCTGCAGTGCCACCACTTTCTCAACCACCTTCCCCATAAAGTTGCAATAAGAGCGGAGAAATACTGCTGATTCGCCACTCTTACCACCACAAGGTAGACCTTAACTGCAGCTCTAGCTCGTGTTTGGTCAGGTTCTGTCTTTTCTGTCTTCCCCATAAAGGGAAGGTGGGAGACTGGATAAAAATTGTCCAACATAACCAGGTACAGAGATGGTTTCTTGAGGAGGGGGCACACCAGCGCCTGTTTGAAGGCTGCCAGAAACACCCCCTCCCACAAGGATGCATTTTCCATTGACTGGGTGCAGCAACCCGTCACCTCCCGAGCTGATTGCACTAGCCAGGAGGGACATGGATCTAATTTGCATGTGGTGGCATTTACAGTCTGGAGGATCCTATCCACTTCCTCGAGTCCAACAGGATCAAACTGTTCCCAGATAACTGATTAAGTACATTCCTCAGGCACCTCCTCAGACCATGTCTCATGCTTAGAGTCTAACATAGCGAATCCGAGCGCTTTTATCCTGCAGATGCCCAGAAAACTCCTCAGCGTGGCCCTGTAGATGGTTTTCTGAATCCCCTTTCCCCAGAAGGGATTGGGTGATCCTAAACAGGGCCGCTGGGTGGCATTCTGCAGTTGCAATAAGAGCGGAAAAATACTGCTGATTCACCACTCTTACCACCACAAGGTAGACCTTAACTGCAGCTCTAGCTCGTGTTTGGTCAGGTTCTGTCTTTTTCTTCCTCCAGCGGTGGTCTAGGGACCTCTTAATCCTCCTCAGAGCCCTCAACTCTTCCATAAACCATGGGGAGTGTTGGGTTCAATAGGATAAGAGAGGCCGCACAGGCATGATACTCTCCAAGGCCCCGGCCACCTCCATATTCCAGGTGGCAGCCAGGGCCTACACTGGACTGTGCAGCAGATCCTTGGGGATAACCCCCAGCTCCCTCTGAAACCAAAATTGGTCCATCAATCACTGGGGGTGGACTGATCGAATAGGTCCCTCTGGAGGGGGGCGGTATAAGAGAATCTCAAGGCCTCCAGAGCGTGATCTGACCATGACAAAGGGGAGAGATGTAATGCTCCCCTCAGAGCACATTGCCATTGCTCCAACAAGAAAACTAAGTCCGGTGTGAGACCACTGTCTTGAGTCGGGTCCCGAATAATCTAAGTCAGGCCCATGGCTGCCATGGTAGCCATGAACTCCCGAGCTGCCTCCGGGGACTGCCCTAGGGACAGCAGATTGAAGTCCCCCAGAGCCATAAGTCTGGGGAACTCCACTGCCAACCCCAAGAGAGCCTCTTGCAGTTCAGGCAGGGAGGTTGCTACACAGCAGGGAGGCTGGTACAGCAGCAACACTCCCAACTGCTCTCGGGCAAGAAACAGGGTCTCACAACCGGCTATTTGTGGAGCAGCGCCCCTGAAAGCCACAAGAGAGTCTCGGATGACAATTACCACCCCTCCTCCCCTGCCCTGACATCTTGGCTGGTGCCACACCTGAAACCCAGCTGGGCACATCTCTGATAGGGCCACTCCTCCGTCCAGGCCCAGCCAGGTTTAGGTAAAACACACCAGGTCTGCCCCCTCCTCCATGATCACTTATGAGGGGTGGCTTGTTGTTAACTGACCTGGCATTAAGAAGCAGGAGCCGGAAGTCAGGGCCCTTACGAGTCTGCTTTCTAGGGTCTAGGTTTAAGTCCGGAGGGTTGGAACACGCCACAGGTAATAAACTTCTGGGGTGTCTTCCTCGATGATGACTCACATTCCAACTTCCATTGTAATATCCCCTGCCCGTCAGCACCTCGATAAAGCGCCCCGCCCTGCGTCCCTCAGGGTTTCCTGATCATTCGCCAATCAAGAACCTCTAAAATCCCTGGTTTGGAATGGGAATCCCTCCATCCTCTCATCCAACCTTACACACAACCACACAACTACAAGGAGATGGTGGACCCTCAGTGCACCAGCTCTCGCTCTTGGTGCTGGTAGGTCCAACCATCACCTACATACTTACCATGACCCCCTCAGCCTCTCTCACTGGACAGCAGGGGGGCATAACACTCACTACCCCTCACCCCCTGTCTCTCACTCAGAGGGTGAGTGTGCTACCAAACACCATTCACACCCAGGATCTCTCCCTCGTCTCTCACACGTGGGAGGAGACACTCATTCACTTTGGAGGGACCCCAAAATCTCTGCTATAATCAGCAAGTTAGAGGGGTTGAGAGGGGATAGCCAGGCCTCAATTCCAGGCCCCACGTCTGTACTCGCTGGCCTGCCGCGCTCGGGGCTTATCGCCCAGCTGGTCCTCCTCGCTTGCCTGCCGCGTCGGGGGCTCGTTGCCCTGCTGGTCCCTTGTATTAATCTGCCTTCCTGTGGGCTCATCGCCCACTGATCCTCCGTGCTGGTCTGCTGCACTTGGGACTCATCGCCCTCTGGTCTCCCACGTTGATCCAGCGCGTTGGGGCTTCTTGCTCCACTGGGCCACTGTGCTGGCTCACTATAGCCAAGGCCCATCGTCCTGCTGGCCTGCTGCAATGGCCTGCCGCATCTAGGCTCACTGCATATGGGGCTCGTCACCCCACCAGTCCACAATGTCGGGGCCCGACCATCACCTATACACACACTCACCATGCCCCCCCTCAGCCTCTCTAACTGGACAGCAGGGGGGCATAACATTCACTACCCCTCACCCCCTGTCTCTCACTGGGAGGGTGAGTGTTTTCATAAACGCCATTCAAACCTAGGTTCCCTCCCTTGTCTCTCACACATGGGAGGGGGCCCCTATTCATATCTGAGGGATCCCGGTAATCCCTGCCATAAAAGGTTAAGTGGGTTAGACGTTTTGGGAGGGGATAAACCAGGCCTCAGTTTCAGGCCCCCATGTCTGGGCTCACTGGCCTGCCGCACTCATCGTCCTCCTGCCCAGGCCTCATCACCCCATTGGTCTGCACCAGTCTATTGTGCTGGAGGCACGCCACCCTGCTGGTGTTCCACGCTGGCATGCCATGCTTTGGGCTCAACGCCCCATTGGTCCTCCACGCTGGCCTGCTGCGCCTAGGGCTCATCGCCCTCCGGTCCTCCTCATTGGCTTAATGCGCTCGGAACCACCACTGCGCCGATCCCTCGTGCTGGTCCACAGTGCTGGGGCTCATCGCCCCGCCGGCTCACTGCATTGGACCACAATGCCTGGGGCTCACTGTGCCATTGGTTCTCCACACTGGCAGTCCACATTGGGGGTGCACCGCACCTCCAACCACGCCTCCGAGGACTCCAAACCAGGGGGGCCTCAACCACCACACCATCAAGCCTCTCCAAACTGCGGGAGTCTGCTGAGCTCTGAGGCCTCTGCGCTCCATCACTCTATCCAAGAGCTCCTGCATGGTACCAAGTCTCTCCCCAAAAAACCCAACTAGTAAAGTGGCGTGGGGATTCGAGCTCAAAGCTCAAAAGCTCAAAAGGGAGCCCAAAAAGCTCAGAAAGCCTGGAGCCCCCCCTCTTCAGAGCAGTAGCGATCGGCGTCTGATCCCGGCCATCTTGGATCTTCTTTGAACCTGGCCCTATGCCATGTAGGGCTTTAAAGGTGATAACCAACACCTTGAATTGCACCTGGAAGCAAACCGGTACCCAATGCAGCTCACGTAGCAGAGGTGTCACATGATCTTGTGGCCCCAATAACTGTCCGCGCAGCCGCATTCTGGACCAGTTGAAGCTTCCGGATGCTCCTCAAGGGTAGCCCCATATAGAGCACATTACAATAGTCTATATGGGAGATGACAAGGGCATGAGTGACTGTTTGGAGGGCATCTCGGTCCAGGAGGTTTATTTCAAGGGGAAAACAAAAAATAAAACAAAAACAAACTGAGTTAGTTAGTTAACATTAGTTGTTTTCAGTTCGCTAGGAGTGAAATGGAGAAAAGGCCTATTCTGTTGGAGGTGTGTTTTCTTGCACACGCAGAGTAGCAGAAAGCGATCAGCACCAGAGACCATAGATGACGGCAGTCATTGTAGTAACTTAGTTGCAGTTATATTTGTTACTCATATAAACAGATAATATTTACAGTCCTTTTCCAGATCCCTGGAATTATTACAATTCCACATAGCAGATAGTAGTAACAAGCAAACAGGAGTAAACAGAAACAGAAAGCAGAAAGGAGAAAGGAAAGGCGGGGCAGGCAGGCAGGATCTTTTATCGTCTTCAGCCTGGATCACATGTTGCCTGACCTTTCAATGTTTACAGGTGATTACCTAATAAGGCTATGTTGCTGTGACTTACTCCTCAAAAGAATAATACACCAACATATTCTAACCTTAACCTTTCAACCCAAGTCTGCCCAAGATTGCGCAGCCATTTTTAAGAAATATTTTGATTTATTTTCTGGATGATGTTGATACATTAGCTCCATTGATGTTAACACTTGGTGTCATGATGGGGTGGGAAGACATCAATCACTTTGGGAAAATGTAATGAATGCAACAAAAGCATTAAATATGTCTTTAGAAAGAGGTGGCTCTCTATTAAAGAGGTGGGATTTTGTGGTGGATTTCAGTAATGCTGGTTCTCAGGAAGGAGGGAGCAGATTCCAAGGAGGAGGACAAGATGAGAGGAGACACAGTGCAGGAAGCCATTGTGGGAAAACCAAGAGATTCAGAATAGCTCTGAGCTGGAGCTTTCCCATGTTATTTCCCTTTAGGTTCGGTAGACTTTCTTTAGTCTGGCAACATTCTGTATATACTGTACCAGGGGTCGGCAAACCGTGGCTCGCGAGCCACATGCGGCTCTTTGGCCCCTTGAGTGTGGCTCTTCCCCAGGCAGACGTGGCGGGGGCAGGCGCGGTAGCGGGCATGGTGTGCGTGTCGGGGGCAGGTGTGGCAGCGGACATGGTGTGCGTGGCAGGGGCAGGCGCGGCAGCAGGCATGGTGTGCGTGGCGGGGGTAGGCGCGGCAGCGGGCATGGTGTGCGTGGCGGGGGCAGGCGCAGTATCAGGCCCTAAGTGTGTGTGATTGGCTCCCACCTGCAAACCCTGCCCCCTTACATGCGATTGGCTCCCACCTGCAAACCCTGCCCCCTTACACACGATTGGCTCCCACCCTCAAACCCCGCCCCCTGGCCCTCGAGTGATATTATAAATTTTTTAAATGTCAAAATGGCTCCTGGCATAAAAAAGTTTGCCGACCCGTGGTCTATACAGTGTGAGCAAATAAAGAACCAAAGTTTGACAGGACTGATTCTTTGTCATTCTTGGGCTGGGCCTGAAAGATTTGTTCTTGGAAATCTTGAATTGTATCATTTTCCATATCTATCGGCTAGTGTTAAATTTTGGATGAGACTTTGTAGTGAAAATTACCCTTTTTGGTTGCCCTGAGATTATTCATACATTATCCAAATGTAATAGATTTCAAGTAGCTTCTCTTACTGTTATATTGACACAAACACTGTGGTGTGTTATGTGTACAGTGTGGTATTTTGCTAACCTTTCTCATGCTAAGTAAATGCTATGGTTAATCGGGATCTCAGAATTAACTAAAGGGGGAAAAAACTAATAAATTAAAGTTTGGTGAAAAGCCAGCATTTACACTTCATATGAATTAGTAGTGGAAAAGGTTTTTCTCCTTTAAAGAAAAAATATTTTCTGTGTAAGACAGCCCAAGACAGTATTTAGAATTGAAACATCTATGAACATCCTAATTTTTACATGCATCAATAATCAATAAATAATAGGCACTGCTAGATTTCCACTTTTAAAAAGGAACCTTTATTATAAAGGATGGGGTTTCACCTTCACATTTTAAACTTCACCTTTGTGCTTACAGTATATTTACATTTTTTAGTTCATGAAGTGTAACTGTGATCTCAGAAAATTTTGGGGGATCATTAGATTATTACTGGTTGACATTACATGTTGTTTTCCTCAAAAATCACTAGTTGTCCCCCACTAGGTTTTGCGAGACTTCGTTGGATGTTGTTGGGAGAAAAGCTTAAATTTGATAGAATTTCCCATTCTTGTTTCACAAGAATCATTTAAAAATATACTTTCTAATTTCACTAATTAAGGAAAAGACATAATCAAATATTTTAAAAAAGGAAATGGTATTAAACATGTCTTCTGATCAGTTGCTCTCTTTTGTTTAAGTCAGGCCTCAAGACAATAATGTAACACTTGGGGAAAAAGATACATCCTAGGAGCCCAGCACTAGAGCACAAGATGGAGAAGATCTCCACAGCCACCATGGCTTTCCCCCTGGTGCTCAGGTATGTTGGAAGAAAGGAGATCCACACACTGCAGAAGGCCAACATGCTGAAGGTGATGAACTTGGCTTCATTAAAGCTGTCAGGCAGTTTGCGAGCCTGGAAAGCCATAATGAAGCTGGCAAAGGCAAGGAGGGCCATATAGCTCAACACACAATAAAACATAAAGACAGACCCTTCGTTGCATTGTAGAATCGTTTCTTCAGTGATTGAGTGCATGTCTAACTCTGGGAATGGGGGAGAGGTTGACAACCACACAATACAGATACTTGCTTGAAGGAAAGAGCAGAAAAGGACAATAGAAAGGGCCAGTCTTCTCCCCACCCATGTCCTCATCCGAGATCCTGGCTTGGTGGCCTTGAAGGCAAGAGAAACAAGGATGGTTTTGGCCAACACACAAGAAATGGACACTGAGAGGATGAGACCAAATGCAGACTGTCTGAGGAGACAGGTCACTCTCCCAGGTTGTCCAAGAAAGAGCAAAGGGCAGAGGAAGCAGAAGAGAAGGGAGATGAGGATTGTGTAGGTGAGGTCCCGATTGTTGGCTTTGACGATGGGACTGTCTTTGCACTTCACAAATGTTCCAAGCACCCCTGTTGTAGTGAGGAAAAATAAAGTAGCAACAGTGGCTAAACTGAGACCTAAAGGTTCTTCGTAAGACAAGAAGCTAATTTTTTTCCTGATGCATCCATCTTTGTCATGGTTTGCATACTGATCTTCAGGACATTGAAAGCAAGCAACAGTATCTAAATAGAAAAAGCCTGATGTCAACGTGCGTTCATAAGAAAGATAATTGATTATTTTCATCTTTATCCTGACCCTGAAGTTTATGTACTTAGTACAAAATATAACAGCCATAGTATGAAAATACATTTGAACATAAAAATACATAAAGACATATTGGCTAAAAGATCATAGTTCAAAATGTGGTATGTAAATGGAATGTTTTCACCAAAGTTCAAGTGAAATGAAAGACAATATATTAAGGAAGAAATTCCAAAACGATCAATATATTACACATATTTCAAGGGAAAACTATAGAGGAAATATAATTTTCTGATGCTGCAAGAGAAGTACTGTATGTCTCTTTTTTATATAATAATTTTATTTTTATTTTTGCTTTCTTTCTTCGTTTCTTTTAGAACCATTTCTTCTGTTTCCACTCATAAAGAGAATATTGGAGTCAGGCGGCATCGAAAGTCTAATACATACATACATATTACAAAACCTAGGGAGCTATACACTATAGGGAAAATGAGAATAAGGAGGATTTCCAGAGAAGGAAAGTTTGCAGAAATGGAGCATAATAAATTTGATTTGGTGGAAATGAAAAGAAATAAGATTTAAGGTACAGAGTAATTTATTTATTTTCCTCTTTTTGGGCATTTCATCTGCCCAGTGTACAAGACCCAGGAGAAAGGGTATGTTAGAAGTTCCATCACCTAGGGGGCTACTTTTGGCAGGCGCTAGACAGCGGGCATTTTCTGCTGTGGCCCCTGCATTGTGGAACCTTCTCCACCCTGAGGTGAGGTTTGCCTCATTAATGTTGAGCTTGTGGAGGTCCCTCAAGACCTACTTATGCCAGCAGGCCTGCGGACTGCAGGGGATGGGTGAACAAGTGAGGTGGCTTGCTTATTTTTAACATCCCTCTGTCTTTTATTCTTTGTTTTAGTTGGTTCTTTAAATATCTTTTAATGTCTTTCTTCATTGTTTTTAGCTCTTTGTTTGCTGCCCAGAGTCACTTGTTTGTGAGATTGCCAGCTATATTTATTTATTTATTTATTTATTTATTTATTTATTTATTTATTTATTTATTTATTATTCAAATTTATCCCTGCCCATCTCCCAATTAAGGGACTCTGGGCAGTTTACAGGACAATAATTAAAATCTATATATAAAATTACAAACAATATAAAATAAGTATAATCCATATGGGTAAGATATTAGTTAAAAGAAGGACATCAATTAAGGGATTAGCCATCTCCATGAGAGACTATCCCTTCCTCCTTCCCATGCCAGGCGGCAGAACCAGGTCTTCAGCTCTTTCCTAAAGGTCGGTATATAAATTTGAAAAATAAATAAATAAATAAATAAATAAATAAATAAATAAATGAATGATATTATAGAATTCTTATTATTAGTTAAATTAAATGATTCATTAGGTAGTCCCATGTTCCTAAGAAGTAAGAATTTACATCCATACATTTCAAAAATTCTGATTTCATTCTGAAATTTGGAGAGGGTTCCAATTTACTTGGTGCAATTTGGAGGTTTCTGGTTCCATGTCAATACTGACTGCTACTAAACATCAGTTCTGAATCCTTCTCTTCATTGCATAGGTTTCTGAACCTCCATTAGTATTCTTGCTCGATTATAACAATTCCTGGAATTTCTGGTTCAACCTCAATACCGACTTTTGTATCCAAATAACTACACATCACTTCTGAATCCTTCCTTCCTTCCTTCCTTCCTTCCTTCCTTCCTTCCTTCCTTCCTTCCTTCCTTCCTTCCTTCCTTCCTTCCCAGTCATTGTAATATATGTAGATTTTTACAATTCTATAGTCACTTTGTTGTTGTTGTTGTTTTTGGTTTCGTATATTTCACCTTTAAAAAAAATTCTGAAATCACTACTTTTTTGTTGTAGATATTCTCTTTTTATTCCATTGGTTTCTGAACCTCCATTCGTATGCTTTCTCAGTTTTAACAAATCCAGGAATTTTTTTAATCTAAGTAATAAAAACTGTGTTGTAATTATTGTTTGTTGATCATCTGAACTTATAACTCCATGCTTAGAATCCTACAATTTTAATGTAATAATCAGTTTGATTTCATTGCCCCATTCAGTTTCCATGAATAGACAACCTGAGAAACTAATTAGCTGAAAGCATTCAGCACGACACACCCACAAAGATACCAGTATGGTGTACTTGTTTGAAATGGAAGTCTGCCTGAAATTTCAACTACATCTCTATAACAACAAAATCAGAGGATTTTCTCAACTTACCTATCTCTTTGGAGATTTTCCCCTCTGGGCATGGAACACACTCATAGCAGCAGAATTTTTTCCCTTCATTCTTCCTCTTCTGATAACCAGGGTGACAATATTCATTGCATAGAGAAATGGGAAGGACCTAATGAAAAATGTTAAAATGTTTGGAGATGAGGATTTATTGTTGTGAAGAAAAACCAGTTGTTAGGCTGAACATGAAATGTGCTGTTACAATAAAAAGAAAAGTCCTATCAAATGGGTATACAAAAGGGTCAAGAAATAAGATGGATTTGAGAATGAATTTCAAAACACAATTAGTTATATTTTCAATTAGCAATTGAATTTGAATTTCTGAGCATAGCTGAGCTGGATTTCCAGTTTTTCCAAATGGATTCATATGAGGATTTCAACATGTGATATTTCATTAATTCAATCCATCCATTTGACCAGAAGGATTGAGTCAATCTAACTTCCTTTAGATCAAGCTTTGATGAAGTTTCACTCAACCAAGGAAATATAGTCTCTTAAATGCATCTGTTTTTCTTACACATTTTCATTTCAATATTTGAGGGAAATGTAATAAACGTTGTGCACAATATTATTTAGGGTTAGCTTTTAACAATTGAAGTGGGAAGGATGTCATTTCTTTATCTGCTTAATGTTCATGGGTTTCCTGGAAGGAGAAAAGAAAATTTCCCAACCTAATGAACCCATCAGAGTGGTCATACAAAGTCTCCTGGAAACCATACCTGGTTAAACCATCTGTGCCAAACTATCATCTCCTCATTAATGACTAATTCCTTTCCTTTCAGAGCATCAGGATCCACCTTTCCAACTTTTTGTCTCTGGAACGTGGAATTGGGAAAGGTGACAATGTTTATGATATCAAATCCTCCTTCCATCTTCTTTTGATCATAAAAAGTCAAAGTTTCTCCATGAGAATTATTGAATTTCATGCCTTTAAGAAATTGGTGGAGCTATGTTATTGTGAAGAAGAAATAAAATAGAAGAAAAATTAAGTATAGGAAGTATATGGAAATGGTAAAGACTGAAGGATAGCTGAGTAGGCTGAGTAGGATTCCTCTGTTATATTAAATAATAGGTGAAATGCCTAAAAAGCCATAGAGATTTGAAAACCAGGACCTGGATTTTACTTCATTTAAGCCATCCTTGCATCTTGAAGATGCTCAGGGATTAAAATGGAAAACATTACAGTGATGGAAATAAAGGTGTTGTATATACATAATATTACAAATGGACAGTATATTCAACTCCATTTTAATAGTTGCTTCTTCCCTGTTTGAATCATACAGCCTAACTTTGTACTTTACTATTATTTGGTTCCCCTTCATGGATCACTGCCTTGTCGTGGCGAAGGGGCTTGCGTAACTCAATGAAGTCAGGTCAAGAAGAACAGGTCATGATGGAGAGTTCTGACAAAACGTGGTCCACTGGAGGAGGGAATGGCAAACCACTCCAGTATCCTTGCCAAGAAAACCCATGGACAGTATCAAAAGGCTAAAAGATATGACGCCGGAAGATGAGCCCCTCAGGTCGGAAGGTGTCCAAAATGCTACTGGGGAAGAGCGGAGGGCAATTCCGAGTAGCTCCAGAAAGTGTGAAACGGCTGGGCCAAAGCCGAAAGGACGCTCAGTTGTGGATGTGTCTGGAAGTGGAAGGAAAGTCCGATGCTATAAAGAACAATATTGCAAAGGAACCTGGAATGTAAGAACTATGAATCAAGGTAAGCTGGATGTGGTCAAACATGAGATGACAAGATTGAACATCGACATATTGGGAATCAGCGAACTAAAATGGACAGGAATGGGCGAATTTAATTCAGGAGACCATTATATATACTACTGTGGGCAAGAATCCCTTAGAAGAAATGGAGTAGCTCTCATAGTCAATAAAAGAGTGGGAAAGGCAGTACTGGGGTACAACCTCAAAAACGACAAAATGCTTTCAGTTCGAATCCAAGGCAAACCATTCAACATCACAGTGATCCAAGTCTATGCCCCAACCACTCATGCCAAAGAAGCTGAAGTTGACCGGTTCTATGAAGACCTACAACACCTTCTAGAACTAACACCAAAAAAAGATGTCCTTTTCATCATAGGGGACTGGAATGCTAAGGTAGGAAGTCAAAAAATAACCGGAATAACAGGCAAGTTCGGCCTCGGAGTACAAAATGAAGCAGGGCAAAGGCTAATAGAGTTTTGTCAAGAGAACACGCTGGTCATAGCAAACACTCTTTTCCAACAACACAAGAGACAACTCTACACATGGACATCACCAGATGGTCAATACCGAAATCAGATTGATTATATACTTTGCAGCCAAAGATGGAGAAGCTCTATACAATCAGCAAAAACAAGACCTGGAGCTGACTGTGGCTCAGATCATGAGCTTCTTATTGCAAAATTTAGGCTTAAATTGAAGAACGTAGAGAAAACCACTAGACCAATCAGGTATGACCTAAATCATATCCCTTATGAATATACAGTGGAGGTGAGGAATAGATTTAGAGGATTAGATCTGGTAGACAGAGTGCCTGAAGAACTATGGATGGAGGTTCGTAACATTGTACAGGAGGCAGCAGCTAAAACCATCCCAAAGAAAAAGAAATGCAAGAAAGCAAAGTGGCTGACTGATGAGGCTTTACAAATAGCTGAGGAAAGAAGGGAAGCAAAAGGCAAGGGAAAAGATATAAACAACTGAATGCAGAATTCCAGAGAATAGCAAGGAGAGATAAGAAGGCCTTCTTAAATGAACAATGCAAAGAAATCAAGGAAAACAATAGAATGGGAAAGACTAGAGATCTCTTCAAGAAAATCGGAGATATCAAGGGAACGTTTTGTGCAAAGATGGGCATGATAAAGGACAAAAAAGGCAGGGACCTAACAGAAGCAGAAGAGATTAAGAAGAGGTGGCAAGAATACACAGAAGAACTATACAAGAAAGATCTTAATATCCCTGATAAATATGATGGTGTGGTCACTGACCTTGAGCCGGACATCCTAGAGAGTGAAGTCAAGTGGGCCTTAGGAAGCATTACTAACAACAAAGCTAGCGGAGAAGACAGTATCCCAGCTGAGCTATTTAAAATCCTAAAAGATGATGCTGTTAAAGTGCTGCACTCAATATGCCAACAAATTTGGAAAACTCAACAGTGGCCACAGGATTGGAAAAGGTCAGTTTACGTTCCAATTCCAAAGAAAGGCAATGCCAAAGAATGTTCAAACTACCGTACAATTGCGCTCATTTCACATGCCAGCAAGGTTATGCTCAAAATCCTACAAGCTAGGCTTCAGCAGCATGTGAACCGAGAACTACCAGAAGTGCAAGCTGGGTTTCAAAGAGGCAGAGGAACTAGAGATCAGATTGCCAACATTCGCTGGATCATGGAAAAAGCAAGAGAGTTCCAGAAAAACATCTACTTCTGCTTCATTGACTACGCTAAAGCCTTTGATTGTGTGGATCACAACAAACTGTGGCAAAGTCTTAAAGAGATGGGAGTACCAGACCACCTTACCTGTCTCCTGAGAAACCTGTATGTGGGTCAAGAAGCAACAGTTAGAACCGGACATTGAACAACCGACTGGTTCAAAATTGGGAAAGGAGTATGACAAGGCTGTATATTATCACCCTGCTTATTTAACTTATATGCAGAGTACATCATGAGAAATGCCGGGCTGGATGAATCACAAGCCGGAGTTAAGATTGCCGGGAAAAATATCAACAACCTCAGATATGCAGACGATACCACCCTAATGGCAGAAAGTGAAGAGGAACTAAAGAGCCTCTTGATGAGGGTGAAAGAGGAGAGTGCAAAAGCTGGCTTGAAACTCAACATTAAAAAAACCCAGATCATGGCATCTGGTCCCATCACTTCCTGGCAAATAGAAGGGGAAGAAATGGAAGCAGTGACAGATTTTATTTTCTTGGGCTCCAAGATCACCGCAGACGGTGACTGCAGCCATGAAATTAAAAGACGCTTGCTCCTTGGAAGGAAAGCTATGGCAAACCTAGACAGCATATTAAAAAGCAGAGACATCACCTTGCCGACAAAGGTCTGTATAGTTAAAGCTATGGTTTTTCCAGTAGCAATGTATGGCTGTGAGAGTTGGACCATAAGGAAGGCTGAGCGCCGAAGAATTGATGCTTTCGAGCTGTGGTGCTGGAGAAGACTCTTGAGAGTCCCTTGGACTGCAAGGAGGTCAAACCAGTCAATCCTAAAGGAAATCAACCCTGACTGCTCATTGGAAGGACAGATGCTGAAGCTGAAGCTCAAATACTTTGGCCACCTAATGAGAAGAGAGGACTCACTGGAAAAGACCCTGATGCTGGGAAAGACTGAGGGCAAAAGGAGAAGGGGACGGCAGAGGATGAGATGGTTAGATAGCATCACCGATGTAATGAACATGAATTTGAGTAAACTCCGAGAGACAGTGGAGGACAGGAAGGCCTGGCGTGCTATGGTCCATGAGGTCACGAAGAGTCGGACACGACTGAACGACTGAACAACAACAACAACAATTATTTGGTTCAAAGTACTTGTAGCACAGAAATCACCTGCCATGGTTGTGCACCTTGTTCTTCTGACAATTTGTGTCTCACCAAATGTCTGTGATTAGGTCGAAGTAAGGAGAGAGCATGTAAAGCTTGAGCCAATACATAGACAGCATTATAGATACTATAGCTGTGCCCGGTCAACTGCACCTCAAAAAGAGCCCCAGGAATGTCTTCCAGGCTCTCCTCTCCAGTACAAGTGTCATTGTCCAGCAGGGTCACGGGAGGAGATGGCAATGAACAGTCAAAGGCTTGTTCCCAGAAAAGTGGAAAAAATCCATCTTCTTCAGTCCAAGGAGGTTTTATGAACTTCACAAATTCCTTGAACCCTGGAATTTCGTTTGAGTGAATTTTGAAAAAAATGGCACCATCAAAGATCCGCCGATCCCATCTTCTTTGCATTCCTGTTAATAAATATTCAATCTGGGCAGTCATGATCCACACCTTTCCCAACGAACTCTGCTCAAGTCCAGGGTCAAGCATGAATATGGTGTTAGTCACCCATGCAATTGTCAAGGATTCTCCGCAGACAATAAAGGTGTTAATCTTCTCATCTGCTACGTGGTTATAAATATTTCTCCCTTTCTGAATCATCTCAAATAATTTGTCCCAATGTGTTAAATATGGAATTCTTTCTGTACAAGCAGAGCAGATTCCATGCTGGGAAAGGAGAGACTCCATGGTCTGCAGAAAACTTTCTCCATGCCTATTATCATTGGCAAGGAGCCCAACCCATCTCCACCCAAAGTGTTGAAGCAGTCGGATCATCCCAATGTACTGTGAGGTTTCATTTGGGACCATGGAGTAATAGAAGGGAATCTCAGCAGCATGAATATCCTGTGGGGCAAATGACCCATACGTGAGCTGAAAGACAATAAACACATATTATAGAGATATATCAGCATCAGTATCTATTCCTTTTTTCCTATTTGAGACACTATTATTTGCTGAGAAACATGGTCAGATTATTGAGCTATGTGGCCACCTTTCAGGGTATGATCAATTTTTGATAGCCACAGTTTGGAATACTAAAGGAGGAAAGTCACTTTCCTGCCTCCAACCTCCAGAATCCTACCTGTGGAATCTTGTAAAACTTTATAAGGTCTGCCATATAGGAAGATGTTTCAAAGCTAAGTCCTCCAATGATAGAAAAGAGATTTTTCCTGGTGTCACATTTGTAGTTCGGGACAAACGTCTGTGATCTGAAGAGCAGGTCCAGAGTGGTCCGATAGGTCATCATTGCGTTGTAGTAGCTGTCATGGATATGGAACCCAAGAGTGACATTGGACAAGATTTGTGGATTCTCATTGATCTCCTTCACAGCAAAGGCCAAGGAAATGACATGCTGGTAGAATTTTGTTAGCACGCTGAAAACAGGATGATTTATATGTCTCATTAAATATTTCTAGATTATTTTCCTGGAACCTCAGAGAGGTGCTTCACTCCACCGGCATGCACAATTTGGGAATGGTTGATCCACCTCTATTGCCAACTGTACTTCACTGAAGTAGAGTAACTGGAAGCTACCCCCCAAACTTAGGTAGTGTTTCTGCAGGCAACACTAGATGAACCTCCAACTCTGACCTCATTCCAGAAGAACATTTTTTTTATGTAGAGCTAATTCGTTTAGACTCTGAATGATTCTACCCTACAGAAGGGGGCATGTCTATACTCTCCTGGAATGTTGCAGGCTTGAAAGCAAAGATGTCAGATCATTTATGGAATATATTTCTTCTTTCAATATTCTTTCCTTTCAAGAAACATGGCGTATGGAGGATCTACCAATACATGGGTACTGTATATTCTCTTTCTTTGAATGCAATTCCCAGTACAAAAATGGGCAGACCATCAGGTGCCCTGAGTTCTATGGTTTCTGTTAAACTCAGTGTCCCAGTATTTATGCTGGAGTCCTGCTCAAATGTGGCTCTAGCCCTCCTACTCAGAATTAAATTTTACTCTGTATTACTTGTATTTTCCCCCAGTTCATGGGCACAGGGAAATAAATCATTTGTGGGATCAGTTTGAAACCTACATAAGTTTGCTATCATATCAATACCCAGACTCTATCATAATAATAGCCAGTGATTTTAATGCACATATAGGCCAATCTGATGCCTCTCTGCAAACTCATTTTAAATAGCCAATGCCCCCTACAACTGATGTGGGCAATTTATCAGCCGGACAAACTAAAGAACAACTTTGTAATATTGCAGGATTTCATTTGGCTCAATTTGTGGAGAGTTTGGATCTAGTTATACTTAATGGTACTGTCTGGAGTGACATAAAAGGGAAGTTTTCATTCTGGCGCCCTAACAGGTCCAGTGTGGTTGATTATATTATGATTTCCTGGAACTTTGTACGTCATATAGCTTACTTTTATATTGGAACTCGCCCTGATAGTGACCACTTTCCACTAATTTGTCTTTTTGATTCTAAAAAAAATCTCCAATCATTAGAAATAGCCCACTGCCCCATTGACATTACAATGAAGGGACAAGTACAAAATAAATGGTCTCAAGGTCTTGTTAAAATTATGTCTGGGCTTCTGACCACAGAGCCCCTACTTCAAATGCATACCCAAATTTGCTCATCTGATTCATATGAACGAGTAATATCACTGTATGAATCATAGTTAATGTTCAAGCCCCCTGACAAGATTTACAACAGCTAATTGTATTTATGCACATACAAGTTCTAAATCTTGGTATGATAATGACTGCATTAAAGCTAAAAAGGCTCTCTTAAATGCAATAACTTCCTTTCGCCTGGAAAATTCTTTGAATGCTTCAAAATTACTTAAGATTCAAAAAAAATTACAAAATTCTCTTGAAGATACAGTAAGGAAACAGCAGGCTATAAGAGAGAATTGGAATAATTTAATTTTAGCAGCAAAGCTCAGGTTCTGGCATTTAATATATCAGTCTCTTACAGATAGATGTTTTGGCCCTATTACACAAATATCTGCAGATAAATGGGAGGATCATTTCTATAACATCTTTAAAAGGGAATCTGCTGTAATCTCAGATGTGATTCCCTCTTGTAATGACCTCCTGGATTGGCCACCAGTATCCATAGCTGAGGTTAAAGATCTTATCACCCAATTAAAACCAGGTAAAGCATCTGGAGGTGATTTTATCCCCCCAGAATTAATAAGGGAAAATAAAGACTGGTGGGCCCCAGTTTTGGCCACCTTATTTACACGCATTAATTACAGAGGACAATTTCCATCTGACTGGAATCAGGCTATTGTTGTACCGATATACAAAAATAAAGGAAATAGACTCGACCCTACAAATTATAGGCCTATTAGTTTATTACACACAATAAATAAACTTTATGCCACATTTTTATATTCAAAGCCAGTGGATTGGGTACGAAATGAAATTATTATTACTGAAGAACTGGCCGGATTAAGAGAGGAACGTGCAACACTAGATCATTGTTTGGTTCTTCACCAATTTGGCAGAAAAATATTTGACCCCCCCCCCCCCTTGGGGTTCCCTTTTTGCAACCTTTGTTGATTTAAATCAGATTTTTATCTAATACCAAGGGAGAGATTGTGGGATAGTCTGAGACATTCCACGATTGAGAAAAAATTGCTAGCGCTTATTCAGTCACTTTATTCAAACACCTCCCTGAAAATTAGATGTACCCCCTGGGGACATTTATCTAAAGGAGTCCCAACTTATAGAGGTGTAAGACAAGGTTGCATATTAGCTCCATTACTTTTCAATTTGTATCTAAATCCAATAATTCAAGCGCTTGCTGTTTCTACCCTTCATCTACCTATTTTGGCTGATTATGCAATTCCAGCACTACTGCATGCTGATGATGTAGTCATGAAGTCTACTTCACAGGTGGGAATGATAAAAGCACTTAGGGCACTAGCTTTATTTTGCACAGATCAGAAATTATGAATAATTTATCAGAAAACTAAAGTCTTAGTTTTTGCCTAACACTATCATAAGATTCACACATGGCAAATAAATGGGACTCCAATTGAACTGGTGCACACCTATAAATATCTTGGAGTGCAGTTCCATGCTTCCTTATCCTGGAATACTCATTTTCTTTACCGGGCAAGTGTCACACAGCGTACCTCATCAACTATTGCCAGATTTTACCATTCAAAAGGAGCCCATTATATTCCTGCAGCTTGCAAGGTCTTTCAAGCTAAGGTAGTCCCTCAGCTTCTCTATGTCTCCCAAATCTGCTCCCTTGCAAAGGTTAATATTATTGAAACCATTCAGAATAAGTTCATTAGAGCCATATTGATGGTACCAAAAAGTATCAAAAATGCCATCCTATGGGTAGAAATAGGTATAGTTTCATTGGATGCCAGAGCATGGTTCCTTATTCTTACCTTCTGGCTAAAGTTCATTCTGTTTCCTAATGGTTTAGCCCCATTCGTATTTAGAGATCGTTTTATACCATTGTGGCTAAAAAAAGCCTTAGATAAAATTTAATTGCTGGGCTTCTCTAAGGAAAGTCTGTGATCATTAGTATTTGATAATGCTAGAACCTGAAACAACAAATCTGGGATATAGATCTCCAAACAAATTTTAGTAAGATGCTACACCCCAATATTTGCCATTTTCTTACAAAAGGGTTCATTCTAACATCCTATTTCTCATCCATAACAATTGCGAAATTTCGTAAAGCTTTCACCTTAACCAGGCTGGATGCTTTACCTTTAACAGTCTTTTTTGGACGTTTTAAAGGTACTCCTATGCACCTTCAGTTATGACCATGTGGTGATGGCTCAATAGAAACCCTAAGACATATGTTACTATACTGTTCCCTATATAAGAACTCTTGACAGACACTTATATATCCGATATAGAAGAAATTTCCAGGTAGGGAGTGTGATTTCAATTTTTTCAACAAGGACTCACAAAATTCCTCCCAAGTTGCCCAGTTTTGTGCTACCGTCTGCAGAATAAGCCGCACCATCACTTAGGTTTAGAATTTCTTAAAATAGCATTTTATTTCAATATATTTTAGTCTTTTTATTATTAATTAATTTTAGATCGTATCATACTAATTGTTTTTCATGTATGTATGTATGTATGTATGTATTTATGTAAGATTGTTACTACTATATATTTTGATTGGATCTGGCCATAGGGCTGTACTAAATTGATTGATTGACCTTCTAAATTTTGATAACTAAAGAGACATTCTCCCCCAGAGTTTCACATATTTGCTGACTGAAAAATGTTCTCCTGTTTCTAAAAGTAAAATTGCTCTGCCATTGCCATGCTGGATACCAAATGAAACTAAACTCTTATTAATAGATAGCAACTTTCACATTTCTTGTAGGTTTAGTGTTATGCAGATGACAATATACATTTTTCTGCACCTTTTCTGCTTCTAACATAAACTAGGCTTCCTGATCAAATGGTTTACATTTTCAAATACAGAATTTTATTTTATTAAAAACAAGCAGTAACTTTATAAGATTCAATATTCCATTAGCAGTATATTTCATTAGAAAGTGTTCCCTTTATGAAAAAAAGCAATCTAATTTTCTATCCAAACATTGCAATTCCTCTGACATGAGTTGCCACAAAGGTGAAAGATAAGAATCACTTACTCTGGATTTTCAAAATACTCCTGAGAGGGATGCTGCTGAAATGAAACTTCATTAAAATGGTAATTAGCCATAGAGACCATCCCACCAATGATGACATCCCCATGTTGGTACCATTGATTTGGAACAATTATTGGGTCACCTGGATGACATGGCAGCGACTTTACTCTGAAGATTGGAAATATGAGAAGAAAGAACATTCTGAGCAGGAAAGGTTCTCTAAAGATGGAAGCTCCACCACATCCAACTTCGATAGTTAGAATATATTCACCAGCCTCAAAACTCCATGTAAGTGTGAAGCTTCAGTCTAACATTATGTCCTGATTCTGCTTGCAAACAGTGCTTATGAACAAAAAGGTCTGAATGGTACTGTGGAGTTCCACCAAAGCAACTCAGTTTGGGACAGTTGAAAAGACAGGAACTTTCTGTCCTTTTCTCCTACTCCCATGCCTCCATGGGATAGACATTTCTCTATATATTGTTTTTCCATGTCTCTAAAGTCTTCTTCAACTATTTACAGCATTGACGAAAGGAACAAATTAGTATCATTGGAATAATTCTAGTGGGAAGATAATTATTCCTTCATTATTTTCTCTCCCAAGGTTCGCCATTTTTTTTAAGGAAGTTGAATTTAGTATGTCCTAATTCTTTTTCTGTTCACCTGAGATCATCAACTCATCTCAAATCTATTCTTTGAGTGAATTGTCGAAGGCTTTCATGGCCGGAGTTCGATGGCTGTTGTGGGTCGTTAACGTTAACATTTCAACACAACAAAAAACCCCACCTAATCTCCTATAATTTAGCTCTATAAATAGAACATTGCCACTCTACCTGGTCACAGAGATTTTGCTTCTATCTGTGCTCCTGCCCTCTGAAGATGCTGGCCACAGATGCTGGCGAAACATTAGGAACCACAACTTTCAGAACACGGCCACACAGCCCGGAAGACATACAACAGCCATATTCTTTGAGTATTAGGACTTTTGGCATTTTCCAGTTTTCAACCAGAATATGCTACCCCGCTAATCCAATTTTCACAATAACCAAGCTGGAAGCACTTACACAATGTGTATTTCAGTAGTGAAATGAAGGGGTCACTAGTATTACTTCCCAGCATTTTGTGGGAAGAGAACATTGTTCTATTTCAGTTTTGTAGGCCTTGTTACATTATCATATGAATAACACAAAAGGTCAATCAGTTTAGTCTGCAGACCCTGATCCACATCTATCTAGAAGGGACATGTGCTAAGTGCAGGGCCATCAATGTGATTGTATTTGACAGAAGGTGCAAGCTTTTAGGAAAGCATCCATCCAATGTGTCATCCTTATCCATGGGAGAGTTGTTGGACTTCCATCCACTTCCAAGACATCATGTTGAAGGTTATCCTGATTTCCATTCTCATGTCAGACTTCTCCATGACTCTGCATGCATTAGGCCTATCCAAATGTTGTCTCTTACATCCCACAGGATTCAAGAAAATATATTTTAATAAACTGAGAATTAAGTTTAATATGTTATAGCAGGAAAAGCCAATGGAAAATGGAGTTGATCCAAAAACTCAGTTGTACTGTATGGAGAGAAAATGACAGAATATGACATGTTTATTTCAAGGGGAAAACCAAAAATAAAAGAAAAACAAACTGAGAAGGAATTCGTGGTTTTAAGTTCCCTAGGAGTGAAAAGGAGAAAAGGCCTACTCTAACACTAACATGCCTTGTCGTGGCGAAGGGGCTTGCGTAACTCAATGAAGTCAGGTCAAGATGGACAGATCATGACGGAGAGGTCTGACAAAACGTGGTCCACTGGAGGAGAGAATGGCAAACCACTCCAGGATCCTTGCCAAGAAAACCCATGGACACTATCGAAAGGCTAAAAGATATGACGCCGGAAGATGAGCCCCTCAGGTCGGAAGGTGTCCAAAATGCTACTGGGGAAGAGCAAAGGGCAATTCCGAGTAGCTCCAGAAAGAGTGAAGCAGCTGGGCCAAAGCCGAAAGGACGCTCAGTCGTGGATGTGTCTGGAAGTGGAAGGAAAGTCCGATGCTGTAAAGAACAATATTGCATAGGAACCTGGAATGTAAGATCAATGAACCAAGGTATGCTGGATGTTGTCAAACATGAGATGACAAGATTGAACATTGACATATTGGAAATCAGTGAACTAAAATGGACAGGAGTGGGCGAATTTAATTCAGGAGACCATTATATATACTACTGTGGGCAAGAATCCCTTAGAAGAAATAGAGTAGCTCTCATAGTCAATAAAAGAGTGGGAAAGGCAGTACTCTGGTACAACCTCAAAAACGACAGAATGCTTTCAGTTCAAATCCAAGGCAAACCATTCAACATCACAGTAATCCAAGTCTATGCCCCAACCACTGATGCCAAAGAAGCTGAAGTTGACCGGTTCTATGAAGACCTACAGCACCTTCTAGAACTAACACCAAAAAAAAAATGTCCTTTTCATCATAGGGGACTGGAATGCTAAAGCAGGAAGTCAAAAAATAACCGGAATAACAGGCAAGTTCGGCCTCGGAGTACAAAATGAAGCAGGGCAAAGGCTACTAGAGTTTTGTCAAGAGAACACACTGGTCATAGCAAACACTCTTTTCCAACAACACAAGAGATGACTCTACACATGGACATCACCAGATGGTCAATACCGAAATCAGATTGGTTATATACTTTGCAACCAAAGATGGAGAAGCTCTATACAATCAGCAAAAACAAGACCTGGAGCTGAATGTGGCTCAGATCATGAGCTTCTTATTGCAAAATTTAGGCTTAAATTGAAGAACGTAGAGAAAACCACTAGACCACTCAGGTATGACCTAAATCATATCCCTTATGAATATACAATGGAGGTGAGGAATAGATTTAAAGGTAGACAGAGTGCCTGAAGAACTATGGATGGAGTTTCGTAACATTGTACAGGAGGCAACAACTAAAACCATCCCAAAGAAAAAGAAATGCAAGAAAGCAAAATGGCTCACTGATGAGGCTTTACAAATAGCTGAGGAAAGAAGGGAAGCAAAAGGCAAGGGGGAAAGGGAAAGATATAAACAACTGAATGCAGAATTCCAGAGAATAGCAAGGAGAGATAAGAAGGCCTTCTTAAATGAACAATGCAAAGAAATCGAGGAAAACAATAGAATGGGGAAGACTAGAGATCTCTTCAAGAAAATCGGAGATATCAAGGGAAAGTTTTGTGCAAAGATGGGCATGATAAAGGACAAAAAAGGGAGGGACCTAACAGAAGCAGAAGAGATTAAGAAGAGGTGGCAGGAATACACAGAAGAACTATGCAAGAAAGATCTTAATATCCCTGATAAATACGATGGTGTGGTCACTGACCTTGAGCCAGACATCCTAGAGAGTGAAGTCAAGTGGGCCTTAGGAAGCATTACTAACAACAAAGCTAGCGGAGAAGACAGTATCCCAGATAAGCTATTTAAAATCCTAAAAAAATGATGCTGTTAAAGTGCTGCAATCAATATTCCAAAAAATTTGGAAAACTCAACAGTGGCCACAGGATTGGAAAAGGTCAGTTTACGTTCCAATTCCAAAGAAGGGCAATGCCAAAGAATGTTCAAACTACCGTACAATTGCACTCATTTCACATGCTAGCAAGGTTATGCTCAAAATCCTACAAGCTAGGCTTCAGCAGTATGTGAACCGAGAACTACCAGAAGTGCAAGCTGGGTTTCGAAGAGGCAGAGGAACTAGAGATCAGATTGCCAACATTTGCTGGATCATGGAAAAAGCAAGAGAGTTCAAGAAAAACATCTACTTCTGCTTCATTGACTACGCTTAAGCCTTTGATTGTGTAGATCACAACAAACTGTGGCAAATTCTTAAAGAGATGGGAGTACCAGACCACCTTACCTGTCTCCTGAGAAACCTGTATGAGGGTCAAGAAGCAACAGTTAGAACCGGACATGGAACAACCGATTGGTTCAAAATTGGGAAAGGAGTATGACAAGGCTGTATATTATCACCCTGCATATTTAACTTATATGCAGAGTACATCATGAGAAATGCCGGGCTGGATGAATCACAAGCCGGAGTTAAGATTGCCGGGAGAAATATCAACAACCTCACATATGCAGACGATACCACCCTAATGGCAGAAAGTGAAGAAGAACTAAAGAGCCTCTTGTTGAGGGTGAAAGAGGAGAGTGCAAAAGCTGGCTTAAAAAAACTCAGATCATGGCATCTGGTCCCATCACTTCCTGGCAAATAGAAGGGGAAGAAATGGAAGCAGTGACAGATTTTATTTTCTTGGGCTGCAAGATCACCGCAGACGGTGACTGCAGCCATGAAATTAAAAGACACTTGCTCCTTGGGAGGAAAGCTATGGCAAACCTAGACAGCATATTAAAAAGCAGAGACATCACCTTGCCGACAAAGGTCCGTATACTTAAAGCTATGGTTTTTCCAGTAGTAATGTATGGCTGTGAGAGTTGGACCATAAGGAAGGCTGAGCGCCGAAGAATTGATGCTTTCGAACTGTGGTGCTGGAGAAGACTCTTAAGAGTCCCTTGGACTGCAAGGAGGTCAAATCAGTCAATCCTAAAGGAAATCAACCCTGACTGCTCATTGGAAGGACAGATACTGAAGCTGAAGCTCAAATACTTTGGCCACCTAATGCGAAGAGAGGACTCACTGGAAAAGACCCTGATGCTGGGAAAGACTGATGGCAAAAGGAGAAGGGGACGGCAGAGGATTAGATGGTTAGATAGCATCACCGATTTAACGAACATGAATTTGAGTAAACTCCGGGAGACAGTGGAGGACAGGAAGGCCTGGCGTGCTATGGTCCATGAGGTCACGAAGAGTCGGACACAACTAAACAACTGAACAACAACAAGAACAAAACCCTAACATTTCAATAGAAGACTGGGCAAACATTTTTAAGAAATATTTTGATTTATTTTCTGGATGATGTTGATACATTAGCTCCATTGATGTTATCACTTGGTGTCATGATCACGTGTTGCCTGACCTTTCAAAGTTTACAGGTGATTACCTAATAAGACTGTGTTGCTGTGACTTACTCCTCAAAAGAATAATACACCAACATATTCTAACCCTAACCTTTAAACCCAAGTCTAACCAAGATTGGGCAGCCATTTTTAAGAAATATTTTGATCTATTTTCTGGATGATGTTAATATATTAGCTCTATTGATTTTTACACTTGGTGTCATGATGGGGTTGAGAAGACATCAATCACTTTGGGAAAATGTAATGAATGCAAGAAAAGCATTAAAGAGGTCTTTAGAAAGAAGTTGATGTCTGTTAAAGAGGTGGAATTTGGAGGTGGATTTCATTATTGCTTCTTGTTCTCAGGAACGAGCTAGCACACTTGAAGGAGAAGGACAAGATAAGAGGATAAACAGTCTAGGGATGCACTGACTACCTGGCGGCATTTATTGGAAGGGTCTCCCCACCCTTATGAAGTTTGGAGTGATCATAAGAATTTGGAAGCCCTCCGTACCCCGGGAAAACTGAACCCCAAACCAGTAAGATGGGCTGAATTTTTCAGTCATTTTAATTTCACTTTGAAACATGTGGCTGGGGAAAGGAAATGTTTAGCAGATGCATTGTCAAGGCTGCCACAACATGACAGTAAGAGAGAGGAAATAGTAGATACCATAATGTCACCAACACAATTGAATTTGACAGATAAAATCCCAGCTGCTCAGGAAGGGAAAGTTGCAGTGACACATAGTCAATCATGCCAGGTTAAAGCTTTGTCCCATGCAAAGGAGTACCCACTGCTAGTAAATTAGCTAAATTGTTTCTTCAGCATGTTTACCGAGCACACAGAACCACTGACCGCATAATCAGCAATCACGGCAGTACGTTCACTGCTAACTTCTGGAAATCATTTTTAAAATTAATTGGAACTGACCAGGGGTTAAGCTCTGGATTTCATCCGCAGATGGACGGGGCGTCTGAACGACGGAACACTGTCTTGGAACAATATTTACAGTGTTATATTTCTCACCAACAAGACAATTGGGTAGATTTATTACCACTGGCTGCAGTGGCTTACAATAATGCTGTTCATCAAAGCACAGGTTTTACACCCTTTAAAATTGCTACTGGGCAGGATTTCGTGCCGATACCCGAACACCCAGGGGGTGAATCAAATAACAACATTGAAGGTTCAGCTGAAGAATGGGTTACTAATATGCAAAAGAACTGAGTTGTTAGGAATAAAACATTGCAAGAGGCAAAGGAGAGTTATAAGAGATTTGCAGACTGTAAGAGGGCCCCTGAATGGACTTTACAAGTGGGTGATAAAGTCTTTTTGTCTACCAAACATTTGCACAAAACGCAACCATTGAAAAAATTGGGATTAAAATATGTAGGACCTTTCCCCATAGTAAAGGTAATTAACCCAGTGACAGCCCAATTGCAGCTGCCTAAGACATTTCGTCGAGTACAACCTGTGTTTCACATCAGTATATTAAAGCAACATAAACCTTCTGAAGTGTGGCATCCTTCACCTCCTGAACCAGCACCTTTCATTATGGGGGATAAACAACATTTTGAAATAAAAGATATTGTGGATTCTCACTGCCACAGAAGAAGATTGCAATACTTGGTTCAATGGAAACATTTGCCATCTGGGTTTAATGAGTGGGTGGATGCTAAGCATGTTTATGCCCCTGATTTGGTCACATGTTTTCACACCAAATGGCCTCAGAAACCTAAGTAATTGTACTGTTTTAATGCCTATGTTTTTGTTTCAGATCGTCCTTCCTGAAGCCAGTATGAATTGCTGCTCTGCCTGTTTATTGTCTAAATTGTTTAACTGCTCTTTGTTTTAAAAAAAATTTGAGAGGGTGGCATGTCAGGTTCTAAGTTACAAGCCTGCCATAAGTTAGCTTGCTAGCTTGTTAGTGTTAACTTTGAAGGCTGCCATTAATTAGTTTTCTAGCTTGTTAGCGTGGTAGGTGGGAGAAGGTTGAGGAGGAGGGGGTGCATTCCAGTAGACGGTGGAGATTGCGGGAGCTTGGTATCCAGGCTTCAAGGATGGACACCTGCAAGAGTCAAGGATAGGTTGCTGTGGAGTGAGAAAGTTGGATGCTGAGTTTATTGTGAAGGGGGGTTGAAGCTTGAGACAAAGAAGCTAAAACATGCTGTTTGGTGGGAAACCAGCATTCAGAGCTTTGCAAATGCTTGACTTACATGTAACCTGAATAAAGCTTAATCTGTAGTTCAAATGAACTGCATTGAGAAGTGTTTATTGGGGCATTGAAGTTGAAGTCATTACAATGAATAAGCAAAGTGGATGTTCCATTGTAGATAAGGATAGAGTATGAAAGAACTTTAAATTCCAGCCTCTTCCATGTTTCCAGTTTTCAAGTTTTGTCTTATTTGAGGGGAGAGATGAAATAAAAGAAGTGATGGGGAAACAGCTCTAACCACGTTAGGGTGCAAACTGCTACCCTATAGATTATTGTGATATAATGTAGGTTTGATCCCATCTCAGAGATAATGGGGACTCTGATTTTCTCTTATTTTGTAGGTGTTCAAGATTTTCTCTATGTTTTCTCCATAATAAATTGATGTAATGGTTCCACTCCAGTTTGCATATGAAGCACTGGACCATTGGAAATTGTAAGCCAATTGTGTATTAGAAGAGGCTCCTGAGAACTACAAACAAAAGGAAGTGGTAGAGAGGATGGGGTTCTGTGGACAGGAAGGAGTGAAACTAATGGGGAACCATCCTGAAGGAAGGAGGTATTTCTTAATAGATCCACAAAAATGACTTAATTCCATATGTCATCCTGACTCACAGCTTGAATTGTCTAGTAAGATGTGGTAATATCCTTCCAATAATTATTCAGGATGATTCATTATTCTTTGTTTGATTATTAAAATGTCTGTTTGCTTATAATTTATTCATTTATTTATTTATCTTTGAAATTTCATCACTGCCCATGTAACTCAATAAGCGACTAACAAAATAAAAGAAATGTATTTTCTGACCTTACATTATCTCCTAAACAATATAATAGACAGAGCTAGATTTTCACTTTTAAAATGGAACCTTTCCTATAAATAATTCACCTTCACATTTTAAACTTCACCTTTGTTTATATATGTACATTTGGTAGTTCATAAAATGTAATTGTGTGATCTCAGAAAATTTATGGGGAGCATTAGAAAATTTTTACTGCTTGACATTATAATAGGTTCTCTCCGGGTTTCCTCAAAAATCACTAGTCTTCCCCCACTAAGTTTTGTGAGACTTCCTTGGACATTGTTGGGAAAAAAACTTAACGTTGATAGAATTGCCCATAAATCCAGATTTCAGAGCAACATGTAAATCAGAATGGTAAACAACCACGTTCATAAGAATAATTATATTTAAACATGTCTTCTCATGAGTTGCTCCCTGTTGTTTAGATCAGGCAACAACACAATAATCTAACACTTGGTGATAAAGATTCATCAGAAAGCTTCTGTTTCATAGAATTTCCCATGATAATATGTCTTTGTTACCTGGAAACGCTGCTGCTGCTTTTGGGTTTTGCGCGCTGCAGTTGGTGTGTCGCCGCGGGAAAACACGGAAGGGCTGATGATGATCAGCGCTTCCGGGTTGTGTGGCGACACACCAGACTGTGTGTGGCAACACACTTTTGTGTTGCGACACAGAGTTTGGAAAGCTCTGAATTAATATAACTTTAGGCACTAACATTTGGGTAGAGGGAGAAAATCTTAACCCTAAACTTTGATAGAATTTCCCATAAATCTAGATTTCAAGGCTACACATAAATCAGAATGGTAAACACCCCCCTTCGTAAGAATAATTTAAAAATTAATTTCTAAATTTGATCCATATTTCTCCTACCAATTTAAACACATAATCAGAAAAGAAAAAGGTATTTAAACATGTCTTCCCATGAATTGCTCCTTGTTGTTTAGATCAGGCATCAAAATAAAAATGTTACACTTGGGGATAAAATACATCAGAAACTTCAGTTTCATAGAATTTCCAATGATAATATGTCTTTGTTAGATAAACCCATTTTCAGACTTAGGAGTAAATCAGAATATTAAAGGCCTCCCTGTTTCACAAGAATCATTTAAAAATATACGTTCTAATTTCACTAATTAACAAAAAGACAAAATCAAATATTAAAAAAATATAAATGTACTTAAACATGTCTTCTTATCAGTTGCTCCCTGTTGTTTAAGTCAGGCCTTAAGACAATAATGTAACACTTGGGGAAAAAGATACATCCTAGGAGCCCAGCACTAGAGCACAAGATGGAGAAGACCTCCACAGCCACCATGGCTTTCCCCCTGGTGCTCAGGTATGTTGGAACAAAGGAGACCCACACACTGCAGAAGGCCAACATGCTGAAGGTGATGAACTTGGCTTCGTTAAAGCTGTCAGGCAGTTTGCGAGCCTGGAAAGCCACAATGAAGCTGGCAAAGGCAAGGAGGGCCATATAGCTCAGCACACAATAAAACATAAATACGGACCCTTCATTGCATTGTAGAATCATTTGTTCAGTGATTGAGTGCATGTCTAACTCTGGGAATGGGGGAGAGGTTGACAACCACACAATACAGATACTTGCTTGAAGGAGAAAGCAGAAAAGGACAATAGATATGGCCAGTCTTTTCCCCACCCATGCCCTTATCCGAGATCCTGGCTTGGTGGCCTTGAAGGCGAGAGAAACAAGGATGGTTTTGGCCAACACACAAGAAATGGACACTGAGAAGATGAGACCAAATGCAGACTGTCTGAGGAGACAGGTCACTCTCCCAGGTTGTCCAAGAAAGAGCAAAGGGCAGAGGAAACAGAAGAGAAGGGAGATGAGGAGGGTGTAGGTGAGGTCCCGATTGTTGGCTTTGACGATGGGACTGTCTTTGTGCTTCACAAATGTTCCAAGCACCCCTGTTGTAGTGAGGAAAAATAAAGTAGCAACAGTGGCTAAACTGAGACCTAAAGGTTCTTCGTAAGACAAGAAGCTAATTGTTTTCTTGATGCATCCATCTTTGTCATGGTTTGCATATTGATCTTCAGGACATTGAAAGCAAGCAACAGTATCTAAAAAGAAAAAGCCTGATGTTAATGTGGGTTTATGAGAAAGATAATTGAATATTGATATGAAAAACTAAAAATGAATAAAGAATTTAATAATCATATCATTAGAAAAACATTATTAAGGAGTTGGGAAAAATACAAAAGGAATTTACTACCAGACATACCAATGTGGCTTTCACCACAGGAAGCCCTTATAAGAAAAGAAAGCTCAGGAGACCAGATAAAATGGTTGAGATATAAAGAATTAATAAAATTTGAACAAGATTTACCTGTGTTAAAAACTAGAGAAGAAATAGAAAGTGAAGGACATGTATGCCATTGGTTTATTTATTTTCAATTAAATGAGCGATTTAAATTAGATAAAAAGAATTATAAATTTAAAAAAGAAAAAACAGAGTTTGAAAAACAATTATATATGAGTAATGATCATATTATCACAAAAATATATAAAATATTATTACAATTAAATCAAGAAGATGAACAAGACAAAGTCTGTATGATTAATTGGGCAAGGAATTTTGGATATAATATTTTATTAGAAAAATGGGAAAATATGTGGACAAAATGTTTAAAATTTACTCTCTGTTATAACTTAAAGGAGAATTTTTATAAGATGATGTACAGATTGTATCTAACTCCACAAAAACTAGCAAAAATGTATAATAATGTTTCAAATGTATGTTGGAAATGTCTTCAAATGGAAGGAAAGTTTTATCATCTATGATGGTCTTGTAGAAAAGCAAAAAAAAAAAAAAAATTGGACACAGATACATGAAATGATTCAGAAAATCTTCAAGAAAAATATTGGAAAAAAAACCAGAATTTTTTCTATTAGGCATTTTGGAAGACGATCAAGAAGAAAAGTATGGTAAATTGCTATTATATATCATTACTGCGGTTAGGATAGTATATGCTCAATATTGGAAAATAGAAAACATACCAACATTGGAGGAATGGATGATGAAACTTATGGAGTTAGCACAAATGGCGAAATTAACAATTTTATTAAAAGAAAAATATTTCAAAATTTAAAGAAATATGGCAACCAATATTAGATTACCTGTATACTATTGAGAAAAATGAAGCAATGACAAGGGGTTTTGTATTCTAAGGAATTAAACGTATAGAAATAAATAGTAAGGTAAGGGAAAATAAAGATAAGAGATATATTAAGATGCTAATTGTATATCTTTATCTAGTATAGTCGGAAACCTTTTATATATATTTGTTGTTGTTTTTGAGTCATTTAGTTGTGTCCGACTCTTCGTGACCTCATGGACCATAGCACGCCAGGCCTTCCTGTCCTCCACTGTCTCTTGGAGTTTACTCAAATTCATGTTCATTACATCGGTGATGCTATCTAACCATCTCATCCTCTGCCGTCCCCTTCTCCTTTTGCCTTCAGTCTTTCCCAGCATCAGGGTCTTTTCCAATGAGTCCTCTCTTTGCATTAGGTGGCCAAAGTATTTGAGCTTCAGCTTCAGCATCTGTCCTTCCAATGAGCAGTCAGGGTTGATTACCTTTAGGATTGACTGGTTTGACCTCCTTGCAGTCCAAGGGACTCTCAAGAGTCTTCTCCAGCACCACAGTTCGAAAGCATCAATTCTTTGGCGCTCAGCCTTCCTTATGGTCCAACTCTCATAGCCATACATTATTACTGGAATGTATGTATGAATGTATTTATATATATATATTACTTCTTATATATTGATATTCTTTTTTTTTGGAATTTAAGTGTATAAATAACAATATGTAATAACAATATATAACAATAACAATAAGATCTGTAGTATTTTATGTATTTAAATTTGTTATTTTGTATGTTGATTTTTATGTATGTATGTATGTATGTTTTTGTAGAATATTTTAATGAATAAAGAGTTTACTAAAAAAAGAAAGAAAGAAAGATAATTGAATATTGTCATATTTATCCTGAACCTGAAGTTTACGTCCTTAGTACAAAATATAACAGCCACAGTATGAAAATACATTTGAACATAAAAATACATAAAGCCATATTGGCTAAAAGATCACAGTTCAAAATATGGTATGTAAATGGAGTGTTTTCACCATAGTTCAAGTGAAATGAAAGACAATATATTAAGGAAGATATTCCAAAGCAATCAATATATTAAATTAAATAAATATTACACATATTTCACGGGAAAACTGTAGAGGAAAAATAGTTTTCTGATGCTACAAGAGAAGTACATCTTATTTTTATTTTATAATATTATTTTTATTTTTGCTTTATTTCTGTTTTTCTTTAAAAACCATTTCTTGTGTTCACGCCCATAAAGAGAATATTGGTGTCAGGCAGCATTGAAAGTCAAATACATAAATACATACTACAAGCCATAATATGAATATGAAATACAATATGAAAGAAGATTTAACTAAAGAAATAAAACAGGAATTTAGAAAGGAAATACAGAAAGTTAAGGAGGTAGTGAATAGCCTATCAGGGGAACTTAAAGAGACACAAGGACAGGTACAAAAATTAGAAATTAAATCAGAATCTACTACTAAAGATATAGTACATAATCTAGATGCTATTGCACTAGCAGAAATGAGAGAGAAAGAATTTATCTTGAGACTGAGAGCTGTTCCAGAACAATCAAATGAGGATACGAGAGAATATATAGTTGGTGCCTTAGCCCAATTTTTAGAGAAGGAAGAACAAGATCATGACTCTGAAATAGATAAAATCTTTAGAGTCAATTCACGTTATGCCAGAGAAAAGAATGTGCCAAGAGATATATTGATATACTTTGTGAGGAAACATATAAAAGAGCAAATTCTGAAGAAACATTACAACACCAGATTAAATACTGTATAGCAGGGAAAGATATAATTGTTTTAAAAGAAGTACCCTTGAGAATATTAAGAAAAAGAAAAGATTACTCCTTCTTTACAGATAAATTAAAACAAAATAACATACCATTTAGATGGGAAAGATTAGAAGGAGTATCTTTTATGTTTAAAGGGCAAAGATATAAGATAACTTCCATCCTAAAAGCAAAAGCATTCTTGGAGAAACACAAGACAGACATGAATGATGCATCCAAAGATTTGGAGGAAAAGGGAGAGACATCTAAAGATAAAGAGAAGAGTGAAGATTTATCGGATATGGGAGCCTCTGGACTGGATTTAAGAAAGGATTTTTTAAAAATCAAAATACTATGGACTATAAATACTTAACATGGAATATCAATGGGGATAACTCCCCCCAAAAAAGAAAAAAACTTTCATTTTTTGAAAAAACTGAAATTGGATATAATTTGTTTACAAGAGACTTATATTTGCAAAAAAGACACCAAGTATTTGATACAAAAACAATTAGGAGAAGAATTTATTTCAGCTGGATTAAAAAAAAAACTAAAGGGGTGGTTTTATATATACAACAAAAATTGAATCCAAAATTGATATTGACTGATGATGAAGGAAGATACATTGCAGTGGAAGTTAATATACAAGGGACTAAAACATTGATGGTTGGACTTGATGCTCCAAACTTTGATAAAGGACTATTTTATAAAAATTTGATGGATAAACTTTTGGATTTATCATATGAGAATTGGTGTTTTATGGGTGACTGGAATGGGGTGATTCTCCCAATGGAAGATAGACACTCACAACAAAATATGAAACCTACACAGGGAAAACTACCCCAAACATTTTTTAATTTGAAAGACATGTTGGACTTTCAAGATATTTGGAGACTTATAAATGGGGACTCTAAAGAATATACATATTATTCAGAGAGGTATAAATCATTTTCCAGAATAGATATGTTCTTGATTTCTAAAAGTTTAATGATGGATGTTAATAAGGTTGAAATATTACCTAAAACTTTCTCAGATCATAATCCTGTATTGCTAACTATCAAAGGGAAAAGGAATGTATTTTGATGGAGATTAAATGAGTCAATTTTTCGGAAAGAGGATATTGTAGATATATGTATGAAAAAGTTAAGAGAATATTTTCTACTGAATTTAAATAAGGGTACTAGTACTCAAATTGTCTGGGATGCTAGCAAAGCTTATATGAGGGGTTATTTTATCCAATATAATGCCCAAATGAAGAGAAAGAAACAAGAAAAAATTCAATTGATTTTAGATGAAATTAAAAGTAAAGAGATATGTTTGAGGGATAAACCAATGGATGATACATTGATGACTCAAATTAAATTCCTACAAAATCAAATATCGATGATTTTGATACAAGAAATAGAGACTCAAATGAAATTCACGAAACAAAAATATTTTGAATTTGCAAACAAACCAAAAAGATGGTTAGCTTACAAACTTAGAAAACAAAGACAAAAAAATGTAATCTCTAATATACAACACGAAGGGAAAATCTTAGTGAATAATGTAGATATACAAGAAGCTTTTCATTCTTATTATTCAGCATTATATAAAAAACAGGATGCTCAACTAGCAGATATCGATGAATATATGAGTAAACAGAAACTAACTGTTCTAGATGATCAACAAAGAATAATGCTTAATAATCCTATAACAATAGAAGAAATGACAAGCAAGACTTGACTTCAACAAAGAATTATAGACCAATATCATTATTGAATAATGACTATAAGATATTTACAACAGTGTTGGCGGAAAGAATGAAAAATATTCTTAAAAATTTTATTCATCAAGATCAAGCAGGATTTTTACCTAAAAGACAAATCAGAGACAATGTTAGAAATGTTCTGGATGTTTTGGAGTACTTGGAACAACATAATGAAAAACAAGCTGCATTGATATTCATAGATGCTGAAAAAGCTTTTGATAATTTAAATTGGTCTTTTATGTTTAAAGTATTGGAGACTATGAATTTTGGAGGAAATTTCTTTTTTTTTTTAAATTTTATTGGATTTTAAATATACAAAGCTAAAAATTAAGAATGAAATGGAAATAGAAAGACAAATTAAAAGAAAAAGAAAAGAAAAGTGCAGTAAAGGAAAAAAAAAGAAAGAAAAACACGAACAAAGAAATTGGATAACCTCCGATCCAACTATGGTCATAAGAATAAAATAGATAGTTTGTTTTTACATGCTGGTTATTCATATAACATTCATATACTTTTCTTGTCTATTATATACTATTTATATATAATCTAATCATCAAATCCCCATATTAGCTTTACTCCTCCTGCTTTTTGCAAATAGTCCATCAAAGGTTTCCACTCTTTAAGAAAGTAACAATTTGAATTGTCTTTTAATAAGCAAGTCAATTTATCATTTTCTGCCATCTCTAATAGTTTCAACATCCAATCCTGTATTGTTGGTACACTTTGATTTTTCCAGTTTTGTGCATATAAGAGTCTTGCTGCTGTGATCATATATTGTATTATTCTAGAGAAATGTTTTTCTATTTGTACCTCCCAAATTCCAAGTAAAAAAAAATCTGGTTTAAATGGTATTCGTATCTGTAGTATATTTTGCATCAATGAATGTATCTCAGTCCAAAATTCTTTTGCAATGTTACAAGTCCACCACATATGGTAAAAAGACCCCTCTTGTTTTATACATTTCCAACATAAGTTGGATATGTTCCCGTACATTTTTGAGAGTTTTTGTGGGGTCATATACCATCAATACATCATCTTATAAAAGTTTTCTTTTAAGTTGTAGCATAAGGTGAATTTTAATCCTTTAGTCCACATATCTTCCCATTGATGAAGTTGTATATTGTGGCCAATATTTTTTGCCCATTGAATCATACAATCTTTAACTTGTTCCTCTACCATTTCTCCTTTTAACAATAATTTATACATTCTAGCAATTAAGCATTCATCATTTTCACATAATTGTATTTCAAATTCTGATTTAGTTTGTTCAAATTCTAAATTTTTTTTATCTAATTTAAATTTCTCTATAAGTTGCATATAGGAGAGCCATTGAAAGGTATAACCTTCTTGGTCAAGTTCTTCTTTTGATTTTATCACATAGTGTCCTTGTTCTTTTTTTAAGAAGTCCTTATATGTCAGCCACTTATCTTTATTTCTTACTTCTGTTCTATAAAAAGCTTCTTGCATGGAAATCCATAAAGGTCTCTTATAACATAAAGTTGATTTATATTTATTCCAAATTCTCAACAAGGATCTTCTAATATAATGATTTTTAAAGTCCACATTTATTTTAGCCTTATCATACCACAGATATCCATACCATCCAAATCTCAATTCATGACCTTCCAGATTTAATAATTTTTCATTTCTCAAAACAATCCATTCCTTAAGCCATACCAGACCACAAGCTGAATGGTATAGTTTCAAGTTTGGGAGTCCTAAACCACCTCTTTCTTTTGAATCTTGCAAGACTTTATATTTTATTCTTGGTTTTTTCCCTTGCCAAATGAACTTAGAAATGTCTTTCTGCCACTATTTAAATGGTTCCTCTGATGTCAGTATAGGTATTGTTTGAAAGAGATATAGAATTCTTGGTAATATATTCATTTTAATTGCTGATATTCTCCCCAATAATGATAGTTGTAGTTTTCCCCAACGATCTAAATCTTTTTTAATATCAATCCAAAGCGGGATATAGTTATTTTGAAATAATTTAACATTTTTCGATGTTAAATAAACTCCCAAATATTTTACTTTTTTCTCCAAAGAATATCCTGTAATTTCTCTCAATTTCTCTTGTTGGTGATAGTTCATGTTCTTAGTCAAAACTTTTTTTTCCTGTAAGTTAATTTTGAACCCTGCTAACGACCCAAAGTCCTTCAATTTCTGCATCAATAATTCAATTCCATCCAGTGGATTCTCTAATGTAATGACTAGGTCGTCTGCAAAGGCTCTTAATTTGTAAACTTCCTTTTTAACTCTGATACCATGAATACCATCATCTTGTCTAATGTCTCTAAGTAGAACTTCTAAGATCAATATAAACAAAAGCGGAGATAAAGGACAGCCTTGTCTTGTGCCTTTTTGTATTTCACAAGGTTTACTAAATTCTCCATTAACAATTATTTTTGCAGATTGAGGTGTATAAATTGATTTAATCCACTTAATAAAATTCCCACCAAAGTTCATAATCTCCAATACTTTAAACATAAAGGACCAATTTAAATTATCAAATGCTTTTTCAGCATCTATGAATATCAAGGCGGCTTGTTTTTCATTATGTTGTTCTAAATACTCTAATACATCCAAAACATTTCTAATATTGTCTCTAATTTGTATTTTGGGTAGAAAACCTGCTTGATCTTGATGAATAAAATTTCCAAGAGTATTTTTCAATCTTTTCGCTAAAACTGTCGTAAATATTTTATAATCATTATTCAATAATGATATTGGTCTGTAATTCTTTGTTGAATTCAAATTTAGTTGTTCTTTCGGAATCAAAGTAATATGAGCCTCTTTCCATGTTTCTGGCATAATTCCTGTTTCCAAAATTGAATTTATAGTTTTTTGGAGAGGAATACTCAATTCATCTTCAAAGTATTTGTAGCAGGCTGCCTGGTGCTTTTCCACTTTTAATTTTCTTAAAAGCCATTAACATTTCTTCTTTTGTTATAGGATTATTAAGTAATGTTCTTTGTTCATCATTTAAAACAATTAATCTTTGCTTACTCATATATTCATCAATTTCAGCTATTTTAACATCCTGTTTTTTATACAATGCTGTATAGTAAGAATGAAATGCTTCTTGTATTTCCACATTATTCACTAAGATTTTCCCTTTATGTTGTATATTAGAAATTATATTTTTTTGTCTTTGTTTTCTTAACTTATGAACTAACCATCTTCCTGGTTTATTTGCAAATTCAAAATATTTCTGTTTTCCGCCAACAGTGTTGGCAGAAAGAATGAAAAATATTCTTAAAAATTTTATTCATCAAGATCAAGCAGGATTTTTACCTAAAAGACAAATCAGAGACAATGTTAGAAATGTTCTGGATGTTTTGGAGTACTTGGAACAACATAATGAAAAACAAGCTGCATTGATATTCATAGATGCTGAAAAAGCTTTTGATAATTTAAATTGGTCTTTTATGTTTAAAGTATTGGAGACTATGAATTTTGGAGGAAATTTCATTAAGTGGATTAACAATATATACTCCACAATTTGCAAAAATAATTGTTAATGGAGAATTTAGTAAACCATGTGAAATACAGAAAGGTAGTTGATGATGTTTCATCAACTTCGCTGGACCGGTCATGTTGTTCGAATGCCTGACCATCGTCTTCCAAAGCAGCTACTTTACTCCCAACTTAAGAATGGAAAACGGAATATTGGTGGACAGCAAAAGAGATTCAAAGATACTCTCAAAGTTAATTTAAAAAAATGTAATATCAGCATTGAGAACTGGGAAGCCCTAACTCATGAGCGTTTCAATTGGAGGTCATCCTTTATTAATGGCGCTATGGACTTTGAAGAAACACGAGTACAGGGCGAAAAGGATAAAAGAGCTAAAAGGAAGGCACGTCAGGCAGACCCTCATCATGACCGTCTCCCACCCGGAAACCTATGCCCTCATTGTGGGAGGTTGTGCGGATCCAAAATTGGCCTTTACAGCCACTTACGGATCCACCGTTAAAATTTTACCTTTGGAAGACAATCTTACTCGGCTACGAGTGATCGCCAATGATGATGAATGATGACAGAAAGGTACAAGACAAGGTTGTCCTTTATCTCCACTTTTGTTTATATTGGTCTTAGAAGTCTTGCTTAGAGATATTAGACAAGAAGATGGTATTCATGGTATTAGAGTTAAAAAGGAAGTTTATAAATTAAGAGCCTTTGCTGATGACCTAGTCATTACCTTAGAGAACCCACTGGATGGGATTGAGTTATTGATGCAGAAATTGGAAGACTTTGGGTCATTAGCATGTTTCAAAGTGAACCTACTAAAAACAAATGTTTTGACTAAGAATATGGATTACCATCAACAAGAGAAATTGAGAGAAATGACGTGCTTTTCTATGGAGAAAAAAGTAAAACATTTGGGAGTATATTTAACATCTAAAAACGTTAAGTTGTTTAAGAATAATTATATTCCACTTTGGACAGATATTAAAAAAGTCCTAGATCAATGGGAAAAATTGCAATTCTCATTGTTAGGTAGAATATCAGCGATCAAAATGAGTATCTTACCACGAATCTTATACCTTTTTCAAACACTACCTATCTTGACATCAGAGGAACCATTTAAACAATGGCAGAGGTATATTTCCAAGTTTATCTGGCAAGGGAAAAAACCAAGAATAAAATATAAAGTTCTACAAGATTCAAAAGAAAGAGGTGGCTTAGGCCTACCAGACTTGAAATTATATCATGCAGCCTGTGGTTTGTTATGGCTTAAAGAATGGATTGTTCTGAAAAATGAAAAATTATTGAATTTGGAGTGTCATGAATTAAGATTTGGATGGCACGGATATTTATGGTATGACAAAGCTAAAGTTAATGTGGACTTTAAAAATCATTATATTAGAAGATCTTTGTTGAGAATTTGGAATAAATACAAGCCAACCTTATGTTATAAGAGACCCTTATGGATTTCTACACAAGAAGCATTTCACAGAACAGAAGTAAGAAATAAAGATAAATGGCTGACTTACAAGGACTTTTTAAAAAAAGAACAAGGGCATTATGTAACAAAATCAAAAGAAGAACTTGCTCAAGAAGGATATACTTTTCAATGGCTTTCCTATATGCAACTTATAGAGAAATTCAAATTAGACAAAAAAAATGGAATTTGAACAAAGTAAATCGGAGTTTGAGATAGAATTATGTGAAACAGATGAACACCTAATTGCTAAAATGTATAAATTACTGTTAAAAGGAGAAATGGTGGAGGAACAAGTTAAAGACTGCATGATTCAATGGGCAAAAAATGTTGGCCATAATATACAAATGCAACAATGGGATGATATGTGGAACAAAGGATTAAAATGTTGGAAATGTAAAAAACAAGAAGGGTCTTTTTACCATATGTGGTGGACATGTAAAGTGGCAAAGAAATTTTGGACTGAAATACATTCATTGATGCAAAATATATTACAAACATGAATTCCATTTAAACCAGAAATATTTTTACTTGGACTATTAGATGTACAAACAGAAAAACAAGTTATTAGAATTTCACAATATATGATTACAGCAGCAAGACTTCTTTATGCACAAAATTGGAAAAATCAAACTTTACCAACAATACAAGAATGGATGTTAAAATTAATGGATATGGCAGAAAATGATAAATTGACGTTTACTAAAAGAAAATTCAAATTGGTACTATCTTAAAGAGTGGAAACCGTTGATGGACTATTTGCAAAATGGAGGCAGAGCAAAGCTTGCATGGGGTTTTGATGATTAGATTATACTATATAATAAAATATATTAGACAAGAAATGTATATGTAAATTATATCAAATGCTAGCATGTAAGAAATTTTTTTAATGTATTCTTATGACCATAGATAGATTGGAAGTCGACTACTTTCTATACCTTTTTCTATTTTTCTATTTCTTTTCTTTGCTTTTCTACACTTTTTTCTTTCTCTCTTTGATTTGTATTTCTATTTTCATTTCGTTTCTTTTAACTATGTATATTGTAAAATTTGAATAAAAAGTATATTAAAAAAATACATATTACAAGCCCTAGGGAGCTATACACTATAGGGAAAATGAGAATAAGGAGGGTTTTCCAAAGAAGGAAAATGTGTAGAAATGGAGCATAACAAAATTGGGTGGAAATTAAAAAAAATATTTTTTAAGGTAGAGAGTAATTTATTTATATTCCTCATAATGGGCATTTCATCTTCCTGTCCTATCAGATCCAGGGGCAGGGGTATGTTAGATGTTCCATCACCCAGGGGGCTACATTTGGCAGGCCTAAGACAGCGGGAGATTTCTGCTGTCACCCCTTCATTGTGGAACCTTCTCCCCCCCCCCCCCCCGTGGTTAGGTTGTCCTCATCTATTTTGAGCTTCTGGAGGTCCCGCAGACCTAGTTATGCTAGCAGGCCTGGGACCCCAGGGCATGGGTGAACAAGTGAGGTGGCTCGCTTATTTTTAACATCTCTCTGTCTTTTATTCTTTGTTTTAGTTGGTTCTTTAAATATCTTTTAATGTCTTTCTTCATTGTTTTTAGCTCTTTGTACACTGCCCAAAGTCACTTGTTTGTGAGATTGCCAGCTAAATAAATTTGAAAACTAAATAAATAAATAAATCAGTTTTATAGAATTCTTATTAATAGTTAAATGATTCATTAGGTGGCCCCGTGTTCCTAAGAAGTAAGAACTTACATCCATACATGAATCATGTCAACTGGATTTCTATTTTCTTAGTGGAAACGTTTCGCTCCTTATCCAAGGAGCTTCTTCAGTCTGAGCAAAGTTGGTAAGGGAATCCTAAATATGTTTCTAGGTAGCTGTGTGACCTTACACCTGGGGGCATGGTTATATTGAGATGTTATTTTAAGTCCTTCTATTATCTAAAGGAGGATCGTTAAGATCACCATGCTGCTGTTGAGCTTGTGAAATGGTCTTAATCTTCCTAGGCACAGAAGACAGAGCCGGGAGAAAGATGGGAGAAAGATTGTGCCTGAGGCCCCCACCTCTATTCAAGGAAGGATTTTCCAAGTTGGCATAAATGGATTCCTTGACCCCTCTCTCAAACCACCTATCTTCTCTGTCTAAAATGTGAACATTAATGTCCTCAAATGAGTGTCCTTTTTCCTTTAGATGAAGATAAACTGCTGACTCTGGTCCTGTGGTGTTACTTCTCCTGTGTTGGGCCATCCTCCTGTACAAAAGTTGTTTGGTTTCTCCAATGTAAAGTTCAGAGCACTCCTCACTGCACTGGATTGCATAAACTACATTGCTTTTCTTGTGTTTTGGAGTTTGGTCTTTGGGATGTACAAGCCTCTGTCTCAGTGTGTTGGTGGGTTTGAAATATACAGGTATGTGGTGTTTGCCAAATATCCGTTTTATCTTTTCAGACACACCAGCCATGTAGGGAATGACCAGGTTCTTTCGTTTACTCTGAGTCTCAGCCCTATCTGTCGCTGTTTTAGGTCTGGTAGATTTAGATTTGGTGAAGGCCCAATTTGGATATCCACAGGCCTTCAGAGCTGTTCTCAGGTGCTGATTTTCATTCTTTTTGGAATCCATGGAGGTGGGGATGGTTTCTGCTCTGTGTGACAATGTCCTGATGACTCCTAGTTTGTGCTGCAGTGGATGGTGGGAGTCAAATATCAGATATTGATCTGTGTGTGTGGGTTTCCTGTAGATCCCTATTTCTAGCTTGCCACCGGTCCCAATGTGGACTTCACAGTCTAGGAATGCCAGTCTGTTGTCCTTGGTGTCTTCTCTGGTGAAGCTAATGTTGGCATCTATAGTGTTTATATGGTCTGTGAAGGCCTGTACTTCCTGGGTCTTGATTTTGACCCAGGTGTCATCCACATACCTAAACCAGTGGGTGGGCACCGTTCCCTGGAATGTGTTGAGTGCTTTCTTCTCCACTTCTTCCATGTCTAAATTGGCCACAATGGGTGACACAGGAGAACCCATGGCACAGCCGTGTTTTTACAGACAAAATACACACCCATTGTGTATTCCACCTGGATGACTGAGAACCTTCAAAGACATATTACATCCATACATTTCAGAAATTCTGATTTCATTATGAAATTTGCATAGGGTTCCAATTTACTTGGTGCAATTTGGAGGTTTCTGGTTCCATGTCAATACTGACTGTTAGTAAACATCAGTTCTGAATCATTCTCTTCATTGCATAGGTTTCTGAACCTCCATTAGTATGCTTGCTCGATTATAACAATTACAAGAATTTTTTTAATTAATTAAAACTGTGTTGTAATTGTTGTTTGTTGATCATCTTAACTTAGAACTCCATGCTTATAATCCTATAATTTTTGATGTATTGATCAATTTGATTTCATTGCCCCATTCAGTTTCCAAATAAAACCTCATGAATAGACAACCTGAGAAACTATTTAGCTGAAAGCATTCAGTACGACACACCCACAAAGATACCAGTATGGTGTTCTTGTTTGAAATGGAAATCTGCTTGAAATTTCAACTACATCTCTATAACAACAGAACCAGAGGATTTTCTCAATTTACCCATCTCATTGGAAATTTTCTCCTCTGGGCATGGGACACACTCATAGCAGCAGAATTTTTTCCCTTCATTCTTCCTCTTCTGATAACCAGGGTGACAATATTCATTGCACAGAGAAATGGGAATGACCTAGTGAACAATATTAAAATGTTGGAAGATGAGGATTTATTGTTGTGAAGAAGAATCAATTGTTACACTAAAGATGAAATGTGTTGTTATGATAAAGAGAAAAGTCCTATCAAATGGGTATACAAAAGGGTCAAGAAATAAGATGGATTTGAGAATGAATTTCCAAACACAATTAGTTATATTTTCAATTAGCAATTGAATTTGAATTTCTGAGCATAGCTGAGCTGGATTTCCAGATTTTCCAAATGGATTCATATGAGGATTTCAACATGTGATATTTCATTAATTCAATCCATCCATTTGACCAGAAGGATTGAGTCAATCTAACTTCCTTTAGATCAAGCTTTGATGAAGCTTCACTCAACCAAGGAAATATAGTCTCTTAAATGCATCTGTTTTTCTTTCACATATTCATTTCAATATTTGAGGGAAATGTAATAAACATTGTGCACAATATTTATTTATTTATTTATTTATTTATTTGTTTGTTTGTTTGTTTATTTATTATTTAAATTTATCCCCGCCCATCTCCCGGAATACGGGACTCTGGGTGGTTATTATATATTATTTAGGGTTAGCTTTTAACAATTGAAGTGGGAAGGACGTCATTTCTTTATCTGCGTAATGTTGATGGGTTTCCTGGAAGGAGAAAAGTAAATTTCCCAACCTAATGAACCCATCAGAGTGGTCATACAAAGTCTCCTGGAAACCATACCTGGTTAAACCATCTGTGCCAAACTATCATCTCATCATTAATGACTAATTCCTTTCCTTTCAGAGCATCAGGATCCACCTTTCCAACGTTTTGTCTCTGGAACGTGGAATTGGGAAACGTGACGATGTTTATGATATCAAATCCTCCTTCCATCTTCTTTTGATCATAAAAAGTCAAAGTTTCTCCATGAGAATTATTGAATTTCATGTCTTTCAGAAATTGGTGGAGCTGTATTATTGGGAAGAAGATATAAAATAGAAGAAAAATTAAGAATAGTAAGGTATCTTAAATTTGATTTTGTTGTACTTCACATTGGAGGGACAAACATGTAATTTTCGAAGGAAGCCTCACCAGACTGATCTTCTCCTGACGTCCCACCTATTTTCCAGGTCATGTAATTCTCACAGATAGAAGGCTGCTATGGACATGGTAAGGACTGAAGGATAGCAAACTAGGCTGACTAGGATTCCACTCTTATCTTAAGCCATAGGGAATTTAAAACCAAGACCTGGATCTTACTTTACTGAAGCCATTCTAGCATCCTTAAGATGCTCAGGGAGTAAAATGGAAAACATATTACAATGATGGAAATAAAGATACTGTATATACATAGTATTATAAATGGACAAGGTATTCAACTCCATTTCAATAGTTGCTTCTTCCCTGTTTGAATCATACAGCCTAACATTACTGTTATCTAGTCCAAAGTACACAAATCACCTGCCATGGCTGTGCACCTTCTTCTTCTGACAATTTGTGTCTCACCAAACGTCTGTGATTAGGTCGAAGTAAGGAGAGAGCATGTAAAGCTTGAGCCAATACATAGACAGCATTATAGATACTATAGCTGTGCCCGGTCAACTGCACCTCAAAAAGAGCCCCAGGAATGTCCTCCAGGCTCTCCTCTCCAGTACAAGTGTCATTCTCCAGCAGGGTCAACGGAGGAGATGGCAATGAACAGTCAAAGGCCTGTTCCCAGAAAAGTGGAAAAAATCCATCTTCATGATTCCAAGGAGGTTTTATGAACTTCAGGAATTCTTTGAAGCCTGGAATTTCTTTTGAGTGAATTGTGAAAAAAATGGCACCATCAAAGAACTGCCGATCCCAGCTTCTTTGCATTCCTGTTAATAAATAGTCAATCTGGGCAGTCATGATCCACACCTTTCCCAAGGAGCTTTGCCCAAGTCTAGGACCAAGCCAAAAAATAATACTAGTCACCCATGCAATTGTCAAAGACTCTCCACAGACGATAAAGGTATTGATCTCCTCATCAGTTATGTGGTTATAAATATTTCTCCCTTTCTGAATCATCTCAAACAATTTGTCCCAGTAGGTTAAATATGGAATTCTTTCTGTACAAGCAGAGCAGATTCCATGCTGGGATAGAAGAGGCTCCATGGTCTGCAGAAAATGTTCTCCATGCCTATTATCAATAGCAAGGAGCCCAACCCATCTCCACCCAAAATGTTGAAGCAGTCGAATCATCCCAATGTATTGTGAGGACTCATTTGGTACCATAGAGTAATAGAAGGGAATCTCAGCACTATGAATATCCTGCGGGGCAAATGACCCATAAGTGAGCTGAAAGAAAATAAACACATATTATAGAGATATATCAGCATCAATATCTTTTTTTTTTCCTATTTGCGAAACTAATATTTGCTGAGAAAGTTGGTCTGATTGTTGAGCTATGTGGCCACCTTTCCAGGTATGATTAATTTTTGATAGCCACAGTTTGGAATAAGAAAGGAGGAGAGTCACTTTCCTGCCTCCAACCTCCAGAATCCTACCTGTGGAATCTTGTAAAACTTTATAAGGTCTGCAATATAGGAAGACGTTTCAGAGGTAAGTCCTCCAATGATAGAAAAGACGTTTTTCCTGGTGTCACATTTGTAGTTCGGGACAAACCTCTGTGATCTGAAGAGCAGGTCCAGGGTGGTCTGATAAATCATCATTGCATTGTAGTAGCTGTCATGGATCTGGAACCCAAGAGTGACATTGGACAATATTTGTTGATTTTCGTTGATCTCCTTCACAGCAAAGGCCAAGGAAAGGACATGCTGGTAGAATTTTGTTAGCACTCTGAAAACAGGATGATTTATATGTCTCATTAAATATTTCTAGATGATTTTCCTGAAATCTTATAAGCACGCTTCACAATATCTGCATGCAGAATTGGGGATGGCTGATCCACCTTTATTCCCAACTCTACTACTACACTGAAGTAGTCTTTGTGATTTCCATTTTTGAAGAATGAGTTAAGGTGCAGCCCCTTTCACTCACACATAAAGTTCTCCTAATGTGAAATTGGATAGCACCTGATCACATTCCACTCCAAGAACTGATCTACAGGTTTAAGCAAACATGAGAAAGTGTATTTTCCTTGGCAAGTTCCAGGAGATTCTTGTTCAGATGTCATTTTTTTATGCCAATCAGAAAAGCTGGAGTTCTAATTGTACATTATATTTGGAGAGAAAATATATGCTTGTTATCTCTCACTTATTACTCATTGTGTGCCAATGATGTTCTCAGTGCGTTAAACAAAACTAAAGAAGCCGACTTATGATAAAGCCTTGAATAAATGGGACCTAAAGCACTAGAGGACCTTTCATCCCATAAAGAAGGATATGTGGGCTCATTGTTCTTCCTGAAGGAAATTCTAGGTCTCAGCAGTCGTGGTCAATGTGTGTAAAATGAAAGGAAACTATAGTGAGTGAAAAAGGAAAGTGAGGGATGAGGAGGGATCTGAAAGGGAAGATAAGAGAAAGATGTGCTCCTAGGAAGGGATTCAACAACTTGAATAAAAAATTCAACTGTGTGGTCAAATGCATTTAAGAATAATGAAGGGAAAGAATACTGCTGCTATGATTGTGTTCCACGGCTAGATACAAAATTTTGTTTCATTAAAAAGAAGCAGTAACTTTATTAAATTCCATATTCCATTATGCCCTATCTTGCATTAGAAACGGTTCACATTATCAAAGAAAACTTATTTTCCCTCCATTCATTGCAATTCCTCTATCTAGATATGCCACAAAAGTGAGACCTAAGAATTTCTTACTCTGGAAGTCCAAAATACTCATGAGAGGGATGCTGCTGAAATGAAACTTCATTAAAATGGTAATTAGCCATAGATACCATCCCACCAATGATGACATCCCCATGCTGGAACCATTGATTTGGAACAGTTATTGGGTCACCTGGGTGACATGGTAGGGACTTCACTCTGAGGAATGGAAATATGAGAAGAAAGAACATTCTGGGCAGCAAATGCTCTCTAAAGATGGAAGCTCCACCATGACCAGCTTCACTAGTTAGTATATATTCAACAGCCTCAAAACTCCTGTTAAGTGCGAAGCTTCAGTCTAACATTTTGTCTTGATTCTGCTTGCAAACGGTCCTTATGAACAAAAAGATCTGAATGGTACTGTGGAGTTCCAGCAAAGCAACTCAGTTTGCGGCAGTTGAAATGACAGAAACTGTCTGACCTTTTCTCCTACTTGCAAGTCTCCATGGGATAGACATTTCTTTATATATTTTTTCCATATCTCTGATGTCTTCTTCAACTGTTTACAGCTTTGACAGAGGGAACAGAATTATTATCATTGGAATAATTCTACTGGGAAGATAATTATTCCTTCACTATTTTCTCTCCCATGGTTGGCCATCTTTTTTTTTAAGGATGTTGAATTTAGTATGTCCTAATTTCTTTTCTATTTGTGGTTTAATAACTGGAAAAGTTCACATGTGATCTTCAATTCATCTCAAAGCCACTCTTTGACAATTAGAACTTCAGTCATTTTCCAGTTTTCAAACAGAATATTACACTGTTAAAGCAGGTTTCAGAATAACAAACCTGGAAGCACTTACACAAAATGTATTTCAGTAGTAAAATCAATGGAACACTAGTATTATTTCCCCGTATTTTGTGGGAACAGAACATTGTTCTATTTGGGTTTTGTAGGTCTTGTTATATTGTTATATGTGTAACACAAAAGGCACATCAGTTTAATCTGCAGAACCTGATCCACATCTGTCACATCCTTTAGTCAGTGCAGTTAAATGGATTGTATTTGGTCAATACCAGTTGGATTTGATTGGTAGGAAAGCAGACAATGCTAAAAAAATCCAGCCCATTTCCTCCACCCATCTGTCACCATGTGCCATGACTGACATCAAATCGATTAATAAAGAAAAATAAACTATTTGAAATCAATAGAATCTTAAACCCTGAACTAACACACAGAATGCTGAAATCTTCCAGATTTCCAGATTTGCAATTTGCCCATCATCTAGGGAAAAGGTAGAATGAAATTAGTGATGGGAAAAGGCATTTAATTACTTTGGGATAGAAGGTAGCAGAATGTAAAATATGGTGATTTAATGTAGGTGGACCTTCATCTCACAGGTCAGTTGGGCCCAGAATTTCTGTTATTTTCTGGATGTTAACTGTTCCTTCTCATTTATTTATTACCTATTATAAACCATTTGAGGGTTAGCTCAAAAGGACTTGGCCATCCAGTTTGAGGAAATGGAGCATCAAAAAAATGCAGTAACGTGAGAAGGGTCTTTTGAGAGCTTAAAATAAGAGGTTTGGGTGCAAGACATATTTCTGTAGTCAATTATTATTCCTCCTTCCAAGATCAGGAGTGGTTTGTTCTGAATTCCATATATATAGAACACAAATTTATAAAACCTGTTAAATTCTAACGGGAGAATGTCCTATCCAAGGGATCATGTTCAATACACTGTTGTTGTGTTTTCACAGTGCCTACATCAAAGGTGGCTCTCCTAAGTATTTTGCAATAGTTCCTATCCAAGAGGAGGCAAATGATGTAAAACTCAATCAATCTGCCTAGGTCTTCCCAAAAGAGTGAGCTAATGTATTGGAAACACCTATTTATATATCAAAAAGTATCTCAGATCAAATTCAATAATTTAATAGATGGTTAAAAATGGCCATTACAGAAGAAGAAAAGTTAAAATGAATGTTACTATTAGATTGGCATATATGTTGACACAGATATATAGTGCCAATATCACTATGATTTTTAAACAGACTGATCGGATTATTTATTTATTTATTTATTTATTTATTTATTTATTTATTTATCTACCACAGTTTAGATGCCATTCCATTCCAGATTGGCTCTGAGAGGTTTACAAGGAAAGATTAGGTATTAAGAATGGGGAATGGTGTGGAGGTGAGAATGCTATACTAAAGGTACCACCGATCAGATGGAGGTCCAAATTAACTTCCTCTAAAAGCTTCATCAAATATCCAAGTATTTACAACCTTGTTAAAGCTCAGCATGGGGCGCAATGATTAAGAAGCCAGGCTTGTCGATCAGAAGGTCAGCGGTTTGAGACCTGAGCACCGCACGATGGAGTGAGTGTTATGTATTTTATGATTTTCAAAGAATCTGGAATGTTCTGTTTTAAAAAGTCAGGCTGAGAAGTTTTTTTTTGGTGGAGTCAGGAGGGCTCATGGTTTAACTCCCTCCTCAGGGATGTTAATTATTGGTGCCAAAAGGTCTAGCTTGAACTGACCAATCAGAGTGTTTCTTGATGCTCTGTTTTCCAAATAAGTAAATTGGTGAACTGAGTCAGGGTGGTCACATGTTAAAATTTGTCCACTCAGGTAATGCCAAGTTTTTCTTGTAAAGGCTTTATATTGTAAATCTTCCTTTTGTGTTCAGCTGCAGCTATGTACTATTGGTATGTAAAATAGACCATGTGCTCTCGGCTGAGAAGCAATAGGTTAAGTTCCTGTTCTTTTGTTTTAAAATAAAAGTAACCTTTTTTTCTACTGCAGATGCTCAGTTTATTTTTTGATCTCTCATATGTTTCTATAAGTCTGATCTTAAATTATTAAAAACAATAACAGTGAGCTCCTGTACTCGCCCCAACTCTTGCCAACCTAGCAATTTGAAAGCAAGCAAATGCAAGTAGATAAATAGGTACCACTTCGGTAACAAGGTAACAGCGTTCCGCGTGTGTCATGCTGGCACATGACCGTGGAAGCGTCTTCGGACAATGCTGGCTCTTCGGCTAACAAACGGAGACGAGCACCGGCCCCTAGAGTTGGACATGACTGTGCAGGGGAAAACATTTACCTTTAAAGATCAGCTGGAAAGAAGTGGTCCAGATGTGTGAGGGCATGCTGTCCTACTTAAGGGGCCCACAACAATGAGAAGGCCTGATGGTGGGGTCCCTGTAGATAAAAATCAATTTGTGGGACATTCACAAAATCCTTCTTTCACTGACCTCATTGGATGGTCAGTTACATTTCAGAGTAGACAGATGTAGAGGCATAGGGGGTGGCCGTGAATGACAGGAGGAAGAGCCGGTACCAGGATAATGATCTGATAAGTGGGGCTTGAGCCCACTCCAAGAAATTAGTTTAAGTAAACATCTCAGACAGGCTCCTCCCTAGTTTACACTAAGATAAAGTGGTGGTGGGGTAAGCACATTCAGACGTGCAAGGTTCTGTTACCATATCTGTTACAATAAAAGTAATCCAGACCTATATGCCATTGGTTTCTTAGTCTGGTCTACTTATATGGCTGACAGCAGACTTGAAGGTAGACAGGCCCTAAACCATCTAGATAATAACCAGCACCTTGAATTACACCCAGAATGTGACTGCCAATGAAGCCCCCAAAGTATCTTTAAAAAATCTTTAAAATCCTTTCCATCATTGTGTGAATTTGTATCCAAAATTTCTTAGCTTTCTCACAAGTCCACCATGCATGATGAAATGTCCCCTCATGTTTTTCAGATTTCCAACAGTGTTTTGAAATACCTTTATACATTTTTTATCATTTCTCTGGAGTCACATACCAATGATCCATTATTTTACAAAAAATATATATCTTAAATTAAGACACAATGTAAATTTAATACCAGTTACCTATGTTGTCTCCCAAGTGTCCATCCCTATATTGTATCCAAAATTAATAGCCCGTTTTGTCATGCAAACTTTAACCTGTTCCTCTTCTGTTTCAAATCTTAACAAAAGTTTATACATTTTTGCTATTACATGTTCATCATTTGTGCATAATTCAATTTCAAATTCCATTTTGTGTTTTCTAATTACAATTGTCTTTCTATCCATATTAAACCTTTCCTTTAACTGTGCAAATGAGAAGTATTGAAAACTATGTCCTTCTGCAGTCAATTGTTTTCTCTGTCTTGATATGCTAACCGTTTCTCTCTGTCTGCTGTTTCTCTTCTATAGAATGCTTCTTGTGCTGAGGTCAATAAAGGTATCTTCAGGCACAACCTGGGTATATATTTGTTCCATACTCTCAATAAGGCACTTCTTACATAGTGATTTTAAAAAATCAACGTTAATTTTAACTTTATCGTACCATAAAAACCTATGCTAACCAAACCTGAGATTATGATCTTCCAATGCTACCATTCTTTTATTTCTCAGCAAGCCCCATTCTTTCATCCAAACTAAACAGCAGGCTGCAAAATATAAGTTAAAGTCTGGCAATCCTAGTCCTCCACTGAAATCCTTCAGAATTTTATATTTGACCCTTGGTTTCTTGCCCTGCCATAGAAATCTAGAGAAATCTTTTTGCTTTTGTTTAAAAGGTGTATAATTTTTCAAAACTTGTATTGTTTGAAAGGGACTCCCCTGATGTCTTATGTTTGCTTTGTGGTTAATTTTCTGTATTTTGTTTTTTTTATGTTATTATATTTCATTGTTAAACTCCTGAATTGGGCGCAAAAGTTTAATTGTGTCTTCACTTTGGAACTAGATGCTATTATTCATTAAACAGAACTTATTCATATTCTACATGACTTGTGCTTAAGTTGCTGATTGTGAAGATGAGAACCAGGATCCTCACAGAAAGACACGATTCAAATGGAGACTTTACCTCAGAATGCTCAAATTACTGAGGAGAGTCAAATTATAGAATTAATGGAGCAGGTGCCGCCCAGCTGTTCGCAAGGTGTGGGTGAAGGAGTTGAACAGCTATCAGAATGGGATCAGATGGTCAACAAGCAGGACAGAGGTGCGAGACAGCAAGTGATGGCAGTGGTAGAACGAATTGACAAGGTCGAGAGAGAAGTGCACTCATGCAGTTGCGAAATGCGAGCGATGTGGAGCGGCATAGCCACATTGTTATCAGCCATGACTGAGTTGTTAAGGTGCTTTGAAGGATAGCCTCAATGCAGCACCACAGAAGTGAAGGATCAAACGTCCTCTGATGACGACTGCAGCTCCACCAGTGACAGGGCACAAATTTCAGGACCTGGGACGGTACGTCGGGAACGCAGCACCCAACGAGCAAAGCCACTTCCGAGAAAGATGGGACATGGCGAGATAGCAGTGGTGAAAGTTATGAAGGTGAAGTTCAACAGTGAGCCTAAGAATTTAGCCTGTTTTTCCCCCCAAATTTTATTAGAATTTTAAATATACATAGTTAAAAGGGTGAAAATGAAAAAGAAATAGAAATACAAATCAAAGAGAGAAGTAAAAGTGTATAGAAAAGTAAAGAAAACAGAAAAAAGATAAGGCATAGATATAGTCAACTTCTGATTTATCTCTGGTCTTAGTAATTTTAAAAAAAGTTTTTCTTACATGCTAGCTCTATATATAACATACAAAAACATTTCCTGTGTAATATATCAATTTATATATATTTTAGTCTTCAAAACCCCAAATAAGCTTTGCTCTACCTGCATGTTGCAAATAGTCCATTAATGGTTTCCATTCTTTAAGATAGTAACAGTTTGAGTTTTCTTTTAATAAGCATGCCAATTTGTCATTTTCTGCCATATCCATCAGTTTTAACATCCAATCTTGTATCGTAGGTGAAATCTGGTTTTTCCAATTTTGCGCATATACAAGTCATGCTGCAGTAATCATATATTACATAATTCTTACAAATTGTTTTCCCATTTGTTCTTCCCATATTCCCAATAAAAATAATTCCGGTTTAAATGGGACTCGAATTTGTAAAATATTTTGCATTAGTGAATGTATCTGGGTCCAAAACTTCTTTGCAATTTCACATGTCCACCACATATGCTAAAAAGACCCCTCTTTCCAACACAAGTTGGAAACATTCCCATACATTTTGGCAAGTTTTTGTGGAGTCATATACCATCTATACATCATCTTATAAATGTTTTCCTTAAAATTATAGCACAAAGTAAATTTTAACCCTTTGTTCCACATATCTTCCCATTGCTGCATTTGTATATTATGTCCAATATTTTTTGCCCATTTTATCATACAATCTTTGACTTGTTCTTCTACCATTTCTCCTTTTAACAGTAATTTATACATTTTAGCAATTAAATGGTCATCTGTCTCACATAATTGTTTCTCGAATTCCGATTTAGTTTGTTCAAATTCAATTTTTTTTATCTAATTTAAATTTTTCTACAAGTTGCATATATGAAAGCCATTGGAATGTATATCCTTCTAGAGCAAGTTCTTCTTTTGTTTTAATTAATTTTGTTTTAATTATATATTGTCCTTGTTCTTTCTTTAAAAAGTCCTTGTAAGTCAGCCATTTCTCTTTATTTCTTACTTCTGTTCTGTGAAATGCTTCTTGCATGGAAATCCATAAAGGTCTTTTATAACACAAAATTTGTTTATATTTATTTCAAATTCTTAACATTGATCTTCTAATATAATGGTTTTTAAAGTCCACATTAACTTTTACTTTATTGTACCACATATATCCATACCACCCATATCTTAATTCATGACCCTCTAAATTCAATAATTTTTCATTTTTCAAAGTTATCCATTCTTTAATCCATATCCAATTTGTGGCAAAATGTTCATTTTAATTTCTGAGATTCTACCTAACAATGATAATTGTAGTTTTTTCCTTTGATCCAAATCTTTTTTAACATCTGTCCAAAGTGGAATATAATTGTTCTTAAACAACTTAACATTTTTAGATGTCAAATATACTCCCAAATATTTTACTTTTTCTTCTATTGAATATCCTGTTATTTCTTTCAGTTTCTTTTGTTCATGGTGAGTCATATTTTTAATCAAAACTTTAGTTTTCTGTAAATTCACTTTAAACCCTGCTAACGACCCAAAGTCTTTTAATTTCTGTATCAATAATTCAATTCCATCTAGTGGATTCTAGAAAGTAATGACTAAGTCGTCAGCAAAGGCTCTTAGTTTATAAACTTCTTTTTTAACTCTAATACCATGAATACCATCATCTTTTGTCTAATATCTCTAAGTAACACCTCTAATACCAATATAAACAAAAGTGGAGATAATGGACAACCTTGTCTTGTACCTTTTTGAATTTCACATGGTTTACTAAATTCTCCATTAACAATTATTTTAGCAAATTGGGGAGTATATATTGATTTATACCACATAATAAAATTTCCTCCAAAATTCATATTTTCCAATACCTTAAACATAAATGGCCAATTTAAATTGTCAAAAGCTTTTTCGTCATCTATAAATATCAAAGCCGCTTGTTTTTCATAATGTTGTTCCAAGTATTCCAATACATCTAATATGTTTCGGACATGGTCTCGGATTTGTCTCTTAGGTAAAAATCCAGCTTGATCTTGATGAATAAATTTCTTGAGAATATTTTTCATTCTTTCTGCCAATATGGTTGTAAATATCTTATAATCATTATTCGATAAAGATATTGGTCTATAATTCTTAGTTAAAGTCAAATCTTGTTGTTCTTTAGGAATCAATGTTATGTGCGCTTCTTTCCAAGTCTCTGGCATGTTTCCTGTTTCCAGAATCGAATTCATAGTATTCTGTAAGGGTAAACAAAGTTCATCCTCGAAGCATTTATAATAGGCTGCTGACAGGCCATCAGGTCCAGGTGCTTTTCCACTGCTGATTTTCTTGAAGGCCTTTACCATTTCTTCCGTTGTTATTGGGTTATTTAGTATTACTCTTTGTTGGTCATTAAGAACAGTTAGCTTTTGTTTACACAGATATTCATCAATATCAACTAGATTAACATCTTGTTTTTTGTATAGTTTCGAATAATAATCATTAAAGGCTTCATGTATGTCTACATTATTCACAAAAATTTTCCCTTCATGTTGTATATTAACAATTGAATTCTTTTGTCTTTGTTTCCTCAACTTATAAGCTAACCATCTCCCTGATTTATTTGCATATTCAAAGTATTTTTGCCTTGTAAATTTCATTTGGATATCTATTTCTTGTGTCAATATCATTGATATTTGTTTTTGTAGAAATTTAATTTGAGTAAGCAAAGTATCATCCATTGGTTTATCTCTTAAACATAACTCTTTGCTTTTAATTTCATCTAAAATCAATTGTATTCTCCCTTGTTTCTTTCTCCTCATTTGAGCATTATATTGGATAAAATAACCCCTCATATATGCTTTGCTGGCATCCCATACAGTTTGTATATTCGTGCCTTTGTTTAAATTCAATTGAAAATATTCTCTTAACCTTTTTTTACATGTGTCAACTATATAATTCATTTGTAGTAAAATCTTATACATTTTGGCTATAATATGTTCATTATTCATACAAAGTTGTTTCTCAAAATAAGTTGTTTCTTTTACAAATCTATAGTTCTTTTTATCCAGCTTAAAACACTCAAATAATTGCATGTAGTTAAACCAATGACATATATGGCCTTCCATCTCTAGTTTTTTCTCTTGTCTTAAACATTGGTTTACCTTCTTCAAAAATTAATAGATCTTTGTACCTTAAGAATTTTATATCTCCAGGACTTTCTCGTCTTGCATATGCCTCCTGTGGTGATAACCAAAGAGGTATATTATGTACCAATCTAACTTTATATTTCTCCCAGATCCTTATATATAGCCTTCCCAATATAATGGTTATTAAATTCCTTATTTATCTTAACTTTATTATACCATAAGTAGGCATGCCATCCAAATCTTAACTCATGGCCTTCAAGATCTAACAATTTTTTTATTTTCTAAAGTAATCCAGTCTTTCATCCACATAAAACAACATGCGTTAAAATACAGTTTTATTTTCTGATTGCTACAATGTATTCAAATTATTTCTGTTGTCTATGTTACATACTGTATATGCATTATTTTTTCATTGTACAAATTGTATTTTCATGCTTGCAAGGGGTGAATATATTATGGGACAGGAGGTATCTCACAGTGGCATTCAAATTGAATAAAATATTTTTAAAAAAGCATTAAAGATGGAATGGGGCAGGTGGTGTGACATGTACAGTACATTATATGTACACTTATAGTGTTGTCTGGAGCACCGGTCCCTCTACTTTGTATTCTGAATCAAGATAGGTAAGTCCATTATTTCATCTTTTTTTCTGTCTGTGTCCGTGTATGTGTGTATCATCATTAAAAAATCATCTGATTTTTAAAATTACTTTTATTTTAGAAAGGGGAGAACACTTTCTCAAATTGGCAATTAACAATTATATGTTATTTTTTTAAGGCCAGTTATGGGGAAAATGTTGAATAGATAATTAACCCTTCCAAATTACTGTCATGTGTTTATTTGCTCAAAGCTCCAGAGATTTTCCAGAAAACAGTGAAAACTAGAAAGCATGGACGAAAGAGGTTATAAACTCACCCCAGTTCCATGGAGAGCTTGGGGTGGTGGGAAGAGTCAAACAGGGCTATTGGGATCATTTCCTCCAGCATCTGTTATTTCTTTTATCAGACCATCTTCCGATTTGAGTTGCAGAAATCTCAGTCAGTATTCAAGCACAGATCTGTATCCGTTGAAGTTACAGGTTAGATTGATGCTTTTCTCTTAGGAGGTGTGTTGGGAAAATCCAGTATGCTAAGTCAGGTACAATGGTGTGGGTTGATATGCTGGAGACCTCGTTTAGGAGATTTTTTGGCTGCTGATGTGTTATTCATTCTGATGTTCCCAGTGATCAAAGGGAATACTCTCAAGTGCCCAGTGGTTGATCCTTTTCCCATTCTTCATGAATGGTACCAACCAGGTGATCTCCTCATTGGAGGGATGGCTTCACAGAACGTCTATGCCTTCAGTGAACATTCATTTCAACAACATCCATCTCAGGAGCTATATGGACTTTCAGAGTAAGCAGGTCCTACTCCTTTCGTCACCTAATTATCCCTTCTTTCTTCTCAGCTTTTCTAGATAACCATACCTGTTTCTATGACTAAAAAGTTGCTCAAAGAAAGCAGATGAATACTTTATCTGGTCAAGTAATTTCTTCAGTTTTCTGAGAGTTTCTGGCTGTAGGCTAAATAAGACTTTTGTTCTCCCATCAGGAAACTTTATTGTATTTTTAAGAAGATGTCATGAGGGGGTGAATATGAATGGCTAAAGAACAGCTAGATTACAGAGCCGTAAGACATGCAGAATTAATAAAATGAAGAAACCTTTCAAAAGATATGGGCCCTCTGTTAAATAAAATATGAATACAATTGATTTTTTTTTAATAAGAGAGATATATCCATAAGAAGGAGCATTAATATCCAACTTCAAACAAAGTTTATTTGAAAGACAGAATTAGAAAATTACCTAGAGTGCTCTTCATAACTGAAAAGATTATGACTGAGGAAATTTAGAAAGTAAAGCCGCATAAAACATGGCGCTCAAGAAATTCTTATCTGAAATTTTAAATGTTTATCTCAAATTATGAAACAATGTTTGAAGTGATGAAAAAGGCACAAGTTTATGTCCACCTGAATAGAAATAGTTCAGTACTTTATCCATTCATCATTGCCCTAAATCTTGTTATGAGTAACTTTCCAGATTTAGTGAAAATCATAAGAAAAAGTCCTAGATCATAAATAATACATCAGCTTTAGCTAAAAGTAAATATCAGTTCAGCAGTATAAATAAATACTAATCTTTCATTTCCATCACAGACAGAAATGAGTATTCTTCCTTCTCAACCAATTCACCCACTGCAGAATTATTTCCTCGAAGATTCTGGGTCATTTCCCACTGTGTCCTGAGCTGTTTGTCCCCCTTGAAGCTCCCAGTTCTTTCTTAAGCCAACTTCAGAAATTCCAGGATGGATTGCAGTGGGTGGGCAGTGAGGCTGGGATGTTGCTGAGTCTGGACTAGAGCTACTGAAGGACCTGATTGGTTATTCCCCAGTTCCTTGCCCTTTCCATCTGTGCAGGGAAGGCAAACCTGTTGGGTGGCTTCTGAAAGGACTTGTCTACCAGTCTCTGCCTTTTCCTTTTCAGGATTGCTCCTTCCTCCCAGCCTTTGCTTTGCTTTCCCAGATGTTTGCACAAACAGATGTTTTAACCCCTCTTCTGAAATTATCATCTCCCCCCTCTCCCTTATGGCACCATCCTAGCTCTGATGCTACAATAATTGAAGTGATAGGGAACATCTTGTTCCATTTTTATTACATTCCTCCGTAGGTGCATGGAAATGATCTAGGGAAAGGAGAATTAACAGTTCAGCTTCATAGAAACAAAGTAGCAATGGTCTTATTTGCACCTTATAGGTTTAAATAAATAAATGGGAAACATATTTTATCCAACTTGGGGAGGAACTGAAAGATTGCCTACTGGGAGATGTAAGAGTTAAATGGATTGTGAGTTTTTATAATTAAGGATACTTCATTGACTTAACATGCCATTGCTGGATCATGCAAATGTGTGTATGTGTAAAAGTATGACGAGACTCTGGATAGGAGGGGGGCATGCTGGCCTCTGCAGCAAATCAGAGGTAGGTCTGCTATTGGAATGGAACCAAGCTAGAGATCATCTGATCTGAATGGTTTAAGACAGCTTGGAGCAGATAACAAAAATTTTGAAGGAAAGCTGGAAAAGATGATTTGGGGAGCATTTGATTGGGATGGGAGTGGAATAAGTATGACATAATCTGTTCCTGCACTCAGAACGTGAGGGGCCAAGCAGAAAGTGGAGGTCTGCTCTCTGTTGAAAAGTTCCAGAACTCTGTGAAAAGTAGAAAGCAAGCTTGAAATTAGTTATAAGCTAATATAAATTCCATGGAAATTTGAGGAAGGGAGGGGGGAGCGAAATGGAGCTAATCATGTTCATGATTATGACCTTCCTTTTTTTTTGTTCAGACAGACCTTACTTTTACAGTTAGTTTCTTTTTTATAACTTTATTAAACTTTTAAAAAGTTAAAAACTAACAAGAACTAATATTTAGAATGAAGATAGAAACAAATAGAGGGAAATAAGAAAAGAATAGAGCTAAAAGTCAGAAAATAGAGACAAAAGGAATATAGAGAAATTACTTCTGATTTTATTTTACAGCAGTTATAACTGTATATATGTAAATTAACCTCTTACTCTATGATTACATCATTGCTTATATTTTTCTAATCATGAAATCCATGCAACATAATTTCATTATGAAAAAAAAACTTTCTCAGTATTCAGGCTTATAAGAGTATCTTTGTTGAACTGAAAATTTAGGGTGATTTTTTAAGAGGTGTGCTGGAAAAAATCAACATGATGAGTCAAGAAATGGGTCAAGGTGGATCTGTAGCAGATAATTTTTAAAGGATTATTCCACCACCACCACCATCATCCCACCACCACCATCATTGTCATCGTCATCATCTTGCTTCTGATGTGTTGTTCTTTCCAATGTTTCCAGTGATCCAAAATGGTCCTTTTCCTGTTCCATATTAATAGTACCAGCCAGGTGATCTCCATACAGGAAAGATGGCTTTCCAGATCATGAATACTTTCACTGAGCAGTCCTTTAATGAATATCCATCTCAGGAACTGTTTGAGATTCTACATTACTTTTCTCTCAATTTTCTCAGATGACAACACATTGCCATAAGTAATAAGAATCTCAATGTAGACATATCAATACCTTAGTCCATTTATTTCTTGAATTTTCTGAATGTTTCTCACTCCATACTAAGTGAGAAAGTTGTTCTCCCATTTAAAAAAAAATCATAATATTGGTGGGGGGGAGGATTGAGATTACAGATTGCTACAGAATAGCTTGACCATGAAGAAATGATAGATGGGGATTCATTCAGTTAAAAAGAAAAATTCAAAAGAGTAAATATCTAAATAGCTAATCATATTTATTTTGTGAAAGAGTGAAAATGAATGAGAAATAGGACAAGCATCTAATTTCAGTCTGAATTTGTTTGAAATAAAGAATTACAAACGTATTTAGAGTGTTCCATGGGAACAGAAAAGCTCTGAGCTGGAATAAATTAGGGAGAAAAATGGGTTTAAAGAAAATTGTATTTCAATTTTGAAATGGTTTCCCCCAAATGTACCAAATTATTTTTAATTTTTTTTAAAAAAAGGTGGAAGAGTGGTGTAAAGAAAGAAGTGGAATAAGTTTAGAATTTACCTCCAGAGAAACAGTTCAGTATCTTACCACTGAATATTGCCTTAAAAACTAAAAATGTATTATTAGTATATGTAATTCTGAGTAATGTTCTGTGAATGAAATATCTAATAAAATGCTCTGTGATAAATATAATATGGACTGTAGCCAAAAGTGTTCAATAGATTAGAAACATCAGCACTATTAAAAAAAATCCAATTCCAACCCAGGGAGAAATCAGTATTCGTCTCAATACTATTCTATGCATTGTAGAATTGTTTTCTGAAAGACTTTCTTTATCTCCAGTCAGATCACAAAATTCTACCAGCATATCCTTTCCTTGGCCTTTGCTGTCAAGGAGGTCAATGAGAATCCACAAATCTTGCCCAATGTCACCCTTGGATTCCACATCTATGACAGCTACAACAATCCAAAGATGACCTATCGGACCACCCTGGACCTGCTCTTCAAATCACTTAGATTTCTCCCCAACTACAAATGTGGACTCCAGAAAAATCTCATGGCCATCATTGGAGGACTTGGATCAGATACTTCATCCCATATGGCAGAAATTATAGATTTCTACAAAATTCCACAGGTTGATCCAGGGATGAGGGGCTTTACCCTGTTTTCCATAATAAATTAAAGCCCAAGAGCATCCTTAATTGCTCATTCTCATAAATCCCACCTAAGACTTAACAATTGGCTCAAAATTAAAGTTAGATTCCATGGTGAATGCTGCTGGTATTTTTACACATTTCCTGTTAGGTTGAATAAAATAATGAGTGCCCAGAAATTTAACTATATTCTCAGAATTTGAGAAATTATGTATCAGGAATAAATTCTAATCTATCTAACCAATTTTTGAAGTGATTCATAAAAATGCATAAGCTAAACAAAAATCTCTCCTTAACTCCTTTGTACCATGTCTCGGTGCCTCCTTTTAGCTCACATATGGATCATTTCCCCTGGAAGAAATTGATACCAGTAAATTGTCTTCACTTTACTTCATGGCCCCAAATGAGTCTCCTCAGTATATTGGGATTGTTCGGTTGCTTCAAATGTTTGGATGGAAATGGATTGGGCTCTTTGCTGCTGATACTGAGAGCGGAGAACATTTTTTGCAGAAATTGCAGCCGTTGCTTTCGCAGCAGAGAATCTGTTTAGCTTTCACACAAAGGTTTCCAAAACTATTACGTTTGGATGATTTGGACAAATTTAGTGATATAATGTTAAACTTTCATACCCATTTCACAGACATTAAAACAAATACTTATATCATCTATGGAGAATCTTTGACACTTGCATGGCTCACAGCTCTCAAATTTCTATGGGATGCTGCAAATAAGGGAAATACATCTTTAAGCAAGGTGTGGATCTCCACAAGCCAAATTGATTTCACACTAACAGGAACCCAAACGGATTGGAATCTCCTGTTTTATGATGGGGCCATTTCTTTTCAAATCCATACAAGTGAAAATCTGGAATTTAAGGAATTTCTTCAGTCCATAAAACCATGTTCAAGGCACAGAGATGGGTTTCGAAACCATTTTTGGGAGCAAGCATTTGACTGTTTCTTTCCTAATTCAGAACTGTCATCGACGGGCAGTCAAAAATGCACTGGGGAAGAAGAGCTGAAAAGCCTCCCTGAACCTCTGTTTCAATTACAGATGACAGGTCACAGCTACAGTATCTATGATGGAGTTTATGCTGTAGCACATTCTTTGCATACCATGCTATCAAGGGGAGACAACCAGAAAAAGGTATTGGCGGGTAAAATGGATGAATCTCCAGAACTACAGCCTTTCAAGGTAACATTTCTTCAGCAAACATATTTTCCTTTCAATGAAGAATTTAGTACAAAATAATTTAGCTCACAAAATGAGCTAAGCCGTAGTTCCAGGTACAATCTATTGTTCAAATAGCTATTGTTAAAACAGTAAATGATCTCCTCCTAGCGAATTAGATTACATGTAACTTTCTTCTCAAGGAAGATTGCATCACACAATTCTGTATATTCTGTATATTCACAATTCTGTTATTCACAGGTAATACTTCGTGGGTTGACCTCTTGTTCTATCGATGAAAACTGGAAACATTAAGTTCTTTACAATATATACTCTGTTTTGTACTGGCATTTTGTCCAATGAAACTGTATAAAGAATTTTGGAAGTCAAACATGGAATGTCTAATAGGTTGATTTCTCTCAATATTGTTATTTCAACTTCCTCCCTTTCTTCTTCTTTTTCAAGTAGCTCCACCCATTTCTTCAAGGCATTTCTTTCAACAACTCAGCAGGAGAGAGGGTGTTCTTTAATGAGAAGAGGGAAGTCGCAGGAGGATTTGACATCATGAACATGATTGCTTTTCCAAACAAGTCCATCCAGAGTGTGAAAGTTGGAAGGCTAGATCACAATGCTTCCTATGGAAATGAATTGATCATTAATGAACATCTAATTGAATGGCACAAAGGTTTTAATCAGGTACGGGCCTACATACATGTAGAATGTTTATATATTTACCATGTCCTAAAAGAATGGAAAATATTTCAGTTAAAATGTCTCCAACTGATCTCTGCTGGCCATGATTCTCTTTATAGGATGACTAGTTGACTCTATTTTCAGATGATGAAAAAGCATAACAACTGGGCAACTACCTCTGCAACCTTTTTCATGTTATGAGCAGGTTCTTCCAGTTTCTCTGTGTAATGAATACTGTCACCCTGGATATTGGAAGAGAAAGTCTGAAGGGAAAGCCTTCTGCTGCTACGATTGTGTTCCATGTCCACAAGGGAAGATTTCAAAGAAAATAGGTCAGCTATGAAGCCCTTCAATTTTTTATGACATTGGCTGCAAAGAAATGGTTTCATCAAAAGTTACAATTTGTTCTGGTGCACGTACCTATTTCTTACTAAAGTTGAGGTTTTCCAGACTATAAAGCAAGGAACAAGGGTAACCCCTATAAATATCAGTTATTAATAGTATCCCAAATTTAAAAATATTATGATGCCTTGCAGAATCCTAGCATTCATACATGAAATCTCTTCTGTTATAGCATTTTTGCCCCAGATATAAGAATACAAACTGGAATGCAAAAATTAATTCATTTATTTGGGTTCCTGCAGATGTCACCTGTAGACCAGGTATGTCTAGTGCCCAAAGTAAAATCTTGGTCCAACCACATTTTATATGGTGGTCATCCAAAGCATTACATGACAATGCAATGGATGGAATATGGGAGAAAATTGAAAATTACCTGTTTATTCCTTATAAAATTGAATGGAAAAATGCAATAATCACCATTATATAACTATTATATTTGGGACCCTTTCAATTAGTTCATATTATATGATGTCTTTCAATTTTTTATGACACTGGCTGCAAAGAAATGGTTTCATCAAAAGTTATTTATTACTAAGGGTGAGTCTGAGGTGCAGGGAACATTTCTGACCCATGTTAATCTTATTTAGTAATATTCCCTAAAATCTAGGAATAGCAAAATAGCTGTGATAATTCTGACAGCACCACATGAAATCCCTTGTGTTTCAGAATGCTTGCTCCAAATCTCATAAAAATACAAACTAGGATTTAAAAAGAAAAAAGAAAGAAAAGAAAATGATTAATTTTTTAAATAGTTTTAGGTTCAGGGATTGTCATCTCTGGAATATGTCTAAAAAATAGTACAAGGAAGCACATTTAGGAAAGCAATGGAACTGCTGGTATATTCCTTATAAAATTCAATTGCATTAAACACAGCGATCAATATTATGTATAGATCACAGTCTATTGACAAATTAATTAATTAAGCAAATCTCTAGGCTACCCAACTCAGAATGGCTCTGGGTAGCTTGACAAATATGAAAATTTTAAAATCAATAAAACTGGATAGATGACTGGCAGGGAACAGCAACCAAATTCTGCACCATCTAAATTTTAATTATTCATTATAAGGAATGCCTCATATTTCATGCAGCTTCATATCAAACCTGATTAAATCATGGATTTTTTGTATAGTTGGTATAAATTTTGGAATAACAACTGGAATATAGGTACATAGGTAACTGATCACAGAATGAATATCAATCATCAAACAGTAGCATAGAAGTTTTTTTAAAAAGTGGTAAATAGGAACTCAATGAGTTTCCTTTGAATCTTTTTTATCCAGACACAGAAGATTGTTTTGAATGCCCTGAAGATCAGCATCCAAGCAAGGAGCAAGATCGATGCCTTAATAAAACAATGAGTTTCCTGTCTTTTGAAGAACCTTTAGGGATCAGTCTGGCCTCAGCTGCTGTTTCCTTTTCCCTCATGACAACCAGCGTGCTTGGAATTTTCCTTAAGCATAGAGATACTTCGATCATCAAGGCCAACAACCGGGACCTCACTTATACTCTCCTCATCGCCCTTCTGCTCTGCTTTCTCTCTTCCTTGTTGTTCCTTGGTCAACCAGGGAAAGTAACCTGCCTTCTCCGGCAACCAGCATTTGGCATCATCTTCTCAGCTGCTGTTTCTTGTGTGTTAGCTAAAACTATGACTGTGGTTGTAGCTTTCATGGCTACTAAACCAGGATCTACAATGAGAAAATGGGTGGGGAAAAGATTGGCCGTTTCCATTGTCCTTTCTTGTTCTTTTCTTCAAGCTGCTCTTTGCACCCTGTGGTTGGCAACCTCTCCTCCATTCCCTGAGTTAGACATGCACTCACTAATGGAAACCATGGTTTTGCAATGCAATGAAGGCTCAATCTTCATGTTCTATTTTGTCCTGGGTTACCTGGGCTTCTTGGCTATTGCCAGCTTCATTGTGGCATACCTTGCCCGTAATTTACCTGACAGCTTTAATGAAGCCAAGTTTATTACTTTCAGCATGTTGGCCTTTTGCAGTGTGTGGGTCTCCTTTGTTCCAACCTATCTGAGTACCAAAGGAAAAGCCATGGTGGCTGTGGAGATCTTCTCCATTTTATCCTCCAGTGCTGGGTTATTGGGATGTATATTTTTCCCAAAGTGCTTTATCATTGTTCTGAGGCCAGAACTAAATAGCAGGCACCAACTAATCAAACGAAATAATTAAATTATATCCACATTATTTTTCTGAATGAAAAGGGAAGGATATTAGCAAACAAAAATTAATGTTCCTTCCTGTTCTCTTTTCCAAGCCAATATCTGTACTATGTGGTTGGAAATCTCTCCTCCATTTCCTGAATTAGATGTGCCCTCAGTTACTGTAGAAGTGATTCTACAATGCAAGGACAGTCAGTTTTCATGTTTTGTCCTGGTCTATATGGGCCTCATGGCCTTCACAAGCTTCACTGTGGTTTTCTTTGCCTGTCAGTTGCCTGTCAGCTTCAATTGAGCCAATTTCATCTCTTGCAGCATGTTGGTCTTTTGCAGTGTGTGGGTCTCCTTTGTGCCAACCTATCCAAGCACAAAAGGAAAATCCATGGTGGCTGTGGAGATCTTCTCCATCCTGGCCTCCAGTGCTGCTTTACTTGGATGTATCTTTTTCCCTTAAATGCTTCATCACTCAGCTGAGACCTGAGGTAAACCACAGGGAGCAATTAATAAAAAGAATGATTAAATAATGCATTTTTCCTACCATATTGCCAAGTTCATACACTACGTATATTAGCCACCAAGAGTAATTGTGCCTCCAGTTCAGGTCATTATAGCATCAAGGATGTATTTATGTCATAAAATTTCTGAAACTTAGCCCATTTTGTTATGCCATTCTGTTTCCACTCTATCAAACCAGATTGTAATAAAAATTAAAGAAAATGGAATTTATTATTATTATTATTATTATTATTATTATTATTATTTTATGATTCGCTGATCTACTTTTTGGAGTGACTACTAATGTCTACTAAGAGGACTAGTGAAGCCCTTACCTTGTAAACAGTTGTGTGCAAACATTATTCAGGAACACCAAAATCAAAATACCCCACAAATAAATGAAATAATAAAACAGCAATAAAATTTAATTAAATTCCATTTAATGAGGTTGGAACCTGTCATATCACGGTTGAGAATGAGTTGTAAAAGTCCAGTGGTATAACGATATCCTTTATCCACCTGATTATTTTCCAAGCTAAAAGTAATATTTAATATATTCTAATTTGTCATAGCACACCTGTGTGAGTGCAGACATGTTGATCTTAGCTACAAGATAATTGTTTTCCTTTCCCTGAATAGGGCATACATGTAATATTTGAAAGAGCCCTGGAGACCCAGGTTTAAGTCTACCTTTATACAGAGAAGCTGACTTGTTGACTTTGGGCTGGTCAGTCTCCCTTGGTCTAAGATAAGTCACACAGTTATTGTTGTGGGAAAACAATTAGAAGTACCTGGAAATTAGTCAGGCTAGAAAAGAAAGAGATGAATGTGAGAATGTGGTACATGATATGGTAGAGTAAGAAGGTTCTGCAGTCCAGAGTTTGAACAAGTACTGTAGTAGTTAAGGGAAGAGTAGTGGATATTAAGGATAACAAAGAAATTGCTCAGTTGATTTAATGGATCATCTCTCAGTCTTATAATTTAGACCTCAGACAATGAAGAGGTGCTTCAGCTAATGATCTAACTGATGATCTAAGGGACACTCAGAGCCAAAATCTTTGAACGTCTACTTTAAATTAGAGCTTGGAAATCCAGAAGAAGTGACTGCAGCTAATATGTTACATGTGCCACGCGAACGGCTGTGTCAGATTGTGTGCATCCGAACTGTCACATGTTTTATTATGTGTTTAAAATAAAATAATAAAATAATGTATACCCCACTCTTTCCAAATGCCTCAGGGACTGTTTACCTGAACTACTCTGACTATGTAGATTTGTAGGTTAAGCCATTCTGTTTATCCTACACACAGGAGAGGACCACCTTCTGCTTTTTTCCCACCCTAAGAAATATACTCCTGTGAAGTTGTGCTTGGCTCCCATCTTTCTTTCCGAGTGGGAACCCAAGAAGCATCTCTTTCTCTATGCATTTCTTTTTAAATTATATTAGCATTAGTCTTAATTCATAGGAAGCCTCTCTCTCTCCTGCTCACTGCTACTAAGTATTGTATATTTTGTGTTATAGATGCAGATTTAAATTTAGTCTTTAGACATGAGAAATATGATCTTGAGATGACATTTGCTTAACCATCTATTTTGTTTTAAATAGCATGCATATGTGTACACACATGCTTCTGATTTATGAAATTTCTGAAATCTATCATACTTCAGTTCAAATAAATCCTCCTCCTCCTCCTCCTCCTCCTCCTCCTCCTCCTCCTCCTCCTCCTCCTCCTCCTCCTCCATATTTTCCAGCATTCTGTCAGATTTAGTATCTCATGCTTCTATCATCATCTATCTATAGGCTGACCATATTTCTTTGAGACCAAAATGGGACATTGGGATGGCAAAACGGGATGGGGTCTTAAGTAATATTCCGTATTCATGAAAAAGACAAGGGTCCCCGCCCCTGGTCCGCGCGATTGGCTGCCACCTGTAAACCCTACCCCCGGTCCACGTGATTGGCTCCTGCCTCAAATCCCACCCCCGGTCCACATGATTGTCTCCCACCTGCAAACCCCACCCCCAGTCCTCACGATTGGCTCCCACCTGCAAACCCCACCCACGGTCCATGGAAATGGTCCCTAATCCATTATGGAATTACTGAGGCTGGTATTATTAATCTCGTGGAAATGACAACCACAATTTCAAACAGGGATCTTCAAACCATTTTTGCAACATAACAGGGCATTTTTCTTGAGAAAGAAAATAAGAAGTAAGCCCATCAAACATGCTTAAAATTCTGTCAATTGAGGGACCCAAGGACAAAAGTCTTGTATTTGTGGGGTGTTGCTGGCTATTGGGGTTCCAGGCGCAGAGTAATCCAAACAACGTGTTTTAAGGCTAACAATATCTTTATTGATAGCATAAGGCAATAATGGATGTATGGTGCATTATTGCAAAAAGGAAAAAACAAAGCATACGCAGAGTTCCATCACCAGAAGTGAGGAAAGGAAAAATCATGGTCTGTGCAAAGACCAGGCATAGTTACAGTTCAGATACAAAGTACATGTAGATAGCAGTCAAAAGAAGCATAGAAAATGCATGAGTGAGATGAGTACCCATAGTTCATAGTTGAATTATACCCATGGTTCAACATTCTGATTGGCTAGGCCATTTTTCAGCTTAACATTTCAGTAACAGTTGTACTTACTATAAACCGCCATGGGATGGCGGTGTTGCATATTGGCTTTCCCTCGGGACGCTGTTCTCATGGGAAAAGGCTGTTATCACTACCATTGTTTTGACTAGCGAAAAGCACATCTGTTGTTTACTGCTTTTTGTTATGGGAACTGCTTACAGCAGGGAAATGGAAAAAACCCAATTAACAGTGTAGGAATCCATTCGTTCCCTACATAGAATAACTTTAACAAATAACTTTAACAGTATTTCCATGCTCTAACAATTAATCTATAATCTATACAAGTGTTTGTATACCTTCACTGCAAAACATTCAATATCAATTGGTAAACAGTTGACAGCACACTTGATGGCACATAATCAGGTGATTGGATTCCAGTAATAACCAATTCAGTAAACCCAACTACTGTAGTAAGATAGCATGTTTTATAAATCAGTTGGATTCAATGGAAGGAAAAGAAAAAATATTTGTGTTTCATGCTCAGATTGTAGTATAGATTGGCTTAGCATGATACTAATTCATGGTTCATCTCTTAATGTGTGGTGTGAATCTGACCAACAGTGTCTTATTCAACAAACCATGGCTTAGTATTAATAACTAGGTTGATAGCTTCTAAAATTATATCCTGCTTAAACACAGTTTACTGAATAAACCTAAATTTACTAGATTCACAAAACACCTTAAAAATCAAAAATCAAATCATATTATGGATTAGCACAATGTGTGAATCACACTGTATTTCTCATGAAGGCTCCTAATCCTACAAGATATTAAGGCTATGCAGCACTTTAATTCAAAGGGAAAAAGGTGTTTCAAAGCACATAGGATCTGCCTGCAGCTCCTCAAACCAAATGTACCTTTTCCTGGGTTTGCACTGCAGCTGCAGAGGATAGTCCCACGATCTTGGGGAAAGAAGGCAATGCCTTAAAAAACTTCAGGCTGGTGCTACCTTCCTTTTCTTTTATCGCTAATCCAGGTTCTTCAACCCACCAATGCTAGGTTCACTTCTCAACTCTCTTCAAACTAAATATTTATTTATTTATTTATTTATTTATTTATTTATTTATTTATTTAATTTCTATAACTGCCCATCTCCCCCCATGGGGAACTCTGGGCGGTTCACAACAAACAAGTTAAAATAAGGTTTAAAATATCAATTATACAATAAAAATAAATTAAATTGAAAATAAATTAAATTGAAAATCCAGATGGTAATGGAATAGTTAAAAGAAGGACAGTTATAAAATTAGGGGATTAGCCACCCCCATGAGGAACTATCCCTTCCTCCCTCCCATGCCAGGCGGCAGAACCAGGTCTGCAGCTCTTTCCTAAAGGTCAGGAGGGAGGAGATCTGACTCAACTCTGGGGGCAAGATGTTCCATAGAGTGGGCGCTGTGACAGAGAAGGCCCGCCTCCTAGCCCCCATCAGATGACACTCTTTAATTGATGGGGTTCATAGCAGGCCCTCTCTGAATGACCGAGTGGGGTCGATAATATGGGGATAAGACGGTCCCTCAGGTATTCTGGCCCCATGCCATGTAGGGCTTTAAAGGTGATAACCAACACCTTGAATTGTACCCGGAAGTAAACCGGCACCCAATGCAGCTCGTGGAGCAGCGGTGTTACATGTGCGGATCTTGACGCACCCAAAACTGCCCGCGCGGCCGCATTCTGCACCAGCTGTAGCTTCTGGATAGTCTTCAAGGGTAGCCCCATGTAGAGCGCATTGCAATAATCTACATGGGAGATGACGAGAGCATGAGTGACAGTACGGAGGGCGTCACGATCCAGGAATGGGCGTAACTGGCGCACTAACTGAAGTTGTGAGAAAGCCCTCCTAGCCACGACTGCCACCTGCTCTTGGAGCAGGAGTCGTGAGTCTAGAAGGACCCCCAGATTACGCACTGGTTCCGAACGGGGTAGTGCTACTCCATCGAGAACTAAAGATGATAATTTCCCAGAAGACGCTAAGCCATCAATCCACAGCCACTCGGTCTTACCAGGGTTCAATTGAAGCCTGTTGTTCCCCATCCAGGCCCTCACAGCCCCTAGGCACTGGGACAGGGTGGACACTGCATCACTTACCTCACCAGGGATGGAGATATACAATTGAGTATCATCTGCATACTGATGATACCTCATCCCATGGCGTCGGATGACCTCGCCCAGCGGTTTCATGTAGATGTTAAATAGGAGAGGAGAGAGAACCGACCCCTGCGGCACCCCACATAGGAGCGGTTGCGGGCCGGATCTCTCCTCTCCTATCAGCACAAACTGGGAGCGGCCCTGGAGGAAGGAGGTGAGCCAGCACAAAACTACGCCGCCCACCCCCAACCCCCTAAGCCTCCCCAAAAGGATACCATGGTTGATGGTATCGAAAGCCGCTGAGAGATCTAAGAGAGCCAGGATGGATGCACTACCTCCATCCCGCTCCCGCCAGAGATCATCCGTAAGCGCGACCAATGCAGTCTCCGTCCCATGTCCCGGTCTGAAACCTGACTGAAAAGGGTCTAGATAATCCGCTTCATCCAGGGTCCTTGAAGTTGCAACACCACCACTTTCTCAACCACCTTACCCAAAAAGGGAAGATGGGAGACTGGACGAAAATTGTCCAGAATGGTAGGGTCCAGGGACAGTTTCTTGAGGAGGGGAGGTACCAATGCCTCCTTGAAGGCCGTTGGAACCACCCCCTCCAACAAGGATGTGTTAATCATAGCCTGAACCCATCCACATTTCACCTCCCTGGCCGATTTTACCAGCCAGGAAGGGCAGGGATCTAAATGACATGTGGTGGAATTAACAATTTGAAGGACCCTGTCCACTTCCTTAGGTCCAACAGGATCGAATCGTTCCCAGATAACAGGGCAAGACTGCTCTCCTGGCATCTCCCCAGACTGCTTTCCATGCATGGAGTCCAACTTTGACCGAATCCGAGCGATTTTATCCTGCAGATGCTCACAAAATTCTTCCGCACGGCCCTGCAGGTGGGTGGTCACTACCACCCTACCTAAGAGGGATCGAGTAATCTTAAACGGGGCCATCGGACGGCATTCTGCAGACACAATAAGAGCGGAGAAATAATCACGTTTCGCCGCTCTTACCGATACAAGGTAGGCCCTAATAGCAGCCCTAGATTGTGTTCGGTCGAGTTCTGTCGTCTTTCTCCAGCAGCGCTCTAGACGTCTCTTCACCCCCTTCAAGACCCTCAACTCCTCTGTAAACCACGGGGAGTGACGGGTCGAATTGGGCTGGAGAGGTCGCATCGGCGCGATCCTGTCCAAGGCACCAGCCACTTCCTTATTCCAGATTGCAGCCAATGCCTCCGCTGGACTGTGCAGCAGATCCTCGGGTATTACCCCCAGCTCCCTCTGAAACCTCAGTGGGTCCATAAGTCACTGTGGGCGGACCAATCGAATAGATCCTGCCTCCCTGCGGAGTGGGGCGGCATAAGAGAATCCTAGGGATATCAGGATGTGATCTGACCATGACAACGGGGATAGTTCTAACTTTCCCCTCAGGTCTCTTTGCCATTGCTCTGACAAGAAAACCAAATCCGGAGTGAGTCCACTGTCTCGAGTCGGGTCCCGAATAATCTGGGACAGGCCCATGGCTGCCATGGTAGCCATGAACTCCCGAGCCACTTCCGAGGTACATCCCAGGGACAGCAGGTTAAAATCCCCCAAGACCATAAGCCTGGGGAACTCCACCACCAACCCTGAGATGGCCTCCAGCAGCTCAGGCAGGGAGGTTGCTATGCAGCAGGGAGGCTGGTACAATAGCAACACTCCCAACTGTTCTCGGGCACCCAGCTTGAAAAACAGGGTCTCACATCCGGACACTTGTGGAGCAAGGCCCCTGAAAGCTACCAGAGACTCTCTGATGATAACTGCCACCCCTCCTCCCCTACCCCGGTCTCTCGGCTGGTGCCACACCTGAAATCCGGCTGGGCACTTCGCTGAGAGGGCTACCCCTCCCTCTGGGCCCAGCCAGGTCTCCGTAATACACGCCAGGTCAGCCCCTCTCTCTGTGATTAATTCACTTATGAGAGGGGCTTTGTTGTTTACTGACCTGGTGTTAAGTAGCAGCAGCCGGAAACCAGGGCCCTCAAGGATCTGCTGTCCAAAACCTAGGGTTGAACTTGGAGGACCGAAATGCGCCACCGGTATCAAACACCGGGTGCGGCTTCCCCGAAGATGGCCTGTCCTCCGGTTCCCGTCACAGTATCTCCTGCCCGTCACCACCTCGATCGGGTTGCCCACATTATAGTCCCCAGAGTTTCCTGATCCGGTCGCCTCCACTCCCGAATCCCTCGAAAACCTGGAACTAGGCAGGGGTCTTTTCCATGCATCCATCCTTCCACTCTCAATCCTCCTGGGCAGTCGTAGGCCACCAGTGCAACCAACTGAAGCTCTCGTCGCTGATAAGCCCCAACCGCCCCTTCCATTCGTCATCCAATCACTATGCCCCCCGTGGCCTCTCTCACTAGCCACAGTGGGGCAAACAGTCACTCCTACTGTACCTACCCTGTCTCTCACTTAGGGATAGGTACTCTCTCACACACATACAATCCTAGGCCCCCCACCTGCACCTCCCACTCACGGGGGGGAACCACACTCACACAAGAGACCCTGTGATTTCTGCCACCCTGACAACGGGGGTGGTCGTCCTTCAAATGGCTCGCAAGCAATAACTATTGAACGATCTTGGTTTCAATAGTGGAGTCCAGATAACAATAGAATAAAGTGAGTCCATCTTTTTTTGGGGCACCCCAATTCCAGGGCCAGATTTCAAGCCCACCGCCGGTTCCAGTTCCAGCCGGCCTCCAATGGTCTCTATAGGCCTCCACAGGCCTCCACCGGCCTCCACAGGCCCCGGCTCCACAGTTCTCAAGTTCCCCAAGTTCTTCAGTCTTTGTGGGGTCACTGAACCGGCTCTTTGGGCCAGATCTAATTGGCCTCTACTGGCCACCGTAGGCGTCCTTTTTGTGGTTGCTGAGGTCCAAGCCTCCCCAACCATCCACCCCGTCATAGGGCCCCCCAGGACTGACGGGCCTGTTGGACTCCGTCACACAACACCGCTCCGTCCGGGCAGGCCACCGGTTCCCCAACTGTCAACCGTCCAGCCATGGTGGTCTGCGGCCCCGGCAGCTCCGCTGGTCGCCAGGCTCTGCCATCTCCAAGGCCTCCACCAGGCTCCGCAGCCTCCACCCAGCTCCGTCGCGCCCCGGGCCGCAAGCTCCGGCAACTCCGGCAGCTTCGCTGGTTGCCACCAGGCTCTGTCACCTCCACAGCCTCCACCAGGCTCCGCAGCCTTCACCTGGCTCTGTCAAGCCCCGGGCCGCAAGCTCCAGAAACTCTGGCAGGCCCAAAAATGCCCTGGCTCGCCACACCAACTCCGCCAGGCCGGGGACTCCAACAACCAGCCACAAACTGCCGGGCCGCAACTCCACCATGGCCCCAACTGCCAAACTCTGCTCCCGCTCCATCCGGAGAAGTCCACTCATCCCAACTCCAACACACCTCTCCAGCCCCAAGGTAAAATTTGGGGGGGGGGGGTGTAAGGAAGGTTTTTTCGGGGGTTTCCAGCTCACTTCTCCCGGAGCGGCTGTTGGCATTTCCTTGCGGCCGCCATCTTGGATTTTCAAAAAACAAACAAACAAACAAAAAAACACATACATACATACATACATACTTATATACGTACAAAAGAAAAAAAGAAAAAAAAAGAAAAAAATGTGACTTCCTACTTTCTCAACCAAGCATTACAAGTATTTTACATATTATAGACAAATCATTATATCTATCATATATATTAATTTATTATTATTATTTCTATTATTTATTTTGATTATTTACATTAAGTTTCCAGGTGAATCTTTTGTGTCTGTTCTATAAATTTATAAAAAGGTTGCCAACAAAGATCAAAATGTTCCATATTTTTATCATTTAATTGGTTCGTCAATCTAGCCATTTGTGCTAAATCCATAACTTTTATAATCAATTCTTCCATTGTAGGTATATAATCTTCTTTTCAGTGTCTGGCATAAATAGTTCTTGCAGCAGTAATTAAATATAATAACAGTTTTCCATATTTCTTGTGTAGATCTTTTCCAATGAATCCTAGTAGATAAAATTCCGGTTCCTTGTTGATGTCTTCTTGTATTATTTTACATATAATTTTGTGTATTGTATTCCAGAATCCTTTTGCTTTTTGACAAGTCCAGCACAAATGGAAAAAAGTGCCAATTTCTCTTTTACATTTCCAGCATCGATTTGACATAGTATTTTTCATTTTTGACAATGTATTTGGCGTAATGTACCATCTATACATCATTTTGAAAAAAAATTATTTCATATTATAGTTAAGAGTGAATTTTAAATCCTTTGACCACATTTTCTCCCAGGTTTCAATTTGAATATCATGCCCCAAATTTTCTTCCCATCTAATTATACAATTTTTTTTTGGTAAATTGAACATTTTATTTTGTATTAATTTTTTGTAAATTTTTGCTATAAGATGGTCACTTTCCGTCCATAATACATTGTCCCATTTTACCGAATGTTTTCTAAAATTAATTTTTTTAGAATCTATCTTAAATTGTTCTTTTATTTGTAAAAAAGTATACCAATTACATGTTGTTGTTTTATAAAATTTGTGATCAGAGTTATGGAAAAACCAACAGACAAGCTTGCAGTGAAAAACGTTGCTTTTTATTTTAAAACAAATAGGAAACAAACCTTGAATCTTCAGCCGAAGAAGGCATGGAGCTTGATTAACATAAGCTATTTACATTTTAAAGACAAAGAGAAGTAGAGAGCAGAGCAGCCAAGAACAAAAGACAGAGATAACACTTTTTAAATCCTTAACTGGAGTAGCATCTGAGTGGCTAGTATCTGGCATGTGACCAATCACCCAGGCAACGACTCTCCAAATATGGGTAAAGCTCAAACAGGTAACTCTGATTGGTTCAGGTAACCAGACTGCTAGGCTCCAAACTATCAACATTCCTGAAGGGGGGGTGAACATGTGCTCCTGAGCCCAAACAGGAAAAAACCTGAGGCCTGGCTTTTTAAACTAGCCTTCCATATTTTCAAGACATAAAAATATATGCAATACTCCCCTTTTTTATGACTAGAAAGAATATGGAAGCAGACCCAATTTTACAATTAACTCATTGTGCCTACTGGCAACTAGAGGCTTGGCGAAAATATCAGCCAACATTAATTTAGTATCACAGTATTTCAAAACAAACTTTTTCTTGGATAGAAAATCTTTAACAAGATGAAAACGCACATCAATGTGCTTAGACCGGTTTCTGGTACCTTCTGATAAAGCTAAATGAATACAGGCTTGGTTGTCTTCATGAATTGTTACAGGCTGGCTTAAAATGATTCCAATGTCTTTCAATAATTGTGTAAACAAAATTACCTCATTGCACAGTTGTGCTAAAGCGTAGAATTCAGCTTCAGCTGTGCTGATGGCTACTACTGTCTGTTTTCTGGAAAACCATGCAATAGTGGACTTTGCAAATTGAATTACACTTCCAGAAGTAGACTTCCTATCACTGAGATCTCCAGCCCAATCTGAATCACACCAGCATTCTAACTTTTCCTCTGTGTCTGTAGCAGACATCCTTAAGCAAAAATCTTTGGTGCCCTGTAAATAACGAAAAAGCCTTTTTAATCCTGACTTTGCAGCAGATGTGGGGTTTTCCACAAACCTGCTCAAAATGGACACACTGTTAGAAATGTCCGGACGGCTATTGTTTGCAATGTAAAGAAGACTGCCAATGGCTGACCTGAAATTATCTCCTTCAGATAACTCACCATCCGCCTTCTCCCCCTCCTCTTTGAGAAACTCGGGAAGCATGGGGGAGGAGACAGACTTGCAGTCCTGCATTTCAAAATCCTCCAGCAGTTTCTTAATTTTGCTACTCTGGCTTATGAGAAACCTGCCATCTTTTTCCCTCTGAATTTCTAATCCTAAGTAATTGTTAACTGTTCCAAGACATTTCAATGTGAAATTGTTTTTCATACAAACCTCAAAGGAATGTTTCTGTTCATCTGATGATGTGAGCAGCAACAAATCAACCACATACAAGGACAAGTACATTATAACTTGCTTATAATTTTTTACATACACACATGGATCAGCAATTCCCTACTGAAACCCAAACTTTTGCAAAATATTATCCATCTTAATATTCCAACAACGGGTGGCTTGTTATAATCCATAGATGGATTTCTGCAATTCACACACAAGATGTTTTTCTTTTTCATAACCAGGAGGTTGTTGCATAAACAATTTTTCTTCCAAATCACCATACAGAAAAGCAGTTTGAATATCATAGTGATAAACAGACAATTTCTTCATGGCAGCAACCTTTAAAAGCAACCTGATAGATTCAGCTTTTGTCACTGGAGCAAAAGTTTTGTCATAATCCACATTTTTTCTTTGAGCAAATCCTTTTGCTACCAACCTTGCTTTGTACTTCTGAATCTTACCATCAGAATCTTTTTTCAGTTTGAACACCCACCTACAACCTAAAACCTTCTGATTGGGAGGCAACTCACCAATTTCCAAGTTTTATTTTCCTTTAAGGAATCCAACTCTTGCTGCATGGCTTCATGCCAACACTTAGCTATTTCAGCTGGCATACCATTAACTTCTTCCAGAGACTCAGGCTCTGTGTGAATGTGAAAAGCTTTCACAACATCTACTTGATAACGATCAGGTGGAACTCCCTTATTAATCCTTTAAGACCTGTGAGGTAGGACAGGACTAACACTCTGATTCCCACCACTGTCCTCAGAAACCTCTGACTTTCCAGACAATTCAACTTCCTGCTCATTGACTTCACTAGGTGATTCCTGCAAATCACCATCAGCAAGACTTTGCTGCTCCCCCATGGATAAATCAACTGAAGAACTAGAGTTTATTTTATCCCAATTCTGCTCAGCAAAAGAAGCACTTTTACTAATTAACAATTGATTATCCAGTATGAACCTGTAGCTCCTCTGACTCTGTTCATACCCTACAAAGATTGCTTTCTTTGTTCTGGAAGCCCCCTTACATCTCAACTGTTTTGGAATGTACACCCAAGCTGTGCTACCAAACACTCTAAGATGGTTTACTTTAGGCTTCACACCATAGAACAAATGAAAAGGCACATCCTGAATTGCACTGCTAAACAGCCTGTTCTGCACATAACATGCTGTAGAAACAGCTTCTCCCCAATACCTAAAAGGTAAACTAGCATCCTTCAACAAACATATCATTGCTTCCTGCAATGTTCTGCCTTTTCTCTCTGCAACAGAATTCTGTTCAGGCGTGTAAGGGTTAGCCAAAATGTGTTCTATCCCTTTTTCCAACAAAAAGCTTTTAAACTTTGAGGATAGATACTCTCCACCTCGATCTGATTGCAAAGCAGACACTGGCCTTGGGAATTTTCCATTCGCCCAAGCCACAAAAGCCTTAAATTTACCAAAGATCTCATCTTTGTGTTTCAACAAATAAATGAATGTGTACCTGGAAAAATCATCTATGAAGGTCAAAATATACCTTGCTCCCCCAAGACTAGGAGAAAAGGGGCCTATTACATCAGAATGAATTATCTCTAGAGGCCTAGAGGTGGACCTATCAGAAAACTTTTTCACAGGAGCCCTTGTGGTTTGATTCTCCTTGCAAACTGCACAATCCAGATACTTATCACAAGGCTTCAATTTTAAATCAGCAGAATAACTAGGCATTTGAGAAATGTACTTAAAATTAGCATGAGCAAATCTTCTATGCAATAAATGGATGCACTGATCGTGTAACGGCTTATTTTCAAAAACAGCCTTAGCAATTTGCTGCTTTTCAGCCTTTGGTACAATGTACAGAGAATCTTTCTGGAAACACTTTGCAACCACTTTGCCACCATTCCTAATTTCACAACCCTCTTTCTTAAAAGTTATCACATAACCTGAGGCAACTAGCTGCCCCACAGACAAGAGATTGCTTTGAAAATTAGGCACAAACAAAACATTTTGAACAGTTTCCCCCAAACATGGAAGATTGATCTCACCTTCACCCACAATCTTGGATACAGATCCATCTGCTAAGGAAACTTTTTGTTTGTTAGTTTTAGACAAAGACAGAAAAGAATTTTCATTGTTACATATTTGAGCATTGGCACCAATGTCTAAAATCCAAAAATTCTTATCATCACAGTTCTCCACAACTTTTGCATGAATAATTTTCTTTCTAGAAGTTTCTTCTTTCTTCTGAGAAGTCGTCTTCTTTTTAAACTGGACACAGTCATTCTGCAGATGAGCAGGGGATCCACAGGTAAAGCATTGCTGGGTGGAAAAAGCAGAAGCTTGAAATTCAAAGCTCTTCCGCTCCCTCTGCTGGCCACGAGAAGACTTTATTGTAGAAATGGAGGAAGCTTTTTCTTGGTGTTTTTCCCACTCAGCAAGCAGCCGGGAAGTCGCAAACGATTGAGTTAAATCAGCTTGCTTCAGGGATTCCCTCCATGGAGCAAATTAAAGTGTCGCAGGACTCATTCAATGAAGAAAGCATAATGTAGGCTTTCATAAGGGGGGTAAATTCCATCCCACGCTCTTGAAGCTCCACAAAATAATTTTGCAGCTTGTGAAGATGCTCTGGCAAATTTCCATTCTCAGGCAAGTGGGCTTTGTAGAGCTTTTTGGTTAAAATAACCTTGCTGCCTGGATTAGTTTTCACATATAAATTACGTAAATAGTCCCATAAGTCTTTGGAAGTTTCTCTGCCTCTCACGTGTATAAGCTGATCATCCTGAACAGGTAAAATAATGGAGGCTTTGCATTTTTCATCTTTCCTCAACCAGGCTTGATCTGGATTCTGAGGAATTTGTTCAGAAATTGCAGACCATATATTTTCTCTCCTCAAGAAACTCTCCATTTTTAAAGACCAGTTCAAATAATTAGTATTAGAAAGCTTTTCCAGAGGCATATCTTGAAAACTTGAAGCTGCAGCAGCCGCCATTGCTTCTTCTCTCCCCTGTTGTAGTAATCCAAACACGAGGCTTGCACGAGGCTTGAAACTCCGCCTCCAATTGAAACTTCTTGCAACTGCCAGCAAGTTTCAAAAAACAAAGGAAGCCTCTTCAAATGCAGATGAATGAGTTCAGCTGTCCTCTTTTCATGTTTCCATAAGTTTTGTCTCTGATCCAGAAGCAGTTCCTGGGCACAGAACCTTTTGTTGTTTTATAAAATTTGTGATCAGAGTTATGGAAAAAACAACAGACAAGCTTGCAGTGAAAAACGTTGCTTTTTATTTTAAAACAAATAGGAAACAAACCTTGAATCTTCAGCCGAAGAAGGCATGGAGCTTGATTAACATAAGCTATTTACATTTTAAAGACAAAGAGAAGTAGAGAGCAGAGCAGCCAAGAACAAAAGACAGAGATAACACTTTTTAAATCCTTAACTGGAGTAGCATCTGAGTGGCTAGTATCTGGCATGTGACCAATCACCCAGGCAACGACTCTCCAAATATGGGTAAAGCTCAAACAGGTAACTCTGATTGGTTCAGGTAACCAGACTGCTAGGCTCCAAACTATCAACATTCCTGAAGGGGGGGGTGAACATGTGCTCCTGAGTCGAAAAAGGAAAAAACCTGAGGCCTGGCTTTTTAAACTAGCCTTCCATATTTTCAAGACATAAAAATATATGCAATATTACAAATATACCCTTCCTTTTCTAAGTCTTCTCTTGTTTTCAGTTTATAATTTGTACCTTCAAATGTTAATAAATCTTTATATTTTAACCATTTATATGGACTTCCGGTGGAGGAAAATGGTGAGCATACAAGTGGACTTCTAGCTCGTTACATTTTCCAAATGTAATGGGGAAATTGAACCGGTCCCGTGAAGTCAAAAAGATGACCAGTCCACGGCGGAGAAGCTGGAGAAGAGTGGATCTGATAGAATGATTCCAGCGGCTTCTGGTTGGCGGTGAGACAATTGATTTTCACACTTTCACTTTTAGCCTGTCTTTGAGTCTCGTGGAGAAAGCAGCCAGGAAGCCTGGAAAACTTCAAACTGTGTTTTGCTGCCTAACTAATTAGGCTTTGCTGCTGATTCCTCCACTTAAATTGGATTATAAAGAACTTATCCTGAAGAAAGAAACTAAAAACTTTTCAACCAAATTGAGATTGAGATAAGAGAAAAAGGACACATTAATTAATTAATTGCAAGCGCCATATTTAACTCAAAAAAAAAAACTGTGAGAAGCTGTATTATCAAAACTTAATAGTTGGTGTGTATATCCTAGGAATTTTTAGGAGGATTAATTATTGTATAGTTTAAATATGAATACCAGGAAAAAAGAAAGAAGGGGATCAGATTCTGGAGAGGTGAGAGGAGAGTGGTTAAAACCACTTTTTGAAGACTTTACTAAAAATTCTATACAAAGTATAACCACTAATGTTACAGCTCTCCTAGAAGAAAAAATTCAGGGCTTCAAAAGAAGTCTAGATAAAAACTAGACAAAATGGAACAGAAATTCCAAACAGAAATTAAGGAAGTGAGAGAAAGAGTTGAAAAAGTTTAAAAAACAAAGGGACAAGGAAGCAGATAAACTAACTCTGTTAGAATACAAACAAAAAGAAAAATGTATAAGACTAAGAGGAGTAGTGGAAAGAAAAAAACTAGAAACAAAAGATACTGTAATTCAGATGCTAGCAAATATGATAGACTGGGATCCAGAACAATTGGAAGAGGAAATAGAGGATATATATAGAGTTAATTCAAAATTTGCCAGAGAAAATAATGTACCAAGGGACATGGTAATTGAATTTAGTAGGAAAAAACTCAAAGATCGGATTATGCAAGCTGCATTTGATAAGGAAATAAATATTGAAGGGAAATATATAAAAATGTTTAAAGAGATACCATTCAAAATTCTAAAAAAAAGAAAGGATTATATATTTCAAACTGAGGTTCTGAAAAGAAATAAAATTCCTTTCAGGTGGGAGACCCTAGAGGGAGTAAATGTAACATACAAGGAACAAAGATACAAGTTAAATTCAATAGAAAAAGCTAAAGACTTCCTCAGAAAGCTTGAAAAACACAACATACAAACAAAAGGGGAAAAGGATAAAAAAGAAGGTAAAAAAATACTTTTAGGATTGAACCGCAAAACTTAAATGGACAAGCTTCTAGTTGTAAAGTTTTATAAAGCCAGCTAATAGATGAGTGATTTAAACTGTATCTCATGGAATGTAAATGGATTAAATGCTCCAGCTAAAAGAAAAAAAATCTTTCATACCCTCTATCAATTAAAATTAGATATAATATGAATACAGAAAACACATATTAGGCATAGAGATATTAAATTACTGATAAATAATAAGCTAGGAATGGAATTTGTAGCTGCTAGTGAAAATAAGAAAAATGGTATAGTTTGTTATATTAAATCACATTTAAAACCTAAACTTATAACAGCAGACTTAAAAGGAAGATTTATCATCCTAGAAATAGAAGTACAAAATCTAAAAGTAATACTTGTAGGAATATATGCCCCAAATGAAAAACAATTTTTTTTATATAAAAATCTCCTGAATTATTTATCGGATATCCCTAATAAAAATTGGTTAGTAATGGGAGATTGGAATGGAGTTATATCTCCAATATTAGACAGGAAATCAGATAAACAAATTAGGTACAATCAAGGTAAATTGCCCCAAGAGTTTTTTGAGCTTACAAAAAATTTAGAATTGGTGGATGCCTGGAAATATAAAATGGGAAGCACTAAAGAATACACCTTTTTCTCAGATAGATATAAATCTTACTCAAGGATTGATATGATCTGGTTATCTAAAAATTTATCAAACAAAATAAAAGAAATGGCAATACTACCAAAAACATTCTCAGATCATAAAGCAGTCCAACTAAAATTAAAAATATTGCCAAAGTCATATAGATGGAGGCTAAATGAAACATTACTGAGAAATAAGGTTTATTTAGAGGATACTAAAAATAAATTAAAGGGTTTTTTTGAATTGAATATGAATGAAGAAGTAAACATTGCAACGATCTGGGATGCAAGTAAAGATTTCATTAGAGGACATTTTTTATCTCTAGGTAAACACCAAACAACAGTAAAACGAAAAAAAAAATTCTAAAATTTTTGACCAAATTAAAGCAAAAGAAATTGAACTTCAAAATAAACCTACAGATGTAAATATTAGAAACCAAATTATAATATTACAAAAACAATTAGAGGTTCTTACATCTGACGAAATTGAGAGAAATTTGAGATATGCCAAACAAAGATATTTCCAATATGCAAATAAAGCTGGGAGATGGCTTGCTTTCAAACTAAGAAAGAATAAGAAAAAAATCTTTACCAAAATAAGAGAAAATGGAGATGAATTAAAAGACAATGAAAGCATAAAAAAAGCTTTCTATGAATTCTATACCATACTATATCAAAAGCAACAAGTAACATCTGAAAAAAGTGAAAAATATCTACTAGATAGTAATTTAGGAAAAATATCCCAAAAAGAAAGAGATAGCATTAATGCACCTATTACAAAACAAGAAATAATAGACGCCATCCAAAAACAAAAATTAGGTAAAACCCCAGGGCCAGATGGTTTTTTCTGCAATTTATTATAAATGTTTTCAAGAACAACTTATCAATCCATTTAACAATCTTCTAAATTCTATATTAACTGGAAATATTATGCCAAAAACATGGTCAGAAGCAAATATTATTCTGATTCCTAAAGACGATCAAGATTTTATGCTATGCAAAAATTATAGACCAATCTCTTTGCTAAACATTGATTATAAATTTTTTACCACTATCTTGGCTGACAGATTTAACGGAATATTACAAAAAATGATTAAGAACAATCATAGCGGCTTCCTACCTAAAAGACACATAAAAGACAATATTAGATCTATTTTAAATATAATTGAATATGCACAAATTCATAATGAAAAACAAATTTTGTTATTATTTTTAGATGCGGAAAAAGCTTTTGATAATTTGAATTGGGATTTTATGATCAAAACATTAAAAATTATGGAATATGGGGAAAACTTTGTAAATGCAATACAAGCAATTTATACAAATCAGACAGCCAAGATAGTGAAAAATGACGCAATAACTCAAAATTGTTCCATAGAAAAAGGTACTAGACAGGGGTGTCCAATATCTCCACTTTTGTTTATTTTAGTGCTGGAAGTATTACTTGAAAATATTAGAAATGATAATCAAATTGAAGGAGTAAGAATAAAACAAGAAAGGTACAAATTAAGGGCATTTGCCGATGATATTGTTATTACAACTCAAAATCCACAAAATTCAATCGAATATTTGCAAAAAAAAAAAAGACAAGATTATGGAGAATTGGCTGGATTTAAAATAAATAAACAAAAAACAAAGATTATTAATTTAAGTATGACTCAACATAATCTAGAATTTATGGAACAAATTACGGGTTTTAAGAATGTTAAGAAAATAAGATACTTAGGGATTGAGATTACTTCCAAAAACTCAGAGCTATTTCAAAACAATTATACAAAAATTTGGAATGAAATAAATGAAGACCTACAAAATTGGACAAAACACCAGATATCTTTTTTAGGGAGAATCTCTACAATTAAAATGAACATACTTCCAAGAATATTATTTTTATTTCAAACATTACCAATTAATATTGCAGAAAAAACCTTTCACAATTGGCAAAGAGATTTATCTAAATTTATTTGGCAGGGGAAAAAGCCCAGAATTAAATATAAATTTTTACAGGACACTAAAGAAAATGGAGGTTTTGGACTAACGGATCTTAAACTATATTATGAAACATGTGTGCTTGTTTGGCTGAGGGATTGGATCAAATTGGAAAATCGTAAATTATTAAATTTAGAAGGCCATGACCTTAGATTTGGATGGCATGGATAGCTCTGGTATAATAAAATTAAAGTAAATTCAGCATTTAATAATCACCCAATTAGAAAATCCATTTTAAAAACATGAGATAAATATAAAAAACTCTTTAATACCAAATTTACCATTGTAGACCTCACCTCAAGAGGTCTTTGCCCGTCATGATTTAATTTCTTTTTTTGAATTGCTTCCTTTTGTTCAGCTCTGGCCTCAGCACAATGATGAAGCATTTGGGGAAAAAGATACATCCCAGTAAGGCGGCACTGGAAGACAAGATGGAGAAGGTCTCCACAGCTACCATGGATTTCCCTGTCGTGCTCAGATAGGTTGGCACAAAGGAGACCCACACACTGCAGAAAGCCAACATACTGAAAGTAATAAACTTGGCTTCATTAAAGCTGTCAGGTAAATTACGGGCAAGGTATGCCACAATGAAGCTGGCAATAGCCAAGAAGCCCAGGTAGCCCAGGACACAATAGAACATGAGGATGGAGCCTTCATTGCATTGCAAAATCATGGTTTCCATAAGGGAATGCATGTCTAACTCAGGGAATGGAGGAGAGGTTGCCATCCACACAGTACAAATGTTGGCTTGGAAAAGAGAGCAAGAAAGAACATTAAAAAGGGCCAGTCTTTTTCCAACCCATTTCCTCATCTGTGATCCTGGCTTGGTGGCCATGAAAGCCACAACCACCGTGATGGTTTTGGCCAAGACACAAGAAATAGCCACTGAGAAGATGATGCCAAAAGTTGGTTGCCGGAGAAGGCAGGTTACTTTCCCAGGTTTGCTGAGGAAGAAAAAGGAAGAGAGAAAGCAGAGCAAAAGAGAGACCAGGAGAGTGTAAGTGAGGTCCCGGTTGTTGGCTTTAACTATGGGAGTGTCCCTGTACTTAATAAAAGTTCCAAGTATCCAGGATGTTATCAAGCAAAAAGCAACAGCAGCTGATGCCAAAGAGATCCCTAAGGGTTCTTGATAAGACAGGAAACTTGTTTTTTTGTTGATGCAATGATCTTGCTCCTTGCTTGGATACTCATTTTTAGGACATTCGAAACAATCTTCCATCTCTAGATTAAAAGTCAAAAGAAAACTCAGTCATTGACCAACAAAGTGAAACTGTACTATAATTGCAATATTATACTGAAATATAATATTTACTCAATATCAGCATGTGGGACGAAAGGGGGAAAGGGGGATTTGAGATCCAAAGGACAGCGCATCTTTGAAATGCAGAGTTTCAAAATGTTGACAGGACTATGAAAGTGCAGAACTTAAAAAATAGGAACTGGCAGAAGGAAATATGAGATTTAGGAGCAGCAGCAGCAGCAGCAGATGATGATGATGATGATGATGACGATGATGATGATGATGATGATGATGATGATGATGATAGTATTGACTGTAAGTGGACAAACCAGTATCTTTCATCAAAATCCTTTAAATTTTCTATTTCTGGAAGACTAGGATATCATAAAGCCTTGAATATAGTAGAACTACTCTCAGATATAACTATTCAAAGAAGATTTTCTCCTCCTCTTCTTGTTTCTAATGTTTTCCTCATCTTAGACCAAAATGTATCATTTTTGGCAAACTCATGGAGTATGTCCATCTCTGAATTATAAACAAGGCTTCCAGAACACTTTTCCTGAAATGTTGGGCACAAATGCCACGTTCATAAGGAATTCCTGTGAGAATGCCAGAAATTTGCAACTTAACAAGATCTTTATATATACTTTTGAGATCATTTGTCAGTGGGATTCACATGGTTCCCTGGACGTCATCATTAGTAAGAAACATGCCCGTACTAATACAATAGTCTAGTTATATTCCCAAAATAGCAATGCCTTAGTTCTGAGGGAAACATTTCTTTTAAGCCCATATCATGGTCAAATGTAGGACTTCAGAACTGACCCATCTGATCTGAAATCTTTCCTTCTGGACATGGAACACAGTCATAGCAGCAGAATGGTTTCCCTTCCATCCTTCTCTTCCAAGATCCCAAGTAACAGTACTCATTACACAGAGAAATGGGGAGAACCTGCCCACAATATGAAAGAGAGCTCAGAATGATATCCCAAGTTCGTTGTTTTTATGTACATGAGAACAAGGTTAACCATTAAACTTCTGTTGGGGAAATGGCGGTCTGAACAGCTGTGGTCACGGGCTCTGCGGGCAGAACTGACAACGCAACAGGTTTTTTTGGCTCTGGCAGGCTTTTCCTGAAGCCCAGGAGCATTTTACCAGGAAAGTAAAACACTTGGAATCACCCCATTTGTCCTAAACACTGTTCATAAACCGTGTTCGCGCTCGACCGGTAAGAGCGGCCGGGAGGCTGGGATGTTTCCAAGCCACGCTGTAGCCTTAAAGCAGGGTTGGGCAACCTAAGGCCCATGGGGCTCCCGCCTAAGGCCCGCGGGGCTCCCGCCCGCAAACCCCGCCCCTTCCACACGATTTGCTCCCGCCCACAAAACCTGCCCCCCAGTGCTTGTGATTGGCTCTCGCCCACAAATTCCAGCCCCCGGTCTTTGGAAATCCCAGAAATCCCGCCCGCCACCCCCCCGGTCCCTGTTTATAAATATCCAAATGGCCCTTGGCAGAAAAAAGGTTCCCCACCCCTGCCTTAAAGGGACATAAAGACTGGCCACCCCAATTCTAAATCACTCAATTTATATATATATTTAAGTATATGTACCCTAAGAGAGGCTTTCTCCAGCAAGGAGAAATGCGCTCCCTTGGTGATTATCATTAATTCTGGGATTAATTGAAAAAAATTAAATTTTGGCTTGTTTTCCATCTAAATATCAAGGAAGATTGAGAGTAAATAATTGTCTCCCTGTTACTATCTTTGTACTAAATTTGAAGAAATTAGTGTTTCCCTACACATTGAATCGTCTGTTTTGAACTTTCACTTTTCTGCTTCTACTTTCCCTGGGGAATTGTTTGCAATCACATAAACACATTCCCAGACACTCCACCATCTGTGTCCCAGGGAAGAGACAATTTGGAATCATATACAAACGGGACTGAGGGACCGAGCGATGCATCATCACACCCAGGAGAAACGATGACCACCATGACAAATGAATTCGGAACTCGGGCAGGTTGTCTAGTACGAAGACCAAAACACTTACAAAACTATGTTTAACAGTGGAGGTGAGATGGAGAAGGTTTGTCTGTTATATGTTTGTTAGTTTTTTTTCTTAAAAAAGAGGAAAGATGTATCAATAGGTGAAACTAAGTGGTAGAGTCTGGAGGACAAAGTTGGTAACAGAGGAAGGACTGAGTTTGGGGAAGCATGACCTCTGCTCGGAAGTACGGCCTTTGGTCCAGGAAGTAGTTTCGTTTTTTGCTATTCAACAAGTAGTTAGAGCAGGAGGTTGGATGTGGATGTTGTTAGCTAATAAAGACATTCATATTACATTCATTTTGTAAACACATTCCTTTCTTTGACTTTTGCTGGTTAAACTCTTAGGGGGTGCCATAATCTACTGTGTGAGAGATGGAGGACCTCAAACAGACCTTCTCAGACTTCCAACGAGACTTCAGGCAGATTTTTTCTGATTTTTGCCAAGTTTTTATGCAAGGCATTCAGGATATTGTGGAAAATATGAGGGTTAAAATGTCTCATCTGGTTGTGGATGTCATGGATGAAATTGAGGAATTTAACAGCGTCAAGAATGTTTCTTTGACTTCTGCTGAGATTCTGGAGGAAGATTGGATAGTTGAGTTGAAGAAATTAAAGGGAGAGATTGAGTTAAAAGTCATAAGTGAAATTGATCTTCTGATGGAATGCCTTGGAAAAGAAGGGGTTACTATGTATGGGACATTTCCTGAAGAGAACTCTGCGTTTTTGAGGGGGGCAGTTGGGCTGTTTGATTTTGTTAAGAGAAAAGCTTTGTGTGCATTGTCAGGATATGTAAATGCTTTGGTTGATTTTGAGGTGGGATAAGGGTTTAAGAATATTTATCTGGATTGCTTTTAAGGTTTGGCTGACTTAATTTATCTTTAACGATTTGGATTAAGATTATTAATGTATAAAAATAATGTTTGGCTTTTAGTCTGACATGATTAAGATTATTAAAATTGCTGTACTATCAAGTATAATGGTAGACAATTTACTGTATATGTTTTTTAGTTTGATCTTTATTATAGTAGTCAGGACTGCATAGAATAGTAGTAGAAAGGAAATAATTTAATAAATGTTATCTTTCGGGGGAATTTGTTTAGGAGGGGTGTGTGTGTATATATATATATACATATATATATACATACATACATAAATACACACACACACAAACCCCTCCTAAACAAATTCCCCTGAAATATAATATTTAATAAATGTTATCTTTCGGGGGAATTTGTTTAGGAGGGGTGTGTGTGTGTATATATATATACATATATATATACATACATACATAAATACACACACACACAAACCCCTCCTAAACAAATTCCCCTGAAATATAATATTTATTAAATTATTTCCTTCCTACTACTATTCTATGCAGTCCTGACTACTATAATAAAGATCAAACTAAAAAAACATATATATATATATATATATATATATATATATATATATATATACACGTATGTATGTATGTATGTATGTATGTATGTATAGGGGCATGGTGGCTCAGCGGGTAAGACACCAGGCTTGTTGATCAGAAGGTCGCAAGTTCAGAGTTTCGAATCCCTAGCCCTGCGTGCAGAGTGAGCTCCCTCACTAGCTCCAGCTCTTGCCAACCTAGCAATTCAAAAGCATGCAAATGCAAGTAGATTAATAGGTACCACTTCTGCGGGTAGGTAACAGCGTTCCGTGCATGTCATGCAGCCACATGACCATGGTAGTGTCTTCAGACAACGCTGGCTCTTCGGCTAACAAACGGAGATGAGCACCGGCCCCTAGAGTCGGACATGAGTGCACAAATGTGCGGGGGGAACCTTTACCTTTATATTTATATTTATATTTATATTTATATTTATATTTATATTTATATTTATATTTATATTTATATTTATATTTATATTTATATTTATATTTATATTTATATGTGTGTGTGTGTGTGTATGTATGTGTATTTATGTGTATGTATGTGTGTATATGTGTGTGTGTGTGTGTGTGTGTATGTGTGTGTGTGTGTGTGTGTATGTATATATATATATATATATATATATATATATATATATATTGTCTTTTCTTTTAATATAAGGGGAGGGAGCAACTATACTTAGTGATTTTTATAATGTGCCAATGGTATGATTTATAGAAATAATGTGACATTGGTCTAATATTGAGTAAGGGATTGATTATGGATTTGTTGTATATTCTTGCTGTTAAAAGTCGGAAGTCACCTCTTTTTGTAACTTAAAAAAATATATTTTGTTTCGACACTTTTTTTGTTCTCTTTTTTTTCTTCGTAGTTTTTTTTCTGTAGCTTTTATCTCTATTTTAAACTTAATAAAAATCTTATTAAAAAAAGAGAACAAGATTAACCATTAAAATAGTTTAAATAATTTATGCCATAAAAAGTGATAAGACAAGTAGGAATGTTTGGGGGGAAATTGAATGAATTATAGCTTTTAAAGGAAAATATAACTAAGACATATCTTCAAGTATAATTATGTATCATAGTTTTTCAAAATATTAATACAGTGTTATAGAATAGCCACATTTTCAGACAAATGAATGTTGGCGAGATCATATGAAAAGTAAAAAAAAACAAAAGACAGCTCTGAAATGGTCTATCCCAAAAGAGGACTTCTTGACATTTTCTTGACCTTACCTGGTTGAAACCTGGGTGCCAGACAACCCTATTTTCATCAACAACCAATTCTTTTCCCTTTGCAGCATTAGGATCTAACCTTCCAAGTTTAACTCTATGAAAGGACCTGTTAGGAAAAGTGATCAGGTTGATAACATCAAATCCTCCTGTCACTTCCCGTTTGTCATTAAAGAAGACTCTCTCTCCAGCTGAGTTGTTAAAAGAAATGCCTTGAAGAAATGGGTGGAGCTGCTTGGAAAAAGAAAGTGGGAGGGCAGTGGGGAGACAGAGAAGAAGATGAAATGAAAATACAAGGAATTATCAACTAAGTAGATGTTGCTCTGAATTCATTTGGCTCGGTGTACAAATTGGGTAAGAACAATTTTTTTTCACCCTAGCTGCTTGAGGAATATGTACCTAGTGCTGAAATATTAGCTTATTTTGCCATCCTAGTCAAGTTGTACTTATTTCTTCCTGGAAAGGAAAGTGTAGAGAGGTTACCTGCCAAGGCTGGAGTTCTGTGAGTCGAACCATTTTTCCCACCATCCTTTTGTCCTGATTTGGTCCCTTTGATAGTAAGGCTTGTAAAGAATGAGCCACAGTTAAGACACCATTGTAGATACTATAACTATGACCAGTCATTTGCATTTCAAAGAGAGGTCCAGGAAGACTGTCCAGGTTCTCCTCCCCAGTGCATTGTCCAATGTCCATTGTTGGCAATCCTGTATTAGTAAAGAAACAGTCAAATGCTTGCTCCCAAAATTCCTTTATAAATCCATCTCTGTGCCTCAAATAAGGTTTTATGGACTGAACAAACTCCTTGAATCCCAGAACCTCATTTGATGGAATTTGTAAGGAAATGGCCCCATTGAACAATTGGAGATTCCAAGACTTTTGAAATCCTGTTAGTATAAAATCAAATTGACTAGTCATGATCCAAACCTTTCTAAAGGATGTATTTTCTTTAAATGTAGGATCCAGCAGAAATATGACACCTGTGAGCCATACAAGCAACAGAGATTCTCCATAGATGACAAATGTGTTTATCTTGCTCTCTGTGTAATGTCTATAAAGAGTAAACATTATACCACTAAATTTATCCAAGTCTTCATAAGTTGGTATTCTGGGGACTTTTTCTAGGAAGGCTGAACAGATTCCATTCTGTGAAAGCAAAAGCTGCATTTTCTGCAAAAATTGTTCTCCGCTCTCACTCTCAGAAGCAAAGAGCCCAACCCAATTCCATCCAAAATGGTGTAGCAATCGGACAATCCCAATGAATAGAGGAGTCTCATTTGGGGCCATAAAGTAAAGTGATGATAACTGTCTGGTATAAAAGTCTTCTGGTGGATATGAACCATAAGTAAGCTGAAAGAAAAATAAAATATATTAAACTGATAAGTTAGGCTAACTGTACCTTTGTCTGTAGCTCTTTAGGGTACAGTTGGGGGAAAAAAGAAAATTGCTCCTGTACTACCAGTTCCTGGGTTACTCATTTATTCAGAGAATATATTAGGGAACAGTAGAAACTGTTCCCTAATATAGAAAGAAAAATAAAATATATTAAACTGATAAGTTAGGCTAACTGTACCTTTGTCTGTAGCTCTTTAGGGTACAGTTGGAAAAAAAAAGAAAATTGCTCCTGTACTACCAGTTCCTGGGTTACTCATTTATTCAGAGAATATATTAGGCAACAGTAGAAACAGGTAAGGAAGGAAAGGTTCCCCTGTGCAGGTACCGAGTCATGTGACCCCTGGGGAGATGCTGCTTTCGTGATGTTTTCCTGGCAGACTATAGAGCGGGGTGGTTTGCCATTGCCTTCCCCAGTCGTAGAAACAGGTAAATTAGGATTCAAATCCATCATCGCTTATGCAGTCGTGATTTACAGTTACTCCCTAAATCTTAGCTATAATCTTCTTCCCAGGGTCGAGAGAGAGGGACTGGCCCAAGTTCACCCAGCTACATTCATGCCTAAGGTGGGATTAGAACTCACGGTCTCCCACTTTCTAGCCTGATGCCTTAACCACTACACCAAACTGGCTCTCGTTTTGGCAAAAGTATGGGGGATAAAATACACCACCCCATGTATATTCTTTGGGCTTTAAGTATAAACAGAAGACTTGGTTAATTTCCTTCTTCCACAGACCAACCTGAGGAATCTTGTAGAAATCTATAATGCCTGCAATATGGGAAGAAGTATCAGATCCAAGTCCTCCAAGGATGGCCATGAGTTTCTTAGGGATGCCACATTCGTAGTTTGGGAGAAATCTATTTGATTTGAAAAGCAGGTCCAGGGTGGTTCGATAGGTCATTCTTGGGTCATAGTAGCTATCTGATACATGGAGACCAAGTGTGACATTGGACAGGATTTGTGGATTCCCATTGATCTCCTTCACAGCGAATTCTAAGGAAAGGACATGCTGGTAGAATTTTGTGATCATGCTGCAAATAAAGAAAGACTTTGAGAAAGCAAGTGAACAGTAAATTAATTGGTGTCATATAAAAAAATGATACTTTTTGCCTGTGATTGAAAGGTTAAATTCTTGTGTAGTGCTGATATTTCAGAATTACATAGGATAACAAAACACTAAATTGCAAGTATGTGTTAGGAAATAGCCATTCTATTATTCCTTCCATGATATCTAAGAATTTACACATAAAAACATACAATTTGATAGATCAATAGGTTTTAAGGCAAAGATGAATGGACAAGATATTGCCTTGTTTCTTCTAAGTGGAACCTAATTTTATTCTTGAATATAATTTTTCTTTCAGCTTTTCTCAGTCCTGACCTATTCAGTTCTGAATGGACAGACCAGACATTCTTGTTTTTTAGGTCTCTCAATGGAAGTTGATTTAAAATTGCACTTTTGTGCTGTTTCCTACAGACATTTCTCAATCTTCCATAAAAATTGGATTGGTTAAATGGATTTTCACTGTATCATTCTTATTTTATATAGTAGGGGAACATCATGGTTGAACATTTTCATTTTCTCTCTCTCTCTCTCTCTCTCTCTCTCTATCTCTATCTCTATCTCTATCTCTATCATCTCTATCTCTCTACCTCTACCTCTACCTCTACCTCTACCTCTACCTATAACAACTATAACTATAACTATAACTATAACTATAACTATAACTATATCATCTATCTATCTATCTATCTATCTATCTATCTATCTATCATCTATCATCTATCATCTATCATCTATCATCTATCATCTAACATCTATCATCTATCATCTATCATCTATCTACCTCCATCCATCCATCCATCCATCCATCCATCCATCCATCCATCCCTATCTGTGGTTTCTTCATGATCCAACTAATCTTTAGGAATTCTAAAGCTGTTTCCTATTTAATTTTATCTAGTGGAGAGAGAGATGCATTTCTTGGTTTTTTTTTCCTGTTATTCCTTGTAGTCATGATAAGTAGGCCCAAATTCTGCAAAGGCAATTGAAGCAGGGTTGTAACTTTCGCAGAAAAGAAGCATTATTGAGAGAAATCTATGAGGTAGGAGGAAAAACCAGGCATCTAGCAAGATGCAGCCTACTAGGAGGTATACCAAGAAGAGAATATATCCTTGTGGAACAAAGACAGAAAGAATGAACCTAAGATCTCATGAAAATTAATAAAAAATCAGAGGACAGATCAGTATAGAACCCACAGGAATTCCAGATGCACTTTCTGTAGTCTACTGCCTTTGTCTACTGCCTCTGTTCATCTGAAATCTTCAACAATGTCTTCATAATGAAGCTATTTATTAGCAATGCTAAAACAGTTTTTAAACTGTTCCTCACAGTTTCATGACATTTTTTCAAAGTAGGATGATAATTTATAGTGGGAGAGCAGCATTCTCACTTGGTAGAGCAGTAGAACCAATGCAGAAACTGAAGAAATAGACTGGATAAGAAGTTCCTTGTTGTCTTTGAGCATTTTGTTACTCACAGAAACAAGAGATGTGATCTGCAAAAGCCAAGAAGGGGCAAGGTCCCATTAGATGAGAGTGGATATTTGCTTACTTTGCAATCTCAAATATCCTATATGATGGATATTCATCAAACCAATGTTCATTGAAAACATGTACAATCTGAGAAGCCATCCCTCCAATTAACAGATGACCTGGCTGGTACCATTCATGCAGAACAGGAAAAGGATTAGCCACCAAGCAATTCATAGTATTCACTTTGATCACAGGAAACACCAGAAGGAAAAACATATGTGCAGCAGAAAGTGTAAAAATTGAGACAGTCTACTGGATTTCAAAAATGGATGATTCAAATGAATAAAAAATGCACCGCTTGAGAGAAAAGCATCTACCTAAACTTGAACTTCAAGAGAGAAATAAATGCATGTCTCAGTACTAAGAAACTGAAATCTCAAGTGTTTTCTGATTATCAACAACAAAAGACAGCAGAAGAAATGAACCTGAATAGCACTGTTGGTCTCTTCTTACTATCCCAGATCTCCACAGGACTGGGTTTAGATTTTAACTTATTTCAGACTTGCTTTCAATTTTTCACATCTTTCTGTAAAGCCTTCAGAGGTTTGAGCAGGTCAACAGATTATAGTGATTTGTCCAATTCCAGGAAGACTAAATTATCCATTCTACTTTTTTATGCAGAGTGAAAATTGGTCTACCTGTCAGTCTCCCATGCTTTGTGGGAATAGTAAGTATCAGGTGGTTTAAAAAGTTTCTAAATATGTCAATGGATAGATGAGAGAGACACATAGAGAAGATAGATAGATAGATAGATAGATAGATAGATAGATAGATAGATAGATAGATAGATAGATTGATCTATCTATCTATCTATCTATCTATCTATCTATCTATCTATCATCTATCTATCTATCTATCTATCTATCTATCTATCTATCTATCTATCTATCTATCTGTTGGTCCTTGACATTCTTAAAAACGATTGAGGACCCCAAAGAGCTTTGGTTTATGTGGGTTGTATATTTTGATATTTCTTGTATTACAACTTAAAAGCAAGAAATTGTAAATAGTTATTTAACTTCATGGGTCCCCTGAAAGGGTCTCAGGGACCCCCAGGGGTCCCCAGAACACACTTTTAGAACCACTGCCATAGAGTATCAATCATGGTTGTTTTGAGTCTTTCTTACACCTCCTTCTATGTCAGAATGAGGTTCTGTTAGTTGTCTCATATCTGTTAATTTTTTGCTAACAATAACTCTGCCTTCCTCTACATTGGGTTCAATGGATTCAGAATCCAAAATACTAGAAAGGTGTGGATTCCCAAATTGCGGCTCCTGGGCATATGATGGTCATAGTCATCTAGGAACCAGTTGGAAGACTACACTCAGAAAGACAGTTTCAGAAAAAGAGCATTACAGGAATCCTACCCTGAGATTTCCAGCAGAGGATCTATCACCAGCTAGTCTGAATTCTGACCATTTAGATATCCTTAGTCTTGACAGAAAAAAAGTTTCCTTCATCATCTGCATTAAAACATTAGGAGCTGGATTAGGCCAAAGTTAACCAAGCTTTCAGTGCTGGACATGTTTGTAAGGCTGAATTTTGGATCCTCTCACAAAATAGCCACTATGAAGGAACTTTCACATTCATATGTTGTTTCTCTGTATGGTCATATCTGGACAAAAAACATCTATTTAAATAAATGCAAATTGTTGATCATCTTCTCCCCATCAACCACTATAGAGACAAAGGTCGTACTTAATACCCTGAAGCACTTTTCGTTTTGGTTTGTAAGACTAGTTGCTCTATTTCTAAACATGCCTTGGGCCATGAGCACATACTGTTTTCAGGAAAAATTTGTGAAGGTTTAGTTTTCAGCTTGCCAGCTCCTAGATAGATAGATAGATGATAGATAGATAGATAGATAGATAGATAGATGATAGATAGATAGATAGATAGATAGATAGATAGATAGATAGATGATAGATAGATAGAGATAGAGATAGAGATAGAGATAGAGATAGAGATAGAGATAGATAGATAGAGATAGATAGATAGATAGATAGATAGATAGATAGATAGATAGAGATAGATAGATAGATAGATATAGATAGATAGATAGATAGATAGATAGATAGATAGATAGATAGATATAGATAGATAGATAGATAGATAGATAGATAAATAGATGATAGACAGATAGATTTAGATTTAGGATATGTATCATAAATCCTACATGACATAAAACTAATGTGAAAATTAATTAATGAGTCAAATACCATGCATCTTTGAGTGCACAACTGGGAAGAGATTTTAAATCACAATCTAGGAATGAGGCATGATAATAATAATAATAATAATAATAATAATAATAATAATATTAATAATAATAATAATAATAATAATAATTTATAATTATTTTCAATAGTAATAATGGTATTATATTAATATTATTAATTAATAAAAATAGTAGTTTAGTAGGTCAGGATGTTTTTAATGGGGTGGAATCTGATGTGATGTGTGGAAGCTGAATTGAGATCCAGAATGCATGAGGTTTGCAGTGAACAACTTTTTAAAAGTAAAAATTAAAATACTGGTATTAATCTTGAAAAACTTTGCTCATTTATGGGAATATGCCTATGATACAGATTTTCTATTGTTGTCTGAGGCCCTTCCTACAGGAAAGTGATTCAAAAGGATTGGGAGATGAATTCCACATAACACATGAACACTGTTTTGTTTGCAGGAATCAGATACAACTGGAACACCATGATCTAGACAGTTCTCCAGTGCTTCCTCTCCAGACTGCTCGGACATCCAACCCATGTAAATTCCACCCCAAGGTAAATTAATCCCAAGGTAAATAACAGCATTCTGCGTGCGTCATGAGGCCACATGACCGCGGAAGCGTCTTCGGACAACGCTGGCTCTTCGGATAACAAACGGAGATGAGCACCGGCCCCTAGAGTCGGACACGACTGCACAAATGTGCGGGGGGAACCTTTACCTTTTTAAGGTAAATTGCTTTTATTTAAATTTAAAGAAATTCTGAGTTCCTCTTACAGAAAGAGTTGAATAATAAGATTTTTATTTGTTCTAACTCAGCTTTAGAACCCTTCTTACCTTTGTATATTTCAAATGTAAGTAACAGTAATTAATCCTACCATTACCTCCTGAGTGCTAATATCCTTCCTATTTAAGCTTGTCAGCATAATTTGGAATATATATTTGGAATGTGGAAAATGTGTATGACACCCAGGCCAAACAAGAACCATAACTATTGCTTTAACTGAATATATTGCCATTCAGCTTTATTTCATTTGTAGTCTTTCAAAAATTGTAAAGGCATCGTTGATGACTCATTGATAAGATGACTAATCTCACATTCTGCCTGTATTGTCCAAAACAAGGGTCTTCTTCTGGAAGACTTCCAAACACATCCTAAGGTCTCACCCTGCAGCTTTGCACTGTAGTACCCAAAAACAGAGGGAGGCCTCTGTACTGGAGGGAGAAATGGTATCCCCAAGTTACAACTGCCCAATTCTCATGGTCTTGGCTTAGACATTCCAGAGTTGCAGGATATCTTCCAGATGTTTGTCCAGTGGTCTTGCAGAAAACTGCTAGATTCATGTATAAAGGGATCTCTGCAGCATATAAGCTACAGTACCCGAGTCATGGGGAAGGAGGACAGTGGGGCAGGCAGACAAGCAGATAATTTGACTGTGGGTCTTCTGGTTGCAAAGCCATGGTTCTTCTCCCTGATTTCACTGTGATGTTGCCAGAAGAAGAACCACAGCTCTACAGCGAGCAACCCCACAGAGAAAGTGCCCACAGCATTAACTATTCCTTAGGAAGTCAATTATTAGCTGGTCAATTTGTTAAAAACATTGAGATGGAATCAAGATAGTTATCCCTCTTAATGTATATATCAATTCTAAGGTCAGATTCAATTTCATGACATGTATTCATCTCCACAAATTCATGAGTACTTCTATCCAACTATGCTGGGTTATTTGTATGCTACAGAATTTGAGATACTAATATCTATCATATAGAATATTTCCCTAGCAGCAATTATCCTCAAGTCTTTAACACAATCTGAACAACGACAACGAATTACACATTACCATAGCATTGTTCCACTTTACTATGTACCCAGAGCACTTGCTATATTGCCATCTCCACCTAAAACATAGTAAAGCTGTTTAAAAATCTTTAAAATGGCCCAGAATATTTACTTATATGGAAAAAAATTTGGCCATCTATATTATATAAAACGAGCTAGTTGGCTAACAAACACAGAGATAATAAAAAGAGAAGATTAAAACTCTAACACACTATCACCGCCATAACAGCCCAAAAAATACAAAAATATGCTGGGCAACCTTGTCTTCTGAATAGTTTAAGTATTACCACATTGTTTTATTAGACATCCCAAAAGGTTCTATCACCAAACTGGTTCTATCACCCTCCTCAAGAAACAATCCCTGGACCCTACCATCCTGGGAGTACGGCAGGGTTGTATACTCTCACCCTACCTATTCAACCTGTATGCAGAACACATCATGCGACATGCTGGGCTTGAGGAATCCAAGGCTGGAGTTAAAATCGCTGGAAGAAACATTAACAATCTCAGATATGCAGATGATACCACTTTGATGGCTGAAAGTGAGGAGGAGTTGAGGAGCCTTATGACGAAGGTGAAAGAAGAAAGTGCAAAAGCTGGGTTGCAGTTAAACCTCAAAAAAACCAAGATTATGGCAACGAGCTTGATTGATGACTGGCAAATAGAGGGAGAAAAAGTGGAGGCAGTGACAGACTTTGTATTTCTAGGCGCAAAGATTACTGCAGACGCTGACTGCAGCCAGGAAATCAGAAGACGTCTACTTCTTGGGAGGAGAGCAATGGCAAATCTTGATAAAATAGTTAAGAGCAGAGACATCACACTGACAACAAAGGTCCGCATAGTTAAAGCAATGGTATTCCCTGTAGTAACCTATGGCTGCGAGAGCTGGACCATAAGGAAGGCTGAGCGAAGGAAGATAGATGCTTTTGAACTGTGGTGTTGGAGGAAAATTCTGAGAGTGCCTTGGACTGCAAGAAGATCAAACCAGTCCATACTCCAGGAAATAAAGCCAGACTGCTCACTTGAGGGAATGATATTAAAGGCAAAACTGAAGTACTTTGGCCACATAATGAGAAGACAGGATACCCTGGAGAAGAAGCTGATGCTAGGAAAAGTGGAAGGCAAAAGGAAGAGGGGCCGACCAAGGGCAAGATGGATGGATGGTATTCTGGAGGTGACGGACTCAACCATTGGGGAGCTGGGGATGGTGACGGCCGACAGAAAGCTCTGGCGTGGACTGGTCCATGAAGTCACGAAGAGTCGGAAACGACTGAACGAATAAACAACAACAACCATCCTGGGCAATTTTTGCCCAGTCTCCCACCTTCCCTTTTTGGGAAAGGTGGTTGAGAAGGTGGTGGCGTTGCAACTCCAGAGGATTCTGGAGGAAACGGATTATCTGGACCCCTTTCAGTCAGGTTTCAGGCCGGGATATGGGACAGAGACCGCATTGGTCATGCTTATGGATGATCTCTGGCGAGAGCGGGATGGAGGGAGTGCGTCCATCCTTGCTCTCTTAGATCTCTCAGCGGCTTTCGATACCATTGACCACGGTATACTTTTGGGGCGGCTCGAGGAGTTGGGGGCGGGCAGCGTGGTTTTGCGCTGGTTCGCCTCCTTCCTCCAGGGCCGTTCCCAGTCGGTGTTGATAGGGGAGGAGAGGGCTGACCCGAGACCCCTGACTTGTGGGATGCCTCAGGGGTCGTTTCTCTCTCCTCTCCTATTCAACATCTACATGAAGCCACTGGGCGAGATCGTCCGTCACCATGGGATGAGGTATCACCAATATGCCGATGATACCCAGTTATACATCTCCATCCCGGGTGAAGTAAGTGATGCGGTCAATGCCTTATCTCAGTGCCTGGAGGCTGTGGGGGTCTGGATGGGGAACAACAGGCTTCAACTGAACCGTGGTAAGACGGAGTGGCTGTGGATTGACGGCCCCCCTGGATCCGGGAAGTTGTCATCTTTGGTTCTGGGTGGAGTTGCACTACCCCACTCGGTTCCAGTGCGGAATCTAGGGGTCCTCCTGGACTCTCGACTCCTGCTCGAAGAGCAGGTGGCAGTCATGGCCAGGAGGGCCTTTGCACAGCTCTTAGTTGTGCGCCAGTTATGCCCTTTCCTGGATCAGGAGGCCCTCCGAACAGTCACTCACGCCCTTGTCATCTCCTGTATAGACTATTGTAACGTGCTCTACATGGGGCTACCCTTGAAGAGTATCCGGAAGCTTCAGCTGGTGCAGAATGCGGCGGCGCGAGCAGTTATGGGGGCCAGGAGATCAGCCCATGTAACACCTCTGCTTCGCGAGCTGCATTGGGTGCCAGTTTGCTTCCGGGTCCAATTCAAGGTGTTGGTGATCACCTTTAAAGCCCTACATGGCATAGGACCAGGGTACCTGAGGGACCGTCTCGTCCCGATAAGGTCAGTCCGCCCCACCCGTGCATGCAGAGAGGGCATGCTTCGGACGCCCTCAACAAGAGAATTCCATCTAGCAGGGTCCAGGAGGCGTGCCTTCTCTGTGATAGCGCCCGCCCTATGGAATATCTTGCCCCCGGAGGTGAGACTGGCCCGCTCCCTCCTGACCTTTCGGAAGGCCCTTAAGACCTGGCTCTGCCACCTGGCCTGGGACAACAGAGGCAGTAGTGCCTCCTGGGGTTGGCTAGCCCCGTAGCAACACTATCTATGCTACGTTCCCTACGTCCCCCATCTTGTATTTTATCTAATTATATTGCATTTTTTAGACTTTTTATTGTATCGTTTTTAACCTTGATTATTGTAACCCGCCCAGAGTCCCTTGTATGGGAGATGGGCGGGGAATAAATTGAATAAATAAATAAATAAATAAATAAATAAATAAATTGAATATAAAAGTAGATAGGGAACATCTTTGATATGTTCCATGTTGCATTTTAATACCATGGAAATAATCCGATAGTAATAACTAGGCCGAACAAACAAAATGATGCATTTTATCCAAGAAGCAAAATTTAATGGAAATACATTTTTTCATAACTTGTCCCAAAAATATAATTCGCACAATACCAAACATTATCTCTGCATAGCAAAGTGAATAGCTAATATGGGGTTTCCTAAACTGTTGTCCAGGGAGCTCAGGTAATCTAGAACAAAGGTGACCCATATTGGTTCTGCCAATACACACACCCCTACATAAAAGTTAATAATATAATAATGAGGTAATGCAATCTTTTCCCATAACCTTGGCATAGTGGAACCTACATAACTGAAGTCTCCATGAATAGCAATACAGTGTACTGTATAACAACAACAACATGGCATTTAATGATACTCCTTTGCCCTTTTTCACTAGACATGGATGACTCTTTCAAATGTCTTGAAGATCACTACCTGAGCAAGGACCAAATTTGATGCATCTCCAAAGCAATAAGTTTCCTGTCTTATGAAGAACCTTTAGGCTTCATTTTGGTCTCAGCAGCTCTTTCTTTTTCCCTCATAACAGCATGGGTGTGTGGAATTTTTGTTAAGAACAAAGCTGCCTCAATAGTTAAAGACAACAACCAGGACCTCACCTTCACTCCCCTTGTTTCTCTTCTGCTTTGTTTACTCTTCCCCTTATTCTTCCTCAGCCACCCTGGGAAAATGACTTGCCTCCTCCTACAACAAAGTTTGGCCTCATCTTCTCAGTACTTATTTCATGTGTGTTGGACAAAACCATCACTGTGGTTGTGGCATTCATGGCCAATAAGCCAGGATCTAGAATGTGATGAAATGGGTGGGGAAAATATTGGCTCTTTCCACTGTCCTTTCTTGTTGTCTTATTCAAGCAGATATATGTACTCTGTGGTTGTCAACCTATCCTCCATTCTGTTAGGAAGGACTGGTCCAAAAGGACCAAGTCTGTCAACGGGAAAAGGAAAAAGGAAAAACTCCGTTGCAACGATAAAAGCGTTGCAGCAGAGTTGAACTCAATTTCAAAAAAAAGAGCCAAGAACACAATGCGCCTATTGGCTGCTGCGTTCGAACAGCGTGAGATACAAAGTATAAAAAGGATGAACAACGAAGGTCGGGTTGACAACTGTTCTTCGGGAGTACCACTTACTGTACCTTCAGCTCCAGACTTCTTCCACAGCTGCTCGCACCTCAAAAGCCCTGCTTAAACAATCTCTCTAGCCCTCCCTATCCTCCGACCAATGCCAGCCCTCGGATCCACCGATCAACCAGTTCGCCTTACCTTTCGGAGCTGTCTTCTGTCGCCATTTCTGAGGAGACTCCTTCTGCTGTTACTTCCCTTGCCGCCTCAGTGTCAAAGACATGGCTTCCCTCCGTGCCTACCTCCGCTGACGGATCCGTCTCTGGGCTGTCTTCCTTCGCTGCTGCTGCTGCCATGCACGCCTTCCTGCTGTTCCACGCCTCCTCCTGCTGTTAAAAACAAAGACCGCATATCACCTGTCAAACAGCATATTATTGCTGGGCCGAATTACTCCTACCTAATTTCCCTCAGACCTCAACTACTGGAAAGTCTGTTACAGCAGAAGATCTTCTATCAAGCTCCCAACTACCTGTCTTCAGAACAACCCAGTTAATTAACCCTTCCCATTCCTTCCTATTAAAACCCAGCCAGCTTTTTAAACCACCCAGTCCTTTACACCTTCCTCCTAATCCAGTCTTGCCTACCTTTGATAAAAAACCATAACTGTCTGTTTTGTTCTTGTTAAGCTGTACTTTGCCTAAACTAATTCTGGATGCAATTATTTACTTCGTAGATCAGTAGTTGTGTAAGTTGTCTTGTTAGTTCATCTCCAAAACCAGTCGTTTGTTTACTTTTGATTGTAATGATTGTCTTGCCTATGTTGTCTTGCCTTGTTCCTGTTCTGTTGTATTGTTTCCAGATCCAAAAAACCATCAGGTTGAAGTAGAATACAGTACTGTGCCCTATAACAGAAGAAGATTATCTTGAAGCCTGCCACCCAATTGATCTGATAGTATTTAATAAAACTGTTAAGCAATTCAAGTCTCTGTATTAAGTTGGAACAGGACACATTCCCTGATTTGAACAAGCATTTGGTAACAAAGACAATTATTTTACAATGAATTGATCAGCCAGTATTCTTCTTCTACTTTGACCTGGGCTATATGGGCCTCTTGACAATTGCCAGTTTCATTGTGGCTCCCCCCCCCCATAAATTACCCGACACCTTTAATGAAGCCAAGTTCATCACCTTCAGCATGTTGGCTTTCTGGAGTGTTTGGGTGCCCTTTGTGCCAACATAAAAGGTAAAGGTTCCCCCCACACATTTGTGCAGTCGTGTCCGACTCTAGGGGCCGGTGCTCATCTCCGTTTGTTAGCCGAAGAGCGAGCGTTGTCCGAAGTCGCTTCCATGGTCATGTAGCCGCATGATGCGTGCGGAACGCTGTTACCTACCCACCGAAGTGGTACCTGTTAATCTACTTGCATTTGCATGCTTTCAAATTGCTACGTTGGCAAGAGCTATGTATGACTTTGTGCCAAGATACCTGAGTGAAAATCCATGGTGGCTGTGGTGATCTTCTCCATATTTTCCTTCAGTGCAGCCTTACTTGGTTGTATCTTCCTCCCAAAGTGCTGCATTCTTGTGCTGAGACCTGACCTAAAAAATCGGGAACAACTAATAAAGATAAATTAATTATTTTATTCTATGATGTTGTCTGGTTCTTAAGGAAAATAGCCAAGACTTGCTATACTATTTGTTCAGACCAGTATAATTTGCCTTGTATACAAATAAGGTATGTTTTGAAGTTGGTTGAGAAAATATGTCTCTTTATTAAAATATAATCGGAGTTTAATAAAATTGAAATAAAATTAAGTAAGATTATTTTTTCTCTTGCCCCTTGCTTGATTAAAAGTGTGGCACTCAGCATGTTAGTACTAAGGCTATAGGTTCCCCCACCCAAGAAACAGTATCCCACCACTCTTCTATTTGAAAGAATCACCAGGTTGTTGTTTTTTTCAGAGGCCTACACAGAACTTTCCCACAATAGCTTGTAAAGAAATTATGTAAAGGTCTCAGGACTCAGTTTATCCATCCATAAGGAGAAGAAGAGTTTGAAAACTGAACAGAATTCTATCAATTTTAGCATGAAGGGAAAAGCTGGCAAAAGAAATATCTTGTTGGAAAATGGGCCACATGCAGCTTGAGACAAAGGGGACAAAATTCAGAAAAAGTGCATCCAATATATCTCTAGAAGAGTTGTCATCAGGAAGTAGCTGAGAACGCTGTTTACTGCTCCATTCTATACCACCAGCACCACCCACAATTTCTGACCCAGAGCAGAGGATAAGTGTGATGGACCTGGTCCTCAGTTATTAATTCAGAGTCTCTCAAATTAGAAGCCATCGGGAATGTGGAAGAGTTCTTTATTAACACAAGTGATCAGTCCAAGGTAAAGATCAGTCTGAAGAAAGCCTGCGGAAAATGCCTTTACAAAAATCCCCCTCTGTGCCAGCCCCTCCAAAAATGCTGAATTCCTTTTCACAGTCTCTAACAAGTCTTCACCCCCACCTGCAATTCTTTCTCCTAATGAGCATAGATAACGCCAGGCCAACTTTTCACTTCCGGGTACTGATCGGAGCGCAGCGAAGAACCGGGGCTCCCAGCCTCGATTCCACAGCTAAGCTGTTTGCAGCGATTTGGGAGAAGAAAATCGCTGGAAAAATCACACTCGAAGAGAGTGTGATCAGAAGATTAACCACAAGGGGTCTCTGGTGTAATTGCTCTCCCCCGACCCCCGTAATTTCCACCGCGGGAGGAGGGAGATGGAGCAATGAAAGGAGACTGAAAAAAAAAACGGGCTCTACAGCAGCCGTGATTCTGAAAGATAAGTAGCTGGCCCGATCAGGCTTTTAGTCACTTTTCTTTACTTTAAAATATATATTTTTTTAATTAAGTGCTAAGATTTGTATCTGGTCTTGACTTATATTTGCTGGTGCTATATTTTTTTCTTGTTAATGGAAGAATAAACGGTGGGAAGAGAAAGCTAAGTGGCTTTGCTAGAAGTGAAAGTGACTTTTATTATTATTTCAGTTTGGCTTGAGTTTCTTACTTATGGACAATTATTGGTATCTCTATTTTTGTTCTCTGGAATATTATATTAAAGCCTGGATTTAAATGGAGTGATTAATACTTTATTTTTTAAGACTTTGATGTTGGGATTACTGCCTGAAAAGGGAAAAAAGAACCCTATTAAATATTCTTTTATATATACAAGTTCCTCCTTTTCTTTCTGAACTTTGAACTCTGTTTGGATTTATTTTTTTGAAAAAGTCAAGTTATTTAACGTTTAATTTGGATTATTGGATTATTATATGGAAAGTAGAGGCTTTTTTATATGCTTCTAGCAACATTTTTTCTTTTTGACTTGTGGTTGGATTGAAGAATTACAAGTGGGAAGGAGAAACCCTGGGAATATTTACTATTCTTATCTTTGATTTTGACTACAGGAGAACAAAAAGTCCTAGGCTTTTATCCTGGGTGTTTGAAACACTGCAGACTTTTATATATAAGGGACTATAAATGAACTAAGAGGAAAAATTTTAAAGGAGCCTATTAAAAATTTTTTTCTAGTTCTTTCTTTTTTTTTTCTTAACTTTTTGGATATTTGCTTTTTCACCTTTTCTTTTTTCTTTTTATTACCTGTAAAAGAATTTTTTTTTAATTTTTCCCCCTTTTTTTAAAATAATTATTGTTATATTGTTATATGGTGCTTTTTTCCCCTTTTCTCCCTTTTTTCTTCTTTTTTACAGGGCTATGGTGTTTTTGGGAACGAGACGGGTGGAGAAGGAGAAGAAGAAGGAGACTGGAGGACCACCTATCGATTCTGCTACACCTCCTACATCTGCCTCAGAAACTTTATTACCAGAAATGAAAAAGATATTAGAAGCTGTTGCAGCACTAAATAAGAAAATGGATGATCAGAATACAGCAATAAATAAGAAAATGGACGACTCCACGAAGCAGATGGAAGATCAGATTATAGCATTAGACAAAAAAATGGACAATATGAAGAAAGAAATAACCTGAGAGATTAAGCAAGACTTTAAAAAAGAAATTCAAACAGTCAAGGAAGTGGTCAATTCTCTGTCAGGAGAACTTAAAGATACGCAAAGCCAGATGCAAAAATTAGAAGATAAATCAGAATATGCTATTAAAGAGATTGAACATAATATAGATATCACAGCTTTAGCAGAAATGAGAGAGAAAGAGCACATCTTGAGATTTAGAGCAGTTCCAGAACAAGTAGATGAAAATGTGAGAGAAAGGATGATTTTTGAATTGGCTAAATTTCTGGAGACAAGAGAACAAGATTTAGATTTTGAGATAGACAAGATATTCAGAGTAAACTCACGTTATGCTAAGGAAAGAAAAGTCCCTAGAGACATATTGATATATTTTGTAAGAAAAGTGACAAAAGAGCAAATCTTAAGGAAACATTATAATACTAGATTAAACATAGAAGGGAAGGAAATAATTGTATTAAAAGAAATTCCCTTGAGAATATTAAGGAAAAGAAAAGACTATTCTTTCCTTACAGACAAATTAAGGCAACATAGTATTTCATTCAGATGGGAAAAATTGGAAGGCATATCGTTTGAGTTCAAAGGACAGAGATTCAAAATAACTTCCATTGTAAAAGCAAAAGCTTTTTTAGAGAAATACAAGAAAGAAATGGGTTTACCAGAAGGAGAATTGACAAAAGGAGGAGAAACATCGAAAGACAAAGAGAAGACTGAAGATCTATCTGAGAAAGGAGCTACAGGTGTGGACTTAACAAAGGGATTTTAAAGAATAAAACACCAATGGAACTTAAATATCTGACCTGGAACATTAATGGAGCTAATGCTCCATAGAAAAGAAGAAAGATATTTCATTTTTTGAAAAAACAGAAATTGGACATAAGTTGTCTACAAGAGACTCATATTTGTAAAAAAAGATACTAAATATTTGATTCAAAAACAGCTTGGAGAAGAATTTATTTCGGCTGGATATAAAAAAACTAAAGGGGTAGTCTTATATGTACAACCAAATTTAAACCCAAAATTGATATTAGCTGATGAAGAGGGTCGATACATTGTAGTAGAAATTAACATACAAGGAATTAAAACACTGATAGTTGGACTTTATGCACCAAATATGGATAAAGGAGTATTTTATAAAAACCTGATGGATAAACTTTTAGACTTAACGTATGACAATTGGTGTTTCATGGGGGATTGGAATGGGGTAATTTACCCCAGACTGGATAGACAGTCACAAAAAGAAGTGAAGCAAACCCAGGGAAAATTGCCACAAACATTTTTCGACTTGAAAGAGATGTTGGATTTACAAGACATTTGGAGATGTATGAATGGGACTTCCAGAGAATTTACATATTATTCAGAGAGATTTAAATCACATTCTAGAATAGATATGATCTTGATATCTAAAAATTTGATGATGGACATTAACAAAGTTGATATATTGCCTAAGACTTTATCAGATCATAATCCAGTAATGTTGACTCTTAAAGGGAAACGGAATGTATTTAGATAGAGATTGAATGAGTCGCTATTACGGAATAGTGATGTAGTTGATGTATGCAAAAAAAAAATTAAGAGAATATTTTCAATTTAATTTGAACAAAGGGACTAATATTCAAACTGTATGGGAAGCCAGTAAAGCATATATGAGGGGTTATTTTATTCAATACAATGCTCAAATGAGGAAGAAAAAACAAAAAAGAATTCAATTGATTTTAGATGAAATTAAAAGAAAAGAGTGAGATTTGAGAGATAAACCAATGGATGACACTTTGCTCACTCAAATTAAATTTCTACAAAAGCAAGTATCAATGATATTAACTCAAGAGATAGAGACTCAAATGAAATTTACAAAACAAAAATATTTTGAATATGCAAATAAACCAGGTAGATGGCTGGCTTATAAATTGAGGAAACAAAGACAAAATAATTTGATTACTAATATTCAACATGAAGGAAAAACTCTGGTGAATAATATGGACATTCAAAAAACCTTTCATGACTATTATTCTAAATTATATAAAAAACAAGATGTCAACCTGGATGAGATTGAAGAATATTTGAATAAACAAAAACTAACTGTTCTTAATGACCAACAAAGATTGACATTAAATAATGCTATAACAAAAGAAGAATTGATAAAAGCTTTTAAGAAAATTAGTAGTGGAAAAGCTCCTGGACCGGATGGATTGTCAGCAGCCTATTATAAATGTTTTGAAGAGGATTTATGTCTACCTTTGCAGAAGACTATGAATTCTATTTTGGAAACAGGAATTATGCCTGATACTTGGAAAGAAGCACATATAACATTGATACCCAAAGAACAACAGGATTTAACATTAACTAAAAATTATAGACCAATATCTTTATTGAATAATGACTATAAGATATTTACAACGATATTAGCAGAAAGAATGAAGAATATACTTAAGGATTTTATTCATCAAGACCAAGCTGGTTTTCTACCCAAGAGGCAAATTCGTGACAATGTCCGAAACATAGTAGACGTAATTGAATATTTGGATCAACACTATGATAAACAAGCTGCCTTGATATTTATTGATGCTGAAAAAGCCTTTGACAACTTAAATTGGCCTTTTATGTTCAAAGTTTTGGAAAATATGAATTTTGGAGGAAATTTTATAAAATGGATTAAATCAATATATACTCCACAATTTGCCAAAATAATTGTTAATGGAGAATTTAGTAAGCCATGTGAAATACAAAAAGGTACTAGACAAGGCTGTCCATTATCTCCACTTTTGTTTATATTGGTATTTATTTATTTATTTATTTATTTATTTATTTATTTATTATTTCTAACTTATATCACCGCCCATCTCCCCCCACAAGGGGACTCTGGGCGGTTTACAATAAAGTCAGCGATTAAAAACATATAAAATACTTTATACAATCAATTAAAAATATAAAAATATAAAAATATAAAAATATAAAATCCAAGAGGCTGTATCTGATGTTTACGAACCGAACTGAACTTTATGGTGTGAGCCATCTCCAGGAAGAGCTATTACTCATCCCGTCCCAAGCGAGGTGGCAGAGCCAGGTTTTCAGTTGTTTCCTGAAGGTCAGGAGTGTGGGGGCTAGCCTCACCTCAAGGGGCAAGATGTTCCAAAGGGCGGGTGCTACGGCAGAGAAGGCACGCCTCCTGGATCCCGCTAGATGAAATTCTTTTACTGATGGGATCCGTAGCATGCCCTCTCTGCATGACCGGGTGGGGCGGGTCGATACTCTGGGGATGAGGCGGTCTCTAAGGTAACCTGGTCCCATGCCATGTAGGGCTTTAAAGGTAACAACCAACACCTTGAATAGGACCCGGAAGCAAACTGGTAACCAGTGCAGTTCACGCAGCAGAGGTGTCACGTGTGCCGATCTTGGGGCACACATAACTGCGTGCGCAGCCGCATTCTGGACCAGCTGAAGCTTCCGGATATTCTTCAAGGGTAGCCCCATGTAGAGTGCATTGCAATAGTCTATATGGGAGATGACCAGGGCATGAGTGACTGTACGGAGGGCATCTCGGTCCAGGAAAGGGCGAAGCTGGCGTACAACTCGAAGTTGCACAAAAGCCCTTCTGGCCATGACTGCCACCTGCTCTTCAAGCAGGAGTCGTGAGTCCAGAAGGACCCCCAGATTCCGCACTGAGTCTGAACGGGGTAGTGCCACCCCGTCCAGATCTAAAGATGACAACTCCTTGGATCCCGAGGCGCCATCAATCCACAGCCACTCCGTCTTGCCAGGGTTCAGCTGAAGCCTGTTGTTCCCCATCCAGACCCCCACAGCCTCCAGGCACTGAGAAACGGCAGAAACTGCATCACTTAACTCACCCGGGATGGAGATATATAGTTGAGTATCATCAGCATACTGATGATACCTCATCCCGTGTTGGCGGATGATCTCACCCAGCGGTTTCATGTAGATATTAAATAGGAGAGGGGAGAGAACCGAGCCCTGCGGCACCCCGCAAAGTAGGGGCCGAGGGTCGGACCTCTCATCTCCTATCACCACCGATTGGGACCGGTCTCGGAGGAAGGAGGCGAACCAGCGCAAGACTACGCCGCCAAACCCCAACTCTCCGAGCCGCCCCAAAAGGATACCATGGTCGATGGTATCGAAAGCCGCTGAGAGGTCAAGAAGAGCCAGGATGGATGCACTGCCTCCATCCCACTCTCGCCAGAGATCATCTGTAAGTGCGACCAATGCAGTCTCTACCCCATATCCCGGCCTGAAAACTGACTGGAAGGGGTCCAGATAATCCGTATCATCCAGAATCCTCTGGAGCTGTAATGCCACGACTTTCTCAACCACCTTCCCTAAAAAGGGAAGGTGGGAGACGGGACGAAAATTGTCCAACACTGTAGGGTCCAGTGATGGCTTCTTGAGGAGGGGGTGCACCAGCGCCTCTTTAAAAGCAGCCGGAAACACTCCCTCTCCCAAGGATGTAGCAACCATCGCATGGCCCTAGCCACATGTCACTTCACTGGCTGCTTTCACTAGCCAGGAAGGGCATGGGTCAAGATGACACGTAGTGGCCCTTACAGTCTGGAGGATCCTGTCCACTTCCTTGGGCTCAACAGGATCAAACTGTTCCCAGATAACCGGGCATAGACGTTCCCTTGGCATCTCCCCAGACCATGCACCACGCTTGGAGTCCAGCTTAGAACAAATCCGAGCGATTTTATCCGCCAGATGCTCCGAAAATTCCTCCGCACGGCCCTGAAGGTGGGTCATTGGGCCCACCTTACCCAGGAGAGATCGAGTAATCTTAAACAGGGCCGACGGGCGGCATTCTGCAGATGCAATAAGAGTGGAGAAATATTGCCGTTTCGCCACTCTTACCGCCACCAGGTAGGCCTTAACCGCGGCTCTAGCTAGTGTTCGGTCAGATTCGGTCTTTGTCTTCCTCCAGCGGCACTCTAGACATCTCTTAACCCTTTTCAAAACCCTCAATCCCTCCGTGAACCACGGGGAATATCGGGTCGAATGGGGCAAGAGAGGCCGCACAGGCGCGATCCTGTCCAAAGCCCCGGCCGCTTCCTTATTCCAGGCTGCGGCCAGGACCTCCGCTGGACCATGCAAAAGATCCTCGGGTATAACCCCCAGCTCCCTCTGAAACCCTATCGGGTCCATTAGTCGCCGGGGGCGGACCAATCGAATAGGTCCAGCCTCCCTGCGGAGTGGGGCAGCATGTGAGAATCTCAGGGCCAGCAGGGCATGATCTGACCATGAAAATGGGGAAAGATGTAACTCACCCCCCAGATCACCTTGCCATTGCTCCGACAAGAACACCAAGTCCGGAGTGAGGCCACTGTCTCGAGTCGGGTCCCGAATAATCTGAGTCAGGCCCATGGCTGCCATGGTGGCCATGAACTCCCGAGCCACTGATGATGGCATCCATGGTATTGAAGTTAAAAAAGAAGTTTATAAACTAAGAGCATTTGCTGACGACCTAGTCATTACCTTGGAGAATCCACTAGAAGGAATTGAAATATTAATACAGAAACTAAAAGACTTTGGGTCGTTAGCAGGGTTCAAAGTGAATTTACAGAAGACAAAAGTTTTGACCAAAAATATGGATTACCACCAACAAGAGAAATTGAAAGAAATAACAGGATATTCAATGGAAGAAAAAGTAAAATATTTGGGAGTATATTTAACAACTAAAATGTTAAGTTGTTTAAGAATAACTATATTCCACTTTGGATGGATATTAAAAAAGATTTGGAACATTGGGAAAACTGCAATTATCATTATTAGGTAGAATTTCAGCAATCAAAATGAATGTTTTGCCAAGAATTTTATATCTTTTTCAAACACTACCTATATTGGCATCAGAAGAACCTTTTAAACAATGGCAGCGAGATATTTCTAAGTTTATTTGGCAAGGGAAAAAACCAAGAGTAAAATATAAATTCTTGCAAGACTCTAAGGAAAGAGGAGGACTAGGTCTGCCGGATTTGAAATTATATTATGCTGCTTGTTGCTTGGTTTGGATTAAAGAATGGATAGTTTTGAAAAATGAAAAATTATTGAATTTGGAAGGACATGAATTAAGATATGGATGGCATGGATATTTATGGTACGATAAAGTTAAAGTTAATGTGGACTTTAAAAACCATTATATTAGAAGATCCTTGTTAAGAATCTGGAATAAATATAAATTAATCTTATGTTATAAAAGACCTTTATGGATTTCTACACAAGAAGCATTCTACAGAACAGAAGTAAGAAATAAAGATAAATGGTTAACCTATAAAGATTTTTTAAAGAAAGAACAAGGACAATATATAATTAAATCAATAGAAGAATTGGTATCAGAAGGATACAGCTTTCAATGGCTTTCATATATGCAGCTCGTAGAGAAATTTAAATTAGATAAGAAAGACTTTGAATTTGAACAAACCAAATCGGAATTTGAGTTACAACTATGTGAGACAGATGATCATCTAATTGCAAAAATGTATAAATTATTGTTAAAAGGTGAAATGGTAGAGGAACAAGTTAAAGACTGTATGATTAAATGGGCTAAAAATATTGGCCATAATATTCAAATGCAACAATGGGAAGATATGTGGACCAAAGGGCTAAAATTTACTTTGTGCTATAATTTAAAAGAAAACTTTTATAAGATGATGTACAGATGGTATATGACCCCACAAAAACTTTGTGGTGGACATGTGAGATTGCAAAGAAATTTTGGACTCAAATACATGCATTGATGCAAAATATATTACAAATTCGAGTTCCATTTAAACCGGAATTTTTTTTACTGGGAATAATTGATGGACAACCTGGGAAGCAATTTACAAGGATTATGCAATACATGATTACAGCAGCAAGACTTATTTTCGCACAAAATTGGAAAAACCAGATAACGCCTACGATACAAGATTGGATGTTAAAATTGATGGATATGGCAGAGAATGATAAACTGACATGTTTATTAAAAGAAAATCCAAATAATTATTTTCTTAAAGAGTGGAAACCATTAACTATCTACAAGATGCGGGAGGGGCAAAGCTTATATGGGGATTTGAAGATTAATATATATATATATATATATATATATATATATATATATATATATATTGATAGTAATAGACAAGAAATATTCTTTAATGTTTTATATAGACCTAGCATGTACTGTAAGATAAAATTTTTAAAATACCGTGACCAGATACAAATCGGAAGTTGACTAAATTCTATGTTTCAACATTATCTTTTTTCCTTTTTTCTTTTACTACACTTTTTTTCTTTTCTTTTTTCTTGATTTGTATTTCCATTTTCTTTTCTGTTTCAAACTTTTATCTATGTAAAATAAAACCTAATAAAATTTGATTAAAAAAAAAAAGATAACGCCAGGCCAGGCTGACCTTGGAGCCGCTCAGGCCATCTCAACAACCTAATTATAACATTCCAAACTGCCACTACAAGCCTGCCAATACAATTACTACATTACCCATGCTAATACACAAACTAAAATCTACTACAATCCCCATCAATATACTGGGATTTTAAATCCTGACAATATGCATCCTGCACTATGCTTTCCAGAGCACATATAGTGACTTAGACACAAAGATGCAACATGACTGGAAAGCAGAGACTTTATCCGACAGAGGCTTCCTGATTCACCTTCCCTCCATTTCTATTCATTCATTCATTCATTCATTCATTCATTCATTCATTCATTCATTCATTCATCATCTTTATATGTTTGCCCATCTACCGAAGGAACTCTGGGCTTTCTCTATCTCAGGGAGAGGCTGTTCTACAAGACAGGTGTCATGAAAGAGAAAGGCACTCTTCCTAGGTCTCACCCTATTTCACTGATGGAGCTCAGAATGTACCCACACTTTCCAATCTGGTGGTAAAGGCAGAAACCATTGGGAAGAGACAGTCCCTCAAGTCAGCTGGAACTATGCTTTAAAGATGATAGCCAGCATTTTGAATTGCACTCATTGGCTACTGAGAGCCAATGCAGCTCATGGAGCAATGGTGTGACGTGGGCATACCATGAACTTTCCAGTACTGCACCTGCCACTGCATTCTGGACCAACCCAAGCTTCTGAATGCTCATCTTCTGCCAAGAGCTCACCCTCCATTTCTTCACTTTTCTTCTTTCCCAGGGAAAACCTGTCACCTAACTTGGGAGCCACAGGTCTAGAGGTGCCAACTGGCAAAAAGGGAGATTCCCTGGTCATATCTTAAGATTTCTCCAGTGGGGCTTCCCCCTGCCAAATGTGAAAGAACCAAGAATGGTAGGCAAAGCCACATCATCCACCCATCCATCAATCTATCCATCCACTCACTTTGCTTGCATGCTACCTGTTCCCCATTGGTTCTGGGTTTCTAATAATGCCAAAATATCAAATAATAATCCTCAACCCCCTATTACATATAAAAATAAAAAGACATTTAAAAGACAAGAACCAAAACGATGCAAACACCATGACCCCATGAACTCCAACACCTTCAATTATTTTTACCTGGAATTTTAGGCTTCATTATTAGCTTTTTAATAAAGGTGATATTAGCATTTTAGCATAGCATCCATGCCTTCTTTTGAAGTTCAAGAAACCATGGTTTCCGGCTTCTGGTGGGGATTATGGCCGACTGAACACAAGCTCCATGTGGACAGACCTGGGAACAAATTTATTTTTTCAGGCTCAGGCTTTTACATGAAGCCCAGAGCTTTTTCATGAGTTAAGAAAAAGCTCAGAATTATACTATATCCAAAACATTGCTTTGCAGCCTGAGAATTGCAAACAGTGAAGACCTGGTAAGAGACAATGGGAGGCTGGGGAACCCTTCATTTCCATCCTGCATTTGTAGCCTTAAGGGACATTAAGTCAAGCCCCCCCCCCCATTTCTAAATCATTCAATTTATATTTTTAAGTTTTCTTACCCTATGTCTGGTTCCGACTGAACACTGACACACTCTGGATTGATTTCAACAGCTTTATTACAATTACAATTCTGTTATTGAAACCCCTTGATGACAAGCCCCAAAGTACAGGTTATATCTTGTTCTGGGATTGGTGCTGTGCAGCAAGACTGGACATAAGCAACAACTGGCAGATGGGGAACAACAGGCTTCTGCTGAACCCTGGCAAGATGGAGTGGCTGTGGGTTAGGGGTTCCCGGGTATCCGGGAAATTACCATCTTTGGTTCTGGATGTGGTTACACTGCCCAAGACAGATCTGGTGCAGAATTTGGGGGTCCTCCTGGACTCATGACTACAGCTAGAAGAGCAGGTGGCAGTCGTGGCCAGAAGGGCCTTAGCGCAACTTCGTGTTGTGTGCCAGTTACACCATTTCCTGGATCGGTAGGCCCTCCGAACGTTCACTCATGCCCTGGTCACCTCCCGTATAGACTACTGCAATGTGCTCTACATGGGGCTACCCTTGAAGAGTATCTGGAAGCTATAGCTGGTCCAGAATGTGTCCGTGCAAGCTGTCTTAGGAGCCCCAAGGAAGGCATATATAACAGTATTGCTGCACGAGCTGCATTGGGTACCAGTTTGCTTCTGGGTCCAATTCAAGGTGTTGGTTATCACCATTAAAGCCCTACATGGCATGGGTCCAGGTTAACTGAGGAACCGCCTCACCCCCATTACATCTACCCGTCCCATCCGGTCAGGGAGTGAAGGTATGTTATGGACCCTGTCCATGAGGGATTGCCGATTGGCAGGGTCCAGGAGGAGGGCCTTCTCTGCCGTGGCACCCGCCCTTTGGAACAGCTTACCCCCAGAGGTAAGACAGACCCCCACTCTCCCTGCCTTCCAGAAGGGGGTGAAGACATGGTTATGCCACCTTGCTTGGGATGGGAGGGGGGATAGACATTTATGGAGGTGGCTGGCACCATAATCATGCCAAGGATAAGATCCTATTGCCATCTTGAATTTTATATTTTATATTTTTCTATTTTTATACTTGTATTTGTATTTATGTGTATTATACTTGTATTGATATTATATTGTAGTGTTTTTACTGATTGTCATTTTATTATCTGTAAGGTGCCCAGAGTCGTCGTATCTGAGATGGGTGGAAGAGAAATTTGACAAATAAATAAATAAAGTTACTCATGCATTTTCCTCTTAAACAATGCCTGACATGGTCTGAAAGACATTTATTCTTTGATCTTCCAAAGGGAGCTTCACTTTCATCCAAAGCTTGTTGTAGCTCCCTTTGCAAACAGCCTTTTCCAAAAATCCAATTTATAGGTAGCTAGGGTTTTTGTCTGATTGTTTGATTAATTGATTGATTGATATTGCCACTGAATTTTAAAAAAAATGACTTTTCTATGCATGGCCAAAAGCCTTGTGACTGAATTAAGGCACTTGATTGAGATTTTGGGAGCCCAATCAGGTGCAGCGTATACTTTTCTGTTTCCTGCCTCATTCTTCTGACATTATCAATGAAACAAGGAAGTGGTATTTTATTTTGCAGATGTTGTTTTCAGCATAAAAGTGATGCCCCTGAAGAGTTTAATGAATCTAATGAAAATGTTGGTGCTTGGACTGGGCTCCAGGCAATGTGCTTTCTTCCCATTCCAGAGACAGTCACTTTCTAAGCCTTTGCCCCAAAAGTAGCCCTCTTACTATGACTCTGCAATGAGTCAGATTACATTGCTGCCTACTCATAAAGTAATATGGATTTTTTTCAGGATGGAGATTGGTTCTTGTATTCTGACAACTGACCTTCAGTTAGTTAGTAATCCACAGTCTCGTAAAACTATAAACTTCTGTTCTTCTGCCCATGTCCTTCTAGAAGAACGTCCCACAGCACTCTTCCTCTTCAGCAATCTGGTCCTTGGGATTATGCCCTTAGATGCTTCAATGAGTCTTCTCCCAATCTTCCCCTGCATCCCATAAATCCTTTTGGGGTCAACTACCCAGTCTACTTTAAGAACCTTTTGTGAATCTCCCTTTAAACTCAGTGCACCAAATTTAAAGAGATAAGGAGATGCAACAGAGAGCAAAGGGCATTTGTGTGGTGGTGGTGGGCGTCAACATTCAAGATGGCATCTGACGTTGCATGACCAAAAGCCCACCTCTTTTTTACATGCAACATTCAACACAAATTAAAAAGGCCATGGCTTCAATCATGTGGTTGCAATTACCATATTGATGCTTTTCATCCCTTCTGGCAGGGAGGTAAACGTTTCTTCAGCCCCTAAACTCAGTCTTTGCATCAGAGTGCTGAGTTCCAAGAGACAAAACAAGGTGGCAGGGGCTTTCCATGGAGTGTTTGGTTTCCTGATACAAGGAGCAGAAGCAGAAACAAAAAAAGGGGAAGGGGAAGGGGAACGGGGGAGTAGGAGGAGGAGGAAACGACACGATTTTTTTTTAGGAAACGACACGATTTTTTCAGGGAAAGCCGCGCTCACGTGATCGGCGGCGGGGAGGGCGCCCGCTCACGCCACGGCCACAGCCGCCGCCAGCGCTCCTCGGGAAGCCGCTCGCGCTCGGCGGCACGGATCCAGGCCGCCCGGTCGGCGATGCGCTCTGCCTCCTCCGACGCCCAGTCCACTGGCGGGGCGCCGCCAGCCCGCTCCACGCGCAGGTGCCGAGTCCGAAGCTGGCACAGCGCATGGAGGACGAGATAATTCAGGATCCGCAGCGTCGACCAGGGCAAGGCCGGCAGCCGCCACCACCGCCGCCGCCCTGCCACTTGCGCTGCCGCCGCCAGTCCAGAGCCACCTGCGCGACCCCCACCACCGGCGCCGCCGCCTCCGTCGCCTCCGTCGGTGGTGCTGGCTGCTCCGCCGACGCCGTCCTCCGCGGCTCCGCCAGAGGCCACACCGATGCCACCGCCGTCAGGGCCCCCGTCTCCGCCGCTCTGTCCGGGCGAACCTACAGCAGGGGGAAGCGGGAGAGGAAGAGGGGCCGGGGGCACGGGCGCCCGTGAAGGGCCAGCCACGGGGGGGAGGGGGGGAGGGAGAAGGCCCCGGGGTCCTCCAGCCCCGAGACCAGCTGCAGCCATGGCTGGCCGGCCAGCTCCGGCCGCCCGAAGCGGCACGCCACCGCTGCCCAGAGCGCGCGCGCCTCCGGGCACTCGGCGACAAAGTGCCTCACGTCATCCTCGGGCACGGCGCCGGCCGCGCCGGCCTCCAGTGCTGTGGCGGTGCAGACTGCACGCGGGCACAGGCGCGCCTCCCCGCGCGCCCACGGCTGCGCCGCCGGCTCCCGCAGCACCTGGTGGTACACCCGCCAGCGAGTCTCCCAGTAAAGGTACGGGAGCCGCCTGTCGGTGAAGGGCTCCAGCGGGCCTGCCGGCGGCACCCGGTAGCCTGGCAGGCGGCCCGCCGCCACCCGCCGCCGCGCCCCCCGCCCGCCACGGCCCCGTGATGGCATGCTCCAGCGCCTCTGCCGTCACCTCCACCCGCATCGTGCGGCGCTGGATGGCCACCTCCCGGCCCGGCACACCCGCCGCCGCCTCCCGCCAAGAGGGGTGGAAGTGGGCCGCCGGGATGCAGTACCGGCGCAGGACGGCGGGCAGCTCCGCCAGGAATGCAGGCAGGCAGCCACGGTCCGGGCCCGAGACACGGAATGCGCAGGTCCTGCCGCGCCACCAGCGCGTCTCGCCCCAGTCGCTGCCCCACCAGTGGGCCAGGAACAGCGCCGCCCAGAGCGCCAGTACGCGACCAGCCGGCGGCGGCACCGCCCGCCCCGTGCCTGGTGGCGGGAGTAGCTCGGACGTGCTGCCCAGGTTCTGCGCCAGGAAGCGCCCCCACAGCGCCAGGTCCAGTGCCGGCAGTCCAAGGCCGCCCTCGCGCACCGGCAGGTATGCGACAGCCCGCGCCAGGGGGAAGAACGCTGTGCACCACAGGAAGGCGAACTACCCAGGAGTCACCCGGCGCAGGAGAGCGTCCGGCGGCGGGTAGACCGCCGCCAGGTGCGCCACCTGCGGGAGCAGGTAGGTGTGCAGGTAGGCGGCCCGCTTGAACAGTGGCAGCCGCCAACGCCGCCAGCGCGCCCAGCGCGCCTCCCAGCGCTCGGCGCAGCGGTCCCAGTTCTCCACCCAGGAGTCCGGGCGGAGGCCATAGCGAACGTGCAGGACACGCACCGTGCGCGTAGGCATGGCCGCGACCGCCACCCCGGCAAGGGCGGCGCGGGCCACGCTCGGCCCCGTGCCCTCCCCCCACCACTCCGCGACCGGCCAACGGCGCAGCACGCCATCGCCCGCGGCTGGTGGCTCAAGGGCCACAACCCAGCTCTTGCGGTCATTGACCTGGGCCCCCGAGGCCGCCTCATAACCGCGCAAGACCTCCCTCGCCCGCTGGGCCTCCGTGCACGAACACACCAGGAGGGAGAGGTCGTCGACATGGGCGAGGAAGCGCATCCTGCGCGCCGCGCCGCCCCGCAGCCCCACTGGGCACGGGAAGCCCGCCAGACCGCCATCACGCTCCAGCCCCCACAGCGCCATGTCCAGCACGAGGACGTACAGCAGCGGGCTCAGGGGGCAACCCTGCCGCACGCCCGAGCGCACCGGGATGGGCGCACCGCGCGCATTGTTCACCTGCGGGACGACCGTTGCCCCGGCGTACAGCAGCCGGACCATTGCCACGAAGTCCCCGGGGACCCCGTGCCACGCCAGCGCCCGCCACAGGAAGGCGTGGCGGACGCGGTCAAAAGCGCACGACTGGTCCAGCTGCAGCAGGAAGCCCCGCCACTCCCCCCGGCCTGCCCGGCAGAAGACCTCACGCAGGAGGCAGAGGGAGTCCGCGATGCTGCGGCCCGGTAGTGCGCTGGTCTGGGTGGGCACCATGCGCGGCCCCACCGCGGCGGCCAGCCGGTCCGAGAGGATGCGTGCCAGTGCCCGGTAGTCCACGTTGGTGAGGACGATGGGGCGCCAGCTGGCAGGCAGCGTGCGGTCGAGGTCCCCCGGCTTGGTGAAGAGCAGGAGGATGCTCTGGTACAGCGACCCTGGCAGCCGCCCGCTGCCCGCGCGCGCCCCCGCCGCGCAGCCCTTGTAGAGCGCCGCCATCGGCGCGGCCAGCAGGTTGGCGTACGCCCCATAGAAGGCCCAGCCCAGGCCATCCGGGCCCGGGGCGGAGCGGCGGCGCCCTACGCGCAGCACCGCTCGCACCTCCTCCACCGTGAACGTGCCGCCGAGCGCGGCGAGGCGGGCCGCTGTGTCTGCACCGCCGCCGCCCGGCGGGCGCAGAGGCGCGAAGAACTCCTCCACGCCCGCATCCCCCTCGTCCGCCCGCCCCGCGAACATTACCCGGTAGAACCGGTCGACCACCGCCAGCATACCCCTCTCGTCGGTGCGCACGTCTTCATCAGCGGCCGCCGGCGCCGGCTGGGCGCCGCGCCCCCGCTCTTCCCAGCCGTCGGCGCCCACCGGGCCACCTGCCGTGCGCGCGAAGTGCCGGAAGAAGCGGACGCTGCATGGAATCCGGCGATGACGCGGCGTGCCCGCTCCAGCCGCTCCCCCTCCACCGGCGAGCCCTCGCGCACCCGCACATGGCAGCCAAGGAACACTTGCACCGCCGCCTGGTACCGCGCCAGGTCCCGCAGCGCGCGGCGACCCTCCCACCGCTGGCAGAAAACACGCACATCCCGCTTGACCCGCTCCCACCACTCGGAGAGGCGGGCCGAGCCATACACGTCCCGCAGGGAGAGGCGCTCCTAGAGGAGGCGCGCGAGCCCGCCCCGCAAGCCCGCATCCCCGTCCAGCTTGGCGGCGGTGAGGCACCAGAGCGGCCGCCGTGCCCCCGGCCGGCCCGCCATCCGCAGCACTACCTGCACCAATGTGTGCGTGGACCAGGGTGTGACCAGCACACGGCAGGAGCGCACCGGGCAGCCCTGCGGTGCCCACACGCGGTCAAGCCACGCCGCCACCGCCGCCCCGTAGTGGGTGCAGAAGGGCGGCGGATGTGCCGTGCACGGCCCCGCCCCAACCACCGTCACCTCGTCGGCCCCCTCCGCCGCTCCCGCCTCCACCTCCGCCCGGGCGACCCCCGGCGGAGCTGGAAAGAAGCCCAGGGCATTGGGCATGGTGAGCGCCACGTCCACCAGCCCACTCTCCGCGCGGACGGCCTCCGCATAGCGCTCCTCGGTCGAGAGCGGCGGGCTGTACGCCGAGGCCGGTCGCGTGCCCGCGCCCTCCGACCCCCCGCAGCGTCCGGCCACCCGCAGTGGGACGCGGTCCTGGGGGACTGCGCGGTTGTTAAAGTCCCCCGCCACAAGCAGCGTCGCGCAGGCCGCGCGCAAGCGCACCCACAGGTTGCGGCGTGCCGCCGCCGAGGAGGCCGACGCGTACAGCGCACAGAGGTGGAATGCGCGCCAGCTGAGTGGGTCGTCCGGCCCACGCGGACCCGCTGCAGTGCTGCCCGCCTCCTCCGCCGCTACCACCTCGAAATCGAGGACGGCCAGCCGGCCCGGCACCTCCTCCACATAGCGCTGGAGGCGCAGGCCGGGGCCGCCGCGCACAAGGATGCCCACGCCCGCCCAGCCCTCGGTTTCGTAACTCCAGAAGGAGGGGCCCGCGGGCCACAGGCGCTGGGCCGCGGCGCGGTGGCGCTCGTCCAGGAGGTGTGTCTCCTGGAGGACGAGGATGTCTGCGGGGAGTTCCCTCAGCGCCCCCAAGAGCTCCTCTCGCCGCACCACCTGCCGCAGCCCGCCACAGTTCCACGTGGCCACCACGAACGTCCCCGAGCGAGACCGCGGGGGGGACAGTGACGACTCCCGCTGTGTCCCCGCCATAGCAGGCCGTGAGCAGGGAGCGCCTCACGGGGAGGCGGCACCGGGCCCCTGAAGGCCCCCCGAAGCCAGAGCAGGCTCGACAGATAGATGCCCCCCGGAGCTGCCGGACACAGCCAGCGACACGGCCAACCGGCCCTCCCTGCCCGCGGCGGCCATGGCGTCCCCTCAACCAGCTGCCGCGGGCGAGCGAGGGACACGGGAGCCGCAGGCTCATCCCTGGCCCGGGCAGCCGGTTCGGCCGGCTCTGCAGAGGCCGCAGACCTATGCTCCAGGACGGGGAGGCGGTTCCCGACCGCCCACGCAGGCCCCGCTGCCACCCTCTGCGGCCGGCCCGGTGTCGCGCCCGGGGAGGCCCGGGAGCGCTTGGGTCGCTCCGCCTCGCCACTGGACCGCCGCTGGCGGACCGCCCAGAAGTCCCCGGTGCCAGCCACCTCCATCGACTCCTCAGGGCCACCCCCCGGCGGCACGTGCGGCCCCGCCCCAGGCGACTTGGGGCACTCAGCCCGCCCGGCACCACAGGTCCCAGGCCCGCCGGCCGCCGGCCCTGCCGCCGGCTCCAGGCCGTCCGCGGCAGCCCCGCCACGCGGGGCGGGCCGCTCCACCGCCTCCTCCAATGCCCCATCTGCCGTCTCTTCCGCCCCTGGCGCCCCGCCGCCCGTAAACCTCTGCGAACCTCTGTTGCAGGCCGCCCGCGGGCAGCTGGCGTAAGTGTGGCCCTGCTCGCCGCAGAGGTTGCAGCGGACCGCTGCCTGGCACGCCGATGCGACGTGCCCCCGTGCCCCGCAGCGCGCACAGAGCGGCGTGGTACAGGTCCGCCTCTGGTGGCCATAGCCGCCACAGGAAAAGCAGGCGGGCGGCTGCCCCGCGTAGCGCGTCACGCCCCGCTCAGCCCCCAGGTAAAAGAACCTGGGGAGCCGCCGGGACCCCCCCGGGGCGAAGCGGAGCAAGGCGCGCACCTCCCCTGTCCAGATGCTCGCCTCATCCCGCACCTTAGCCGGTGGCGCGAGCAGCGTGCCGAACCGGCCCAGCCAGGTGGCGATGTCCTGCAGCGGCACGAGGTGAGACCGGAAGAAGACAACCACCTGCCGCACATCGCCCTCGACAAGCGAGGTGACACGGAAGCCGTCAAAGAGCCGCGGCTGGACAGTCGCCAGGTCGCGGCAACCCAGCACGAAGAGGGAGAAGGCCGCAAAGGAGACAAAACAGACGTCCACCTCCCTCGACTCCGGGGGCCTGATGACGGCGGCGAACAGCTCCACGGGGAAATCCAGGCCCTTGCAGATCACCTCCCGAATGAGGTGGCGCCGCGGCTCGAAGCCTGCGTCCCCCCCACATAGTGGAGGCGGAGGACATACCGCTCCCGCGAGGGGCCCGCTGACGACGGCCGGCCAGCCTCCCCTGCCCAGGGCTCCTCCGATGGCCCCCAGTCAGAGGATGGGCCTGCGCCCAAGGAGTCGAGGATCTCGTCCAGATTATTGCGGGCGGAGCCGCCCCCGCCGGAACCGGCGGGTTGCCGAGAAGGCCCTGGCCTCGCAGCACCGGGCCCCCCTGCCCCGCCGCCTGCCACCGACGCATACGACGGCGCCAGCCGTGCCCCCGGAGGCCCCTCACCCTCGCCGGCCGTCGCCGACTCGTGACGCTGCGGCCGTACTTCCTCTGCGCCCCCGGCGGCGGGCCCGGCTCTTGGAGGTGAGGGTGGGGAGGCGACCGGGCCTGCACGCGACTCCCCCGCGCCCCTCCCGGGCGGCTCCGGGGCGGACCGCCGTCCCTCCGGGCCGCGCCCCGGCCCTTCCGATCTCAAATCCCCCGTCTCCCCCGGAGGGGCCTCAGCCAGCACCCGGGGAGCCCGCAGGGCCCTCTGCGGGAGCGGGCTCACGGAACGCTCCCCCGACCCAACTGCCGCGCCTGTGGTCTCTGAATCCCTGGGGACAGCCCCGTCCGACCGGTCCCCTAGCAAAGCCGGGCGCCGTGCATCGAACCGGTCTGCCACGGAGCTGCGGCGGGCCCAGCCCTCCGACGCGCCCTCAGCAGCGCCCGACCCCGACCCCGAGTGCAACAAGCGCGTGCTAGCCGCCGCCAAGGGGCCGCGCCCCCCCCGGCCAGACGCACCGCGGTGCCGGCGGCCACCCCGCCGATGCTGCACAGATGAGCCCCCGCCAGGCGGCTGAACCGCCCTGCCCTCACTGCTGGAACAAGCCGCCGTCCCCTCCTCTGAGGCACAAATCCGTCGTCCCCGGCTCTGGAGCGCCACCATGACGGCGTCCAGCCAGGCCCCATAGTCGGGGGCAGACAGGGCTGAGAGGACAGACCCGGCTTGCTGGCCGACGGGGACCTCCGCACCCGCGGCCGCCTGCCAGCCCCTGGAAACCTCCTGGAAGTCCCGGAGGAGGCCCCGCTCCGTCAGCCACAGGGGCCAGGACGTCTCACCCCGCGGCTTTCAGCCCACCAGCAGCCGCTCCACAGCCACCAAGGTTAGCGAGCGTGCCACCGACGCACGCTCATACGCAGGGCCCGGTACCGGGAGCCCGTCCCGCAGAACGGTCAGCAGGGGCTCGAGCTCGCGCTCCAAGACGGCCCAGAAGCGGGCCTGGCTGCACTTTGAGAGGGCTGGGACCGGCACCCGCGGGAGGCGCACGTGACCCACCACCAGCCCCCAGAACCGGAGGAGGACCACCGCCGCGTCCTGCTCCTTTGCGAGGTACGCAGTGGGCAGCGTGCTCAGGGGCGCTGCCAGATCCCGCAACCACCCCTCCCGGATGATGGCCTCCCACGAGCCGGGGGTCCCCTGCGAAGAACAGCCCGCATCACTGCCATCGCCCCACGAGGTGGAACGGCTGAACCCGCCGGAGCCCTCTTGCGAGCGGCTGCGAAGGGGGAACGGTCCCGCCCAGCGGACCCCGCCCGGCCCCCCGAGGGAGAGGCCGAGGAGCAGCGGCACCCCACTACTGACCCCCCACCACCGGCGCGGCCCAACTCCCGCCGGCGACCCCGCAAGGGGCCGAGAGCGGCCGGCACATCCTCCATCGAGGACCCTGGTGAGGAGCCCCCTGTCCAGCCCATACTCTCCCCCGCCTGAGAGGAGTCGCTCCCCATATCCGAGGCGAGCCCCCACACCCGCGGGCCCGAGACTACGGCCCGCCGGGCACCATCTGGGCCGACGAGGCCCCCCAAGAAAGAAACCAGCCCCTCACGCTGCGCTGGGGCGTCACATGGAGCCTCCACACACCCCGCAGGGGCAGGGCCAGCGCTCCCCGAAGCGGGAGGACCCGCTTGCCCCTCCTCCCCAGGTGCCGCAGCCCCCCCGCCACAAGCATGGCCGGGCCCGACTGCGCCACCCCCGGGGGCCCCCCCAACAAACCACCAGATCCCTCCACCAGCGCGGACCCCCCAGGTACTGCCCCGGCACCGAGCCCGAGGGAAGAGGAGAGCGGGGAGGGACCACAAGCCTGTCCCTGCGAAGAAGGCAAACTGGCCTCCTCGTGAGTCGTAGGGGTCCCAGCCGGCTCGGTAAGCGACTCACGAGGAGTCCCATCAGAAACAGCAGCAGGGCTGCCCTGCACCCCGACTGAGCCCGTACGGAGCCCAACTAAGGTGGGGACACCGCCAGGAGTGCTTGGGGGGGTGGCCCCCACCCCCCTGCCACGCGGGGGGGCCGCACCGCACCCCCCGCCCGTCAACGAAGAAGCAGCCATGACCCAGGCTCACAACAGCCACCAGGAAGGGGAGTGAAAGGGAAGGAAGCACCCGGAAAAAAACCCCAACAAAGGGACAGGGGGCCCAACAACGACCCCCCTTGCTCCAAGGAGCCGTCCCCGTGGGGCAGGGAAAAAAAAAACCCAAAAAAACGCCCCCAAAACCCAAACAAACTCCAACAAACAGGCAAAAAAGCCCAGGGAGATGAGAAACAGCTGGGACAAAATGGCCCCCACCAAACTCAAACAGGGAAATGGGGGGAGAGAAAAACGGCCCCCAAACGCCCCAGAGGGGACCAGGACCACCACCCCTGCGACGGGGGGGTGCCCCACGCCTTCCCACAACAGGGGCTATCAAACAGCCCCGCCTCCCACTGCTCTAAATGCCCCAAAAACCTCCAAACAAGGGCTGGCTAGGCTGCAGCTGTTACAAGACAGGTAGCTCCGCCTCCAGAAGGAGAAGGAGAAGGAGAAGGAGAAGGAGGAGAAATTGCAGCATTAAGAATAACTGAATAAGTGATCTGTAATCTCTAGCAGCAAATGAGAAATGACCGTGGGGGCACAGAATCTGATGACCAGATGGAAGGGATCATCCTGCAGTGGCTAATTGTTGCTCAGTAGGTCAGCAATCAAAGAAGAACAATTGGATAGGAAGGGTTACTCCATTTTCCCTTGTAAATCCCTACCTTGAGCTGGCTTTAGCCTACCTTAGCAGCAAGAAGGCACCAAGGTGGAATCTTTGTGTTACTTACAAGGAGCAGAGACTTGTCATCAAAGGGCTCACAGCTCAAAAATCGTCCCTCACTAAAGGACACCACTTATCCATATATATGTCCAAAGATTATACTCAACCAATTTCTCCATCTTTTTGTAAAACTCATGGCCTTTATTATGCTAGTGCTTTGCCACAAAGATTGACTATTCCAACAGGAGGATGGAGGAGGAAGTATTTTAAGCCTACCAGTTATTCTCCAATCAATGCACTTTTCCCTGAAATTGAGAGAGTCTTTTTGCTATGGCTACTCAAAGCAAGAGCTCAATTTTTATTTAAAGCCAGTTTTGGTTCAAGTTATGGCTCAAAGCAATCCTTTTTTGTATAAAACTAGCCTTAAGCTTTCATTAGACCTAATCCCATCTCTTTGAACTCCCCCACCTCTTTCTCTCTCATTTAGTTGAACTAAAACTCTTAATATCTGTTCAAAAAATTGGAACCTGTGAGATGGTGAAGGATCTGTTGATCCAGAACTCAATTGGCCCTATTGGTCTCCCATAATACATGTACCCTGAGCGTAGAAAGGTGACTAGACTAGCCAAGATTTCTCTATTTTCTCAGACATAAGAAGCAGAAGGGACCTTGTTCCCAAACCTGAAAGTATTTGCCAGCAAAGAATGTTAACCCTTAAGAATTAGCCAACTCCCTCTGGAATTGGTCAAATCCCTATAATTTCTTCAAGTAGCCCAAGTCCCAATGGATTTAAAAAAGACAGAAGAAAATGGTAAGCATTCAAGGCACCAGCCTGAAAGATTTAAAAGTATTATCTGCACAATGGATATCGGCGAAAGGAAGAGAGAAGTCTATGTCTCTCTTCTTTCAATCTCATAATGCAAATTTAAAGACAGGCTGCTGGCAATCTATGCTAGATGTCAAGTCCTAGATTATTTAACCCTAATGATACAAGCATTCATCTTTCCCATTCTCTTTAGAAAGACTGGACTAAGTCAAATGATACTCTGTGAGTCAGACAACTTTAATCTACACATGGAAGGGAAAAAAACTGTTATTCATAAACATCAAATTTCATTTCTTCTGTTTTTACTGCACCTGTTGCTTCCTATTGTGGGCAAAGGAGGTAATCTGCAGTGCCAAGCGGGTGATCCCTTCCCAGTTCCACATGACTGGTTTCAGCCTGGTGATCTCATCATTGGTGGGATGGTTTCACATGTCTTCTATGTTTTTGATGAACCTTCATTCCATGAGGATCCTTCCCAGAATCTCTTTGACGTTCCATAGTAAGACATTATTTCTACTCACTCCATACAGTCTCTCATCTGTGAAAGATAACAAGTATGAGTGATGCATGTTAAATTAAGAAAGTCAAAATATTGACTGATCTTTGCCTCTATGATAGTAATAGAGTCTGTTTTCATATAATGATAAGGAAAATGGGCAAACTCTATTTAAGCATATAGTGTATATGGAACATATCTGCCTTAAATGGATTGACAGGGTGGGATGGGGGGATGTTCAGATAATTTAAGAACAATTTGCAATGATATCTCACATAGAATAGAACAGTGGGGAGAACATCCATTGATTCTTTCCCCTCTTTGAAATCTGACAAATCCCTTTTTCAAGTCAGCCCAAATATTAATGGATTCCAAGGCAATCTGAAAATGGAGTGGAGAAACTGAATCACTCTTCTCTTCCAATAGAGGAAGGAGACATTTTCCTTCCTGTTCCCAAGAGAAAGCTGCATGGTTATCCAAATAATTTTGGAGCCCAAATGGTGTCATTCACCTGTATCCTAAGTTTTATTTGTTCTGGAAAGGAAAGGGTCTTGACAGACCATCCTCATCAAATTTCAGTTAGAACAGAATCTTGAAACAAAGATATTGTGCAATTTGGAATTGACTTCTGAAAGAGCCAATTAATTATATTTCTAGTGTGATGACAAAGTTCTACCAGCACCTCCTTGTTTTGGCATTTGCTATAGAGGAGGTCAACAAAGATCCCCAGCTCTTGTCCAATATAACCCTTGGATTCCACATCTATGACAGCTACAATGATGCAAGGATGACCTATCGGACACTTTTGGACCTGCTCTTCAAATCACAGAGATTTGTGCCCAGCTATAAATGTGATAAGAAAAAACTTCTCATAGCTATCATTGGAGGACTTGGCTCTGAGACATCTTCTTCTATTGCAGAAATTGCAGGTGTCTATAAGATTCCACAGGTAAGAAACTTTAGAGGATTGAGAGTGGGGATCTGCTACATTCTTCCCACTCAGAATAGTTTTGCAGTCAAACAGGTGGGGAAACCCCTGATGTGATTGATCAAAATAAACAAGCATTATATTATATCTTATTCACATATTCCTTAAAAGTTATATTGAAATGTTCCTTCATTTAAGTTGCTATTTACCTTCACCTGTACATTACTTTTAGCTCACTTATGGCTCATTTGTCTCAGAGAAGAACCATAAAACTCAGCCATTTTCCTTTTATTCCATGGTCCCCAATGAAGACAATCAATATGAGGGGATTATCCAACTGCTTCAGTATTTTAGATGGTCATGGATTGGGATTTTTGCTGTTGATAATAACAGTGGAGAACATTTCTTGCAAACTATCGAGCCTTCACTTTCTGAGAAAGGAATGTGTTCAGCATTTATACAATGGATCCCACAACTACCTCATTTGGATGAAATGTATGAATATGCTCGCCTTGCTGGAGATATATATATGCATTTCACCAATGAGAACATAACGGTGTTTCTCATTTATGGAGCATCTATGACAATTGCATGGCTCAGAAGTGTTTTATTTCTACGAGATCCTGAAAATATTGAGAAGATGACATTTCAGAAGGTATGGATCATGACATCTGAAATTGATTTCATATTAGCAGGTTTGCTAAAGAGATTGGATCTTGAATTATTTTATGGATCTCTTTCCTTTACTATTCACTCAAAAGACATTCTGGGATTTAAAGATTTTCTTCACACCATAAAACCTAATTGTAACAAAAAAGATGGTTTTTTTAAAGATTTCTGGGAGGAAGCCTTTGACTGTTCTCTCCCAGATCCAGAGAAGGTCAAGGGGGATGGTAATGTATGTACTGGAGAGGAGAACCTACAGAGTCTTCCTGGATCTCAGTTTGAAATGAGCATGATGGGCCACAGCTATAGTATCTACAATGGGGTTTATGCCGTGGCTCATTCTTGGCATGACCTCTCCTTATACAGATCTAGGCATAGAACCATAGTGGGCCATTATATGTCTGAACGTCCAGATCTCCAATCCTGGCAGGTAATTTGTTCACAACAAACTGATGGGTACACAACAAGAAATACTTTCAGTGTTCTTTTCTTGATCATGTACAGTATAGAAATGCAACTCCTTTTGTAGTGAGATTTTGGGAGCTCACAGCACAGCACCTATCTAAAGCTTGAAAACCTTTAATATATTTCATTGTGACCACGCCTATTTCTAGGTCCAAAAAGCTCTTTGTTCCATCATGATCAGCAGGAACAAATACTTCTAATATAATTTATTTTCCAGTCTTTCAACTCTTTTTTTTTAATTTACTGCTTTTTATTTTTTTTAATCAGCTCCATCCATTCCTTCAAGGCATTTCATTTAACAACTCAGCTGAAGAGCTTGTGTCCTTGAATGATAAAGGAGAGGTGAAAGGTGGATTTGACATCATGAACATAGTCACTTTTCCCAACAGCTCCTTCCAGAGAGTGAAAGTGGGAATGCTGGATCCAAATGCTCCAGAGGGAAAAATTGTAATCTTTAATGAAGATCAGATTGTCTGGCATAGGGATTTTAATCAGGTAACAGTTTGGCCTTATCTTATTAGATGCCCCTTTTCCCATCCTTTTTGTCTTATATGGAAGCTTGAAATGAGCAAAGTTCTTGCATGATCTAATATGCAATGCTACTGTTTCAAGCAGGTTGCCGTCTCCAAAAGTTATTCTGGCAACAGACCATGGGAAAAAAAAATAAAAGGAGCAGCACCAAATGGAAAAGAAATTATTTTGACCCGTGCTTGGAATTTGGAAATGTGGGACTGAGCTAGCAAGTCCTTGATTCCTATTATGTATCTACCCTTATTCAGAAAGAGCTGGCAGGGGAGATGATGATTCCTAGATATTCCTGATCATGATTCAGAAGGAGCCCACTAGAAAGAGAATCAGGAGATATGATATCAGATTTCCTACTCTAGTGTTAGATGTTTCTTTCAAACTCAGAGGGAAAATACAATATGGATGGTGGTACACTCCAAAGTAATGCTCTAGACAACTCTTTTCCTATTTATTATTATTTTTTAAATAAATGTCTATATTCTGAAGGACTTAAACATAGTCAATATTTGCTCTGTGTCCTTTAATTATTTGAAAGGAGCCTAAAAACATTTTCTTTGGTAAACACCAAAATTCTAGTCCTCTTTTCTGGGTCAAGGAATCAAACTCTTTTGCCTAGGGAATGATCAGATAAGGGGGGGTATCCCTCAACTGAATAACAGACAGAGAAAGAAACTCAGATATGTACTTTCAGACAAGATTCCATTAATTTAGCCTTACAATAAAGTAGAATTAAGTCATCTGGTCGTATTTCCTGTGTGATCTACCTGGGAATGCTGACACTCATTTCATATTTGTGACTAGGTCCCTCCGTTTTCTTTTTGTAATGAGCCCTGCCATCCTGGAAATGAGAAGAAAAAAAAGGAAGGAGAGAAATTCTGCTGCTATGATTGTGTTCCATGCCCAGAGGGGAAGATTTCTAACAAAATGGGTAGGCTATAATGTATTCAAATATTTACATCACATATAGTTTATTAACTTTTCCTAGATTATAATTAAGAAGAATTAAAATCCAATAAATCCCCTGTAATAATTTAGCCAGTGACTTCTTACAAAAATCCATACATAAACAAATTACATTACATTACATTACATTACATTACATTACATTACATTACAATGAAATTTATTCTTATGCTATATATATCATTTGATTATACTTTTCTTACTGGACCATTGTTCTGTGTCATATGGATAGAAATCCAGAAGGAGTGAATGGGATTTGCATTTAACAAATAGAATTGTTTTGATTATACATTCCTTATTGGGGCAGTCAGCATGGGTGACCTGAACTTGGATAAGGCATTACCTAAAGACATCTATCACTGCAATATTCTCGACAATCTTAGATTACTTTCAGGAATACTTCTAATATCTTTTTGGAATAGCCCAGGTCACGGTTACATGCAAATGTGCTTTCCCCCATCCAAGTTTCATTAATGTAAGTGTACTACCCCGACCACCTTTTGAACTCTTAGCTCTTTGCATCTTCATTTCAAGGGGACTGTGAAAAATGAGGGGAAAATTTAAAATGTTTCTGTTTTTCAGATGTGAATGACTGTTTCCAATGCCCTGAAGATCAATATGCAAACAGGGACCAGGATGGATGTATCCTTAAAAAGATAAATTTCCTAACGTATGCTGAACCTCTAGGCATCGCCTTAGCTTCCATTTCCCTTTCCTTCTCATTGATCACAATCTTTGTCTTTTGGTCCTTTATTAAACACAGAGACAGTCCCATCGTCAAAGCCAACAACCGGGATCTCACCTACATTCTTCTTCTCTCCATCCTGCTCTGCTTCCTCACCTCTTTACTATTCCTGGTGCAGCCTGGAAAAGTGACCTGCTTTCTCAGACAATCCGTTTTTGGGATCATCTTTTCATTTGCTGTTTCTTGCATCTTAGCCAAAACCATCCTTGTTTCTCTTGCATTCATGGCCACAAAGCCTGGATCCAGGATGCGGAGATGGGTGGGGAAAAGGTTGGCCTTTTCCATTGTCTTTTCCTGCTCTCTCCTCCAAGCCAGCATTTGTACAGTGTGGTTGTCAACCTCTCCCCCATTCCCTGAGTTAGATATGCACTCAGTCACTGAAGAAACCCTCCTCCAATGCAATGAAGGATCATCCTCCATGTTCTACTGTGTCCTGGGCTACATGGGCCTCCTGGCCATCGCCAGCTTCATCGTGGCCTTCCTTGCCCGCAAATTACCAGACACTTTTAATGAAGCCAAGTTCATCACCTTCAGCATGTTGGCCTTCTGCAGTGTTTGGGTCTCCTTTGTTCCAACCTACCTGAGCACCAGAGGAAAAGCCATGGTGGCTGTGGAGGTCTTCTCCATCTTGTCTTCTGGTGCTGGGTTACTGTGCTGTATTTTTTTCCCCAAATGCTACATCATCATGCTGAGGCCTGAGCTAAGCAAGAGGAAGTTATTAATAAGAGTCAAGGAGTAATGAAATTATGATATTTTCTTTTTTCTTCATATTGTTGTTCAATTCAGAATCTTTGAAAAATACATTATAATCTTTTTAATTTAATTTTTTTTAATTTTTTAATTTTATTTTTGCTGCTGTCCAAATAATATTCCACAAATGGAAATCAGTGAATTTTTGCCATCTTACAAAAGAAACATTTTACCCTACATTAATAATAGAGTATATTGGTAAATAAAGAAAAGAAAACATTTTACCTCCATTTGCAATAATATAGTTTATTGTAGATATGTTAATTTTTAATATAATGCATATGTCAATATGTTGGGGTTTGTATATACCCAGGAATTTACAGATAGATATATTATACTGGAGAGGCTTGATATCTAGGTGAGAGGGGAATTATTCTGCAAGTCACCCAATTAGCAGCCATTGTTGTAGGGATGATGTGGCAGCAATGACTCATACTACAGGTGCTATCGTTTAGTTGGGTGTGGCAGATGATGAGAGTGACCTATAATGTGATTGGTCTGTTTACGTATATAGGCAGAGAAGATCTGGTGTTCTTTCTTCTCGTTGCTGTTAAACTTCTCATCACTCTATTCCATCTCGTTGCTGTATCATTTGTTATTGCTGTTGGATGTATTTTGGACTACGTATGTATATAAAGTAAATAGGCTATTTTATCTAATCACTGCTTGAGTGTCTATTTACTGCACAGAACGTGGATCACTGGTGTCTTGGAAAAGGAGCAGGCTGCCCCACGGTGCGCACTCTGACACAATAAAATAGATACACACACATATTTCTATTAAAGTAATCAACTATTCTTTGTTACACCAACTTGATAGACCAATAATCTAAACATTTCTAATATTTTCCTATTGCTAATTAGCACCCCTAATTATAATAACAATGGAGTAGTGGTTTAATTTTCATGCTTTAATTTTCATTAGAAAATAATGGGAAACTTACTATTCTTTGATTAATTATTACTGCAATTTCCTGAGAAGCCATTTCCCCAAAATTGGTTCGGTTTAATTTATTTTATTTTATATTATTATATTATATTGTATGTTAGAAAAAATGTTGCTATGTTCTGAAGATTGATTTGTACATCTTTTCATCAGATATGACATTTTTAACTGGGAAAAGTTGCAATTGTATAATTTCTTTGTATTTCCTTTCAATGTTTTTGGAGGGAACCCTAGGAATGCATTTTTTCACTATATTAATAATATATTTCATATTATATTATGTGCTTCTGGTGCTCAGAGTGTTCCATTCAGTCTCTCATTCCCTGACACACACACACACACACACACACACACACACACGCATTTCTGTACACATACTTGAATTTAATCCTGTACACTTTCGTGAACATTTATTTTAATGTGCAGATACTTATTTTACCCTAATTTTACAACACACATAATTCTTCAAATTCTTTTTTGTTCCACCTAAGACATTTTGCTGTGAGCTTTCTCCAGCTTTTGTTGTTGTTTTTCATGGAATCAGAGAGATGGAAGAGATCCTGGAGGTCTTCTAATCCAACATCCTGCCCCTGGCAGGAATCCATAGACCACCCCAGGCTGTCCAATCTTTGTTTCAAAGTCCCTATTGATGGAACATCCATGATTCCAGGAGGCAGACTGTTCCATTGCTTAATAGCTCTCAAATTACTCCTGTGGTATAGGATACTGGCGGGCTAATCTGCATGTCTTATTTCTTGTTTCTAAAAGAATAAACAAGTTTGGATCTCTCTCTGTAAGGCTTCTATCCACTGGTTTTTGCCCTATCATTGGGCTCCATGGAGAATAAATCCCCACCCTCTTTCATTTCAGGCCAATCAGCTGAGGCAAAATACAGAAATAATACAGTTTTCACCTGCTTCCCCTACTGGGTGGAATGGAGAAAGAATAGTAACCTTGCCTGATCAATTGACCAATATTCTCGTTTCCTTGATAAGGTTTATATTTCTAGGTATGCATACAAGATTTTTATTCTGCCTTACTAAATGCCTAACCCTAGCTCTAATGTCTAAGTATGTAACAGAGAAGAGGGAAATGAGGAGATCACCGTGGAATTCGACTCCACATGGAGGCTATAACTATACTTGATTGAGCTAGTAACAGAATCTTGTAAGTCTGCTTGTGTTTTACCTTCCCTTCCTCTTATACGCCCCATTGAGTCATGGAGGATCAAGTCTGAGCCTCTTCCTAATATGGTCTCCTTTCCCAGGGCTGCTTCTGCCCTTGTTGCTTCTGAATATTCCCTTCAGGGACATCTCCATGCCTCTCTACATCTGCCTAGTATCAATCAATTTTTATTTCAGTCATAGACCAGCATACAACTAGTAACATAACAATTACGCTAAAGTAGAAATAAAATAAATATAAAAAGTCATATTGATAGCATAGAATAAGATAAAGATAAAATTATTAAGGTAATATTACAGAATACAGGTATTAAAAAGCAAAAAAAAAACCTTTAAAATTACAATTAATTTTACAATGAATAATCTATAAACTATAAATAACTAGGACAAATAGCTATAAAAGGGCATAAGTAATACTAGAATTTTTTGTAACACTACAAAACACTACTTTGTACTGGTCTATGACTGTAATAAAATTGATTGATTGAATACTAGAATTTGTGTAACACTACGAGAATGTAAAGCTATGCTAACATATTATCAAATCAAATCAATTTAGACCAGCATCTGCCTAGTATAGAGAACCTGGGAAAGAAATCTGTTTCACTGTCTTTCACTTGAATTGCAATGCAGGACCAAATGATAGAAACTGAGGTTTAGCAAGGCATCTCACAAAATGGAATTTTTCTCTTAGTTCCACTGAAGTGAAAGACAAGAGCTGGTAACCTTGAGCAATGTACAGTCAATGTTTTGTGGAATATTACATAATGAAGGACATTGTCTTGATGTTTAATCTATTTCACTTTGAGCTAAAGGTCGAACCTTAGCAATAATGCATATGTGTCATAGAGGATAGAGGGAAATGAAGAACTGCATGGTGAAGCAAGGTGGATGGACCCAGTTTTGGTGGCCATGGATGCAAGTTGGAAGACCTGAAAGACCAGGTGAGGGACAGAATGTCATGGAGAAAATCAATCTATGTGGTTGCTATACGTTGAAAACAACTTGATGGCACATAATCAATCAATAAATCCAGTTGAAAGACAACAATGAATACATGCTGATGATTCATGTCCTTGTGTCATGAATGGTCTTGTGGCCAGAAATAGGGAGACCTGGAGAAAGTTTAAACCTACTCTGAAAAGTTACCGGTGTCTCAATCACTAGTAGTAGCTATTCATGGCAATGGGTCCATCAGCCTGCAGGCCAAAAGCTTGAATAGGTCTCCAGGATCTACCCCTATGATGGGAGCAAATGGTATTTGCCTTCTTTTCAAAGCTGCACCACCATTACTTCGGACAAACCCAGAAATGAGTACTCCCTTCAGATGAACTCCTAGTCAGCTGCTAACACTGCTGTGTGAGATTGTGCCCAAGATGCACAGTAGGAGAAGTCACTGTCATTCTTAACAAACACAGGAAACTGATTCTGAATGTACATTTCAGTTCTATTTGAAGACTCGGTGCTTAAGAGCCGAAAGAGATAAGCACTCAGAGTACCAAATCATGCACTTGGATGAGTGTTTCTTCAATATACGAAATAATAGCCTGCATCATATTTCTTCACTGCTGGTTCCTTTACTGTTGATAGTTGATCATAAAAGGCAAAACCTATACACCAAATCTATATTTTTGTTATCAATTTTAAGACCGTTTGCTACATGTATTGTGATTGAAATGGTATTCTTTACTATATTTATCCATAACCCCATTTCTAAGGAAAATTCCCAGGTTGCCCTTTCATGCATTTGCGGATGATAAATCAGGCATATATAATAATCCTGCCTTAATTTTCTACTCACAGAAACTACTCTTTGACTTACTTAAGTTTTGAGACAGTGGAGTCCCCAAATTGATGCAGAGACATCCCTCATTTGACCATTAATTTAAACCTGAGTCTCCCACATCCATCGTTTTTCGACTAAGGCAAAAAAAAAAACGTAACTGAGCCTTACATGGAGATTTTTTCACCCAGTTGAGCATGACTACTGCAATGGCCTCTACATGGGGCTACCCTTGAAGAGTATCCGGAAGTTACAGCTGGTTCAGAATGCGGCTGCGCCAGTGGTCTTGGGTGCCCTAAGGATGGCGCACGTAACAGCTTTGGTGTGAGAGCAGCATTGGGTGCCAATTTGCTTCCAGGTACAATTCAAGTGGTTGGTTATCACCTTTAAAGCTTTACATGGCATGGATCCAGGTTACATGAGGGACCATCTCATCCCTATTTTATCAACCTGTCCCACCCGGTCATGCAGAGAGGGCATGTTACGGACCCCGTCCATGAGAAAATGTTGATTGGTGGGGTCCAGGAAGAAGGCCTTCTCTGCCGTGGCCCCTGTCCCTTGGAACACTCTTCCCCAGAGGTGAGGCAAGCCCCCTCCGGAAAAAATTAAAGACCTGGCTCTGCCTTCTCGCTTGGGGCGGGAAGGGGGGTAGTCAATCCTGGGGGTGGCTAGTGTCTAAAAGTGGTCCCCATGTATTTATGAATCCAAATCAGATCTTTTAATTGCCATCGTGGATGCTATTTTATACTTTATACTGATATTTATATGTTATGTAATATATCTTGTTTTTATTGTATTTTAATCTTTTAAGCTTTATTGTAAAACCCCCAGAGTCACTCTTTTGGGGGAGATGGGCAGTGACAAAATTTGAAAAATGAATAAATAAATAAATGATAAATCTATTTTAAACATTACACTTCCCAATGACCCAAATCCAAGAACCACCAATAAGTAATTATCTATCTATCTATCTATCTATCTATCTATCTATCTATCTATCTATCTATCTATCTCTATCATCTATCATCCATCTATCTTCACCTTGGAGGTCCTCCCCTGCATAAGAGAGTGGTACTGTATATATTTTTGATGGGTTTGGGCCAAATTTCGCCTTTGCTTTTCATGCCAAACGCCACACTTCTAATATCAAAACCAAATCAAATCAATCTTTATTTAGGTCACTGGTCAGCATACACTGATAAAGGAAGAGGCAGAAGAAAGAATAAATTTCATTTAATTTCATTTCACTCAATTTTCAATATTATGAAAATCTGATAAAAATTTCCAGTGGAAATATAATGATGGAAAGAAAGTGAGTGGTAATGACAAAGCATGAAAACTTTTTTTAATTAAAATTGAGTTATGTGTACAGGTTTCAGAAATTCTATAAATTTTACATTTCAAAGGACCCCAACCAACCCAAAACTGACAACCTATCATACTGTGTTAATTCATGTTCATAAAATGTTAATTAGCTTTGTACTATATTTATGCAGTGGTTTATTAATTGATGGTATAAAAACCATGAAAGTGGCAGTTGAAAACATCGGACACCATTTTGATCAATATATCAAATCTCCAAACAATAACCAAGAAACTAGATTCTCCAAGTCTTGTTAGCCTGGTGCATTGAAAGGAAGAAAGGGTCAAGTTGAAGTATCTTCGAAAATGGTTCAAAATGCATCAGCCTCAACACTTCTTTTTGAATGGGCATCTGGAAAAAATCTTAATAATCTTAATAACAATAACAGTAACAGTAACAATAACAATCCTCCATCAATCCTCCTTTGACAGAAATAACAACTTCTATATCTTTCCTGTAGACAGCAAAAAGTCTTTCTATTCTATTCATCAGCAATATCTCATAGAGAAAAAGATCACATCTTCGAAAATGGTTGAAAATGCATCAGCCTCAACACTTCTTTTGGAATGGCCATCCGGAAGAAATCTCCATCATCATCATCATCATCATCATCATCATCATCATCATCATCCATAAATCATCCATAAATCATCCTTTAACTGAAATAACAACTTAAATATGTTTCCTGTAGACAGTAAACAGCCTTTCTATTGTTTATTGTCAGCAATGTATCATAGCAAGAAAGATCACATGTTGTACTAATTTCACTTTCTCAGTTGCTCCCTGTGGTTTAGGTCAGGCCTGAAGACAATGATGTAGCATTTTGGCAAAAATATGCACCCCAGTAAGGCAGTGCTGGAGGACAAGATGGAGAAGACCTCCACAACTACCATGGCTTTTCCTTTTGTGCTCAGATAGGCTGGAACAAAGGAGACCCACACACTGCAGAAGGCCAACATGCTGAAGGTGATGAACTTGGCCTCATTAAAACTGTCAGGTAATCTACGGGCAAGAAAAGCCACAGTGAAGCTGGCCATGGCCAAGATACCCATGTAGCCCAAGAGGCAGAAGAAGAAGGGGGCTGAGCCTTCATTGCATTGTAAAATAATTTCTTTGGATTCTGAGTGCATGTCTAACTCAGGGAATGGGGGAGATGTTGACAACCAAAGAGCACAAATACAGACTTGGAAGAGAGAGCAGGAAAGGACAATAGAAAAGGCCAACCTTCTCCCCACCCATTTCCTCATATGAGATCCTGGTTTGGTGGCCATGAAAGCAACAACAACCATGATGGTTTTGGCCAGGACACTAGAAATGGCCAATGAGAATGTGATGCCAAAAGTGGATTGTCGGAGAAGGCAAGTCACTTTGCCAGGTTGGCTGAGGAAGAAGGAAGAGGAAAGAAAACAGAGCAGGAGAGAGACAAGGAGGGTGTAGGTGAGGGCCCGGTTGTTGGCCTTAACAATGGGAGTATCCCTGTGCTTAATAAAAGTACCAAGGACCCAAGATGTCGAGAAGAAGAAACAAAGAGCAGTGGAGGCTAAAACAATTCCTAATGTTTCTTCCAAAGTTAGAAAGACCACCGGTTTCCTGATGCATCCTTTTTTTTCTTTATTTGGATAATGATCTTCTGAACATTCAAAACAGTCATCCATATCTGGAGGAAAAGTCAAGGAATTTGTCATCTAACCATTCCATAGTTTTGAAAATTACTTTCTTAGGAGGTGCCAAGCTGTTATTCATTTTGAGTTCTCTCCACTGGTTACCAGTTTGATCATGTTGATATGAAAATGCAGTTTTTCCTCAATTGTATCATTTAGGATTGTCATAAATAAAGTAAAATGTGAAGGGTAGTTTTTTGTTGAAATGCAGTCCTTTTTAACATTTTCAAATTTATTACAATGTAGACAATTTGGACTTTTCCCATAGTTACAAGACACGGAGAAGAAAACTGTGATAATGGATATAAGGTTTCAGTAACAGAAGCAGAAGTACTGACTCTGAGGTGCAAACCAATATAATTCATTTAAACACATTTACATTTCCTCCTTCCTAAAGAGTGAGTAAACTAAGGAATTATCAATCTTTTTATTTGGAAAAAATGTGGTGTTCAACAAGGAAAAATAATAATCTAAATTTCCTGTCAAAATAAAAAAGATATAGTACTCTGATCCCTACAGTATATTTTATCCTGACCTTTTTGATGCTTCTCTGTGCTATGTGTAGAATATTAGTAGGTTCTACAAACACCCAGCCTATGTTCCTTTGATGGTGGAATATTGGATCCATTAAGAAATCTTCCTTTCAGATTACTGAGGTCTCCCATTCAAATATTTACTGGGTCCAACCCTGTTTAGACAATGATGTCAACACAAGCGATGAGGCACTTACTCGACTTTTGAATGATTTGTCAGCTTTTTCATATCAAAGTTGGTGTTTAATGGGAGATTGGAATGGGCGGCTACGAGTGATCGCCAATGATGATGAATGATGACTTCCCCATTATTTGACAGAACCTCCAAAAAACAAATTAAAATCAAACAAGGGAGATCACCAAAATCCTTTTTTGATTTGATAGATACTTTAGCATTGGTGGACTCATGGAGATATAAAATAGGACTGGCAAAAACTATACTTTTTACTCAGAGAGACATAAATCTTTTTCAAGGATTGATATGATTTGGGTTTCAAAGGACTCGGTGAATAAAATTTGCAAAGTGGATATATTGCCAAAGACTTTTTCTGACCGTAATCCTGTTAGTATGATAGTAAAAAGAGTGTCTAGATTATATAGATGGAGGTTGAATGAATCTATTCTACAAAAAGGAAAGGTGGTAGAGGATTGTAAGAAGAAATTGAAGGACCTGTTTGAAATTAATTTGGACAATGAAGTTGACTGAAAAACTGTATGGGATGCGAGTAAAGCAGTTATGAGGGGATATTATGAAGAAGTACCTTTGGAGAAGATATATGAATATTTGAATAAACAAGATTTACCAAAACTTACACAGTCACAGAAATTAATATTGAACAGTCCAATAACTACTTTTGAAATAGTTGAGGCTAAAAAAAGATTGAAATTGGGGACAGCACCAGGACCTGATGGTTTGTCTGCATTATATTATAGATTTTTTGAAGATCAGATTCTTTTACCTCTCAAAAGACTGATGAATTCTATTTTGTTGGCATCATCAATGCTGGATTCATGGAAACAAGCTAATATTGCTCTTATACCAAAGGAAGGTCGAGATCCCTCTTTAGTCAAAAATTATAGACCAAATTCATTGTTGAATAATGATTATAAGATATTTGCATCAATATTGGCGGAAAGAATGAAATTTTTTTTGCAAGAATATATTCATTATGACGAATGTGGATTTTACCAAAGAGACAGGACAATGTAAGAGTCGTTTTGAATGTTATAGAATATTTACAATATCATAACGAATGTCAAACAGCTTTTATTTTTTTAGATGGGGAAAAAGCCTTCGATAATTTGAATAGGAGTTTTATGTTTAAAGTTTTGGAAATTATGGGCTTTGGAGAACATTTCATCCAGGCAATTAAGACTATTTATACATCACAACAGGCAAACATTATTGTGAATGAAGAATTAACTGAATTGCGTCATATACAGAAAGGAACCAGACAAGGATGGCCTTTGTCTCCTTTGCTTTTTATTCTGGTATTGGAAGTTTTTAATAGAGACATTAGAAGAGATGAACAAATAAAGGGCTTAAAGATCAAACAAGAAGTTTTTAAGTTGATGGCATTTGCTGATGATTTAGTTTTGGTTTTACAGGACCCATTGGATACTGCGGAACATCTGATGAAGAAACTGAAAGAGTTTGGGTCATTGACGGGTCAGAAAGTAAATAAACAAAAAACAAAAATGTTAATTAAAAATATGACCATGTCTGACCTAGAACTACTGATGGGTAAGATGGGCTTTAAGATTGACAAAAAGGTTTGATATTTGGGGGTGATACTGTCAACTAAAAATAGTATATTGTTTAAAAATAATTATGTAAAAAATTGGAATGATGTGAAAAATGATTTGTTAAGATGGGGAAAATTATAACTGTCTCTTATGGGAAGAATATCTGTGATTAAGATGAATGTTTTGCCTAGGATGTTGTTTCTGTTTCAGACTTTTGTTGTTGTTGTTCAGTCGTTCAGTCGTGTCCGACTCTTCGTGACCTCATGGACCATAGCACGCCAGGCCTTCCTGTCCTCCACTGTCTCTCGGAGTTTACTCAAATTCATGTTCATTACATCGGTGATGCTATCTAACCATCTCATCCTCTGCCGTCCCCTTCTCCTTTTGCCCTCAGTCTTTCCCAGCATCAGGGTCTTTTCCAGTGAGTCCTCTCTTCTCATTAGGTGGCCAAAGTATTTGAGCTTCAGCTTCAGCATCTGTCCTTCCAATGAGCAGTCAGGGTTGATTTCCTTTAGGATTGACTGGTTTGACCTCCTTGCAGTCCAAGGGACTCTCAAGAGTCTTCTCCAGCACCACAGCTCGAAAGCATCAATTCTTCGGCGCTCAGCCTTCCTTATGGTCCAACTCTCACAGCCATACATTGCTACTGGAAAAACCATAGCTTTAACTATACGGACCTTTGTCGGCAAGGTGATGTCTCTGCTTTTTAATATGCTGTCTAGGTTTGCCATAGCTTTCCTTCCAAGGAGCAAGTGTCTTTTAATTTCATGGCTGCAGTCACCGTCTGCGGTGATCTTGGAGCCCAAGAAAATAAAATCTGTCACTGCTTCCATTTCTTCCCCTTCTATTTGCCAGGAAGTGATGGGACCAGATGCCATGATCTGGGTTTTTTTAATGTTGAGTTTCAAGCCAGCTTTTGCACTCTCCTCTTTCACCCTCATCAAGAGGCTCTTTAGTTCCTCTTCACTTTCTGCCATTAGGGTGGTATCGTCTGCATATCTGAGGTTGTTGATATTTTTCCCGGCAATCTTAACTCCGGCTTGTGATTCATCCAGCCCGGCATTTCTCATGATGTACTCTGCATATAAGTTAAATAAGCAGGGTGATAATATACAGCCTTGTCGTACTCCTTTCCCAATTTTGAACCAGTCGGTTGTTCCATGTCCGGTTCTAACTGTTGCTTCTTGACCCACATACAGGTTTCTCAGGAGACAGGTAAGGTGGTCTGGTACTCCCATCTCTTTAAGACTTTGCCACAGTTTGTTGTGATCCACACAATCAAAGGCTTTAGCGTAGTCAATGAAGCAGAAGTAGATGTTTTTCTGGAACTCTCTTGCTTTTTCCATGATCCAGCGAATGTTGGCAATCTGATCTCTAGTTCCTCTGCCTCTTCGAAACCCAGCTTGCACTTCTGGTAGTTCTCGGTTCACATGCTGCTGAAGCCTAGCTTGTAGGATTTTGAGCATAACCTTGCTGGCATGTGAAATGAGCGCAATTGTACGGTAGTTTGAACATTCTTTGGCATTGCCTTTCTTTGGAATTGGAACGTAAACTGACCTTTTCCAATCCTGTGGCCACTGTTGAGTTTTCCAAATTTGTTGGCATATTGAGTGCAGCACTTTAACAGCATCATCTTTTAGGATTTTAAATAGCTCAGCTGGGATACTGTCTTCTCCGCTAGCTTTGTTGTTAGTAATGCTTCCTAAGGCCCACTTGACTTCACTCTCTAGGATGTCCGGCTCAAGGTCAGTGACCACACCATCGTATTTATCAGGGATATTAAGATCTTTCTTGTATAGTTCTTCTGTGTATTCTTGCCACCTCTTCTTAATCTCTTCTGCTTCTGTTAGGTCCCTGCCTTTTTTGTCCTTTATCATGCCCATCTTTGCACAAAACGTTCCCTTGATATCTCCGATTTTCTTGAAGAGATCTCTAGTCTTCCCCATTCTATTGTTTTCCTCGATTTCTTTGCATTGTTCATTTAAGAAGGCCTTCTTATCTCTCCTTGCTATTCTCTGGAATTCTGCATTCAGTTGTTTATATCTTTCCCTTTCTCCCTTGCCTTTTGCTTCCCTTCTTTCCTCAGCTATTTGTAAAGCCTCATCAGTCAGCCACTTTGCTTTCTTGCATTTCTTTTTCTTTGGGATGGTTTTAGTTGCTGCCTCCTGTACAATGTTACAAACCTCCATCCATAGTTCTTCAGGCACTCTGTCTACCAGATCTAATCCTTTAAATCTATTCCTCACCTCCACTGTATATTCATAAGGGATATGATTTAGGTCATACCTGATTGGTCTAGTGGTTTTCTCTACGTTCTTCAATTTAAGCCTAAATTTTGCAATAAGAAGCTCATGATCTGAGCCACAGTCAGCTCCAGGTCTTGTTTTTGCTGATTGTATAGAGCTTCTCCATCTTTGGCTGCAAAGTATATAATCAATCTGATTTCGGTATTGACCATCTGGTGATGTCCATGTGTAGAGTCGTCTCTTGTGTTGTTGGAAAAGAGTGTTTGCTATGACCAGCGTGTTCTCTTGACAAAACTCTATTAGCCTTTGCCCTGCTTCATTTTGTACTCCGAGGCCGAACTTGCCTGTTATTCCGGTTATTTTTTGACTTCCTACCTTAGCATTCCAGTCCCCTATGATGAAAAGGACATCTTTTTTTGGTGTTAGTTCTAGAAGGTGTTGTAAGTCTTCATAGAACCGGTCAACTTCAGCTTCTTTGGCATCAGTGGTTGGGGCATAGACTTGGATCACTGTGATGTTGAATGGTTTGCCTTGGATTCGAACTGAAAGCATTCTGTCGTTTTTGAGGTTGTACCCCAGTACTGCCTTTCCCACTCTTTTATTGACTATGAGAGCTACTCCATTTCTTCTAAGGGATTCTTGCCCACAGTAGTATATATAATGGTCTCCTGAATTAAATTCGCCCATTCCTGTCCATTTTAGTTCGCTGATTCCCAAGATGTCGATGTTCAATCTTGTCATCTCATGTTTGACCACATCCAGCTTACCTTGATTCATAGTTCTTACATTCCAGGTTCCTATGCAATATTGTTCTTTACAGCATCGGACTTTCCTTCCACTTCCAGACACATCCACAGCTGAGCGTCCTTTCGGCTTTGGCCCAGCCGTTTCACACTTTCTGGAGCTACTCGGAATTGCCCTCCACTCTTCCCCAGTAGCATTTTGGACACCTTCCGACCTGAGGGGCTCATCTTCCGGCGTCATATCTTTTAGCCTTTTGATACTGTCCATGGGTTTTCTTGGCAAGGATACTGGAGTGGTTTGCCATTCCCTCCTCCAGTGAACCACGTTTTGTCAGAACTCTCCATCATGACCTGTTCTTCTTGACCTGACTTCATTGAGTTACGCAAGCCCCTTCGCCACGACAAGGCAGTGATCCATGAAGGGGTTCAGACTTTACCGATTTTATTTATTTATTTATTAGACTTTTATCACCGTGCCATCTCCCCCACAGGGACTCTGGGCGGTTTGACGACAGATTTACCATTTAAAGAATGGCAGAAAGATATTGCGAAATTTGTTTGGCAAGTGAAGAAACCAAGAATTAAATATAAATTGTTACAAGATGCTAAAGAATGAGGAAGTTTGGGTTTGCCTAATTTAAAACTATATTTTGATGCTAGTTGTTCTGGATGAAGGAATGGATTACTTTGGAGAATAAGAAACTACTACAGCTTGAAGGACATGAATTAAGATTCAGGTGGCACGCCTATTTGTGGTATGATAAAGTTAAAGCTAATAAGGATTTTAAAAATCTTTTTGTTAGGAGTGCCACACTAAGGATCTGGAACAAATACAAGGTAAGTTTGTCTCCTAAAGTACCGTTGTGGTTGTCACGTCAAGAAGCATTTGTTAGAAGAGAAAATGATGGAGGAAGAAGTTGGTTAAAATATAAAGATTTGTTGAATTTTGAAGAAAGTGAACCAAAGTTTAAAACAAGGGAAATGTTGGAAGGTTTTACATGTCACTGGTTTACCTATATGTAATTGTCAGAACGCTTTAAAATGGATAAAAAGAACTTTAAATTTGCTAATGAAATAATTAAGTTTGAAATGGAACTGCATAAATGATGAACATGTTATTACTAAAACGTATAAAATGTTGTTACAGATGAATTTGGAAGATGAACAGGTTAAAGAATGCATGATCAGATGGGCTAAGAATTTTGGATATAATATTATGCTGGAGCAATGGGAAAATATGTGGAATAAAGGTTTGAAATTCACCTTAAATTATAACTTAAAAGAGAACTTTTATAAGATGATGTATCCTTGGTATCTAACCCCTGATAAACTATCAAAAATGTGTAATGGTGTAACTAATGTTTGTTGGAAGTGTTTACAGGGAGAAGGAACTTTTTATCATCTCTGGTGGACCTGGGAGAAAGCCAAAAAATTTTGGGATTAAATATGCATTATTATCCAAAAGATTTTAAAAGTGAATATACAAAAAAAGCCGGAACTGTTCCTTTTGGGTTTGATGGAGAAGGAGTTGGAGAAACAACATGGAGTTTTGCTTTTATATATGATCTGCAGGTCTTTTATATGCACAGAAATGGAAAGATCCACAGATTTATTTATTTATTTATTTATTTATTTATTTATTTATTGTTTGATTTATAACACCGTCCATCTCCCCCCACAAGGGGACTCTTGATACCTATGGTTGAAGATTGGATTGTTAAATTAATGGATCTGGCCAAAATGGCTAAATTAACAGCATTAATTAGAGAACATTCAGTTTCTGTATTTATATCTGTTTGGCAACCACTTCTAGAGTACTTGCTTATGGTAGAAAAAACTGAGGTTCTGATTTTGGGTTTTAATGATTAATTGGTTTATTTTAATAGAAATAATGTTACTATGGTTTAATCATTGGTAAGAGATTATTTTTGTAAATTTATCTATATCTGTATTGGAGAAAGTTGGAAGTAACTTTTTTGTCTTTGTTTTCTGTCTATTTTCACTTTTATAGCTTTTTCTTTTTTCTTTAGTTCTATTTTCTTGCTTTTCTGTATTCTCTATTTTGTATTTTAGCTATACTCTGAAAATTAATAAAGTTTAAACCAAAAAAATAATCACAAGCGATGAGGCCCAGCACATAATCCAGGAATCACCAACAAGTGCCGTGTATTAATTATAGTATATGAAAATTCCTAGATCCACCTAGCACCCAAAGTTTATTAAAACAAGGGATTACCATTGGCGTTCTCAATATTTGTTATTGTTGCATGAACACTGAAAATTAAAAGGAAAAGGACACCAATGCAAAAGATATTGCAAGTGTGAACACCAGCAAAATTTACTACTACTACTACTACAACAACTACTACTACTTCTATTATATAGGCTGACCATATTTCCTTGAGACAAAAACGGGACATTGGGATGGCAAAAATGGGATGGGGTTAAACTTATGTAATATTCTGTATTCATGAAAAAGTAAGACAATAAAAAAACTTTTAAAGAGTTTTTAAGATCCATTTTCTGATCCTTAAACAGATTACTGTTTATATATATAAAAAAATTTGTTTCCATTAAAATGAAAAAGTTTTATTACATGAATATACTGAGCTAACAATTATTCTTCAGTGACAGAACTCATACAAAAATTAAGGTAGACGTAGAGTGGGACTGTATTTGACAGGAGGTGAATGGGGAAAGAACAGCTCATGGGCTTTGTAACATCACAGATCGCAGGAAGGAAGGGAGGGGGGAGAGAAGAGAGGCAGGGAAGGGAGGATTCAAAAACTCCATGCCCGGCGGGGCTTCTCTTCCTTCTGCCTTCTCTCCTCCTCCTGCTGCTTTTTTTTCTCCCTCTTTCTCTCTCTCCCACAATCCCAAACGAAAGTCTCTCTCTTGCAGAGCTGGAGAAATAATCAGTTTCACTCTTGAATAAAGGGGATGGGATCATATCCCAAACGCATTTTAATAAAACAGAGAGCAGAGAGCGACCAGCTAAGATCAGAGCAGAGGCGGTGGCAAATATCTCTCTCTTTGTCTCCCTCTCTCTCCCTCTTTCCACCTTCCTTGCCCCTGTCTAGTCTCAATGAAATTGATAAATTACTCCCCTACCCCACTTTAATTATATATATGGTATGCAGAATAAATCACCCAAAATCAGGCACCTCAATCAAGCACTTTTTAAATGATAATTGCATCTTGGCTGAATCAATCTTGCCATGCCTGACATTTTGCTAATTAAAAAAAAAACAGGACAAAATTGACATTTATATTAAAACGATGGGACAGTCGGGAAATGTGAAAAAAATGGTACTGTCCCATTTAAAATGGTACGTACGGTCAGCCTACTACTATAAATTAAGGTTTCTGTGTTGAAATAGGATTTAGGTCTATCTGTCTATATGTCTATCTCTCTATTTAATCTACCTATCTAACCTGCACAGGTGAACAATAGTTGCAGGATTCCCATAAATAAGTGTGGGAATCAACTATACAAATTCCCTTTAAGAATGGATAATACTAGTGTATATATATGTGTGTGTGTGTATGTGTCTGTCTCTGTGTGTATATATGTATGTGTGTGTGTGTATGTATGTGTGTGTATGTATGTATGTGTGTATATATACACACACACATATACACACACATACATACATACACACATACATACACCCACATACATATATACACACACAGAGACACATGCATACATACATACATACACACACACACACAAACACACATGCATACATACATACACACACATACATACACACAAACATACATATATACACACAGAGAGACACATACACACACACACACACAAACACACACATATTTGGGATATCACGTTTCTTTGAAGCCTATATCATGAATGATTAATTGATGAAAAATGAATAGTGAAATGAAAAACAATGTTGAAAATGATAACCTACCAGTTTGATTGGAAATCTTTCCTTCTGGGCATGGAACACAGTCATAGCAGCAGAATGGAGACCCTTCAGCCCTTCTCTTCCAGTATCCAGGGGAACAGTGGTCATTACACAGAGAAACAGGAAGGACCTAGAGACATTGACATCGACAAAGAAAAAGAAAGACAAAGACAAAGACATAGACATAGACATAGACATAGACATAGACATAGACATAGACACACACATGAAAGAATCTGGATTAGACAATGGAAACTGTCTAATCTGGATTAGGTAAATGAACATCAACATTATTAATATAAACACCAAGCAAAAGAGATTGCAATTCTGAACAATAACAATGACCACTAATAGAAATTATGGATCACGTGGTGAAATAAAATATACTGATCTCTCTCTCTCTCCTATCTATGTATCTAACCTAGATTAAATTTAACCAATAATTAAATTTGTTCATAATATTATGTGTAATATTGTTTCAGAATATAGATTTTCCTTCCACCATAACAAAAATTCAGGGTTGAATTATGTTTGAAAAAGATGAAAAGAGGACCCATTTTATTTCTGAAAGTAATCAAAGATCATGAGGTCAGTTTAGAGATGGAATGCAGTCTTTTGCATACAAACATAATTTCATACCTGGTTAAAACCCGGGTGCCAAAGGATTGTGTTCTCCTCAAGGGTGATTTCTTTTCCTTTTGGAGCAGTGGGGTGTACCTTGCCAACTTTAACTCTCTGAAAGGATTTGTTTGGAAAAGTGATCATGTTGACGATATCAAAGCCACCTCGACCTTCTCTTTTGTCTTTAAAAAAGACACTTTCTCCAGCTGAGTTGTTAAAAGAAATGCCTTGAAGAAACTTGTGGAGCTACTTAAAGGAGGATCGGAAACGGAGTCAAAAAGAAAACAATGCATCAGGGATAAAAGGATTAAAGATTCCCTTTCCTTTACTCCTACCTTCCGGGAAACCAAAGAAAAATTCCTGGCATGAAATATAGAAGAAAATGTAGACCCACAAAGAACAATCAAGAATTAGGATATGCAACTCACTTTTATTTTATTAATTAATTTTTACAACCACATTAAACCGGTGAGTTCAGCAATTCTCCTGGAAGTTTACCGTAAGTCTAAATATCAACATCATTTAATGAAAATAATACAGTTAAATACTACCAGTAATACTACCAAATAACAACTGACATAAATTCTATACCCCATGTCTAACAACCTTGACTAAATTGCCAAAAGCTAATAAGAAAGGTGAAATGCTCAGAATTCAGAAAAAACATGTTGGGGACAAAGCAATGAAAGACTTTCTTCAGACATGTCACCATTAAATTCTTCTTGGAAGAAGGAAGGATGACTTTACAAGACAGGCCAATTCTAGGTGGAGATGAAATGGTTCTTTATGCAACCAAGTGTGATCCATAAACCCCATTGACTAAATGGAAATTTGCAAAGATATCGTTTATCTTAACCCCTTTTACAATATAACATAGAATGACCTCTTACACTACTAACTCTGTTGCCTCAGTATCTCTATCGATATGTAGCCATAGGACAAGGCAGACAAACCCTATTAAGATCTGGATGAGAATGACTATTCCCTGAAAAAAAAGATAGTTATGGAATGGAGAGATTACCTTCCAAGGCTGCAGATCTGAAAATTTAAACATTGGAATTTCCATCTGTTTGGATTTCGATCTCACTATCTCCTGCAAGGAATGTGCCACTGCATAAACAGCATTGTAAATACTGTAGCTTTCGCCAGTCATCTGCAACTCAAACAGAGGCCCAGGCACATTCTCCAAATTCTCTTCTCCACTACAAGCTTCACTGATCATTGAGGGTAATTCTGCATTTGAAAATGAACAGTCAAACAATTGTTCCCAAACATCTTGAAGAAATCCATCTTTGTGGGTTGAAGGTTTGATGACTTGAAGAAATTCTTTGAACCCTTGAACTCCTCTTGAATGAACTGTAAAGGAAAGAGCGCCATGGAACAACTGGAGATCCCAACCCCTTTGCATTCCTGACAGTATGAAATCAATTGGGTTCATCAGGATCCAAACCTTCCTAAATGATGCACTCTCATTATTTTCAGGATCACGGAGAAACACTACACATCTGAGCCACATAATTGTGAATGATTCTCCATATACAAGAAAAGCATTTGCTTTCTGATCTATCAATTTATTATAAATAGTTGAGATTGCATCAACCAATTCTGACAGGTCATCCAAGTTAGCTATTTGTGGAATATTTTGTGTGAAAGCTAAACACATGCCATTCTGGAAAAGCAATGGCTGCAGTTTCTGCAGGAAATACTCTCCCTTATTATTATCACAAGCAAAGAATCCAATCCACGTCCATCCAAAACGGAGAAGAAGTCGTATAACTCCAATGTACTGAAGGTCCTCATTTGGGACCATGCAGTAAAGTGCAGATAACTTGGGACTCTGAAACACTTCTTGGGCAAAAGAGCCATAGGTCAACTAAAAAAAAAAAAAGACAGTCATTATTCATGAGAATCAAGGGAAACAATATGGAGAGATGACTGCTGGATGTCAACTGAATAAAGTTTTCCCTACACTGAAGATTTCTTAAATTGTAGGTACATGATAGCAGTTCTGATGAACAATATAAGGTACTAAAACCTTAAAACATTTTGTCCCCTGTGGAATATAACTGGATTACAAACCAAAATTAGCTTCCTAATATAGATTTCCAGAATGCTCATCCACATGAACACCTGGAAACCTGTTAACTATCTGAGCTTGTGAAATGTTCCCAGCGTTAGGAAATAATTCTTAAAACCCTTCCATGAAAGACTATCTCCATGAGATTCTGGAGATATACAAAAAGTTGTCAAGCATGTCCTCCTTTACTGCATTTATTATAGAGATCTCCCAAAGTACAATATAGAACCAATCCTCCAACAATTCCCAGGCAAAACAGTTGAGTTTTATACTAAACTATTACAGTATTATCAGATACCAACCAAGTCATACCAGGAGAGTTGCCACATATTGCCAGGTGGTGGTCCAAACACAATGTCAGCTGACCCCCTCAAATAAGTTGAGTTTTGTTCTGTAATTTATGTTTTAAATTTCATTATCAATAGTTTATTTGCAACCATAGGTTTTAGCAAAATTCGTTTAAAATTACAGCATCCATATCAAATTAGTCCTGCCCCCCCCCTAGTATTTACAGTACTATTTATAAGCATTTGCTTCCGTGTCTTTCTTGAGGCCATTGCGAACAATGCAACTTGATTTGTTACATATTCATCTTTATCAGATAACAGAAAACAGATTTTTATTTCCAAATTTGGCGGATTCAATTGATTTAACAAAGGTGTGATAAATGTAGCTCTTGGTTCGTGGTATAATCTGCAATATAATAGGTAATGGGTCAGGTCTTCCACAAGTATGGAATTACAAATGCATAAACGGTGTGTAATTGGTAACCCTTTATATCTTCCATCTAAATATGCTGTTGGCATTGTTTGAAAACGAAGCTCTGTGAAACTACCTTGGTTTTAGAGTAATTTACCTTGGTTTTAGAGTAATTTATCTGTAGGTGATTTTTCTTACAGTATATGCCAAATTCTGTCAGGATTCTTCTCATTCCAATTAATGTTGTCGACATAAGTAACATGTCGTCTGCATCCTATAATATAGGTACCTTTCTACCTCCAATTGATGGAGCATGAAAAGAGGGATTATTTAAAACTACTCCAATATTATTTATATAAACATTAAAAAGGACAGGGGCCAGTAGACAGCCCTGGCAGACACCTTTTGAGGTTTTAATCAGCTTTCTAAAGGAGCCGCTCTGATTTATCTTTACTTGTATGTAGGTGTCTTCATATAATATATGTATTGAATAAAGAATACTTCTGTCTATATCTGTGGCTAAAAACTCCTCCCATAGCTTCCCTCTATTTATTGTATCAAAGGCAGATGATAAATCAATGAATGTTGCAGAAAGGCATTTTGAAGGTCTGTTTTAAATTTTAATTCTCTCATCTATGTTCATAATAAAAGATATTGATTTTTTGAATTGGATTACCTTAAACCAATGTTTTGCATGTGGGAAAAAATTGCAGAAGGGAGAGCAAAGTGTACTTCATTGGAGTCCCGCAGAAGGCATGGCAAAAAACTAATCTCTAATATTAATTACAAAAGAAGTCAAGGTTCCTCTCTCACCCCCCTGCCCAATCTACCTGTGGAATCTTGTAGACGTTTACACTTTCTGCCATATAGGATGAAGTATCAGACGCAAGTCCTCCAATGATAGCAATGAGATTTTTCTGCCCATCACATTTGTAGTTAGGGACAAATTCCTTGGATTTGAAAAGCAGGTCCAGAGTGGTGCGATAGGTCATCCTTGGGTTGTAGTAACTGTCATAGATGTGGAACCCGAGAGTGATGTTGGGTAAGATCTGGGGATTCATGTTGATCTCCTTCACAGCAAAGGCAAAGGCAAGGACGTGCTGGTAGAATTTGGTTATTACTCTGTGAATAGGTTAAATACACCCATTGTAAAAGAATTTAATTTAATTTATTGTAAATGTAATTTTAAAATTCTTGTATTGTGGCATCATTTGTATATCAATAACAAACATTTCTGTCTCTGATTGAAGTAGCAAAAAGATAATAAATAATTTGTACTGAGTTCAAATATACTTTTTACACAGTGTTTCCATGATTTGCAACAAAGCTGTACTAAAAGAAATAAAATTAGTAACAGTTTTTTCAAGCTAGCACATTTATTTTCTATCCATTTAGTCTAAAATTGAATACAAACAGATTCAGCAAATTTCACTTACTTACATTCTGTATGTTTTGTGAGGAGTGATAAAGCAGAATTTTTTTTTAATTATTTTAAGTTCACTAAATATTCTTCAAAAGACTTATTGCACCAAAGTTTCATACATTTCCTGAGAAAGACTTTAGCATCATGCAAAAAAAACAAATTCTTCTCCCACACCAGATACATTCGAAAAACAAAGAAGGCTAAGATTATATACAAATGTCTGCATTTATGCTCAAATAGCTTTTACTCATATAAGCAATTTTTTTGAGATCTGGCTAAGATTAGAAAATGCATGGGAAGAAAAAAATCCTTACTGTGGTAAGTCATAAGGTTTTACAGAAGGATCTTCCTTAAACTGAATTTCATAGAAGTGATAAACAATGTGAGACACTGTCCCACCAATGACAAGGTCACCAGGCTTGTACGACTCATGTGGAACAGGGAAGGCATCACTTGCAGGGCAGCTGAGAGTAGGTATTATTTTCATCAGGAACACCAGGAGGAGCAACATCATGACTCTGTCTATAGAGAAAATTACTTTGTGTTATATCGTATACATAGGGAATATATATTAATCCAATGGTTAATCCAATGATTAATCCAAAATGTATATCTGAGAATGCACCTAACGAGAAAATCCATCATTTTCTATTCTAAGATCCATGTGAGTGAAAACTTTTGTCTTGAGTATCACCAGACTTTGAAGAGATATTGTGGCAGATGAGATAGGAGGGAGGGAATGTCTAGCAATGAATCTGACAGAGACATTATTACCCTTTGTGCCAATCTCCCTGTGGTTCAGGAGTTACTTTATAACCAAACTGATACTTATATCTTGATTGAGTTGAATTTAAATAGCCTCCTGCACAGCCTTTGAAGTTTTGGGCTAGCTAAGAAAATATGGGGATTCCTATGGGAGATCATTATTTTGTTTTTGGTGGGATAATAAGAGACTGATTGTTATTTTTTTTAAATGAACCAATGCCAATAAAAGTAGTATAAGGGGGATTGGCAATACAAAATAGCCTTAATTGTTGAAATTCATGTTCATTTCTTACAATGAAGCAGGCCTCCCATTTTATCTATATATTTATTTAGTGGTTTAAAAGAAAAGAGGAAACATTTATATATATTGTTGTTGTTGTTCAGTCGTTCAGTCGTGTCCGACTCTTCGTGACCTCATGGACCATAGCACGCCAGGCCTTCCTGTCCTCCACTGTCTCTCGGAGTTTACTCAAATTCATGTTCATTACATCGGTGATGCTATCTAACCATCTCATCCTCTGCCGTCCCCTTCTCCTTTTGCCCTCAGTCTTTCCCAGCATCAGGGTCTTTTCCAGTGAGTCCTCTCTTCTCATTAGGTGGCCAAAGTATTTGAGCTTCAGCTTCAGCATCTGTCCTTCCAATGAGCAGTCAGGGTTGATTTCCTTTAGGATTGACTGGTTTGACCTCCTTGCAGTCCAAGGGACTCTCAAGAGTCTTCTCCAGCACCACAGCTCGAAAGCATCAATTCTTCGGCGCTCAGCCTTCCTTATGGTCCAACTCTCACAGCCATACATTGCTACTGGAAAAACCATAGCTTTAACTATACGGACCTTTGTCGGCAAGGTGATGTCTCTGCTTTTTAATATGCTGTCTAGGTTTGCCATAGCTTTCCTTCCAAGGAGCAAGCGTCTTTTAATTTCATGGCTGCAGTCACCGTCTGCGGTGATCTTGGAGCCCAAGAAAATAAAATCTGTCACTGCTTCCATTTCTTCCCCTTCTATTTGCCAGGAAGTGATGGGACCAGATGCCATGATCTGGGTTTTTTTAATGTTGAGTTTCAAGCCAGCTTTTGCACTCTCCTCTTTCACCCTCATCAAGAGGCTCTTTAGTTCCTCTTCACTTTCTGCCATTAGGGTGGTATCGTCTGCATATCTGAGGTTGTTGATATTTTTCCCGGCAATCTTAACTCCGGCTTGTGATTCATCCAGCCCGGCATTTCTCATGATGTACTCTGCATATAAGTTAAATAAGCAGGGTGATAATATACAGCCTTGTCGTACTCCTTTCCCAATTTTGAACCAGTCGGTTGTTCCATGTCCGGTTCTAACTGTTGCTTCTTGACCCACATACAGGTTTCTCAGGAGACAGGTAAGGTGGTCTGGTACTCCCATCTCTTTAAGAATTTGCCACAGTTTGTTGTGATCCACACAATCAAAGGCTTTAGCGTAGTCAATGAAGCAGAAGTAGATGTTTTTCTGGAACTCTCTTGCTTTTTCCATGATCCAGCGAATGTTGGCAATCTGATCTCTAGTTCCTCTGCCTCTTCGAAACCCAGCTTGCACTTCTGGTAGTTCTCGGTTCACATGCTGCTGAAGCCTAGCTTGTAGGATTTTGAGCATAACCTTGCTGGCATGTGAAATGAGTGCAATTGTACGGTAGTTTGAACATTCTTTGGCATTGCCTTTCTTTGGAATTGGAACGTAAACTGACCTTTTCCAATCCTGTGGCCACTGTTGAGTTTTCCAAATTTGTTGGCATATTGAGTGCAGCACTTTAACAGCATCATCTTTTAGGATTTTAAATAGCTCAGCTGGGATACTATCTTCTCCGCTAGCTTTGTTGTTAGTAATGCTTCCTAAGGCCCACTTGACTTCACTTTCTAGGATGTCCGGCTCAAGGTCAGTGACCACACCATCGTATTTATCAGGGATATTAAGATCTTTCTTGTATAGTTCTTCTGTGTATTCTTGCCACCTCTTCTTAATCTCTTCTGCTTCTGTTAGGTCCCTGCCTTTTTTGTCCTTTATCATGCCCATCTTTGCACAAAACGTTCCCTTGATATCTCCGATTTTCTTGAAGAGATCTCTAGTCTTCCCCATTCTATTGTTTTCCTCGATTTCTTTGCATTGTTCATTTAAGAAGGCCTTCTTATCTCTCCTTGCTATTCTCTGGAATTCTGCATTCAGTTGTTTATATCTTTCCCTTTCTCCCTTGCCTTTTGCTTCCCTTCTTTCCTCAGCTATTTGTAAAGCCTCATCAGTCAGCCACTTTGCTTTCTTGCATTTCTTTTTCTTTGGGATGGTTTTAGTTGCTGCCTCCTGTACAATGTTACGAACCTCCATCCATAGTTCTTCAGGCACTCTGTCTACCAGATCTAATCCTTTAAATCTATTCCTCACCTCCACTGTATATTCATAAGGCATATGATTTAGGTCATACCTGATTGGTCTAGTGGTTTTCTCTACGTTCTTCAATTTAAGCCTAAATTTTGCAATAAGAAGCTCATGATCTGAGCCACAGTCAGCTCCAGGTCTTGTTTTTGCTGATTGTATAGAGCTTCTCCATCTTTGGCTGCAAAGTATATAATCAATCTGATTTCGGTATTGACCATCTGGTGATGTCCATGTGTAGAGTCGTCTCTTGTGTTGTTGGAAAAGAGTGTTTGCTATGACCAGCGTGTTCTCTTGACAAAACTCTATTAGCCTTTGCCCTGCTTCATTTTGTACTCCGAGGCCGAACTTGCCTGTTATTCCGGTTATTTTTTGACTTCCTACCTTAGCATTCCAGTCCCCTATGATGAAAAGGACATCTTTTTTTGGTGTTAGTTCTAGAAGGTGTTGTAGGTCTTCATAGAACCGGTCAACTTCAGCTTCTTTGGCATCAGTGGTTGGGGCATAGACTTGGATCACTGTGATGTTGAATGGTTTGCCTTGGATTCGAACTGAAAGCATTCTGTCGTTTTTGAGGTTGTACCCCAGTACTGCCTTTCCCACTCTTTTATTGACTATGAGAGCTACTCCATTTCTTCTAAGGGATTCTTGCCCACAGTAGTATATATAATGGTCTCCTGAATTAAATTCGCCCATTCCTGTCCATTTTAGTTCGCTGATTCCCAAGATGTCGATGTTCAATCTTGTCATCTCATGTTTGACCACATCCAGCTTACCTTGATTCATAGTTCTTACATTCCAGGTTCCTATGCAATATTGTTCTTTACAGCATCGGACTTTCCTTCCACTTCCAGACACATCCACAACTGAGTGTCCTTTCGGCTTTGGCCCAGCCGTTTCACACTTTCTGGAGCTACTCGGAATTGCCCTCCGCTCTTCCCCAGTAGCATTTTGGACACCTTCCGACCTGAGGGGCTCATCTTCCGGCGTCATATCTTTTAGCCTTTTGATACTGTCCATGGGTTTTCTTGGCAAGGATACTGGAGTGGTTTGCCATTCCCTCCTCCAGTGGACCACGTTTTGTCAGAACTCTCCATCATGACCTGTTCTTCTTGACCTGACTTCATTGAGTTACGCAAGCCCCTTCGCCACGACAAGGCATATATATATATATTATATATATTAAGGAATATATATATATATTAATACATATATATATATTAAGGAATGACAAATAAACCAATGAGCCCTTTGGAGGGGGTCACCCATGTTTTCCGGCAGAGAGTGCTAATATGAATCCATACCAAGATTGATACTGATATTTAGAATATTGCATTTGCAGCAAACAGTATTTCAATTCTATTTCTCAGCAATGTCTCATAGCAAGATCTCGTGATGTCCTAAATCATCTTCCGTAGGTGCTCCCTCTGGTTTAGCTCAGGCCTGAAAACAATGATGTAGCATTTTTGCAAAAATATGCACCCCAGTAAGGCAGCGCTGGAGGACAAGATGGAGAAGACCTCCACAGCTACCATGGCTTTTCCTTTGGTGCTCAGGTAGGCTGGAAAAAAGGAGACCCACACACTGCAGAAGGCCAACATGCTGAAGGTGATGAACTTGGCCTCATTGAAGCTGTCAGGTAATTTTCGGGCAAGAAAAGCCACAATAAAGCTGGCCATGGCCAAGATACCCATGTAGCCCAAGACGCAGTAGAAGAAGGAGGATGAGCCCTCATTGCATTCTAGAATAATTTCTTTGGATTTTGAGTGCATGTCTACCTCAGGGAATGGGGGAGATGTTGTCCACCAAACAGCACCAATGCATACTTGGAAGAGAGAGCAGGACAGGACAGTAGAAAAGGCCAACCTTTTCCCCACCCATTTCCTCATCTGAGATCCTGGTTTAGTTGCCGTGAATGCCACAACCACCGTGATGGTTTTGACCAGGACACTAGAAATGGCCAATGAGAAGGTGATGCCAAAAGTGGATTGTCGGAGAAGGCAGGTCACTTTCCCGGGTTGGCTGAGGAAGAAGAAAGTGGAGAGAAAACAGAGCAGGAGAGAGACAAGGAGGGTGTAGGTGAGGGCCCGGTTGTTGGCCTTAACAATGGGTGTGTCCCTGTTCTTAATAAAAGTCCCAAGTACCCAAGATGTCGAGAAGAAGAAACAAAGAGCAGTGGAGGCTAAAACAATTCCTAATGTTTCTTCCAAAGTTAGAAAGACCACCGGTTTCCTGATGCATCCTTTATTTTCTTTATTTGGATAATGATCTTCTGAACATTCAAAACAGTCATCCATATCTGGAAGAAAAGTCAAGGAATTTCTCATCTATGCATTCCATATTTTTGAAAATTACTTTTAGAGGGGGCGCCAGCTATTATTCATTTAGAGTTCTTTTCACTGGTTAACAGTGTCAGCCTTACCAGGTAGACAAGATAGGAAACACAACCAGATAAGCTAATTCTACTTCACTGTAAAGCTATATTAACAGAATCTAGCAGTTCTGAAAATATATTTCTCCCACCATCACATTTACAGCCCCAGAATTTAGGGAGGGTCCCCTCTAAGCCTCTTGCTCTGTCCACTATGCAGCTGTGGGATATTCTGTCTCTTATCTGACCGTTCCCTAAGTAGCATCTCTTTGTCCCATCTCCCAAGGTCCTTCCCACATTCCATTACAACAGTTGGATCATGTTTATATGAAAATACAGATTTTCCTCAATTGTATCATTTATGATTTGCATAAAAGAAAGTACAATGTGAAGGGCAATTATTCTTGGAAATGCAGTCCTTTCTGAAATTCTCAAATTTATCAGAAGATAGAGAATTTGGACTTTTCCCACTTTCCCAAAACATAGAGAAAAAAAACTGTGATGTTAGATATAAGACATTAGTAAGAGAAGAAGTACTGATTGTGAGATGCAAACCAGTGTAATTCATTTAAACTCTTTAAGGTTTCCTTCTTCCTTAAGAGTGAGTAAACTAAGGTAAGTTCAGTCCTTTTTCCCGGAAGACCCACAACAGCCATTCAGTCCTTTTATTTTGAAAAAAAAGATGAGGTCAAACAAGCAAAAATAATCAACTAATTTTACTGTCAAGGTAAGAAAGGCTCTTATTTTTTTAGATGCAGAAAAAGACTTCAATAATTTGAATTGGAGTTTTATGTTCAAAGTTTTGGAAATTATGTACTCTGGGGAACATTTGATCCAGGCAATTAAGACTATATATAAAACACAACAAGCAAACATTATTGTGAATGAAGAATTAACTGAATTGTGTTATATACACAAAGGAACAAGACAAGGATGTCCTTTGTCTCCTCTGCTTTTTATTCTGGTATTGGAAGTTTTTAAGAGAGACATTAGAAGAGATGAAAAAATAAAGGGCTTAAAGATCAAACAAGAAGTTTTTAAATTGATAGCTTTTACTGATGATTTAGTTTTGATTTTACAGGACCCATTGGGTACTGTGGAACATCTGATGAGGAAATTGAAAGAGTTTGGGTCATTGGCAGGTCTGAAAGTAAATAAACAAAAAACAAAATGTTAATTAAAAATATGACCATGTCTGACCAAGAACTACTGATGGGTAAGACGAGTTTTAAGATTGAAAAAAAGCACTCATTGAACAGATCTTCCTAAAAGACATCACGGCACTATTCCAACATTGCCTGATGACCAGGTATTTTCAATGGGATAAGGGTTTCTACGGACAAACAGATGGAGTAGCAATGGGAAGCCCCATCAGCCAGGTTATACCGAACTTCTACATGGAACATTTTGAAAAACAGGCTTTAGAATCGGCACCCCTCACACCAACAGTCTTGTACCAGCTCGTGGATGACACCTTCACCATTTGGAGTCACGGGGAAGAAGAATTAGATAAATTCCTGAACCACCTCAACAGCATCCACCCGAATATACAATTCACCATGGAAAAAGAAATGGAAGGCAAACTACCATTTTTAGATGTCATGGTCATACGCAAACCGGACCTGCAATTAGGACAAAAAATCTACAGAAAACCCACCCACACAGACCGGTATCTACACAAAAATTCCAATCACCACCCACGACAAAAAAGAGGCATCATCAAAACACTAGTGGGTCGCACAAATCAGAACTGTGAAGCTCAATTCCTCAATTCTGATCTCAGCCATTTGGATTAGTCCCTACATGCGAATGGCTACTCCAAGAATGAAATCAGGAGAGGTATCAAACCGAAAAAACAGCACTCAACTGAGGAAAAACAGTTCCCCATAAGCAAAATATTTCTGCCCTACATTAAAGGAGTCACGGACCGCATGGAAAAACTAATGAAAAAACATAACTTCCAAACAGTCTTCAAACCCACCAGAAAAATACAACAAATGCTAAAATCAGCAATAGACAAAAGGGACCCCCTCACTGCTGCAGGAGTTTACTGCATACCCTGCAGCTGTGGACAAGTATATATTGGGACCACAAAACACAGCATCCACAGCAGGATAAAAGAACATGAAAGACACTGCAGACTACAGCAACCTGAAAAATATGCAATAGCTGAACATGCTCTCAAACAAACTGGTCACCAAATCTTATTTGAAAACACAGAAATACTGGACAACACCAACAGCCACTATGTTAGACTATACAGAGAAGCCATTGAAATACATAAACACCAACACAGTTTCAATAAAAAAAAAGAAAGCCTAAAGATCAGCAAAACTTGGCTGCCACTCCTGAAAAACACAGCTTGCAAAAGGTCAACAAACTCTACTCAACCACAGAAATATACAAACAACTCACACAATAGATGTGCTAATCCCACACACGACAGCACCACACCCCCTAATCACCACAAAAAACCCTCTTCCAATCTCTTGTAAATGACCTCTCAGCAGCTATAAACACCAGCAGGAACACACACCCTCCACTTGAGCACAGAGAGAATCTAGCTGTGCTCTTGTCCTCTGAAGATGCCAGCCACAGCTACTGGCGAAACGTTAAAAAGCCTAACATCAGAGCCTCTTGGATTTTATATATTTAATTATATTATGTATTCTATTTATAAATTTTTATATGTTTTAATTGCTGGCTTGGTGTAAACCGCCCAGAGTCCCCTCCGGAATGGGGGGAGATGGGCGGTGATATAAGTATATTTATAAATATAAATAAATAAATAAATAAATAAAAACCAAAACTGCCAGAACACGGCCACACAGCCCGGAAAACCCAGAACAACCATTGAAAAAAAGGTTAGATATTTGGGGGTGATCCTGTCAACTAAGAATAGTAAGGTAAAGGTAAAGGTTCCCCCCGCACATTTGTGCAGTCGTGTCCGACTCTAGGGGCCGGTGCTCATCTCCCTTTGTTAGCCGAAGAGGCAGCATTGTCCGAAGACGCTTCCGCGGTCATGTGGCCGGCATGACGCGTGCGGAACGCTGTTACCTACCCACCGAAGTGGCACCTATTCATCTACTTGCATTTGCATGTTTTCAAATTGCTAGGTTGGCAAGAGCTGAAGCTAGTGCGGGAGCTCACTCCGCATGCAGTGCTAGGGATTAGAACCTCCGAACTTGCGATCTTCCGATCGACAAGCCTGGCGTCTTACCCGCTGAGCCACCACGCCCCTCTAAGAATAGTATGTTTAAAAATAATTATGTAAAAATTTGAAATGATGTGAAAAATGATTTGTTAAGATGGGAAAAATTACAACTGTATCTTATGGAAAGAATATCTGTGATTAAGATGGATATTTTGCCTAGGATGTTGTTTCTATTTCAGACTTTACCGATTTTGACCACAGATTTACCTTTTAAAGAATGGCAGAAAGATATTTCGAAATTTTTCTGGCAAGGCAAGAAACCAAGAATTAAGTATAAATTGTTGCAAGATGCTAGAGAACGAGGAGGTTTGGGCTTGCCTAATTTAAAACTATATTTTGATGCTTGTTGTTTGATTTCGATGAAGGAATGGATTACTTTGGAGAACAAGAAACTATTACAGCTTGAACGACATGAATTAAGATTCGGGTGGCATGCCTATTTGTGGTATGATAAAGTTAAAGTTAATAAGGATTTTAAAAATCATTTTGTTAGGAGTGTCATACTAAGGATCTGGAACAAATATAAGGTAAGATTGTACCGTTGTGGTTGTCACCTCAAGAAGCATTTGTTAGAAGAGAAAATGTGGGAGGAATAAGTTGGTTAAAATATAAAGATTTGTTGAATTTTGAAGAAAGTGAACCAAAGTTTAAAACAAGGGAAATGTTAGAGTTGGAAGGTTTTACATGTCACTGGTTTACCTATATGCAATTGTCAGAACGCTTTAAAATGGATAAAAAGAACTTTAAATTTGTTAATGAAATAACTAAGTTTGAAATGAAACTTTGTATGAATGATGAACATGTTATTACTAAAATGTACAAAATGTTGTTAAAATGTCAAAAATGTATAATGGTGTAACTAATGTTTGTTGGAAGTGTTTACAGGGAGAAGGAACTTTTTATCTTCTCTGGTGGACCTGTGAGAAAGCCAAAAATAGTTGGGATCAAATATGTATTATTATTCAAAAGATTTTAAAAGTGAATATACAAAAAAAGCCGGAACTGTTCCTTTTGGGTTTGATGGAGAAGGAGCTGGAGAAAGAACATGGAGTTTTGCTTTTATATATGATCACAGCTGCAAGACTTTTATATGCACAGAGATGGAAAGATCCACAGATACCTATGGTTGAAGATTGGATTGTTAAATTAATGGATCTGGCCCAGATGGCTAAATTGACTGCATTAATTAGAGAACATTCAGTTTCTGGTTTTATCTGTTTGGCAACCACTTCTAGAGTACTTGCTTGTGGTAGAAAAAAATGATGTTCTGATTTTGTGTTTTAATGATTAATTGGTTTATTTTAATAGAAATAATGTTACTATGGTTCAATCATTGGTAAGAGATTATTTTTGTAAATTTATCTATATCTGTATTGGAGAAAGTCAGAAGTCACTTTTTCGTCTTTCTTTTCTGTCTATTTGCACTATATAGTTTTTTCTTCTATTTTTTACTTCTATTTTCATGCTTTTCTGTAGTTTTTATTTTGTATTTTATCTATACTCTGAAAATCAATAAAGTTTAAAAACTGTAAAAAAAACAAAAAAAGGTAAGAAAGGTATATTAATCTTATCCCTTTATTATATACTGACCTTTTTTATGATTCTGTGTTCTATATGGAGAACATTAGTCAGTTATACAAGCACCCACCCTATGTCCCTTTGATGGTAGAACATTTGATCCCTTCACAAATCTTTTGTGAAATAAAACAAAAGGTTGTTTGTTCAGCTTTCCACTATCATTTGAAAAACTATCATTGTTTATTTAAACTTTAATTAGAAATTTAACTTTAACTTGATTCTCCTGATTTCTATGCTGTCTTTAAAAGTTGAGATTAGTGGTCTTCAGATCATACTTTAATCTGGGCTAAAAAGAAAAAGAAGAAAAGATTAAAAAGTTTTTGAGTTAAGTTAATGCCCATAGATTCAAATTATATGTTGAAGTGAGGTTTTTTTTGGCAAGAAGTATGTACTTTGCCCTTGATTTTTTCCAGCATAAGGTAAAGGTAAAGGTTCCCCCCGCACATTTGTGCACTTGTGTCTGACACTAGGGACTGGTGCTCATCTCCGTTTGTTAGCCGAAGAGCCAGCGTTGTCCGAAGACGCTTCCATGGTTATGTGGCTGCATGACACGTGTGGAACGCTGTTACCTACCCACTGAAGTGGTACCTATTCATCTACTTGCATTTGCATGATTTCGAATTGCTAGGTTGGCAAGAGCTGGGGCTAGTGCCGGAGCTCATTCCGTCACGCGGGGCTAGGGATTCGAACCTCCGAACTTGCGATCTTCCGATCGACAAGCCTGGCATCTTACCCGCTGAGCCACCACATGCATACTTTTGCTTTAATTCCCAGTCTACTCTGCAAATTGTAATCAGCTGGCAATCCCCTATTCCAACATTTATTCGGTCAGACATTGCTTAGCTGGACTTATTCTGAATATGTTGTCATCATAAGTAAAGAGGCCCAGCACATAATCCAGGAAATACCAACACAGTGCCAGGTATTCGTCATAGTATCTGAAAATTCCTAGATTCATCTAGCACCCAAAGATTATTAAAACAATGGATGACCATCAGCACTCTCAATATTTGATATTGTTGGATGAACACTGAAATTTAAAAGGAAAAGAAAAGGTAAAGGTTTTCCCCTGCACAGGCATGTCTGACTCTAGGGGGCAGTGCTCATCTCTGTTTCTTAGCCGAAGAGCCAGCACTATCCAAAAATGCTTCCACGATCATGTGGCCAAAGGAAAAGAACATCAATGCAAAAGATGTTGCAAGTGTGAACACCAGCAAAGTTTACTGCTACTACTACAAATTAAGGTTTCTGTGGTGAAATAAGATTTAGGTCTATATATCTCTATCTCTATCTCTATCTCTCTATTTTATATTGAAGAAGATAGATGATAGATGATAGATGATAGATAGATAGATAGATAGATAGATAGATAGATAGATAGAGATAGAGATAGAGATAGAGATAGAGATAGAGATAGAGATAGAGATAGAGAGAGAGAGAGAGAGAGAGAGAGAGAGAGAGAGAGATGCAATCTCTGAGAATTGGACGTGTTAGGATGGATTAAAAAAAAATCTTCCATCCATCCATCCATCCATCCATCTAACCTGCACAGGGGAACAATAGCTGCAAGATTCCCCAAAACAAGTTTGGGAATCATCTATAAACATTTTCCTTTAAAAATTGATAAAACTAGTAAGTAAACATGTACACATTCAGGATATTACATTTCTTTTAAGCCTATATGATGAGTGGTTAATTGATGAAAAATTAATAGTGAAATGAAAAACAATGTTGAAAATGATAACCTACCAGTTTGATTGGAAATCTTTCCTTCTGGGCATGGAATACAGTCATAGCAGCAGAACGGTCCCCCTTCAGCCCTTCTCTTCCAGTATCCAGGGGAACAGTGGTCATTGCACAGAGAAACAGGAAGGACCTAGAGACATAGACATAGACACACATGAAAAAATATGGATCAGACAATGGAAATTATCTGATCTTGATTAGATGAATGACCACCAACATTTTTAATTTTTTTGTTTTGTTTTACAAACACATGAAATCATAGGGAGAAGAACACAAAACAAAACAGATTTCAAGTGTGAACAATAACAACTAACAATTATATAAATTAAGGGCCATGTGGTGAAATAAAATGTAGTGTTCCCCCACCCCCTCTATCTATCACTATCTCCTGTACAGGCTATAATAGCTGCAGAATCCTCACAAATAAATTTGATTTAGGGACAAGAAATTTTGATCTATGTGAATAGACTATGAATATTATCCTTAAAAAATTGGTGAAACTAAGAATAATATATACAGTATAGTAATCCAGGAATTGCATTTCTTGAAGCCTGTATAATGAAAAAAATGGTGAAAGATTTAATACGAAATCTTAGTTTGTAGGCATGGACCATAATCCTAGCAGTAGAATAGTTTCCCTTCATACCTTCTGTTCCAGGATCCAGGGAAGTCATAGTCATTACAGAGATGAAGAGAAAGAATCTCTCTCTCTCTCTCTCTCTCTCTCTCTCTCTCTCTCTCTCTCTCTCTCTCTCTCTCATAGAGGGACCCACTTTGTTTTTGAAAGTAATAAAACTTCATGAGGTCATGTCAGGGCGAGCGGATGGAGCGGCCTGCTTCTCTCTCCTAGGCACCAGCGATCCAAGTACTATGCAGTAAATAGACTCCAAACAGAAGTTATATCAAATATCCTATTTACTTATATACATATGTATTTACAGATCACTTCCACAGGTAACAAAAGATACACAAACGATACAGCATTCACGAGGTAAAATGGGAATAAAATGGAATACAGAATATCTCTGCTTATATAGTCAAACTGACCAATCACATTATAGGTCAATCTCGTTAACTACCACACCCAACTTAACTCTTAGCACCTGTTGTACGAGTCACACATTGACACATCATCCCTACAACAATGGCTGCTAATTGGGTGACATTGCAGAATATTTCACCTCTCACCTAGAAATCAAGCCTCTCTGTATAATTCATATCTAACAGTAAATTCCTGGGTTTATCAAACCCCAACAGGTCAGTTTAGAGGGGGAATTTGGTCCTTGGAAAACAACCATGATTATATACCTGGTTAAAACCTGGGTGCCAAAGGATTGTATTCTCCTCAAGGATGAGTTCTTTTCCTTTTGGAGCATTGGGATGTAACTTTCCAAATTTATTCTTTGAAAGGATCTGTTTGGAAAAGTGATCATGTTGACGATATCAAAGCCACCTTGACCTTCCCTTTGGTCTTTAAAGGAGACTCTTTCTCCAGCTGAGTTGTTAAAAGAAATGCCTTGAAGAAACTTGTGGAGCTACTTGAAGGAGGATCAGGCAGAGGGAGTCAAAAAGAAAACAATGCATCAGGGATAAAAAAAAAATCCAAGATGGCGACCAGGAGCAGTCGCTAATCGCTGCTCTGGGGAGAAAGGATCCTGGTCTCCTGGAACCCCTATTTTTCATCCTTTTCCCACCCTATTGCATTGGCTTGGGGTTTGGGGAGAGATTTTTGTGGGTTCCTCGGCTTTTTTTCAAGCTTGTGGCCGAGTTGGAGACAGCTGGACCCCCTGGAAGGAGCGGCGGAGTGGCGGAGTGCAGCAGTGACTACTGAGCCTGCAGTGCTCTTCTGCGGACCCGGGTAGACCCCTTGCAACCTGTGGTGACCCCCTATTACCTTGGAGTTGGCTGGGCCACCCAGGAGGAGTGGCAGAGTGGGAGAGTGATCGGTAGCAAAGGTTTTTGGTGCCAGAATTTTGGTGACGAGGGTGACGAGGGAGGAGTGTGGCCGGTCTTAGTGACAGCAGTACACTCCGCGTTTTCCAGCTATGCTACAGACCCTGATATACCTTGGCAGACTCCAGCAGACCCCCTACAATCCTCGGTGAGCCCGGCAAGTACCGGCAAGCCTCTATGGACCCTGGCTTCCTCCTGGTGGTCATGATAGACCTCAACATCCCTTATAAGGGGAAGATTACGACGGGCCTCGGAGTGGAGCAGTGGAACGTGGCAGGCCTAGGGGTGGTAGCAGATCTTCAGTGGACTCTGGTGGACTTGATCAATTGGTGGTGGAGGGGTTTAGACCCCTCATTTATGCACTGGTGGGTGGCTATAGACTTTGGGGGGACTACGGGTCCTTTTTGTAAGACCAGCTCTTTGAAGCGATGAGCTCTATTATTGGGGGGTGGAACTCGATGTTGCGGTAGCCCCAAGGCTTTTAACATCTTTAAATCTTTAAAAACAACATCTTTAAATAGGACAATGAGAAATGAGCTTGGGAATGGAGGAGTGATTACTTCCATTTCCCCCCAACCGTTGGAGGTGGCAGAGATTTGGGGTCCCCTTTGTGTGAGAGTGGTATTCCTCCTGGGTGTGAGAGACCCCGGGGGAGGCCAGAGTTGTGTGATGGTATGTAAGAGTGCCCACCCCTGTGTGAGAGACAGGTGGTGGGCAGGAGTGGATGGTGCCCCCTTTGACTAGTGAGAGAGGCTGAGGGGAGGCACAGTGAGTGTTGAGTCAGTGTTTATAGGGTGGTTAGGTCCTACCAGTGCCGAGAGCAAAGCGCTGGTGCGCTGGTGGGCCCACCGCCTCCTGAGAATGACTGGGTATGGGAGGATGTGTGCATGGGAGAGGGGACCCTTGTTTCAACATAGGGCTTTTGGAGGTCCAGTGGTGAGGCAACTGGGCCTGGAAACTCTAGGGGCTATGGGGCGGGTTGTCCTATTGAGGTGGTGACAGGTCGGGGATGTTATGGCGGGAACTGGAGGGAAGGCAATCTTTGGGGAAGACACCCCCGGTGTTTGCTACCAGTGGTGTGTTCTGGCCCTCCGGGTTCAGACCCAGGCCCTGGTCAGAAGACCCTCGAGTGCCCTGGTTAATGGCTGCTTCTGCTTAACGCCAGGTCAGTTAATAACAAGGGCCCCCTCATATGTGATTTGATCACGGAGGAGGGGTCCAACCTGACGAGTATCACTGAGACCTGGCTGGGCCCTGGAGGGGGGGTTGCCCTCTTGGAAATCTGCCCGGCTGTGTTTCAGGTATGGCACCAGCCGAGACACCGGGGTAGGGGAGGAGGGGTGGCAGTTGTCATCCGACAGTCTCTAGTGGCCTTCAGGGGCATTGCTCCACAAGTGGCCGGATGTGAGACCCTGTTTTGCAAGTTGGATTCCCGAGAGCAGTTGGGAGTGTTGCTGCTGTACCAACCTCCCTGCTGCGTAGCAACCTCCCTGCCTGAGCTGCTGGAGGCCGTCTCCGGGCTGGCGGTAGAATTCCCCAGGCTTATGGTTCTGGGGGATTTCAACCTGCTGTCCCTGGGATGTGCCTCGGAGGCAGCTCGGGAGTTCATGGCTACCATGGCAGCCATGGGCCTGGTCCAGAGTATTTGGGATCCGACTCGAGACAGTGGCCTCACCCCGGACTTGGTTTTCTTGTAGGAGCAGTGGCAAGGTGATCTGGGGGGAGAGTTACATCTTTCCCCATTGTCATGGTCAGATCATGCCCTGGTGGCACTGAGATTCTCATATGCTGCCCCACTCTGCAGTGAGGCTGGACCCATTCGATTGGTCTGCCCCTGGCGACTAATGGACCCGATAGGGTTTCAGAAGGAGCTGGGAGTTATACCTGAGGATCTACTGCATGGTCCAGTGGAGATCCTGGCCGCAGCCTGGAATAGGGAGGCGGCCGGGGCCTTGGACAGGATCGCACCTATGCGGCCTCTCTTGCCACATCTGACACGATATTCCTCGTGGTTCACGGAGGAGTTGAGGGTCTTGAAGAGGGTTAAGAGATGCCTAGAGCACCGCTGGAGAAAGACAAAGAATGAATCTGACCGAACACAAGCTAGAGTCACTGTTAAGACCTACCTTGTGACGGTAAGAGCGGCGAAACGTCAATATTTTTCCGCTCTTATTGCGTCCGCAGAATGCAACCCGACGGCCCTGTTCAGGCTAACACAATCTCTTTTAGGTAAGGTGGAGTCTGTGACCCACCTGCAGGGCCATGCGGAGGAGTTTTCTGAGCATCTGCAGGATAAAATCGCTCAGATTCGTTCTAAGTTGGACTCTAAGCGTGTAGCACAGTCTAGGGAGATGCCGAGGGAACAGTCTTACCCTGTTATCTGGGAACAGTTCGATCCTGTTGGACCTAAGTAAGGTGACAGGATCCTCCGGATTGTAAGGGCCACCACATGTCATCTAGACCCATGCCCCTCCTGGCTGGTGAAAGCATGAATGAATTAATCTTCCTCCCAATGAACGCTTTCTAGGTTGTAGGTGGGTTTTCAAACTAAAAAAGGATGCTAGTGGAAAAATTCAAAAATATAAAGCAAGGTTGGTTGTTATTTATGATATGATATTTATCATATCATATCACATCATCACCCGAGGATCTACTGCATGGTCCAGCAAAGGTGCTGGCCACAGCCTGGAATAAGGAAGCGGCCGGGGCCTTGGACAGGATCACGCCTGTGTGGCCTCTCTTGCCCCATCTGACCCAATATTCCCCATGGTTCACGGAGGGATTAAGGGTTTTGAAGAAGGTTAAGAGACGTCTAGAGCGCCACTGGAGAAAGACAAAGACTGAATCCAACCGAACACAAGCTATAGCCGTGGTTAAGGCCTACCTTATGGTGGTAAGAATGGCGAAACATCAATATTTCTCCGCTCTTATTGCATCCGCAGAATGCTGCCCGACGGCCCTGTTTGGGATTACTCAATCTCTCCTAGGTAAGGTGGGGCCAGTGACCCACCTTCAGGGCTGTGCTGAGGAATTTTCAGAGCATCTGCAGGATAAAATTGCTCAGATTCATTCTAAGATGGACTCCAAGCGTGATGCATGGTCTGGGGAGATGCCGAGGTCTTTGCCCGGTTATCTGGGAACGGTTTGATCCTGTTGGACCTAAGGAAGTGGACAGGATCCTCCAGACTGTAAGGGCCACTACATGTCATCTAGACCCATGCCCTTCCTGGCTGGTGAAAGCAGCCAAGGAGGTGACATGTGGTTGGGTCCATGCTATGGTTGCTATGTCCTTGGGAGAGGGAGTGTTCCCGGCTGCTTTTAAGGAGGCACTGATGCACCCCCTCCTCAAGAAGCCATCACTGGACCCTACGGGGTTGTACAACTTTCATCCCATCTCCCACCTCCCCTTTTTGGGGAAGGTGGTTGAGAAAGTGGTGGCATTACAGCTCCAGAGGATTCTGTATAATACGGATTATCTAGACCCCTTTCAGTTAGGATTCAGGCCGGGATATGGGGTAGAAACTGCATTGGTCACACTTACTGATGATCTCTGGCGGGCGCGGGATGGAGGCAATGCTGGCTCTTCCTGGCTCTTCTTGACATCTCAGCAGCTTTCGATACCATCGACCATGGTATCCTTTTGGGACGGCTTAGGGGGTTGGGGGTGGGCAGCGTGGTTTTACGCTGGTTCACCTCCTTCCTCCAGGGCCGATCCCAATCGGTGGTAATAGGAGATGAGAGGTCCGACCCTCAGCCCCTACTTTGTCGGGTGCAGCAGGGTTCGGTTCTCTCCCCTCTCCTATTTAATATCTACATGAAACCACTGGGTGAGATCATCCGTCAACATGGGATGAGGTATCATCAATATGCTGATGATACTCAATTATATATCTCCATCCCGGGTGAGCTAAGTGATGCGGTGGCTGCCCTTTCTCAGTGCCTGAAGGCTGTGGGGGTCTAGATGGGGAACAACAGGCTTCAGCTGAACCCTGGCAAGATGGAGTGGCTGTGGATTGATTGCGCCTCAGTATCCAGGGAGTTGTCATCTTTTGATCTGGATGGGGTGGCACTACCCCATTGAGACCCAGTGCAGAACCTGGGGGTCCTTTTGGACTCATGACTCCTGCTCAAAGAGCAGGTGGCAGCCATGGCCAGAAGGGTGTTTGTGCAACTTTGAGTTGTACGCCAGCTACGCCCTTTCCTAGATCGGGATGCCCTCCGTACAGTCACTCATGCCCTTGTCATCTCCCATATAGACTATTGCAATGCACTCTACCCTTGAAGAGTATCTGGAAGCTTCAGATGGTCCAGAATGTTGCTGCGCACACAGTTATGGGTGCCCCAAGATAGGCACATGTGATTACTCAGCTGCACGAGCTGCATTGGTTACCAGTTTGCTTCTGGGTCCAATTCAAGTTGTTGGTTGTCACCTTTAAAGCCCTACATGTTATGGGACCAGGTTACATGAGGGACCATCTCATCCACAGAACATCTACCCACCCCACCCGGTAATGCAGAGAGGACTTGCTACGGACACCGTCTGTAAGAGAATTCCACCTGGCAGGGTCCAGGAGGCGGGCCTTCTCTGCAGTGGTGCCCGCCCTTTGGAACATTCTGCCCCTGGAGGTGAGGCAAGCCCCCACACTCCTGACCTTCCGAAAACAATTGAAGACCTGGCTCTGCCACCTCGCTTGGAATGGGAAGGGTAATAGCTCCTCTTGGGGGTGACTTGTGCCATAGAGTTCTTTTAAATATAACATCACAGCCTCTTGGATTTTATATATTTATATCTAATTTATTTTTAGAGTGTTATATTGTATTTTATATGTTTTTAATTACTAACTTTGTTGTAAACCGCCCAGAGTCCCCTTTGTGGGGGGAGATGGGCGGTGATAGAAGTTGGATAAATAAATAAATAAATAAATAAATAAATAAATAAATAAATAAATAAATAAATGGATTAAATGTTCCTCCAGGCTATGTGGCCATGTTCTGGAAGTTGTGGTTCCTGGAACCACAACTTCCAGAACACGGCCACACAGCTTGGAAGACCCACAACAGCCATGGAACTTTGGCCATGAAAGCCTTATAAAGCCTTTAAAGACAATACATTAAAGGTTCCCTTTCTTTTACTTCTACCTCCCAGGAAACCACAGAAAATTTCCTGGCATGAAATATAGGAGAAGAAAATGTAGACCCACAAAGAATGATCAGGAATTAGGATATGCAACTCACTTTTATTTTAATAATTAATTTTTACAACTACTTTAAACCGGTGAGTTCAGCAATTCTCCTGGAAGTTTAGCGTAAGTCTAAATATCAACATCAATTAATGAAAATAATACAGTTATACTACCAAATAACAACTGACATAAATTCTATACCCCCAGTCTAACAACCTTGACTAAATTGCCAAAAGCTAATAAGAAAGGTGAAATGCTCAGATTTCAGAAAAACATGTTGGGGACAAAGCAATGAAAGACTGCCTTCAGACATGTCACCATTAAATTCTTCTTGGAAGCAGGATGGATGACTTTACAACGCAGGCCAAATCTAGGTGGATATGAAATGGTTCTTTATGCAACCAAGTGTGATCCATAAACCCCATTGCCTAGACTGAAATATTTGTTTATTTTAATTCTCTTCCATTCTATAACATATAATCACCTCTTAGACTACTAACTCTGTTGCCTCAGTATCTCTATTGATCTGTAGCCATAGCCCAGGGCAAACAAAACCTATTTGGATGTGGATGAGAATGACTATTCACTGAAACAAAAGATAGTTATGGCATGGAGAGATTACCTGCCAGGGCTGCAGATGTGGAAATTCAAACCTTTGAATATCTCTCCGTTTGGATCTTGATCTCACCATCTCCTGCAAGGAATGTGACACTGCATAAACAGCATTGTAAATACTGTAGCTTTCACCAGTCATCTGCAACTCAAACAGAGGCCCAGGGAGATTCCCCAAATTCTCTTCTCCACTACAAGCTTCACTGATCATTGAGGGGAATTCTGCATTTGAAAATGAACAGTCAAACAATTGTTCCCAAACATCTTGAAGAAATCCATCTTTGTGGGTTGAAGGTTTGATGATTTGAAGAAATTCTTTGAACCCTGGAACTTCTCTTGAATGAACCATAAAGGAAAGAGCCCCATGGAACAAGTGGAGATCCCATTCCCTTTGAATTCCTGTCAGTATGAAATCAAGTGGGGTCACAAGGATCCAAACCTTTCTAAATGATATGCTGTCATTATTTTCAGGATAATGGAGAAACACAACTACTCTGAGCCACACAATTGTGAATGATCCTCCACAGAGTAGAAATGTCTTTACTTTCTGGTCTGTCAATTTATTAGACATACGAGTGGGGCAAAAAAGTATTTAGTCAGCCACCAATTGTGCAAGTTCTCCCACTTAAAAAGATGAGAGAGGCCTGTAATTGACATCATAGGTAGACCTCAACTATGAGAGACAAAATGAGAAAACAAATCCAGACAATCACATTGTCTGATTCGGAAAGAATTTATTTGCAAATTTATTTGCAAATTATGGTGGAAAATAAGTATTTGGTCACCTACAAACAAGCAAGATTTCTGGCTCTCACAGACCTGTAACTTCTCTGTCCTCCACTCATTACCTGTAGTAATGGCACCTGTTTGAACTTGTTATCAGTATAAAAGACACCTGTCCACAACCTCAAACAGTCACACTCCAAACTCCACTATGGTGAAGACCAAAGAGCTGTCGAAGGACACCAGAAAAAAAACTGTAGACCTGCACCAGGCTGGGAAGACTGAATCTGCAATAGGCAAGCAGCTTAGTGTGAAGAAATCAACTGTGGGTGCAATAATTAGAAAATGGAAGACATACAAGACCACTGATAATCTCCCTCGATCTGGGGCTCCACGCAAGATCTCACCCCGTGGGGTCAAAATGATCACAAGAACGGTGAGCAAAAATCCCAGAACCACACGGGGGAACCTAGTGAATGACCTGCAGAGAGCTGGGACCAACGTAACAAAGGCTACCATCAGTAACACACTACGCCGCCAGGGACTCAGATCCTGCAGTGCCAGACGTGTCCCCCTGCTTAAGCCAGTACATGTCCAGGCCCGTCTGAAGTTTGCTAGAGAGCATTTGGATGATCCAGGAGAGGATTGGGAGAATGTCATATGGTCAGATGAAACCAAAGTAGAACTGTTTGGTAGAAACACAACTCGTCGTGTTTGGAGGAGAGAGAATGCTGAGTTGCATCCAAAGAACACCATACCTACTGTGAAGCATGGGGGTGGCAACATCATGCTTTGGGGCTGTTTCTCTGCAAAGGGAGCAGGACGACTGTTCCGTGTACAGGAAAGAATGAATGGAGCCATGTATCGTGAGATTTTGAGTGCAAACCTCCTTCCATCAGCAAGGGCATTGAAGATGAAATGTGGCTGGGTCTTTCAGCATGACAATGATCCCAAACACACCGCCCGGGCAACGAAGGAGTGGCTTCGTAAGAAGCATTTCAAGGTCCTGGAGTGGCCTAGCCAGTCTCCAGATCTCAACCCCATAGAAAACTTTTGGAGGGAGTTGAAAGTCTGTGTTGCCTAGCAACAGCCCCAAAACATCACTGCTCTAGAGGATATCTGCATGGAGGAATGGGCCAACATACCAGCAACAGTGTGTGCCAACCTTGTGAAGACTTACAGAAAACGTTTGACCTCTGTCATTGCCAACAAAGTATATATAACAAAGTATTGAGATGAACTTTTGATATTGACCAAATACTTATTTTCCACCATAATTTGCAAATAAATTCTTTCCAAATCAGACAATGTGATTGTCTGGATTTGTTTTCTCATTTTGTCTCTCATAGTTGAGGTCTACCTATGATGTCAATTACAGGCCTCTCTCATCTTTTTAAGTGGGAGAACTTGCACAATTGGTGGCTGACTAAATACTTTTTCGCCCCACTGTAATTGAGATTTTATCAAGCAATTCTGACAAGGCTTCCATGGGGGTACGTTCTGGAACTTTTTGGGTGAAAGCTAAACAGATGCCATTCTGGGAAAGCAATGTCTGCAGTTTCTGCAAGAAATGTTCTCCGTTATTATTATCACCAGCAAAGACTAAAATCCACATCCATCCAAAAAAGAGAAGAAGTAGTGTAACACCAATGTACTGAAGGTCCTCATTAGGGACCATGCAGTAAAGTGAAGATAACTTGGGCTCTGAAACTCTTCTTCATCAAAAGAGCCATAGGTCAACTTAACAAAACAAAACAAAATGGGAGTAAATTATTCATGAGAATTAAAGGAAAATATATAGAAAAATAACTCCTGGATATAAAGCAAATGACGGTGTCCCTACACTGAAAATTTCTTAAATTCTAGGTACATATGGTACGTCTGAGGAATGATATAAGGAACTAAAACCTCAAGGTGAAATATTTTATCACCTGTGGAGTATAACTGGATAACAAAGCAAAATTAGCTTCTTAATATAGATTTCCAGAATGCTCATGACATTGAACACCTGGAAATCTGCTAACTATCTGGGCATGTGAACTCTTCTCATGAAGAGTGAAGAATTCTGAAGAGCTAAACAAATTGGATGACCTTCTGCCCTTCTCTATTGCAGATATAATAAAATGTCTATCCTTGAAAGACTATCTCCATGAGATTCTACAGAAACAGAGTCAATCATATCCTCCTTTTCTGGTATTATTATCAAGATCTCCAAAAGGACCATATGTCACCAATCCTCCAACAATTCCCAGGCAAAACTGTTGAGTTTCATAAGGTAAAAGTAAAGGTTCCCCCCGCACAGTTGTGCAGTTATGTCCGACTCTAGGGGCCGGTGCTCATCTCTGTTTGTTAGCCGAAGAGCCAACGTTTTCCATAGATGCTTCCACGGTTATGTGGCTGTTACCTACCCACCAAAGTGGTACCTATTCATCTACTTGCATTTGCATGCTTTCGAATTGCTAGGTTTGGGAAGAGCTGGATCTAGTGTGGGAGGTCACTTCGTCATGTGGGGCTTGGGATTCGAACCTCTGAACTTGTGATCTTCTGACCGACAAGCCTGGAGTCTTACCCGCTGAGCCACCACGTTTAGTTTCATACTAAACTATTATTATCGAATACCAACCAAGTCATACCACGTGTGGTACATTCAAGCACGGATACTGTTTCCCAGGGGGAGAGAGCATTCCAGACTGATATGAGACTTCGAAGCCCGGACTCTGTTGCTGGGAAGGTTAAGATGTTCAAGGAAGCCCCTACTTAGAGCCCTTCGTAGTAACTACCACTAGGTTAGTTAGCTAGCTTTAGAATGGCAAGATTCTGTTCATAGGTTAAGAGCAATAAAGAAACTTGAGTTGGAAACCCTTCTCAGCGTGGTTCTTGTTGTCGATCCCTTGACATCAGGAGAGTTGCCATCTATTGCCAGGTGGTGGTCAAAACACAATGTCAGGTGACCCCCTCAAAGAAGTTTAAATTTGTTCTGTAACTTATTTTTAAAATTTTAATTTTCTCAACTATGATCGTAATAAAAGATATTTACCATAAGCCAACGTTTTGCATGTGTGAAACAATTGTAGAAGGGAGAGCAAAGTGTACTTCATTGAAGTCCTGCAGAAGGAATGGCAAGAAACTGATCTCTAATATTAATTGCAAAAGTAGTCAAAGTTCCTCTCTCACCCCCCTACCCAAACTACCTGTGGAATCTTGTAGACATTTACACTTTCTGCCATATAGGATGAAGTATCAGACACAAGTCCTCCAATGATAGCAATGAGATTTTTCTGCCCATCACATTTGTAGTTAGGGACAAATTCCTTGGATTTGAAAAGCAGGTCCAGAGTGGTGCGATAAGTCATCCTTGGATTGTAGTAACTGTCATAGATGTGGAACCCAAGAGTGATGTTTTGGCAAGATCTGGGGATTCATGTTGATCTCCTTCACAGCAAAGGCCAGTGCAAGGATGTGCTGGTAGAATTTTGGGATTATACTGCAAATAGATTATGCACACCATTTCTGATTGAAGTATTGAATAATTTTGTAATTTTTCCAAATATACTTTGCACATAATATTTCCCTTTGCATTTTTCTAGAAACTTACTCATCACATGGCATATTATGGTAATTTCTAAATTTTTAACTGCCTTTTTCAGTTGAAACTAAACTGGGATGGCAGCCAGTATTTTGTTTGTTCTTTTTCCTTTTGACTGAGATTTCTAGGAACTTTACTGATTTAGAAAGAATTAGAGATTTAGGGTGAGATTCTCTCTAGCCCCATACATTTTGCTCTTCTTAGTCTTTTCAGTTCTGAAGAAACATCCCACAAGTACTCATAATTCTAACTTCCCTCTGAGACAACATCTGTCATTTGTGTCCAGTATCAGCTGCAAAAGATGGAAAGATGAAAGTACCTATACTCTATCACAATCATTCTCTATCCATTTAGTAAAAGTAGAATGGCAATTGATTTATCTAGATTCTCATATTGATTTATGTTTTGTCAAGAGTAGCAGTGCAGTTTAGCATACTTCCTTTTGATAATTTTAATCTCACTAAATCTACTTTCTTATAACAAAGTTCTTAATAAACAGTAAAGAAAATTCTCTTTTCTCTCACCATCAGAAAATTTTCAAAATGCAAATAATTCCTACTGTTTCATACAAAACTATACATTTTCTATGCAAACAGTTATTAGTCATCAACGCAATTCTGTGGGATTTTTGTGAGGTGAGATGATTCAAAGGAAAATGCTTACATTGGTGAATCATAAACATTTAGAAAAGGATGTTCCTTGAACAGAAATTCATGAAAAAGGTAAACCTTGTGAGAAACCATTTCACCAATGACAACGTCACCGGGCTGGTACCACTCATGAGGGACAGGGAAGGCCTCACTTGCAAGGCAGCTCAGAGTAACAATTTGGTTCACGAGGGACACCAGGAGCAGCAACATCATGACTCTCTGATTATGGAAAAAGTCTCTGGGTCTCTCATTCAAAGACATGTTCTAGCAGATAAGACAGGAATGAGAGATATTTCGGAAATGAAACTCACAGAGTCAGCGTTACCCCTTCCTGCCTCTCTGTGGCTCGAGAAATATTTATATTGATTGTTTTTGACTTCGTTTTCCCTCCTGCAGAGAATCTTTGATGTTTTTGCCTACTAGAATAATAAAGTGATTTCAGTCATTAATAAGCGACATAATTACCATTGAAGCATTGGAAACCTGGCAATTTTTCTTGATATAGCTGATCAACAACTTTATCTATTTTGGGTGACATAATAAGTGACCGATGCTTAACCTGTTTGGGAAAGAAGAACTGTGAAGGTTGAGATTACAAAATTGTCCTAATTCTAGAAATTCTAGAAATCAGCACCAGGGTTTAATTTTATGAGTGGACCAGGGAACTCTATTTCCCTGTAAAATGTCTGGGGAAATGGGCAAACATCCACGGTCTGGTACAGATTGGCTGGTCTTGGTTTGAGAATCCTTTAGAGACTAGCTAAAAGAGAAAGTTGAAATAGAAAATCATTGACCCCCCCCCCCAAGGGTCAATAAACTCAGTTTATGGAGAACATTTCTATCATATCCATAAGGAACTATGTATGAATCCAAGAGTTAATCCAATGATAAATCCAAGGTTTATATTCGAGAATGAACCAAATGGGAAAATCCACCATTTTCTATTTTAAGTTCCAATTGAGTGCAAAATCATATGTGGAATATCACCAGGATTTGAAGAGATATTCTGGCAGATGAGAGAGCAGGGAGGGAATTTGTAGCAATGAATCTGTCAGAGACATTATTACCCCTTGTGCCAATCTCCCTGTGCTTCAAGAGTTACTTTATAACCAAACTGATACTTACAGTATATCTTGATTGTTGTTGAATTTAAATAGCATTCTGCACAGCTTTTGATGTTTTGGGCTAGCAAAGAAAATATGGGGATTCATGTAGCAGATTTTTTTTGGGTGAGATAATAAGTGACTGATGGTTAAATCCTTTCTTAAGTGAGCCAATGCCAATAAAAGTCGTATAAGGCAGATTGGCAATACAAAATAGTCTTAATTGTTGAAATTCATGTTCATTTATTACAATGGAACAGGGCTCCCATTTTTCATGTCAAATGAAAAGTGTGGTTAAATAGTGAAGAGGAAAGGTGTTTATATATTTAAAAGGTAAAGGTTCCCCCCACAGATTTGTGCAGTCTTGTCCGACTCTAGAGGCTGCTGCTCATCTCCATTTGTTAGCTGAAGAGCCAGCATTCTCCAAAGTTGCTTCCACAGTCATGTGGCTTCATGGCGCACGCAGAATGCTTTTACCTACCCACTGAAGTGGTACGTATTCATCTACTTGCATTTGCATGCTTTCAAATTGCTAGGTTGGCAAGAGCTGGGGCTAGTGCGGGAGCTCACTCCGTCACACGGGGCTAGGGATTCGAACCTCCAAACTTGCAATCTTCCGATCAACAAGCCTGGCATCTTACCAACTGAGCCACCATACCCCTATATATAGTATAGTATAGTATAGTATAGTATAGTATAGTATAGTATAGTATAGTATAGTATAGTACAGTATAGTATAGTATAATATTAACGTAACGTAACGTAACGTAACGTAACGTAACATTACAATATAATATAATATAATATAATATAATATAATATAATATAATATAATATAATATAATATACCCCTCCAAATCTTTCACTCTCATATGAGTGAATGCAGGAATTTCTTTGAGGGTGAGTTCATGAGATTTCAACTATTTTAACATGCTGTACTCTGACTGAACATCTAGGTGAACAGGAACAATTGTACCACCTGCATACCTGCCTCCACTGTTCCATTTCTATAGCACATTCAACCTGTCTGGAATACAGTGGATTTGAAAAGTCTACACACCCCTGTTAAAATGCCAGGTTTTTGAGATGTAAAATATCAGACCAAGATAAATCACTTCTGAATTTTTAAAACCTTTAATATAATATATAAGGTGTACAATTCAATTGAAAAACAAACTGAAACTTTTTCAGGAGAAAAAATAAAAATAAAAAACTAGAATAACGTAGTGGTATAAGTGTGCACATCCCTTAAACTAATACTTTGTTGAAGCACCTTTTGATTTTATGACAGCATTCAGTCTTTTGGGGTAGGAGTCTATCAGCATGGCACATCTTGCCTTGGGAATCTTTGCCCACTCTTCCTTGAAGAGCGCTACAAATCTGTCAGATTGCGAGGGCATCTCCTGTGCACAGATTTTCAATTGGATTCAGGTCCAGTCTCTGGCTGGGCCATTCCAAAACTTCAATCTTCTTCTGTTGAAGCCATTCTTTTGTTGATTTGGAGTTATGCTTTGGGACGTTGTTGTGTTGAAAGGTGAAATTCCTCTTAATCTTCAGCATTTTAGCAGTGGCCTGAAGGTTTTGTGCCAAAATTGACTGATATTTGGAACTTGTTAATAATTCCCTCCACCTTGACTAAAGCCCCAGTTCCTGCTGAAGAAAAGCAGCCTGAAAGCATAACGCTGCCACCACCATGCTTCACTATGGGTATGGTGCACTTTTGGGGATGCACAGTGTTGTTTTTTCGCCAAACATACTGTTTGGAATTATGGCCAAAAAGTTCAACCATGGTCTCATTTGACAATAACACATTTTCCCACATGCTTTTTTCAGACATGGTGTAGGTTTCTGCAAAATGTAGCCGGGCTTGGATGTTTTTCTCTGAACTTGTGTTGTGGTTTGTGAGCTGTCAAGGAAGGGAGGGAGGCAGGAAGGAAGACGAGCTTTCCCTAGGTTCTCCTAAAGAATACCAGCTCTCCACTGAACCTTGTTTTCTAAGAGTTACTTGATAGCTCACTGGGCTTATGCAAATATCACCATCAAATATTCCCCTTAAGAAGAAGGGCCCTCATTTTGGATCTCCACATGTTCTTTAAATTGTATATGTACAACTGGAGGAAATTTGTTTTAAAAAGACACTATGAATTTCTTGCTTTTTTATTTTCTCTGATAGCCATGCAAAAATGTGAGTACAAAATTTTAGAGAAAGTGATTATGTAATTTTTTTTCTGATGCATGTGAATCCTGATGGGGGTTTTTCCTCCTACTTCTTTAGGGTCCCTTTCTGATGTGCAACTTGTATCATCGGGGCCTGAAACTGTAGGACCAGAACAAAATCTATATTTGCTCTGCAAAGTTACAGGTATCTCTATCACTAGTAGTACTTATGCTTGGAACTGAGTCCGTCAGCCTCCAGGAACAGGGCCTGAATGGATTGCCACAATCTACCCTTATGATGGGAGAAAATGGTACTCATCTTCCCTTCAAAGCTGCGCCACCATAGCTTCAGACAACTCCAAAAATGAGTATTACCTTCAGATCAAGTCCTTATCAGCTGCAGACACTGCTGTGTATTATTGTGCCCGAGATGCACAGTAGGAGAAGTTGACTGTCATTCTTAACAAAAACAGGAAACTCATTCTGGCTTTATATTTCTGTTCCATCCAGCAGAATAAACATCTGACAATAAGATCATGTGAACTCTTGGAGGAATACATATCCCACAAAAACGTTAGAAAGAGTGGACTCAGCCACTGAAATTCAGCTCAAGGAGAAGATGACAAAACCCATTATTATACCCAACCAATACATCTGGCTGAGTCCACTCCAATGAATTAAGACTGATTATGCATGGGAATTTTAGTAAAGCATAACAATAAGCATCCTCTTGATACCATGGAAATGACATGCTTTTGTGCAGTTCATTCTGCAGTTCCAAATGGAGTGGGATTTGGATCACAATTTCATGATACATGTTTCATTTTTTACTCCTTCCCATTTCCAACAGCAGATGCCCATGCACAAACTAAAATCCTTTCTGAAATGCAAATTATAGAGAAACGTCAATGAAAGGAACACTCTGGATTGCAAAGGACCCAAAATTCAGGTTCTTTCCCTGAAGTTACACTACAAGTCACCTTTGATTTTCCACTTAGCTGAGAATTCCATCTTCACTTCTTAATTTCTATAGTCAATGGAAGAGCAACTGAAAATGGAGGCCCTAAAGTGAAGTCCTCAAGTGATTAAGGCCACAAGTAGGCAAGGAGAATTCCCAAATACCCACTTCCTGTTAGAACAGATGGGTATCTGAATTTCTGTGATGATTATGAACTATTCTGTTTCCATAGCAATATACTTCTTTCTTACAACAACCCTGTTATGCAAAGGTAAAGGTAAAGGTTTCCCCCGCACATTTGTGCAGTCGTGTCCGATTCTAGGGGCCAGTGTTCATCTCCATTTGTTAGCCGAAAACCATTGCCCGGAGACGCTTCTGCGGTCATGAGGCCGGCATGACGCACGCGGAATGCTGTTACCTACCCACCAAAGTGGTACCTATTGATCTACTTGCATTTGGATACTTTCGAATTGCTAGGTTGGCAAGAGCTGGGGCGAGTGCGGGAGCTCACTCCGTTATGCGGGACTAGGGATTCGAACCTCTGAACTTGCAATCTTCCGATCAACAAGCCTGGTGTCTTACCCGCTGAGCCAACGCACCCCTAATGTATATATTCTTTCCTATATAAACCCTAAGTGAGAGGCAGTGTGGTTTAGTGGTTAAGGTGCTGGACCAGAAGCTAGCAGAGCATGAATTCTAGTCTCTCCTTAGGCACAGGAGCCAGATGGGTGATTTCAGCCAGTCACTCCCTCTCATCCCTAGACCTGGAAGTCACAGAAACTTCAATCTATTTCTTGAACTGGGCCACTGTGGTACATTATCGTACATAACCTTCCATGAAAGGGCCTTCCACCTTCAATTGATTCATTGGGGATGATGATGATGATGATGATGATGATGATGATCCATAAGTTGCTCTCAATTTAAAGCAACACCATGGAATTACTGAAGGGCTCCTTTGATGTCTAGCCTACCAGCTATACTGTACTTTTGGTTCATATTAAAAAAAAATTGGACCTATCTGCACCGAGGGATGCATTTTCATGATAAATTCTGCCACTTGCCCCATCTATAGGCTTTACGTCCCTGCAGTTCAAAGATAATTGAAACATCTGATGTACAGCCATGTCCATAGAACGCCAAAATGGCAACAAAATGAAAACACATTTTGGTGATGTCAAGACTCAAATTCTACCTTTTTCTTTTTCCATCTGATGCAGATATATTTATTTATTTATTTATTTATTTTCTATCCGACCTTTATTATTTTTTTATAAATAACTCAAGGTGGCAAACATAACTAATACTGCTCCCTCCTCCTATTTTCCCCACAATAACAACCGTGTGAGGTGAGTTGGGCTGAGAGAGAGTGACTGGCCCAAGGTCACCCAGCCGGCTTTCATGCCTAAGGCAGGACTTATGCTTAAAAGTTTGTTTTATGTGTATAAAATGCGAATTATCACTCTAACAAATCTCTAGTTCTAGGACTAGAACTCTCAGTCTCCTGGTTTCCCATTGGCTCCTTCCTAGAGCTGAGAGACAGGGACTGGCCCAAGGTCACCCAGTTGATTTTCATGCCTAAGGCAGGACTAGAACTCTCAGTCTCCTGGTTTGCCTTTGGCTCCTTCCTAGAGCTCAGAGACAGGGACTGGCCCAAGGTCACCCAGCCGGCTTTCATGCCTAAGGCAGGATTTATGCTTAAAAGTTTGTTTTATGTGTATAAAATGTCAATTATCACTCTAACAAATCTCTAGTTCTAGGACTAAAACTCTCAGTCTCCTGGTTTCCCATTGGCTCCTTCCTAGAGCTGAGAGACAGGGACTGGCCCAAGGTCACCCAGTTGATTTTCATGCCTAAGGCAGGACTAGAACTCTCAGTCTCCTGGTTTGCCTTTGGCTCCTTCCTAGAGCTCAGAGACAGGGACTGGCCCAAGGTCAACAAGCCAGCTTTCGTGTCTACGGTGGGACTAGAACTCACAGTCTCCTGGTTTCTAGCCCATTGCCTTAACCACCAGACCAAACTGGCCTATATATAGAAGTTGTAAGATTCGTATCTGTATGTCATGATAGATATTACATCAGGAAACTCCCTTGCCTGTCCCCCTCTGGCTGATCTTTGATTGTAATGAATTGAAAGTTTCCATTCTTTTCCTTTTTTAAATCTGCAGATAAATTGCTTACAAGAAGGTGGCATCACTCCCTTCAAATTAGCAAGAGACAGAGTCTGCTCTGCTGGTTACACACAAGAGCCTCACCTGACAACAGAGCTTCATAGAAGAAGGCACCAAAGAACCAGAAACCAGAAAACACAAGGCAGAACAGAGATGCCAAGAAATTAGACTGTGTTGTTATTATTGGCTATCAAGAACACGTGTTTTTCAATTCAGCTGTAGCTTGATGTGTTTTCCCCAAACAATGCTCTGGTCCAGATTAGAAGCAGTTCTGATCCCCTGCAGATGTCTCTTCTGCATGGGTCCAGGTTACCTGAGGGTCCGTCTCATCCCCTTTACATCGACCTGTCCCACCAGGTCAGGCAGAGAGGGCACGTTCTGGGTTCCATCTCTGAAAGAATGTCGACTGGTGGGTCCCAGGAAAGGAGCCTCTCCCGGCCTTCCTGAAAGGCGTGAAGACCTGGCTCTGCCATATTACGTGGAGTGGGGTGTGTGTAACCAACCCTGGTGGTGGTTAGGCCCCTGAAGGTCCTCCCTGGAAATTAAATTAAGAAATTTTTACCATCCACCTCTTGGAATATATTATTTATTAAGAGGGTTGTTTTTCTTGCATTGTTTTATTGTTTTGCTGTTTTATTTAAAAAAACATCACTAAAGAACTTACAAGAAAACTTGGGCATTTCACAGAGGAGAGTGAATACTCTATCAACTCCCCACTACAGTGCCTCCAGTAAATCAAAGACCTAAAGATAGATGAAGATGAAATTGTGATGTCATTTGATGTCACTGCAGTCTCTACATCCATAGACCAAGCACTAGTAATCAAATACATGGCATCAGCTCTACGCAAAACACCCAACCTAACTAGATAGACCAAGATCAAAATACCCAGAATCATGGAACTCATCAACCTATGCCTCACCACCTACTTTCAGTTTGATGGACAAATATACCAACAAACCAAAGGAACACCTATGTTGTTGTTGTTTATTCATTCAGTCGCTTCCGACTCTTCGTGACTTCATGGACCAGCCCACGTCAGAGATTCCTGTCAGCCGTCACCATCCCCAGCTCCCCCATGGTTGAGTCTGTCACCTCCAGAACATCATCCATCCATCTTGCCCTTGGTCGGCCCCTCTTCCTTTTGCCTTCCACTTTCCCTAGCATCAGCTTCTTCTCCAGGGTATCCTGTCTTCTCATTATGTGGACAAAGTACTTCAGTTTTGCCTTTAATATCATTCCCTCAAGTGAGCAGACTGGCTTTATTTCCTGGAGTATGGACTGGTTTGATCTTCTTGCAGTCCAAGGCACTCTCAGAATTTTCCTCCAAGACCACAGTTCGAAAGCATCTATCTTCCTTCGCTCAGCCTTCCTTATGGTCCAGCTCTCACAGCCATAGGTTACTACAGGGAATACCATTGCTTTAACTATGCAGACCTTTGTTGTCAGTGTGATGTCTCTGCTCTTAACTATTTTATCAAGATTTGCCATTGCTCTCCCCCCAAGAAGTAGACGTCTTCTGATTTCCTGGCTGCAGTCAGCATCTGCAGTAATCTTTGTGCCAAGAGAACACCTATGGGTTCACCATTATCAGAACTCATAACAGAGATTGTAATGCAAAGTCTAGAAAGTATAGCACTCCCACACATGCAACCCAAAGTATGGATCCGGTATGTAGATGACACCTTCCTCATAATAAAAAAGGAACAACTGGAGGAAACACATGAAACCATCAAAAACATCTTCAAAGGAATAAAATTCACAAGGGAAGAAGAAAGCAACAACACACTACCCTTCTTGGACATCCTCATCAGTAGAGGAAATTTATTTATTTTATTTATATTTCTAACTTATATCACCACCCATCTCCCCCCACAAGGGGACTCTGGGCGGAAATGATGGCATTCTAGAAACACAGGTCTACCAGAAAACTACCAAGTGCTCCACTACCAAAGCAATAACCCAACCTCCCATTGATTACACTGCCATACATCAGAAACATCTCAGAAACTAATAGACTGTTACAACCACACAGCATCACCGTAGCACACAAACCAACCAAAACCCTTCAGAACATCATAAGTAAACCAAAAGCCAATATGTAGGACAGACTGGCAGAAGACTAGCAGAACGCATCCACGAACACCAACTAGCAGTCAGAAGATACGATGAAAATTCCTTAATCTCACAACACATGGACAGACTTAACCATACTTTCAACTGGGAAACTGTGAGCATCTTAAACCATGCCAAATCCAAAAATGCTAGAGAATTCCTGGAAGCTTGGCACTTAGACAAAGCAGCCATCAACAGACACATAGAGGTAAACAACATTTACATACCATTCATAAGAGACAATAGAAAAGCCAGAAGACCAGAACACCTCCTTGCCAGCAATCAACACCCAGATATGCAAAGATTAACACCAGGATTAGTACCAGAGGAACAATCAAACAGCACAATATACCCTAATCAAGGAATCAGTCAATCAACCAAGCAGCAAACAACAGCCCAATCAAGGAACTAAAAAGGAGAGAACAACACCCCCACCAACACAAGCAGTGCAAGCCTTGGTATATAAACAGAGTCCTTCCCATTCCCCCACCTCTTTCTCTCTCATTTATTTGAAGTAATACTCTTAATGTCTCTTCAAAGAATTTAAACTGTGAGATTGGTGAAGGATCTGTTCAACCAGAACTCAATTCATCCTATTGGTCTCCCATAATACATGTACCCTGAAAATAAAAAAGTAACTAGACTAGCCCAGATTTCTCTATTTGCTCTGAAAAAAGAAGTGCAAGGGACTTTGTTCCCAAACCTCAAAATATTTTCCAGCAAAGAATTTTAATCCTTAAGAATTAGCCAACTCCCGCTGGAATTGGTCAAATCTCTATAATTTCTTCAAGTAGACAAAGTCCCAATGGATTTGCAACAGACAGAAGAAAATGGTAAGCATTCAAGGCACCAGTCGGAAAGCTTCTATAACATCACCTCTACAATGGAGATTGGGGAAAGAAAGAGAGAAGCCTATGACTCTCTTCTTTCAATCTCATGATGCAGATTTAAAGACAGGCTGCTGGCAATCTCTGCTAGATGTCAAGTCCCAGATTAATAACCCTGATGATACAAGCATTCATCTTCCCCATTCTCTTGAGAAAGATTGGACTAGGCCAATGGATACTCTGTGAGTCAGACAGCTTTTAATCTACACATAGAGGGGAAAATTGTGTTATTCTTTAACATCAAATGTTATTTCTTCTGATTTCATTGCACCTGTTGCTTCCTATTGTGGGCAAAGGAGCTAATCTGCAGTGCCAAGCAGGTGATGCCTTCCCTGTTCCACATGACTGGTTTCAGCCTGGTGATCTCATCATTGGTGGGATGGTTTCACATGTCTTCTATGTTTTTGATGAACCTTCATTCCATGAGGATCCTTCCCAGAATCTCTTTGAGGTTCCACAGTAAGATATTATTTCTACTCACTCCATACAGTCTCTCATCTTTCAAAGATTACAAGTATGAGTGATGCATGTAAAATTAGGAAAGTCAAAGTATTAATATAATTAATATTAATATTTTAACTATATTAATATTAACTAGTGTTTGCCTTTATGATAGTTATTGAGTTTGGCTTCATATAAGAAGGGAAATGGGGAAACTGTATTTAAGCAAAATATGAAAGTTTGTGTGTCAGGATATATGTGGAATATGTCTGCTTTAAATGGTTTGACAGGGTGGGATGGGGGGATATTCAGTAAATTTAAGAAGAATTTGCAATCATATCTCACATAGAATAGAACAATGGGAGGAACATCCATTGATTCTTTCCCCTCTGTTTGAAATCTGACAAATCCCTTTTTCAAGTCAGCTCAAATATTAATAGTTTCTAAGGCAATCTGAAACAGAAGTGGAGAAACAGAATCACTCTTCTTTTCAATAGAGGAACAATCTCCTTATAGAATACATTTTCCTTCCTATTCCCAAGAGAAAGCTGCATGGTTATCCAAATAATTCTGGAGTCTAAATTCACCTGTATCCTAAGTTTTATTTATTCTGGAAAGGAATGTGTCTGCACAGATACAACCGCATCAAATTTCAGTTAGAATAGAATCTTGAATCAAAAATATTGTGCATTCTGGAATTGACTTCTGAAAGAGCCAATTAATTCTATTTCTAGTGAGTTGACAAAGTTCTACCAGCACCTCCTTGTTTTGGCATTTGCTATAAAGGAGATCAACCAGGATCCCCAGCTCTTGTCCAATATAACCCTTGGCTTCCACATCTATGACAGCTACTATGATGCAAGGATGACCTATCGGACACTTTTGGACCTGCTCTTCAAATCACAGAGTTTTCTGCCCAACTATAAATGTGATACGAAAAAACATCTCATTGCTATCATTGGAGGACTTGGCTCTGAGACATCATCTTCCATTGCAGATATTGCAGGTGTCTATAAGATTCCACAGGTAAGAAACTTTAGAGGGTTGACAGTGAGGATCTCCTACATTCTTCCCACTCTCAGAATAGTTTTGCAGTCAGACAGGTGGGGAAACTCCAGATCTGAATGATCAAAATAAACATGCAAGTTATTATATATTATTCACATATTTCTTAAAAGTTACATTGAAATATTCCTTCATCTAAATTGCTATTTACCTTCACCCTCACTTATCTTGCATCTGTACATTACTTTTAGCTCACTTATGGCTCATTTGTCTCAGAGAAGAACCATAACCCTCAGCCATTTTCCTTTTATTCCATGGTCCCCAATGAAGAGAATCAATATGTGGGGATTATCCAACTGCTTCACTATTTTGGATGGTCATGGATTGGGATTTTTGCTGTTGATAATAATAGTGGAGAACATTTCCTGAAGACAATGGAGCCATTACTTTCTGAGAAAGGAATATGTTCAGCATTTACACAAAGAATCCTGCAAATAGCTCATGGGGAAAACCTGGATAAATTTGCTAACTTAGTCACAGATATTTATATGCATTTCATCAATGAGAAAGTAAGAGTGTTTCTCATCTATGGTGAATCTTTGATGTTCTCCTGGCTCAGATCCATTTTATGGGTCAAAAGTGTTTTATTTCTACAAGACCCTGGAAATATTGAGAAGATAACATTTCGTAAGGTATGGATCATGACATCTGAGATTGATTTTGTATTAGCGGGTTTTCAAAAGAATTTGGATCTTGACTTATTTTACGGATCTCTTTCCTTTTCTACTCACTCAAAAGATATTCCAGGCTTTAAAGATTTTCTTCACACCGTAAAACCTTATAGTAACAAAGAAGATGGTTTTTTTAAGGATTTCTGGGAGCAAGCCTTTGACTGTTTTTTGCCAGATCCAGAGAAGGTCATGGTGGATGGTGATGCATGTACTGGAGAGGAGAAACTAGAGAGTCTTCCTGGATCTCAGTTTGAAATGAGCCTGACGGGCCACAGCTACAGTATCTACAATGGGGTTTATGCTGTGGCTCATTCTTGGCATGACCTCTCCTTATTCAGGTCCAGGCACAGAACTGTGGTGGCTGATCATATGTCTGGACTTCCAGCTCTCCAATCCTGGCAGGTAATTTATTCACAACATGATCAACAGGAACAAATACTTCTCATATAAGTTATTATCCAGTCTTTCAACCCTCTTTTCCAATTAACTCCTTTTGTATTTTCTTTTAATCAGATCCACCCATTTCTTCAAGGCATTTCATTTAACAACTCAGCTGGAGAACTTGTGTCCTTTATTGATAAAGGAGAGGTGAAAGGTGGATTTGACATCATGAACATAGTCACTTTTCCCAATAGCTCCTTCCAGAGAGTGAAAGTGGGAATGCTGGATCCAGATGCTCCAGAAGGAAAAATTATAATCTATAATGAAGATCAGATTGTCTGGCATAGGGATTTTAATCAGGTAACAGTTTGCCCTTATTTTATTGGATGCTTCTTTGTCCATCCTTTTTGTTTTGCCTGATAGCTTGAAACGATGAGCAAAGTTCTAGCATTGTCTAACAGGCAAAGCTACAGTTGCATGTATTTTGCCATCTCCAAAAGTTGTTCTGGCAAGAGACCATCAGAAACAAAGTAAAAGGAGCAGCACCAAATGGAAAAGAAATTACTTTGACCCGTGCTTGGAATTTGGAAATGTGGGACTGAGCTAGCAAGTCCTTGATTCCTATTATGTATCTACCCTTATTCAGAAAGAGCCAGCAGGGGAGATGATGATTCCTAGGTGTTCTTGATCATGATTCAGAAGGAGCCCACTAGGAAGAGAATCAGGAGATAGGATATCAGATTTCTTACTCTAGTGTCAGATGTTTCTTTCAAACTCAGAGGGAAAATCCAATATGGACTATGGTACACTCCAAAGTAAAGCCCTAGACAACTCTTTTCCTATATATTGTTATATTTTTAAAAATAATGTCTATATTCTGAAGGAGTAGAGCATAGTCAATATTTTGTATGTGTCCTTTAAATTTTGGAAAGGAGCTTAAATAAAGTTTCTTCGCTAAACACCAAGATTCTAGTCCACTTTTCTGGGTCAAGGAATCAAACTCTTTATTTTGGGGTTGAGACTTCCTTCCTTCCTTCCTTCCTTCCTTCCTTCCTTCCTTCCTTCCTTCCTTCCTTCCTTCCTTCTAGGGGGGAGAGTCTGCAGTTGCATAACGGGCAGAGAAAGAAACTCAGATAGGAACCTCCCTAACTTATGAGGTGGTAAAAATATTTATACTTTCAGACTTGCAAAATTCTGATAATGTAGCCTAACAATAAAGTAGAATTAGCTCATCTGGTCATTTTTTTCTCTGTGGTCTACCTGAGAATGCTGACGTTTCATATTTATGACGTTTCATATTTATGAAACGCTGGCATTTCATATGCTGACGTTTCATATTTATGACGTTTCAAATGCTGACGTTTCATATTTATGACGTTTCAAATGCTGACATTTCATATTTATGACTAGGTCCCTCCGTTTTCTTTTTGTAATGAGCCCTGCCATCCTGGAAATGAGAAGAAAAAAAAGGAAGGAGAGAAATTCTGCTGCTATGATTGTGTTCCATGCCCAGAGGGGAAGATTTCTAACAAAATGGGTAAGCTATGAAGCATTCAAATATTTAGATCACATATAGTTTATTAATTTTTTCCCAGATTATAATTAAGAAGAAATAAAATGCCATAAATCCACAGTAATAATTTAGCCAGTCACTTGTTATGAAAATATGTCTCTTTACTTATATTTTAAATTAAATTAAATTAAGCAAAAGACACAACCTATTTGTTTCTGAAGGCAGTATAAAGTACATTTGTCTATTATGAAATTTATGCTTATGCTAAATATTTCATTTGATTACACTTTTCTTATTGGAACATTTTTCTGTGTGATATCGATAGAAATGAAGAAGGAGTTAATGTGTTTTGTATTTAACAAATAGAATTTGTTTGATTATACTTTCCATATTGGGCCATTCAGCATAGGTGACCTGAAGTTCGATAAAGGATTACCTGAAGATGTCTATCACTGCAATATTCAGGACAATCTCAGATTACTTTTAGGAAGATTTCTCTCTTTCTTTCTTTCTTTCTTTCTTTCTTTCTTTCTTTCTTTCTTTCTTTCTTTCTTTCTTTCTTTCTTCTTTTTTTGGAACAGCCCAGGTCACGGTGGGGTACCAATATGCTTTGCCCCATCCAGGTTTCATCAATATAAGTGTATTAACCCCTGACCACCTTTTAGCTCTTTGCATCTTCATTTCAAGGGGGCTGTGAAAAATGAGAGAAAAAATTAAAATGTTTCTATTTTTCAGATGTGGATGACTGTTTCCAATGCCCTGAAGATCAATATGCAAACAGGGAGCAACATGGATGTATCCCTAAAAAAATAGCTTTCCTATCATATGTTGAACCTCTGGGCATCGCCTTAGCTTCCATATCTCTTTCCTTCTCATTGATCACAACCTTTGTCATTTGGTCCTTTATTAAACACAGAGACAGTCCCATCGTCAAAGCCAACAACCGGGATCTCACCTACATGCTTCTTCTCTCCATCCTGCTCTGCTTCCTCACCTCTTTACTGTTCCTGGTGCAACCTGGAAAAGTGGCCTGCTATCTCAGACAGTCTGCTTTTGGGATCATCTTCTCATTTGCTGTTTCTTGCGTGTTAGCCAAAACCATGCTAGTTTCTCTTGCATTCATGGCCACAAAGCCCGGATCCAGGATGCGGAGATGGGTGGGGAAAAGATTGGCCATTTCCATTGTCTTTTCCTGCTCTCTCCTCCAAGCCAGCATTTGTACGGTGTGGTTGTCAACCTCTCCCCCATTCCCTGAGTTAGACATGCACTCAGTCACTGAAGAAACCCTCCTCCAATGCAATGAAGGGTCATCCTCCATGTTCTACTGTGTCCTGGGCTACATGGGCCTCCTGGCCATCGCCAGCTTCATCGTGGCCTTCCTTGCCCGCAAATTACCAGACACTTTTAATGAAGCCAAGTTCATCACCTTCAGCATGCTGGCCTTCTGCAGTGTCTGGGTCTCCTTTGTTCCAACCTATCTGAGCACCAGAGGAAAAGCCATGGTGGCTGTGGAGGTCTTCTCCATCTTGTCTTCTGGTGCTGGGTTACTGTGCTGTATTTTTTTCCCCAAATGCTACATCATCATCCTAAGGCCTGAGTTAAGCAAGAAGAAGTTATTAATAAGAAACAAGGAGTAATGAAATTATGATATATTCTTTTCATATTGTTGTTAATTCAGAATCTTCTAAAGATACTTGTCAGGTCCAGCCCAGGAACAACAAAGAGTCAGTCCATTCAAACTCCAGTTCCTTATTTGCTCACACCGTATAGACAGAATCTTGCCAGACTAATGCTCTTCTACCTAATCTAAGGGGAAATAACCTGGGAGACTCCAGGGCGGGGCTATCCTGAACCTCTTCATTTTCCCACCATTGCCTCCCGGAGTCTGCCTCTGCTTATCTCCTCCACCTCCTTGGAATGTGCACCCTCCTTCCCGAGGACCATCGGCATCTTTTCAATGCTGAAATCCACCACATCACTTTAGAATCTATTTAATTATTTTTTTCTTTTTCTTTTTACTGCTGTCCATATAATATTCCATAGATGGAAATCAGTGACATTTTGGCATCTTACAAGAGAAGCATTTTACACTATATTAATAATATAATTTATTGGTAAATAAAGGAAAAAAAACATTTATGTACAGTATGTAGGTATGTATGCATTTATTTATTTATTTAATTTTTATCCCACCTGTTAATAAGCACTGGTCCAAATGCGCAAGTCCAGCAGAAGGAAAAAAGGAAATGCAAAACGCTGTTGCAACGGTAAGTCAGTTGCAGCAGAGCTGAGCTCAGCTTCAAAAAGAAGTGCCAAGAAAGTAACAAGCCTATTGGCTGCTGCATTCAAACGGCGTGAAAAACAAAGTATAAAAGCAGCAAACAACAAAGAACGGGTTGTCGGGGACAACCGTTCTTCGGGAATTCATTCTACCTTCAGCTCCAGTCTTCCAAGAAATGATTCTGGCCTGTCTGGTCGAGATCTCCAGCTGCCTCCTCCGCTGACATTTGACGCGTCTGGAGCCAAACACCCTTCTGTGCTTCCAACCGCTGCCAGCTTCGAAGCCTGCCACTTGACTGCACTCGCCTGCCCTCCTCTGTTGTCACTGGCTGCCGGCTCCAGGAATGATCGCTTGCCAGGTCTCATCTCTGATGCTGTGCCTTTGTCCGTTGCCGGATCCAGAGCCGTTTGTCCACCGGCGCTTGCCTGCCTCCCCGCTCCATTGAAAGCTGTCAAATCCAAGAAGCGCAGTTCTGCTGGTGCCGCTTCGGTCGCTACCGTGCTGGAACTTAGTTACCTCTCCACGCCTCCTCCCTCTGTCATCTCTGGAGGCTGTCGCTTGCCTGTCAACGCGCCTGCTGCTGTCACATCGGAGAACCCTTACCAGTCCTCCCCACCGATCTCAATTGCTGCCAAGCCCAACTTAGTGAAGACCCCTTCTACGAACTATCACCTGGCTGCCTTGGAACCAGACCGAGTTTTAACCCCTTCCATTCCCTTCCTATTAAAGCCCCAATAGCCTCTTAGTTTATCCAGTCTCTTTTAACTTTCACCAATCCTAGCCTTGCCTACCTATAATAACCATTATAACTACCCTGCCCTTAGTCCTGTACCAGCTCCTATAATTCGCCTTATCTAATGCTGGACTGTATTGCTTACAGTACCTGGTCTAGTTGTAGCTGTGGGTGTGGTCTTGATCAGTCCATATGTTCATGTTTTAAGTCTTGCCTCAGCATTTAATGTGTATTGCCTTGCCTTGCTTGTCTTGCCTTGTTGCCTTGCCCTGTTGTGTTTTCTCCTGATCCAGGTAGCCTCCAAGCCACATAGGTATCGTTGTCAGGACTGTGTGCTGTATCCAAAGAGAAACATCTTGGGGTCTGCCACCAATATCTGACCTTTTTGTACTTAATAAACTATTTAACCCATCTGATTCTCTGTCTTAAGTCAGAACAGGACACCGCCTTTATTATTTTTATAAATAACTCAAGGCGGCGGACATACCTTATACTCCTTCTGACTCCTATTTTCCCCACAACAACCCTGTGATGTGTGTTGGGCTGAGAGAGAGTGACTTGACCAAGGTCACCCAGCCAGCTTTCATGCCTAAGGTGGGACTAGAACTCTCAGTCTCCTGGTCTGTCATTGGCTCCTTCCTAGGGCTGAGAGACAGGGACTGGCCCAAGGTCACCCAGCCGGCTTTCATGCTTAAGGCGGGACTAGAACTCACAGTCTCCTGGTTTATAGCCCAGCACCTTAACCACAACACCAAACTGGCTATATTTACCTATATTTGCATTAATATAGTTTGTTGTACATATGTTAATTTTTATTAATATAATGCATATGTTAGTAAAATATATACACACACAATTTTCCATTAAAGTAATCAACTATTTTTTGTTATACCAAGATGTTAGACCATCATCTAAATATTTCCAATATTTGGCTATTGCAAATTAGCACGCACAATAATAATAACAACAGTGTAGTAGTGGTTTAATTTTCATGCTTTAATTTTTATTAGAAAATAATGGGAAACTCTTTCTTTGATTCTTTAATTCTTTTTAATTCTTTTTAATTTTTTTAAAATTCTTTGATTAGTTATTAATGAAATTTCCTGAAATGACATTTCCCCAAAATTGGGTTGCTATAATTTACATTATATATTTTAAAAAATGTTGCTTTGTTCTGAAGACCCCCTCCAATATTTATTTGTACTTCTTTTCATCAGATATGACATTTGTAACTGAGATAATTTGCAACTGTAAAAAATCTTTGCATTTCCTACAATGTTTTTGACAGGGAACCCTAGGAATGCATTTTTTTTCATACTCACATCCATTTGTCTACTGATATTTCTCTCTCAAAAGCTAATTCCCATAATTTCTTAAAAACAACCTTTGTTTCAAAATGTGTATTGATGGAGCATCCATGAATCCAGGAGGGAGACCATTCCATTGCTTAATAGCTCTCATATTAATCCTGTAGTGTACGATACTGGCAGGCTAACCTGCATGTCTTATTCCCTGTTTTTGTTTGTTTGTTTGTTTTTAATAATGAGATGTTTGGATCCCTCTCTGTAAGGCTTCTGAAAAGAGATCACCATGAAATTCTATGTAGGTGAAATATGACAATGGATCAAACAGTGGTGACCTGCTGTCCGGTAGACTGGATGAAGAAATCAACTCCACAAGAAGGCTATAACTATACTTGATTGAGCTAGTAACAGAATCTTGTAAGTCTGCTTGTGTTTTACCTTCCCTTCCCCTTATACCCCATTGAGTCATGGAGGATCAAGTCTGAGCCTCTTCCTAATATGGTCTCCTTTCCCAGGGCTTAAGGACTTCTTCTGCCCTTGTTGCTTCTCAATATTTCCTTCAGGGACATCTCCATGGCTCTCTACATCTGCCTAGTATAGAGAACCTGGAAATGAAATCTGTTTCGCTGACCTCTCTTTCATTTGAATGGCAACACAGAACCAAACTGTAAAAACTGAGATTGAGCAATTCATCTCACAAAATGGAATCTTTATCTTAGTCCCATTGAAGTGAAAGACAAATGCTGGTAACCGTTAGCAATGTACAGTGACTATTTTGTGGAGTATTACATAATGAAGGACATTATCTTGATGTTTAATCCATTTCACTTTGAACGGAAGGCCTAACCTTAGCAATAATGCTTATGTGTCATAGAGGATAGAGGGAAATGAAGAGCTGCATGGTGAATCAAGGTGGATGGACCCCGTTATGGTGGCCATGGATGCAAGCTGGAAGACCTGAAAGGTGAGGGACAGATTGTCAGGGAGAAAATCAATCTATGTGGTTGCTATAAGTTGAAAACAACTTGATGGCACATAATCAATCAATAAATCCAGGTGAAAGACAACAATGAATAAATGCTGATGATTCATGTCCTTGTGTCATCAGGGCCAGAAATAGGGAGACCTGGAGAAAGTTTAAACCTACTCTGAAAAGTTACCAGTGTCTCAATCACTAGTAGTAGCTATTCATGGCCACGGGTCCATCAGCCTGCAGACCAAAAGCTTGAAAAGGTTGCCAGGATCTACCCCTATGATGGGAGCAAATGGTATTTGCCTTCTTTTCAAAGCTGCAGCACCATTACTTTGGACAAACCCAGAAATGAGTACTCCCTTCAGATGAACTCCTTGTCAGCTTCTCACACTGCTGTTTGTGATTGTGCCCAAGATGCACAGTAGAAGTGACTGTCATTCTTAAGAAAAACAGGAAAATGATTCTAAATGTACATTTCAGTTCCATTTGAAGATTCAGTTGATGGGGGAACCGAAAGAAGCAGCACCCCTGCCAGTCAGCACAGATTGGTGTGTGTCGCCAACGTGAAAAGTTTGGAAAGCTCTGTTCTAGAGGATAGAGGGAAATGAAGAGATTTCCACAGCTGCAATCAAGATGAAGCAAAGTGAATGGACCAAGTTATGGTAGCAATGGATGCAATGCAGGTGAGGGACAGATTGCCAAGGAGAAAATCAATCTATGTGGTCGCCATGATCTGAAAACCACTTGATGGCACATAATCAATTAATCAATCAATCAATCAATCAATCAATCCAGGTGGAAGACAACAATGTCTAAATGCTGGTGATTCATGTCCAATGAATTAGCTTTATCCTATCAAGCTCACTAGCTTACAGTTTCTTTATCAACTTCTTTGTAAAAATAAAGACCACATTAAATTCTAATCCTTGGCAAGAGGAGTCAATCTTAAACAGAAGTTGAAAATTTTTTGGTGAGATCAAGAATTTTACATTTTTGATCTTTAAGAACTTTGAGGAAGATATAGCCTGGACCCATGGATAGGGATCCATTTCAGGTTGTCAGTTTAATGTCTACCTTCATCTCTCTTGATATCTATTGATCACTGTTTACTGTATAGCGTTTATTTCTATTGCTTGTTCTGATCCTCACCTTTGTATCTACTGTACTTTCATACCTTGTTAAATCCTATTTAATTTAAATCCTATCTATTTTCATGAGTCCTGTCTCTAGTCTCAGGGTGGCATTAGGACGCATTTTGGTACTTGAAGGGCCGATCTTAAGAATTTTGATTGCACAAGTTCTAATGGAGTAAAGTTGGAGAAGGGGCCTAATTGGGCTCCATACAGGAGTTGTGCTACTGGCTTGGCTTCAAATAGTTTGAGTGCTGCAGGTATGAAGTGGCCACCCCTTGACTTGAGATATCTTAGAATGGCATTTGAGCTCCTTTGTGCAATCTCAGCTACGTGGTCCCCATGTGCTTTTCTACTATTGTCAGAATGGAGGACTACTCCCAGATATTTGAAACATGGGACCTGCTCAATTTTATGGCCATCTATGCTCCAGGAATGGCTCTTGGGTCTTTTGGCAAATGCCATGATTTTGGTTTTCTGGTAGTTGAGTTGCAGTTGGTCTTCGTTGCAATAATGTGTTAATGCTCTCAGTGCTCTTTTAAGGCCAATAGGTGTTCTTGACAATAGTGCTGCGTCATCTGCATAGAGTAGAAAATGTGTCTTCCAGCAAGTTTTGGGGGGTGAAAGTCCATGCTGTGAAGGTGGTCCACCATGGAATTGATGTAAAAGTTAAATAAGAGTGGGGCCAGGATGCATCCTTGCTTGACACCTTTCTCAGTTCCAACAGCATTGGTGAGGTGGCCCTGGGGGTTACATCTTATTTTAAGTGAGGTCCCTTCATGGAGCATGCGTATTAAGTAGAGTAGCCGTCGGTCAATTGAAGAGGCCTTCAGTTTTCCCCATAACTTAACTCTGGAAATGGAGTCAAAGGCTGCTTTAAAGTCTATGAAGGCGGCATATAGGGAGGTTGTGTTACTGGAGGAATATTTTTCTATAAGTTGTTGTAATACTAGGCACTGATCTATGGTGGATCGGCCTTCCCTAAACCCGGCTTGCTCTTTGGCAAGTATGTTATCTTGTTCCATCCAGATCTGGAGTTTCCCTTGCAGATGTCTTGCATATAGTTTGCTGATTGTGTTGAGGAGGCTGATTGGTCTGTAATTTGCAGGGTCATCCTTTTTCCCTTTCTTTTTGTAAATGGGGACTATGATTGCAAGCCCCCAATCATTGGGAATTCGTCCATAGTTGCCAATACAGGTGAAAAGTGATGCTAGGTGCTCCCTCTGGTTTAGCTCAGGCCTGAAAACAATGATGTAGCATTTTGGCAAAAATATGCATCCCAGTAAGGCAGTGTTGGAGGACAAGATGGAGAAGACCTCCACAGCTACCATGGCTTTTCCTTTTGTGCTCAGGTAGGCTGGAAAAAAGGAGACCCACACACTGCAGAAGGCCAGCATGCTGAAGGTGATGAACCTGGCTTCATTAAAGCTGTCAGGTAGTTTTTGGGAAAGAAAAGCCACAATAAAGCTGGCCAAGGCCAAGATACCCATGTAGCCCAAGACAAAGTAGAAGAAGGTGGCCGAGCCCTCATTGCATTGTAAAATATTTTCCTTGGATTCTGAGTGCATGTCTAACTCAGGGAATGGGGGAGATGTTGACAACCAAAGAGTACAAATAGTAGAAAAGGCCAACCTTCTCCCCACCCATTTCCTCATGTGAGAACCTGGTTTGGTGGCCATGAAAGCCACAACCACTGTAATGGTTTTGGCCAGGACACTAGAAATGGCCACTGAGAAGGTGATGCCAAAAGTGGATTGTCGGAGAAAGAAGGTCATTTTGCCAGGTGGGCTTAGGAAGAAGAAAGAGGAGAGAAAACAGAGCTGGAGAGAGACAAGGAGGGAGTAGGTGAGGGCACGGTTGTTGGCCCTAACAATGGGAGTGTCCCTGTGCTTAATAAAAGTCCCAAGTACCCAAGATATCAAGAAGGAGAAACAAAGAGAAGTGGATGCTAAACCAAATTCTAATGTTTCTTCTAAAGTTAGAAAGACCACCGGTTTCCTGGTACATCCTTTCTTTTCTTTATTTGGATAATGATCTTCTGAACATTCAAAACAGTCATCCATATCTGAAAGAAAAGTCGAGGAATTTGTCATCTATGCATTCCATAGTTTTGAAAATTTCTTTTTGAGTGGGTGCCAGCTGTTATTCATGTTCAATTTTTTCCACTGGTTACCAGTTGGATCCAGTTTATTTGACAATGCAGTTTTTCCTCAACTGTATCATTGAGGATTGGAATATGAGAAAGTAAAATGTGAATGGCAATTATTCATGGAAATGCAGTCCTTTCTAAAATTTTCCAAATTATTACAATACAGACAATTTGGACTTTTCCCATTTTATCAGAACATAGAGAAGAAAATGTTGATGATGGATATAAGTCTTCAGTAACAGAAGCAGAAGTAATGACTCTGAGGTTCAAACTAATATTCATTGAAACTCTTTTAGGATTCCTCCTTCCTAAACAGTGAGTAAACAAAGGGAAGATCAGCCTTTTTATTCTGGAAAAAAAAATGTTGTGTCCAACCAGTAAAAATATGGACCATGCTGATTTAATAGGCCCAGCACGTCTGCAGAGGGTGGTGGCACCAGAGGATTGGAGGCTCAAAAGGAAGTGATCTGACCATGACAGGGGAGAATCCAGTACCTCCCCCCGTTTCAGAACACTCTGCCACTGCTCCGACAGAAAAACCATGTCAGGCGAATGACCACTATTATGTGTCTGGATGATAATGTCTAGGATGACTTGGGACATCATGACAGCAACAACAGGAAGAAGGAGTATGAGAAGCTGGAGAAGTACCAGCTCCTGATATAGGATCTAGAGAGGATCTGTAAAGTGAAGGCCAAAGTAGTCCCGGTGGTGGTAGGAACACTTGGGGCTGTGACTCCTAAGCTGGGAGTGTAGCTCCAAAACATCCCAGGAGCAACATCAGAGCACTCTGTCCAGAAGAGTGAAATGCTAGGAACAGCTAAGATACTCAAACTCCCAGGCCTCTGGTAGAGGACCCGAGGTTTAGGAAGACGCATACCACCCATAGGGGTGAGAAGGGAATTATTTTTTTTCCACTTCTCAAACCTATGGGTGGTATGTGTCTTCTCAACCTTGGGATCTCTAACAGAGGCTGGGGAGTTTGAGGGTAAAACTACTAATTATATGCATCCTAAAGTTGTGTATTACAGTTTCTTTAGTGGTATATAATGAAAAATTCATGGAATGTCTAACCTACCACTTTGATTTGAAATCTTCCCTTCTGGGCATGGAACAAACTCAAAGCAACAGAACAGTTTTCCTTCAACCCCTTTCTTCCAGGATCCCGGGGCACAATGGTCATTACACCGAGAAAGTGGAAGAACCTGATCATGAACATGAAAGGTTTTGGAAAGGGAGATTTTAGAACACTTTCTATTTTTCTGCTTTATGAGAGGAAAGAATTCTTGACTTCTGACATGGCTCATGAATTTTAACTAATTGGATTTCTATTATACATTGAAATACAATGAAAATACAAGGATGTGCAAAACGGTAAAGGGCAGTGAGAGTAAATAAATGTTCATGATGACAAAAATTATGGAAAGGCACTCCCATGAATTCAGATGGAATTGAAACCAAACATGAAAACCTGCCTTTTACAATATACTGTCATTTTTTCACTTTGATAAATGCTTGATCATAGATAGCATTTGTCCACAATATGCCATTTTTTCTTTATGAAACAGATACTAGGTTTCTAAAGAGACTACATACAATATATTTTAATGGATAAAAACATTTTCAAGAGATCATAATTGATCGACTTATAGTCCACTCAATGAGTCCATACCTGGTTAAAAGCTGGGTGCCAGACAATCAAACCTTCATCAATGAATAATTCTTTCCCTTTTGGAGCATTGGGGTGTAACTTTCCAACTCTAAGACTCTGGAAAGATCTGTTTGGAAAAATGATCATGTTGAGGAGGTCAAAGCCACCTTCACCTTCCCTTTTGTCTTTAAAGAAGACTCTTTCTCCAGCTGAGTTGTTGAAAGAAATCCCTTGAAGAAACTTGTGGAGTTACTTGAAGGAGGATCACACAGATTGAATCAAAAAGAAAACAATGCATCAGGGATCAAAGGATTAAAGGTTCCCTTAGTTTTACTCCAACTTCATGGGAGACCAAAGAAGATTCAGTGGCTTCAAATATGGGAGAAGAAAATGTCAGCCCTCAAAGAACTATCAATCATTGAGATATGCAACTCACTTTTATTTTATTTATTAATGATTACAAGTACTTCCAAGCATCAGGCTCATCAATTCTCTAGGTATTTATTTATACTAAGCCAATTTCTAGGAGGAGATGAAATGATTCTTTATGCAAACAAGGATGATCCATAAATTCCATTGACTAGACTAAAATTTGCAAATAGATAGTTTATTGTAATCCTCTTTTATTCTATATTATATAATGACTTATTACACTTCTAACACATTTGCCTCAGTATCTCTACTGCTATGTGGCCATAGGCCAGGGAAAACAAACCCTATTAAGATGTGGATGAGAATTACTATTCCTGAAATAAACAATGTCTACAGCAAGGAGAGATTACCTGCCAAGGCTCCAGATCTGAAAATTTAATCATTCGAATTTCCCTTGCTTTGTATCTTGATCGCACCATCTCCTGCAAAGAATGTGCCACTGCAAAAACAGCATTGTAAATACTGTAGTTTTCACCAGTCATCTGCAACTCAAACGGATGCCCAGGCAGATTCTCCAAATTCTCTTCACCACTACAAGTTTCATTGACCATTGATGGTAAATCAGCATTTGAAAATGAGCAGTCAAACAATTGTTCCAAAACATCTTGAAGAAACCAATCTTTGTGGGTTGAAGGTTGGATGAGTTGAACAAATTCTTTGAACCCTGGAACTTCTCTAGAATGAACCGTAAAGGAATGAGCCCCATGGTACATCTTGAGATCCAAACCCCTTTGCATTCCTGTGAGTATGAAATCAATCGTGTTCATCAGGATCCAAACCTTTCTAAATGATGAGCTCTCTTCATTTTCAGGATCACTTATCCACAAAACATATCTGAGCCACACAATAGTAAATGATTCTCCATAGACAAGAAAAGCATTTGCTTTGTGATCCATCAAATTATTAGAAGAAGTTGACAATGAATCAATGAATTCGGACAACTTTTCAAAGTTGACTCGATATGAAATTTCTTGTATGAATGCTAAACAGATGCCATTCTGGGATAGCAATTGTTGCAGTTTCTGCAAGATATGTTCTTGCTTATGACTGTCCAATACAAATACTCCAGTCCATGTCCATCCAAAATGGAGAAGAAGTTGTATAACTCCAATGTACTGATGGTCCTCATTTGAGACCATGCAGTACACTTTAGATAACTTAGTACTCTGAAACTCTTCCTTGGAAAGAGTGCCATAAGTCAACTAAACTAAAGAAAAAAGGAGAGTCATTATTCATGAGAACCAAGGAAAATATATGGAAAATGTTGGCTAGATGGAAACTGAATGAAGGTCTCCCTACACTGAAAATTTCTCAAATTCTAGATAAAAGATGGCAGTTCTGATGAACGATATAAGCAATTAAATCCCCAATGTAAAATATTTTCTCCCCTGCAGAATATAACTGGATTACAAACCAAAATTAGCTTCCTAATATAGAGTTCCAGAATGCTCTTCACCAGAACACGTGGAAACCTGCTCAGTATCTGAACATATTAACTCTTCTCAGCCTAAGTATAAAATTCCTAACAGCTAGACCTATTGGATGACCTTCTGCCCTTCTCCATGGCAGAAATCATAAAATGCCTATCCATGAAAGAATATCTCCGAAAGATTTTGGAGAAATGGAAATAGTCAACCATGTCCTCGTTTCCTGCAAATATTATCAAGACTGTCAAATACACTATAAAGCACCATTCCTCAAACAATTCCCAGGCAAAACAGTTGAGTTTAATATTAGACTATTATCAGACACTTACTAAAACATAGCAAGGACAGTTACCTCCTCTTGCCGGGTGGTGGTCAAAGCACGGTGTCAGATTACCCCCTCAAATAAGTTTAATTTTGTTATATAATTTAACTTTTAAAATTTAATTTTCTGATCTAGGATCATAATAAAAGATCTTGATTTTTTCAATTGGATTACTTTGAGCCAACTTATTGAGTTGTGGGAAGAAACTGCAGGAGGGAGAACAAAGTTTACTTCATCGAAATCCTTTAGAAAGCCATGGCAAAAAACTAATTTCTAAGATTAATTACAAAGGAAGTCAATGTTTCACTCTCACCCCCTGTCCAAATTACCTGTGGAATCTTGTAGGCATTTATACTTTCTGCCATATGGGATGTAGTATCAGACTCAAGTCCTCCAATGATGGCCATGAGATTTTTCTGGGTATCACATTTGTAGTTAGGGACAAATTCCTTGGATTTGAAAAGCAGGTCCAGAGTGGAGCAATAGGCCATCCTTGGGTCGTAGTAACTGTCATAGATGTGGAACCCAAGAGTGATGTTAGGTGTAGGCTGACCATATTTCCTTCAGACAAAAACGGGACATTTGGGATGGCAAAACGGGACAGGGTCTTATGCCACCATGCCAGCCTCCAAACCCCGCCCCCCAGTCCACACAATTGGCTCCCACCTGCAAACCCCGCCCCCAACCCACACGATTGGCTCCCGCCTGCAAACCCCGCCCCCATCAGCATGATTGGCTCGGATTTTAATTTTTCTTTATTTTTAAAGGGTTTTTTTTTTCTTCTAGCAGTAAATGGTGCGTCAGAGCTGGTGTGTTTCGGGGAGGCCGGAGTACACACACTGTGCACACAGCACCATCATCGGCCGGGGAACAAGGGGCGGGGATGGAGGGGATGGAGGCCCACCACTGCCCCATCCCCCTCGGGCTTGGCCGAAGGAGGGAGGAGAGTCACTGCTGCTGCTGCCGCCACAGAGCAGGAGAAGCAGGAGGACCCGGCTGCACTCGGCTGCTTCAACCACACCACTCTGCCCCTTGCTGCCCGCTGAAGCTCCCCAGGGTGGCCAGCTCCTGCTTCTCCTGCTCGGCGGCCCGACAACTCTCCTCCCTCGGCCAAGCCCGATCAGATGCACATACACACATTTTTCTTCTTATATCTCTTTTTTTTCCCCGCCCCCCCTATGTTTGTATTTTTATTTTTATAGTTTATTAGTCTCTACATAATATTATATTCTTTTTGAATATATATAGAAGAAAGAAAAAAAATGTAAATCAAGTATTTACACAATTTTTTGTTAAGAAAACTGGAGGTATTTTAATGAAATGTACGTAAGTATTGTATGGTAAAGATGTATAAGTCAAAAATTGAATTTGAAATAAATAATTAATAAATCAGTAATATAACATAAGAGAAGAAAAAGATAATAGTGATAAGGTTAGAAATAGATATATATAAATAAAGTAGTTAGAAAGGGTTAGAGGAAGAAGAAGGGAAGAGGGAAACAGGGAAAATAATTTAAAATAAAGATATGTTATATGAAATATATTAGATAATGAATATTATAAATCAAATGTAAAGGTTGTTTATTCATTCAGTCATTTCCGACTCTTCGTGACTTCATGGACCAGTCCACGCCAGAGCTTTCTGTCGGCCGTCACTATCCCCAGCTCCCCAATGGTTGAGTCCGTCACCTCCAGAATACCATCCATCCATCTTGCCCTTGGTCGGCCCCTCTTCCTTTTGCCTTCCACTTTCCCTAGCATCAGCTTCTTCTCCAGGATATCCTGTCTTCTCATTATGTGGCCAAAGTACTTCAGTTTTGCCTTTATTATCATTCCCTCAATGAGCAGTATGGCTTTATTTCCTGGAGTATGGACTGGTGTGATCTTCTTGCAGTCCAAGGCACTCTCAGAATTCTCCTCCAACACCACAGTTCAAAAGCATCTATCTTCCTTCGTTCAGCCTTCCTTATGGTCCAGCTCTCACAGCCATAGGTTACTACAGGGAATAACATTACTTTAACTATGCGGACCTTTGTTGTCAGTGTGATGTCTCTGCTCTTAACTATTTTATCAAGATTTGCCATTGCTCTCCTCCCAAGAAGTAGACGTCTTCTGATTTCCTGGCTGCAGTCAGCATCTGCAGTAATCTTTGCGCCTAGAAATACAAAGTCTGTCACTGCTTCCACTTTTTCTCCCTCTATTTGCCAGTCATCAATCAAGCTCGTTGCCATAATCTTGGTTTTTTTGAGGTTTAACTGCAACCCAGCTTTTGCACTTTCTTCTTTCACCTTCGTCATAAGGCTCCTCAACTCCTCCTCGCTTTCAGCCATCAAAGTGGTATCATCTGCATATCTGAGATTGTTAATGTTTCTTCCAGCGATTTTAACTCCAGCCTTGGATTCCTCAAGCCCAGCATGTCGCATGATGTGTTCTGCGTACAGGTTGAATAGGTAGGGTGAGAGTATACAACCCTGCCGTACTCCTTTCCCAATCTTAAACCAGTCCGTTGTTCCGTGCTCTGTTCTTACCGTTGCTACTTGGTCGTTATACAGATTCCTCAGGAGGCAGACAAGATGACTTGGTATCCCCATACCACCAAGAACTTGCCACAATTTGTTATGATCCACACAGTCAAAGGCTTTAGAATAGTCAATAAAACAGAAATAGATGTTTTTCTGAAATTCCCTGGCTTTCTCCATTATCCAGCGGATATTGGCAATTTGGTCTCTAGTTCCTCTGCCTTTTCTAAACCCAGCTTCTACATCTGGCAATTCTCGCTCCATGAATTGCTGGAGTCTACCTTGAAAGATCTTGAGCATTACCTTACTGGCATGTGAAATAAGTGCCACTGTTCGATAGTTTGAACATTCTTTAGTGCTTCCCTTTTTTGGTATGGGGATATAAGTTGATTTTTTCCAATCTGATGGCCATTCTTGTGTTTTCCAAATTTGCTGGCATATGGCATGCATCACCTTGACAGCATCATCTTGCAAGATTTTAAACAGTTCAGCTGGGATACCGTCGTCTCCTGCTGCCTTGTTATTAGCAATGCTTCTTAAGGCCCATTCAACCTCACTCTTCAGGATGTCTGGCTCTAACTCACTGACCACACCGTCAAAGCTATCTCCAATATTATTATCCTTCCTATACAGATCTTCCGTATATTCTTGCCACCTTTTCTTGATCTCTTCTGCTTCTGTTAGGTCCTTACCATCTTTGTTTTTGATCATACCCACTTTTGCCTGGAATTTACCTCCGATGTTTCTAATTTTCTGGAAGAGGTCTCTTGTCCTTCCTATTCTATTGTCTTCTTCCACTTCTGCACATTGCTTGTTTAAAAATAATTCCTTATCTCTTCTGGCTAACCTCTGGAATTTTGCATTTAATTGGGCATATCTCCCCCTATCACTGTTGCCTTTTGCTTTCCTTCTTTCTTGGGCTACTTCCAGTGTTTCAGCAGACAGCCATCTTGCCTTCTTGGTTTTCTTTTTCTTTGGGACGTTTTTTGTTGCTGCCTCCTGAACAATGTTGCGACCTTCTGTCCATAGTTCTTCTGGGAAGAACTGGGAAATGTAAATATGTATACATAAATATAGTTATTGTTATGTGTAGCGGCAACAACTCTCCTCCCTCGGCCAACCCCGATCAGATGAACACACACACACTCACACACTCACAGGACAGGCTGCCCTCGGCAGGAGCCGCCCGCGCTGAGGGGCTTCAGCCACACCACTCCGCCCCTCGCCACCCGCTGAAGCCCCCCAGCATGGTCAGCTCCTGCCAGGGCAGTCTGTCCTGTGAGTGTGTGTGTGTGTGTATGTGAGAAGCAGGAGCGGCCACCCTGGGGAGCTTCAGCGGGCAGCAAGGGGCGGATTGGTGTGGCTGAAGCCCCTCAGCGCGGCTGGCTCCTGCCGAGGGCAGTCTGTCCTGTGAGTGTGTGTGTGTGTGTGTGTGTCAGGGAGACACAGGAGAGTGGAGAAGAGGGCCGGGCTTTGAGAGATAAGTGGGCACGCAGCTCGGAGTGCCTGACCTATTTTCCCAAACGTCAGAAGAAGGCTCCGCCCTAGGTTGGACTGATATACTTGGGAATCTGTAGGCATCGTTAGTTTAGCAGGATTTCTGTATGTAGGTATGCAATAAACACTAGAGACTAGATCCCCTGCCTCGGCGTGTTATTTCTGCACCTTACACACTGCATTACACACTGCACCCAGCCAATTCAACTATCCATCACAGATCACACGGAGTGGATCCAACTGTATGTTACTGCTTCCTTGCAAGTCCCAGTCGTCCTTGGGGCACCTTGGTTGAAACTTCACAACCCCCATTTGGACTGGATGACCGGAGCAATTTCTTTTCCTTCTCAGGACTGTCTACACCACAAATTACAGGGCATTACCCGATCCCAACCGGCAGCTGCAAGCCGGGAAGCAGGGAGGGCTCTCCTACCAACAAAGTATGGAGACTATGCAGACATCTTCGGGGAACAAGAGGCCACGGTATTGCCCCCCAATAGACCTTTCGACTGCACAGTAGATTTAAAGCCTGGAGCCAAGATCTCAGCGGCAAGGCGTTATGCAATGTCTCCAAAGGAGCTAGCTATCCTAAAGGAATATGTGGATACCAACCTCAAGAAAGGTTTCATTCGGCCATCGACATTGCCTGCATCTGCCCCTACCTTCTTCGTGCCTAAAAAGCCCGATCCTTTCGCCCCAGCGGCACAGGCTGGTGATAAGGGACCCCCCATGGGCACAGTGCATGACTACAGCGCACTCAATGCAGTCACCGTTAGAGACCACTACCCTCTTCCAGTTATATCGGAATTACTAGAACGCCTGCAAAAGGCCCACATTTTTACCAAGCTAGACCTCAGGAATGCCTACAATTTGATCAGAATAAAACCAGGCCATGAATATTTGACGGCCTTTAACACCAGATATGGTAAGTCTGAATATCTAGTCATGCCTTTCAGACTAAGTAATTGTGGGGCAGTATTTTCCAGATTTATGAACCATATTTTCTCAGACTTGTTAGACAAATATGTAATCGTGTATCTCAATGACATTCTGATTTATTCTGAGGACCCCACCTCCCACATAACTCATGTGTGAAACATTCTGCAGAGGCAGAGGGAGAGCCCTGCTAACGATTTAGCTGTTTTTCAGGAACAGACAGCTGCATCCGAGCTATCTGATCAAACAGAAGGAAAGGATGACTCCCCGGACATTCCTTTCGTAGACGACCTCCCTTCTCTGCCCAGCTCCCAGGAGGGGGAGGAGGAGATGGACACTTATTCACACGGGATTGTAGCTGACACCAAGGATGAAGGAGGGGGGTTGTTTTGGAGTTTTTGGCTGGAGAGGGGGGTGGTGTCAGGGAGACACAAGAGAGTGGAGAAGAGGGCCGGGCCTTGAGAGATAAGCGGGCACGCAGCTCGGAGTGCCTGACCTATTTTCCCAAACATCAGAAGAAGGCTCCGCCCTAGGTTGGACTGATATACTTGGGAATCTGTAGGCATCGTTAGTTTAGCAGGATTTCTGTATGTAGCTATGCAATAAACACTAGAGACTAGATCCCCTGCCTCGGCGTGTTATTTCTGCACCTACACACAACAGTATGTGAGAAGCAGGAGCGGCCACCCTGGGGAGCTTCAGCGGGCAGCAAGGGGCGGAGTGGTGTGGCTGAAGCAGCCGAGCGCAGCCGGATTCTCCTGCTCAGCGGCCCGCCAACTCTCCTCCCTTGGCCAAGCCCGATCAGATGCGCACACATACACACAAACCATACACTCTTTCTCCAGCCTCCCCATGACCAAATGCACCCGGACCTGTTTCAGGGAGGCTGGAGAAAGAGGTTGTGGGGTGCATGTGTGTGTGTGTGTGTGCGTGCGATTATGCTGAGCAAGTAATCTGCGCACGCACACGCACACACACACACACACATGCATGCACCCTCTTTCCACAACCTTCCCCTGGCCTCACCACTGATGGGCAGACAATCTCAGGATCAGGTAAGGAGGCAGGAACCTGGACTGTGGTGCTGCTTCTGCTGCTGGGATCGCATGTGGCAACTGGGCTTCCAGTTGCCGCGCTGATAGGGCCTCTTCCGGGCTGCCTCCAATGGCAAGTCCGGCTCCAGTCCTCCTTCCTGTCTTCCTGTCCTCCTTCCCGCCGGGTTTAAAAAAGGGACAACATTGATATTTTGATCAAAACAACGGGACGGTGGAAAAATGCTAAAATAATGGGACTGTCCCGTTCAAAACAGGACGTATGGTCACCCTAGTTAGGTGAGATCTGGGGATTGATGTTGATCTCCTTCACAGCAAAGGCCAAGGCAAGGCTGTGCTGGTAGAATTTTGGGACTATACTGCAAATTGATTAACCAGTCTTTCAAAAAGCAATTTTGCACATTCTTCCAGTGTGATCATTGTTTGTAACAGACTAACAGAAATTTTTGTCTCTGATTGAAGTGTTAAATAATTTTATCATCAGTCCAAATGTACTTTATACACAGTATTTTCCTTTATATTTTGAAGAAGGTTACCCATCTCAGGGTGTCTTATGGTAATTCCAAAATTTTTAACTGTTGTGTCCAGTTCATCCTAGATTGGGATGGCACCAGTATTCTGTTTGTTCTGTACTCTGTTGATTGAGAGTTCTAGCAATTTTAAACAATGGGAAAGAGTTAAAGGTTTAATATGAGATTCTCTCTAACCCCATACATTTTTATCTTCTGAATCTTTTCAGTTCTGAAGGAACCTCCCAATCTAACTTCCCTTTGAGTCAACATCTGTGATTTGTCTCCAGTGTAAGCTGCAACAGATAGAAACATTCAAGTCCCCTTATTTTATCATAATCATTCCCTATCCATTTAGTAAACATAGAATGCCCATAGATTTAAATAGATTCTCATATTCATTCATGTTTCATGAAGAGTGGCAGGGCAGACATTCAGCATTCTTCTTTTGGATAACCTAAAAGTCACCAAATGTATTTCCCTACTAGAAAGCACTTAACAAACCATAAATAAAATATATAAAACAATGCATTTTCTATGCTAAAAACTATTTGTTATATAAGCAGTTCTTTGAGATTTAGGATTCCAAGGAAAATCCTTACCTTGGTTTATGATGAAGCTTTAGGAAAGGATTTTGTCTGAATGTAATTTCATAAAACTGGTAAACTATGTGAGAAACCATTTCACCAATGACAAGGTCACCAGGCTGGTACCACTCATGAGGGACAGGGAAGGCATCATTTGCAGGACAGCTCAAAGTATCTTTTTTGTTCACCAGGAACACCAGGAGCAGCAGCATCATGGCTTTCTGCTTTTGGAGAAAAAGTCTGGGTCACTCATTCAAAGAGACATTCTGGTAGATAAGACAGGAGGGAGACAACTTGTGGAAATTAACATAAGAGAGTCAGCATTACCTGTTCTCTCTGTGGCGCTCTCTCTCTCTCGTTTTTGAATTCTTATTCCCTTCTGCACAGAACCTTTGATGTTTTGGTCTACTAGAATAATCGAGTGATTTCAGTAAATCATAAGGGACATGATTATCCTTGAATTGTTTGCAAGATGGAAATTTTTTTTTTTAATTTATAATTTTTATTGCACATCAATAATATAAACATAAACCGACAATAATACAATACAATACAACATACAACACATATTATATATTATACAATATATTGTATATTAGGTATTAAATACCTTTAGATAGATTACCGCTCTACCCTTTACCCTTTCTTATTATTTCTTCTTTACATCTTCTTCAAAATCTATATTCTATACTTTCTTCCATACCTCTGACCTTTTCAACCAAACCAACACATTCTAATTAACTTTCCAATTTCTGAGTGTTTTAATAGACACTCAGCCTTTAACCCTTTACCTCTTACTCCTCAACATACTTTTACCTTCTGAGATCTCGTCTTCCCCTTCTTTCCCTTCTCTTCTTTCTGTAATCTCCTAATTCTCTATTCCTTACTTTCTTATAATTTCACTGTAATCAAACAACATAAAACAAAAACAACAAAACAACAAAGTAAAATAAAATGGACTTCCTACTTTCTCATCAAAAATTTCTACAATATATTCTACGTTTTGTATAATTAATATAGTTGACTACTTATACAATTTATACAATTCTATATCTCATTTACATTGAATTCACTATTTGTATTTTTTGAGTTTTTTCTATATATCTGTAAAATGGGTCCCAACATAAGTTACATTCTTCGTGATTCTTGTCATTTAATAAATCTGTTAATTTTGCCATCTGAACTAGATCCATTGTTTTTAATAACCATTCCTCAATTGTAGGTATACAATCCTCTTTTCAGTGTCTAGCAAATATAATTCTGGCCGCAGTTAATAAATAAAATAGTAATTTCCCATATTTCTTGTGTATCTCAGATTTTAAAAATCCTAATAAATACATGTCTGGTTCAAAAATTAGATCTTCTTCCAATATTTCACTTATTATTTGATGTATTTTTAGCCAATATTTTTTTGTTTCCTTGCAAGACCACCAAAGATGGAAAAAAGTGCCCGCTTCTTTTTTACATTTCCAACATCTGTTAGATAATCTATTATTCATTTTTGCTAGAGTGTTTGGCGTTAGATACCACATATACATCATTTTATAAAAAATTTCTTTCATGTTATAATTCAATGTGAATTTTAGATCTTTTAACCATATATCTTCCCATGTTTCCAATTGAATCGTATGACCTAAATTTTTTTCCCAATTGCACATACATTTCTTTTTTTGTATATTTTTCAAATTATTTAATATTAATATCTTATACATTTTTGAAATTAAATGATTTTTGTCTTTCCATAGAACGATATCCCAATTATTTGCAGTATCTTTAAATTTAAAATTTTTATTATCCACTCTGAATTGTTCTTTAATTTGAGCATATGAAAACCAATTACACTTTATTCCATCTTTTAATAAGTTTTCTCTTGATTTTAAATTATAATTTGATCCCTCAAAAATTAGTAAGTCTTTGTATGTTATCCAATTACTGTACCTATGTTTAAATTTCCATACCAAGTAAATGCTTCATGTGGTGAAATCCAGAGAGGTATATTTGGTAAAATTGTATATTTGTATTTATTCCAAATTCTTATAATTGATTTTCTAATGTGATGGTGATTAAATGCTACATTTGCTTTGATTTTATTATACCATAGGTATCCATGCCAACCAAATTTTAAATCGTGACCTTCCAAATTAAGTAATTTTTTGTTGTCCAGTCTTATCCAATCTCTGAGCCACCATAGAATACATGCCTCATAATATAATTTTAACTTAGGAAGATCAAAACCACCATTCTCTTTGGTATCTTGTAGGAATTTATATTTTATTCTTGGCTTTTTGCCTTGCCAGATAAATTTTGCCAAGTCTTTTTGCCAATTTTGAAAAGTTTTTTGAGTTATAACAATTGGAATGGTTTGAAATAAGAAGATAATTTTTGGTAATATATTCATTTTTATTGTTGAAATTCTACCCAGGAATGATAGATGTAGATTTTTCCAGAGTTTTAAATCGTTTTTTATATTAGTCCATAATTTAGTATAGTTATTTTTGAATAAGTTTGAATTATTAGATGTTATATCCACTCCTAGATATCTTAGTTTTTTAACATTTACGAATCCTGTAATCTGTTCCATATTTTGAATAGTGCTTTGATTCATATTCAAATTTAACATCTTTGTTTTATGATTGTTTATTTTAAGCCCCGCCAATTCACCAAAATCTTGGATTTTTTTTAATAAGTGTTTAATCGAAATTTCTGGGTTTTGTAGAGTTATAACCATGTCATCAGCGAAAGCTCTTAATTTGTAATTTTCCTGTTTTATTCTTATTCCTTCTATTAAATTATCTTTTCTTATATTTTCTAATAGAACTTCTAATACCAAGATAAAAAGGAGTGGTGAGATCGGGCAACCTTGTCTGGTGCCCCGACCTATATTACAATCCTGAGTAGTATCTCCATTTACTACTATTTTGGCAGTTTGCCATGTATATATAGCTTGAATAGCTTTTATAAATTTATCCCCATAGTCCGATCTTTCTAATATTTTAATCATAAAATCCCAATTTAAATTGTCAAAAGCTTTTTCTGCGTCTAAAAACAACAACAGAATTTGTTTTTCTTTATGGACTTTGGCATATTCAATTAAATTTATAATGGTTCTAATGTTGTCTTTGATGTGTCTTTTTGGTAAAAAGCCCGATTGATCCATATTTATTACATCTTGTAAAACCTCTTTTAATCTATTTGCCAAAATACTAGTAAAAATTTTATAGTCTGTATTTAATAAAGAGATTGGTCTGAAATTTTTACATGAGGTGTGGTCTTGATCTGGCTTAGGAATTAATATTATGTTGGCATTTGTCCATGTTTCCGGTATTCCATTTCCTGTCATTATTGAATTTAATAATAAATTAAATGGTATTAATAAATGGTCTTGAAGCACTTTATAATACATTGCTGTGAATCCATCTGGACCTGGGTTTTTTCCTGGTTTCTGTTTTTGAATTGCATTTGAGATCTCTTGGATAGTTATGGGTTCATTTAATCTGTCTTTCTGCACTTTAGATATTTTTGGTAAATTACTTTCTGATAAATAGCTATCCGCCTTTTCAACATCCAGTTGTTGGTTTTGATATAATGTAGAATAGAATTCATGAAATACTTTTTTGATACAGGTGTTGTCATTTAATTCTATCCCTTTATCTTTAATTTTATTTATAATTCCCCCCCTTCTTTTCTTAATTTAAATGCTAACCATTTACTCGCTTTATTGGCATATTGAAATTTTTTTTGTTTAATATACCTCAGGTTCTTTTCCATTTCTTCAGTTGTTAATAATTCTATTTGCTTTTGAAGAATAATAATTTGGTTTTTTATATCATTATCTCCGGGTTTATTTTGCAGTTCAATTTCTTTTGTTTTAATTTGTTCACATACATTCATAAATTTTTGTAATTTCATTTTTTTATGGTGTCTACCTAAAGATATAAAATGGCCTCTCATATATGCTTTGCTTGCATCCCAAATGGTGTTAATATTTATATTGTCTTTCATATTTAATTCAAAAAACTCTGTTAATTTGATTTTACTCTGTTCTATATATTCTTTATTTTTTAAGATGGATTCGTTGAGTCTTCATCTATACTGTGTTGGACATAGTTTTAAGTTTAGTTGTATTGCATTATGGTCTGATATTGTTCTCGCCAATATTTTAACATCTTGAATTTTGTTTAATAAGTTTTTTGAAGTCCAGATCATATCTATTCTAGAGTGAGAGTGGAATCTGTTAGAAAAAAAAGTAAAGTCTTTAGCATTGCCCATCTTATATCTCCAGGTATCCACCATTTCTAGGTTGTTCATAAGATCAAAAAAAACCTGAGGTAATTTACCTTGATGAGCTTTAATATTTTTGTCAGATTTTCTGTCTAGGAATGGGTTAACAATGCCATTCCAATCCCCCATCATTATCCAGTTTTTATTAGGTTGATCTGTTAGGCAATTCATCAATGTCTTAAAAAATTTGTTTTGTTTATCATTTGGGGCATAGATACCTACTAATATTATTTTTGTATTTTGAATTTAAATTTCTATTAGAATAAATCTTCCTTTATCATCTACTTTTATTAATTGTGGTTTTAGATTTGGTTTAATGTAACATACAATCCCTTTTTTTTATCATTTATCGTTGCAAATTGTATTCCTAATTTTTTATTACTTAAAAATTTGTTATCTTTATCTCTAATATGTGTTTCTTGCAAACAAATTATGTCCAGTTTGTATTTATTAAGAATACGGAAAATTCTATTTCTTTTTACTGGAGAATTCAACCCATTTACATTCCAGGAAAAACATCTTATATTATTCATTATCTGATTGACTTGTTAATTCTTGAGATCCCACTGCATGTGCAAAGATTTTAAATGTTTCTGTTATTTTTTCTTTTGGGGGGCTTTTTCTTGATGAAGATTTAATATCTTTTTCTAGCTTTCTAAGAAAGTCTTTTGCTTTTTCCACTGAGTTTAATTTAAACCTTTGCGCTTTATACAATATATTTACCCCTTCCAAGGTTTCCCATCTATAGGTGATTTTTTCCCTTTTCAGGGCTTCTGTCAAAAAGTAGTATTCTTTTCTTTTTTTCAGTATGGCAGCAAAAATTTCTTTGAACATTTGGATATCTCTCCCTTCTATGTTTATTTTTTTTATCAAACCTTGTTTGTAAAATCAAGTCTCTCAGTTTTTTCCTACTAAACTCAATCACCAAATCTCTTGGTGTATTGTGTTCTCTTGCATATCTTGAATTGACCCTGTACATAGTTTCTATTTCTTCTTCTAATTGTTCTTTTTCCCAGTCTTTCAAGTCAGCCAAAGCTTCAGTAAATGTATTTTTAATTTCTATTTCTTTTCCCTCTTTTAGTCCTCTTATTCTTAAACAGGTCTCTTTTTGTTTTAGTTCCAATAAAGATATTTTCCCTAATTCCTCTTCATTATGTTTTTCCATTGTTTTCATTTTTTCTTTCATTTCTTTTATTTCTGATTGAAATCTTTGTTCCAAACTGACTAGTTTTCTGTCTAGTGATTTTTCAAAGTCTTGTACTTTTTCTTCAATTATTGAGGTCACATTTGCTGTAATGCTTTGAATAGCTTTCTTTGTAAAATCCTCAAATAGTGGCTTTAGCCATTCTCCTTTATCTTCAGATGAGTCTGAATTTCTCCTTAGTGTTTTCTTTGCAGCCATTTCTTTTCTTTCTATTATAAATCTCCACGTATAGAACAATAGATTTACTTTAATTAGTATTTTTAAACACAGTCAAAGATGGCGATTTTAAATAATTAATTAATCAATAGTCACTTTTACCTACTTTGACAGCAAACCTCTACGTCTCAGCCGCTTTCTTTGGACTTTCAAACAAAGGGTTCTTGATGAGAAAGTTTTTGTTAATTTGAGATAAATTAGTTTGAGTTTGAAGTATTTGAAAAGTGTAGAAGAAACAGCAGCTATCCCAAATGGGAAATAACGAAGGCAGTCGCTCACCCGGCTTCTCAGCTAACTTTCACTGACGATCGTCTGCTGGCTGAGAAAGTGAAAGTGTCTTGATTGCAGCTTGCTTTTTCGCTGCTGCTGCTCAGAAGCTGCAGGCTTTTTGTTATTCTCGGGTTCGCCCTTATTTTGGCTACCCAGCCGATTCTCCGCACCTCTGAAACGCCCCCGAAATCGGCCAACTTTTCTCCATTTATTTTCACAAATATGACAAGCTGTTCTCCATGCGTCCGCTCGCCATTTCTCTACACCGGAAGTCACCGGAAATTTTTTTTCTAAAGCTGATAAACATCTTCCTCTCTTTTGGGTAACCTAATAAGCGACTGATGCTTAACCTGGTTTGAAAATACCTGGAAAAATATAATAGGACCATTGAGATTACAAAATTGCCCTAATTCCAGAAATCAGGACAAAAGTTTAACTTTACCGGTGGATCAGGGAACAATCTTTCCCTATAAAATGTCTGGGGAAATGGTCAAACAAATACTGTCTTGTACAGATTAGCAGGTGTTGGTTTAAGAATCCTTTAGAAACTAGGCAAAATAGAAAGTTGAAGGAGAAAATCATTGACCCTGAAAGGGGAAAATAAGAAAGTCTTGTTAAGGGCACAAGAGGAGACAGGGATACTTGAAAGTGTAAAGTCATATGTGTTTTATGTATATCTGGTATGTTGTTTTTACAATAAGGAAAAGGGGTGAATAATTTTTTGCCCAAAAAATTGGGCAAAAATACCACAACACATACTACCCACCTTTAGAATAGTATATATAGTCCACCTTCCTGTTTATAACCATTCATATGTATAGATGTTATATCATGCCGTACCCTCATTTTAAGAGGTTTTGCATGATTTCCACCCAAACCCTCTTAGAAGGGAGGGGATTTCTCTATTGTTTTCACAATGTATGTCCTGTGTGGTGTTTTTACTTACTTTGACCCTGAAGAGGCAGAATATGGTTTTGTTCTGTTTGGAATTGTCAGTTGTATGTAGCCGTAGATCTTACCATGGGCTTAACACCCTTTGGGGTTCAATTCCAGTAGAACCTTAAATCCATAGTAAAATCTTTGGCTATATACACACTTCATAAATTCAAAATAGAACATTATTCTCTCTCCCTCCCTCCCTGAGCTGAGATCAATACTGAAAATCCCACAAACTAAAATGCACCATCTCTGAAGTCAATGGAGTTTTCTATTGGAAGGAGTGAGTAAGGGAGAAAAGAGGCAGTGTCTCACAACATCTACTTCTAATTTGTCTCTTCAGATGATCAGCTTAATTGTAGAGAACATAGCTTTGTTTTACTGTGTGAGAAATGTACTGGAGAGACAAAACTCTTCCTCATTAAATTTGGAAGAGACTTCTTCTGGGGGCACCAAAGAGCTGCAAACAAGAAATACAAATACAGAACAAGAGAGAAAATTGATGGTAGTAAAAATTAACAGCAGAAGACTATGAGGGAAATTGCAACCTTTGCTGCATCCCCTCCATCACTTTTTGATCCAGTTTAAGTTTTCTTTTTTTTTTACCAGATATTTCTCCCCTCTTCCCTCCCCCACCCACCCCTGCTCTATTTTTCCTAGCATTCCCCAAACTAAAATTTTTGATTGCTTTTTATTTCCACTATATACTAAGGGAGGGGGAGGATGATCAAATACAGCTCAAGGAAATTATGCAAACAGTGGCAGAGGGAAGATCTTGATGGGCTTTAGTGGTCCGGAGATTGAACTGCTTACAGCCATGAAGAAAAGTGCTAAAAACCATCCATAGTACTTCCTGAGATCTAGAGCCCTTAACAAAAGTCTTGAACTATATAAACAGGAAGAATTTCAAACAATGTATGTTTTCTGTTGAAACAGAACATTAAAAAAACTAAGATCATGGCATCTGGCCCCATCACTTTGTGACATATAGAAGGGGAAGAAATGGAAGCAGTGACAGATTCCTGGGCTCCAAGATCATCAGGCTGAGAAGTTTTTTTTTTTTTTTTTGAGTCATGAGGACTCATTATTTAACTCCCTCCTCAGGAATCTTAATTGCTGGTGCCAAAAGGTCTGACTTGAACTGACCAATCAGAGTGTTTCTTGATGTTCTGTTTCCAAATAAGTAACTTGGTGAACTGAGTCAGGGTGGTCATATGTTAAAATTTGTCCACTCAGGTAATGCCAAGTTTTCTTGTAAAGGCTTTATATTGTAAATCTTCCGTTTGTGTTCAGCTGCAGCTATGTACTATTGGTATCTAAAATCGACCATGTGCTTTTTCTCGGCTGAGAGAAGCAATGGGTTTGTTCTTTTCTTTTAAAAGAAAAGTAATTTTTTTCTACTGCAAATGCTTAGTTTATTTTTTGATCTCTCAATATTTTTCCATAACAGTGATCTTAAATTATTAAAAACAATAACAGGTAATGGGCCCAGAGAATCAGAGAAAATTATAGAAATATGAAGAGATCTGAATAATTTCATTTGCATTTGAAAGGCAACTGAGGAAACCAGCGAAGGAGGCTTTTGTTTTGAAACTTGCCAGAAGCTGCAAGCAGTTTCTGTTTGAGGAGGAGTCAAGCCTCAAGTTTTTTTCAGACAGGGGAGAAAGAAGCAATGCTGGCTGCTGTTTCAAGTTATCAAGTTATGCCCTTGGAAAGGCTTTCTAATACTAATTATTTGAACTGGTCTTTGAAAGTGGGAGTTTTTTGAGGAGAGAAGATTTATGGTCTCCAATAGCTGATCCTATTCCTGTTAATCCTGATCAAGCTTGGCTGAGACGGGATGAGAAATGTAAAGCTTCAATTATTTTAGCTGTGCAAGATGATCAACTTTTACATGTATGTGGTGTACAGACATCCAAAGAATTATGGGACTCTTTATGTGATTTATATGTGAAAACGTCACCTGGAAGCAAGGTTATTTTAACCGAAAAGCTGTAGAAAGCCTATTTGCCAGAGCATTGAAATTTTCAAGAACATCTTCATAAACTTCAGCAATATTTTGTGGGACTTCAGGAACGTGGATTAGAACTTACTCCTCTTATGAAAGCTTACATTATGCTGTCTACACTGTATGATTCCTGGGACACTTTAATTTGCACTATGGAGGAATCTAACTCCACTGTTAGTGTCTGCTCTTCTTCTTGCTGAATGGGAAAAAAGGCAAGAAAAGGCTGTGTCTACTTCTTCAATAAAGCCTCAACATGAAAAGCCAAGAAAATGGAAAAGCCTTGAATTTCAAGCTGCTGCATTTTCAAGCAGGCGTTGCTTTCAATGTGGTTCTTCTGAGCACCTGCGCAAGGACTGTGACCAGTTGCTTAAATGTAAGAATATTTTACAGAAGAAAGAAACAACGAGAAAGAAGGCTGTGCAATCATCTCATATTGCACAGGTTTTTGAAAACTGTGATAATAAAGATTTTTGGATTTTAGATAGTGGAGCAAATAGCTATATCTGTAATAAAAAAGATTTTTGTGTCTTTTTCTAAAACTAACAAAGTGTTTCCTTAGTTTGTGGGTCTATGCCTAAGATCATGGGCCAAGGTGATATGTATCTTCCATGTTTGGGGGAAACTGTTAGAAATGTTTTATTTGTGCCTAATTTTCAAAGTAATCTTTTGTCTGTGGGTCAGTTAGTAGCATCTGGGTATGTTGTAACTTTTAAGAAAGATGGCTGTGAAATTAGGAAGAATGGTAAATTGGTAACCAATGTATGCAGAAAGATTCTCTCTACATTGTGCAGAAAGCTGAAAAACAAACAGAAAAGGCTGTGTTTGAAAATACTCCCATACATGACCAGTGTATTCATTTAATGCATAGAAGGTTTGCTCATGCTAATTTTAAGTACATATCACAAATGCCTAGTTTTTCTGATGATTTAAAATTAAAATCTTGTAAAAATATTTGGATTGTACCAGTTGCAAGCAAAATAAAAATTGCAGGAGTTGTGTGAAGAAAATTGCTGATAGAACCACTTCTAGACCTCTAGAAATAATTCATTCTGATGTAATAGGTCCCTTCTCTCCCAGTCATGGAGGAGCAAGGTATATTTTGACCTTAATTGATGATTTTTCAAGGTACACATTCATCTATTTGTTGAAACACAAAGATGAGGCATTTGAAAAATTTAAAAATCTCTATTGTGATTCCCACTTATAAAAAGGGGGATAAGGGTGACCCCTCTAATTATCGACCAATCAGTCTAATTGATATTGTAGCTAAACTGTATGCTAAATATCTTCTATATAAGATTGAGGACTGGTTGTATGAAAAGGACCTGCTACCTGAAGAGCAATCTGGTTTCAGACCTGGACGCTCTACCATTGATAACTGTTTTATCTTATGCCACTTAATAGACAAATACACAGCTAATGGGAACCAACTGTATACAACTTTCATTGACCTTAGTGCAGCATTTGACTCAATAAACAGTGAACTCCTTTGGAAGAAACTAACAGATATGAATATGGAACCCAGACTCCTCTCTTTAATCAAGGCATTGTATTCAAATTCCTGCCGAAGGGTACATACTGGAGCAAATGGTTCCTTAAGAGGGACTATTAATACCCAGAAAGGGGTCGGACAAGGATGCATACCGGCCCCTATTTCATTTAATTTATATATAAGTGACATCCCAACGTTTTTATATTCAGTTGACACACCTAAAGTTAAAAACAAACACGTAAGCATATTGCTTTATGCAGTTGACATGGTATTGATGTCACATACCCTTGTAGGAATGAGAAGACTGCTACGCAGGATTAGTATGTATTATAGATTTAACCACCTGTCCATCAACAAATCTAAGACTAAGGTAGTTGTTTTTGGGAAGAGGAGGATCAGGTATAACTGGACCCTGGACAGGGAACATATAGACCAGGTTAAGTCCTATTTATATCTAGGGATTGTTTTTACCAAAACAGGATCATGGCTCCCTCATTTCAAGAGGAGTTCCCTAAAGGCTACAACCTGTGTCAATGCCTTAACGCAGCTTCTCAACGATAGCTACTCAGGATCATTAACCCCAATAATAAAGGTATATAACTGTAAAATAGTCCCAATGATTAAATATGGTGCAGAATTGTGGGGACACCTAAATGTCTCTTTGTTTGAACAGATACAGTCCTCTTTTCTGAAATGCATCTTGAGGGTGGACAAGTCAACTCCAACTCGAGCAGTAAGAACAGAGTTAGGTATACCCGGGGGCATACAAAGCCATTTGGTAACTAAAGTATTTAATTACTGGCTGAAGATACTATCCGTGGACTCAGACAGATTACCGAAGCTTTTTATTTTTTTGAAGAGCAGATGCATAATATGCCTTCTCGTGCTTGGGCGGCCCAACTTACCAATTTGTTGTTTATTCATTCAGTCGTTTCCGACTCTTCGTGACTTCATGGACCAGTCCACGCCAGAGCTTTCTGTCGGCCGTCACCATCCCCAGCTCCCCAATGGTTGAGTCCGTCACCTCCAGAATACCATCCATCCATCTTGCCCTTGGTCGGCCCCTCTTCCTTTTGCCTTCCACTTTCCCTAGCATCAGCTTCTTCTCCAGGGTATCCTGTCTTCTCATTATGTGGCCAAAGTACTTCAGTTTTGCCTTTAATATCATTCCCTCAAGTGAGCAGTCTGGCTTGATTTCCTGGAGTATGGACTGGTTTGATCTTCTTGCAGTCCAAGGCACTCTCAGAATTTTCCTCCAACACCACAGTTCAAAAGCATCTATCTTCCTTCGCTCAGCCTTCCTTATGGTCCAGCTCTCACAGCCATAGGTTACTACAGGGAATACCATTGCTTTAACTATGCGGACCTTTGTTGTCAGTGTGAGGTCTCTGCTCTTAACTATTTTATCAAGATTTGCCATTGCTCTCCTCCCAAGAAGTAGACGTCTTCTGATTTCCTGGCTGCAGTCAGCGTCTGCAGTAATCTTTGCGCCTAGAAATACAAAGTCTGTCACTGCCTCCACTTTTTCTCCCTCTATTTGCCAGTCATCAATCAAGCTCATTGCCATAATCTTGGTTTTTTTGAGGTTTAACTGCAACCCAGCTTTTGCACTTTCTTCTTTCACCTTCGTCATAAGGTTCCTCAACTCCTCCTCGCTTTCAGCCATCAAAGTAGTATCATCTGCATATCTGAGATTGTTAATGTTTCTTCCAGCGATTTTAACTCCAGCCTTGGATTTCTCAAGCCCAGCATGTTGCATGATGTGTTCTGCGTACAGGTTGAATAGGTAGGATGAGAGTATGCAACCCTGCCGTACTCCTTTCCCAATCTTAAACCAGTCCATTGTTCCGTGCTCTGTTCTTACCGTTGCTATTTGGTCGTTATACAGATTCCTCAGGAGGCAGACAAGATGACTTGGTATCCCCATACCACCAAGAACTTGCCACAATTTGTTATGATCCAAACAGTCAAAGGCTTTAGAATGGTCAATAAAACAGAAATAGATGTTTTTCTGAAATTCCCTGGCTTTCTCCATTATCCAGCGGATATTGGCAATTTGGTCTCTAGTTCCTCTGCCTTTTCTAAACCCAGCTTGTACATCTGGCAATTCTCACTCCATGAATTGCTGGAGTCTACCTTGCAAGATCTTGAGCATTACCTTACTGGCATGTGAAATAAGTGCCACTGTTCGATAGTTTGAACATTCTTTAGTGCTTCCCTTTTTTGGTATGGGGATATAAGTTGATTTTTTCCAATCTGATGGCCATTCTTGTCTTTTCCAAATTTGCTGGCATATGGCATGCATCACCTTGACAGCATCATCTTGCAAGATTTTAAACAGTTCAGCTGGGATACCGTCGTCTCCTGCTGCCTTGTTATTAGCAATGCTTCTTAAGGCCATATTTAACCTCACTCTTCAGGATGTCTGGCTCTAACTCACTGACCACACCATCAAAGCTACCTCCAATATTATTATCCTTCCTATACAGATCTTCCGTATATTCTTGCCACCTTTTCTTGATCTCTTCTGCTTCTGTTAGGTCCTTACCATCTTTGTTTTTGATCATACCCATTTTTGCCTGGAATTTACCTCCGATGTTTCTAATTTTCTGGAAGAGGTCTCTTGTCCTTCCTATTCTATTGTCTTCTTCCACTTCCGCACATTGCTTGTTTAAAAATAATTCCTTATCTCTTCTGGCTAACCTCTGGAATTTTGCATTTAATTGGGCATATCTCCCCCTATCTCTGTTGCCTTTTGCTTTCCTTCTTTCTTGGGCTACTCCCAGTGTTTCAGCAGACAGCCATCTTGCCTTCTTGGTTTTCTTTTTCTTTGGGACATTTTTTGTTGCCGTCTCCTGAACAATGTTGCGAACTTCTGTCCATAGTTCTTCCGGGACCCTATCTACTAAATCTAGTCCCTTAAATCTATTCTTCACCTCAACTGCATATTCCTTAGGAATATTAGTGAGTTCATATCTAACTGATCTGTGGGTCTTCCCTATTCTCTTTAGTCTGATTCTAAATTTTGCAATAAGAAGTTCGTGATCTGAACTACAGTCAGCTCCAGGTCTTGTTTTTACCGACTGTATAGATGTCCGCCACCTTTGGCTGCAAAGGATGTAGTCAATCTGATTTCGGTGTCGACCATCTGGTGAAGTCCATGTATAAAGTCGTCTTTTAGGTTGTTGGAAGAGAGTGTTTGTTATGCACAGTGAGTTGTCTTGGCAAAATTCTATCAGCCTATGTCCTGCTTCATTTTGTTCTCCCAGACCATGCTTGCCTGTAATTCCAGGTGTCGTCTAACTACCCACCTTAGCATTCCAGTCTCCTGTAATGAAAATAACATTTCTTTTTGGTGTATTATCTAGTAGGTGCTGCAGATCCTCATAGAACTGATCTACTTCTGCTTGTTCAGCATCTGTGGTTGGGGCGTATATTTGGATCACTGTGATGTTAAATGGCTTACCCTGAATTCGAATTGAGATCATTCTATCGTTTTTTGGATTGTATCCAAGCTCTGCTTTAGCCACTTTATTATTAATTATGAAGGCTACTCCATTTCTTCTGTGGTCCTCTTGTCCACAGTAGTAGATCTGGTGGTCACCTGATGTGAAGTGGCCCATTCCAGTCCATTTCAGTTCACTGACACCTAAAATGTCTATATTTAATCTTGACATCTCACCAATAACCACATCCAATTTGCCCTGGCTTATAGATCTTACATTCCAGGTTCCTATGGTGTGTTGATCTTTAGAACATTGGATTCGTCGTTCACCACCAGCACCGTCGGCCGCTAGCCGTCCTTTCGGCTTTGAGCTAGCTGCGTCATCACATCTGGGGCTAGTTAAACGTATCCTCTGTTCCTCCCCAGTAGCATTTTGACCATCTTCCGACCTGGAAGTCCCATCTTCCGATGGTATACCGACATATCTCTGGTTGTACTGATCCATTTAGTTTTCACGGCAAGAATACTGGGGTGGGTTGCCATTACCTTCCCCAGGGATCGTATTTAGTCTGACCTCTCTGCCACAACCTTCCCGTCTTTGGTGTCCCTTCACGGTTTAGCTCATGGTTTCATTGAGGTGCTCAAGCTCCAGCACCACGACAAGGTAACGATCTCCTTTGCTGGAGCGACTTACCAATACCATCTCCCAATATGGATTTTCAACTCATTTTCCAGCCCAATTAAATTTGAAGGCCAAGAAAAGCTTCAAACAAAGGGTTTTGGATGTGGCTGCACAAGAGGATATAGCATCCCTTAAACAAGTTAAGTCCTTGAAGTGGCTGGCCCAACACAAATCAGACTTTCAACTAGAAAAGTATTTAACAACTTTCTTACCCCAATATCTCTTACCCCAAGAGCTTTTACTAGAGCTCGTTTTGATCAATTAGACTCTATGGTAAGATATGGGAGGTTCCAAGGAGTTCCTTATGAAGACAGATTATGTATTTGTGGTGCCCCAGCTGTTGAAGATACTGCACATATCTTATTTGATTGTAAATTATATTCTGTAGAAAGGACTGACCACTTAGATTTATATTTAAAAAACAAAAAATACTGGAGCAGCCAGCAGAAACATTCTTATTTTTTACACAGTAAGAACCAGCTCATTACTAGCAAGACTGCACTCTTCATATCAAAGGCAATCCTAAAGAGGACAGATTACATAGACCAGATTGGAGTTTACTGTAGGGGTGATGGTTTAATATGAATTTGCATTATAGTTTTATTTGTATTTACTCGTATTTACTCGTATGTTTATAATGGCTTTTTATTTTATCTTCTTTCATACTTGATATGGTCAAAAGACTAAATCAATAAAGTATCTATCTATCTACATATTTTTTTCTAGGAATTTGGCCAATTTTTACCTTTGCTTTTCATACCAAATGCCACACTTTTAATGTCAAGCCAAATCATCAATCTTTATTTTGTTCCTTGGCCAGCATAGACTTTGAAAAAACGATGAAGCAGAAGAAAGAATACATTTCTTTCTTCTGGGGCACGGTGGCTCAGCGGGTTAAACCACTGAGCCTTTAGACTGCCGACCACAAGGTTGGCAGTTTGAAACCGCGTGGCGAGGTGAGCTCTTGCCATTCACCCTGGCTTCTGTCCACCCAACAGGTCGAAAGCTGAAAGCGGGTAGATAAATTGGGTACCACTCACATGGGTCAATTTGCTGGCGTCCATCAGAGGGTCGTCCTCGAACCAAGAAGACCTGGAGAATCCCGATAATGGCGGCGGAGGATGACGAATCCGGAAACAACAACCTCCTGGATGTCAGCAGCCAGCTCGGAGCGAGGCATTCTGGGGCATGTAGTCCAATGCCTGCAGCTGAAGAGCCGGTTCCCTCTCCTCCTCCCGATTGCACGGTAAAAACTGTAATAATATATATGATTGTATAATATATATGTATTTACATGATTGTAAGCCGCCTAGAGCCCTCCATTAGGGAGGGGATAGGCGGGGTATAAATAAGATAAAAATAAAAAATAAATTTCATTTCATTTCATTTCACTCAATTTTCAATATTATGAAAATCCCATAATAGGTTCCAGCGGAAATAGAATGATGGAAGGAGAGTGAGTGGTTATGACCCAGCATGAAACCTGTTTTTAAATAGAGTTAGACATACAGGTTTCAGAAAATCTTTAAATGTTACATGTGTACATCTTCAAACATTGGATATCCTTTCAATCAGTATAGCCAATCTTCTGACAGTAACCAAGAAAGTTATATTCTCCACGTCATATTAGCTTTGTGTGTTGGAAGGGAGAAAGTGTTAGGTTAAGGGTTGAAAAGGGTTGAAAATACAGCAGCATGAGCACTTCCTTCGGAATAGGTAACAGTAATAAATCTGAACAATAACAATAACAATAAAATAATGCTCCCTAAATATTCCTTTGTAAGAAATAAGAACTTTTATTTTTTTTCAAAGTTTTTATTATTTTTTAGAACAAGGATAAAAAACTACAAAAAACAAAAACACTACAAACAAAAAAAAACATTAAAATTGTAAGAACACAAAAGAGAAAACTTTTAGAAAGTTACATACATACAGGTGGCTTCCCGCTTTTCAGAGCAAGAATATACAACAAACCATAATCACATTATTTCTCTAAATCCCTCCATTAACACATATATAAATCTCTAATACAATTGCTCCTTCCTCTTACATTATATATATATATATATATATATATATATATACACACACACACACACACACACACACACACACATATTTAATTTTTTACTTCAAACTTCCCTTCCTCTTAAAAAATAATCCATTTAATTTTTTTTAAATTAAATAAAATTAAAAATTTTTATTCTATATACTTCTATCTACAAAATAAATATCAAATTATGGAAACAAATAAATTGTCTGCCTTTATAATAAACAATCTTAACCCTATTAGATCTCAAAAACAGTATAAAACATTATATCTTATCAATATCCTTTATGTTTTACAAATCTATAACCCTATAAAACAATCATATTAGTCTCTTTATCAATCCAATTAAATATTCTAAATTTTATAAATTGTCTACTTATATAATTAACAATCTTGACCCTAATTATGCTTAAAAACAATATAAAATATTACCAGAACTTGTCAATATCTTTTAAGTCTTAGAAATAAAAAATCCTGTAAATCATATTAACCTCATTATCAGTCCAATTAAATATTCTTAATTTTTTACCCCTCCTCAAAATATACCAGGGCATTCAGATATTTCAACATTACACAAACAGCATTTTTTTACAAAGATCTAACAGTCCAATAGCTTCAAAAAAATACAGATTTTCCAGTGAAAGAGAAAAAAAAACTCCCACATAACATACTCTTCTTTCCCATAACATTGATTGAAATAGTCGTAACATTTCCCCTGCTTGGCAATTCCTTTTGCAGTCCTAAAGTTTAACAATTGTTTTAATCCCATAAACACCAATCCAGAGTTTCCAACTGAGAGTTTTCCATTTTCCCCAATAGTAAAAACACCATCTTTTCCAACTTCTTCTTCTATCATAGTATTTTCATATAGTTGTTTCATTTTAACTAAAATCTCATCTAATGTCTCAAACAGTCTGTATAATGGTTTGACAGCCCTTTGAAATGATATCTTCTTGCTGACAACGTAATTCTCTGAGATCTTCTTTAAACTCTTCCATTATTCAAACAGTAAATTATAGCACACCCTAAAAAGTTAACTCACAGAAATAGAGGTTAATGAATTAATCCAAAATTAACAAAATAAAATATACAAGCAAACAGTGGAAAAAAGTAAACAGAAAGCCTAACATTTAAAATAAGAGATGTGTAGAGAGAAAAACAGTTCAACCTTGGAATTTAGCCACAAAGATAACAACGGAAAGGCAATGTCACAGCTCTCAATATAACCCAGATGGGGGAAAAACCCAAAACTTTTTTTTTATAGTTAAAAAACTCCAAAAATAACAATAATCACAAAGAGATTCTGCTTTTTCTTACTTTAAAAAGCTTCTCTAAAGATACAAAACTTAAAAAAACAAATTGGTTATTTAACATATGGAAAGGCAACGACTTATTTCCCTTTTTAATAAGGGAATGCAAATGTGTATTAGAACAAGATTAAATCCCAGCCTCCCGGTGTAGTCGTACTGGTCTGTCGCAGATGCGGTCTACGATCTGCTAGCTACAACTCACCGTCTGGAGGACAAATGGGTCGATTCTCAGTGTTTTCCTTAATCCGGAAAAATATTTGGGGCTACAGAAAATCTATGCCCAAAAAAACTATCAGGCTGACAGCTCTGCCCATGGAGCTCACAGGCAAAGATGTTCAGTCGTCCATTTTCCATAGGAAGCTCAGATATAAGAACTTTTAGATGTTTCCTGTAAACAGCAGTCTTTCTATTCTATTTGTCAGCAATTTCTCCAAGTGGGAAATATCACATGATGTACTAATTCTTCTTTTTTAGTTGCTCCCTGTGGTTTAGCTCTGGCCTGAAAACAATGATGTAGCATTTTGGCAAAAATATGCATCCCAGCAAGGCAGCACTGGAGGACAAGATGGAGAAGACCTCAACAGCTACCATGGCTTTTCCTTTGGTGCTCAGGTAGGCTGGAAAAAAGGAGACCCACACACTGCAGAAGGCCAACAAGCTGAAGGTGATGAACTTGGCTTCATTAAAGCTGTCAGGTAATTTACGGGCAAGAAAAGCCACAATATAGCTGGCCATGGCCAAGACACCCATGTAGCCCAAGACACAGAAGAAAAAGGGGGCTGAGCCCTCATTGCATTGTAAAATAATTTCTTTGGGTTCTGAGTGCATGTCTAACTCAGGGAATGGTGGAGATGTGGACAACCAAAGAATACAAATACATACTTGGAAGAGAGAGCAGGAAAGGACAGTAGAAAAGGCCAATCTTTTCCCCATCCATCTCCTCATATGAGAACCTGGTTTGGTGGCCATGAAAGCCACAACCACTGTAATGGTTTTGGCCAGGACACTAGAAATGGCCACTGAGAAGGTGATGCCGAAAGTGGATTGTCGAAGAAGGCAGGTCACTTTGCCAGGTTGGCTGAGGAAGAACAAAGAGGAGAGAAAACAGAGCAGAAGAGAGACAAGGAGGGTGTAGGTGAGGGCCCGGTTGTTGGCTTTAACAATAGGAGTGTCCTTGTGCTTAATAAAAATCCCAAGTACCCAAGATGTCAAGAAGGAGAAACAAAGAGCAGTGGAGGCTAAACCAATTCCTAAAGTTTCTTCCAGGGATAGGAAGACTGCCATTTTCTGGATACATCCTTTCTTTTCTTTATTTGGATAATGATCTTCTGAACATTCAAAACAGTCATCCATATCTGGAAGAAAAGTCAAGGTATATTTAACTTATTAGTAATTGTAATGTTTATAGAATTTTATGTTTTTATATTTAGTTATATTTATAAATTTTAATTGTTGTATTTATAAACCGCCCAGAGCCCCCTTTGGGGTAGATGGTGTGGTGATAGAAGTTGAAAAATAAATAAATAAGTAAATAAAAGTTGTCATCTATGCATTCCATATTTTTGAAATATGGAAACACACCAGCAAGAAATGCATCTAAAGAAGCAGGGGTGTTACATGTGCCAATTAGCCGACACTATTTACAACTCAGGCAGCTGCATTCTGTACCAGCTGAAGGTTCAGAAGGCTCCTCAAGGGAAGCCACATGTAGAGCACATTGCAATATTCCAAACGGGAGGTCAGGAGGGCATGAGTGACAGTGAGTAGTGCCTCATGGACCAGGAAGGGGCACACCTGGCACACAACCCAAAGGTGTGCAAAGGCCCTCTTAGCCACAGCTACCACCTGCTCTCACAGCAGGAGCCGTGAGTCCAAGAGGACTCACAAATTGCGAACCGGGTCTGTCTGGGGCAATGCCACCCCATCTAGGACCAAAGAGGGAAAACCTTGGTACTTGGAGGCCCAAACACCAAAAGACATTCAGTCTTGCTTGGGTTGAGCTGGAGCCAAGTGAGCCCCATCCAGGCCCCTACAGCCTCCAGGCACTGAGATAGGACATCCACTGAGATAGGACATCACTCAGACAGCTTGGCGAGGAGATATAAAGCTGGGTATCATCAGCATACTGATGATACCTCATCCCAAACCATCGGATCACCTCACCCAGTGGCCTCATGTAGATGTTAAATAATAGGGGCAAGAGAACCAAGTCCTGGGGAACCCCACACAGCAGGGGCAATGGACTGGACCTCTCCCCTCCTACCAACACCAACTGGAACCGACTGCAGGAAGAAGGAGAAACAGTGCAGCACAGTGCCACCCACCCCCAACTCCTGAAGCCAGTCCAGAAGGATACCATGTTTGATAGTATTGAAGGCCGCCAAGATGTAAAGAAGAGCAAGATTGGTCGCACTGCCCTAATCCTTCTGCTGCCAGGGGTCATCCAAGAGTGCTATCAATGCCATCTCAGTCTAATGTCTGAATCCTGACTGAAAAGGGTCTAGATAATCCACTTCATACAGAGATCTTTGAAGCTGCCGTGCGACCACTTTCTCAACAACCTTCCCTAGGAAGAGGAGGTTGGCGACTGGACAGATACTATCCAGAATATTTGGGATGAGCGATGGCCACTTCATGATGGGGTACACCATCATGTCCTTAAGAGCAGGCAGGACCACCCCCTCCCTCAAGAGGAATTAACCACCACCCAGACCCAGTCAAGTGTCCTCTCCCTGGCAGCCTTGACTAGCCAGGAGGGGCATGGGTCTAACACAAAAGTGGCCAAACTAACAGCTACAAGAACACTGTCAAATTCCTCAGGTTCAACGGGCTCGAACTCCTCCTAGATAACCATGCAAGACTCAGATCTCATAGCCCCCACGGGCCTTGCATCAAGGCTGGAATTCAACAAAGAGCAGATGTGAGCGACTTTACCTGCCAGATGCTCAGCATATTTATCATAAAGGCTCTGAATGTAGACCCCCAAATTACTCCCTCCAAAGAGAGTCTGGGTCAGCAGAAACAGGGACGCTGGGTGGCAGAGATCCCTGAACAACCCGAAGAGCCCTCTGAAACCCAACTGGGTCCATTGACTGATGGAGCAGACTGATCTAACGGCCCAGCATCTCTGCGGAGGGGGTTGGCGCCAGAGAATTGGAGGCTCACAAGGAAGTGATCTGGCCATGACAGGGGAGAATCCAATACCTCCCCCAGTTTCAGAACACTCTGCCACTGCTCCAACAGAAAAACCACATCAGGCGAATGACCACTATTATGCCTCGGACCCTGGATGACTTGGTACCAGCCCATGGCTTTCATGGTGACCATGAACTCCTGAGCTACCTGCGCCCCCACCACCAAGGAAGGCAGGTAGAAATCCCCAAAGACCATAAGCCTGAGGAACACCTCTGCCAAAATGGCTACGGACTCAAGGAGCTCAGGCAGGGAGGTTGCTACGCAGTACGGAAGCTGGTGCAATAGCAACAGTCTCAAATGATCCCTCTTAGAGACCAACTTAAGAAATAGGGTCTCGCACACGGCAATCTGAGGAGCAGTGCCCCTGGATGCCTCCCAAGTATCTCAGATGACCACTGCCAACCCACCGCCCCTACCCTGTATCTCATCTGGTACCACACCCAGAAACTAGCTGGGCACATCTCAGAAAGGGGAACAACCCTCTCCTCTCCCAGACAGGTCTCTGTAATACATGCCAGGTCAGCTTTCTCATCCATGATCAACTTTCCAGCTCCTCGAGCTCACTCCTGGGCCCCAGTTGGGAGACTTTCAAGGCCCTGGGTTGTCGGCTGCTGCTACTGAATGCCAGGTTGGTTTGGTCTAAGGCCACTCTCATCCATGATCAAACCGACAAACTAGGAGTGAGCTCGATGACCTGGAATGTGCCACACGAACAAAATCCGTATGCGGCCTCCTCTTCTTCCCCTGCCAAATTTTCATGTATCTGTCACTACCAGGATGTTACAGCCTCCCTCTTCCCCCTGGCTAAACTGATCCATATCTAAATCTGAAGCCCCTCCCCCCACCATACATGCACCACCAACCTCCTTCTGGGCCATCAACCCAGGGTGCTTCCTCAAGCTTGGGTCCTGTATTAGAGTCCTATGAGTTTGAGGGTTCTGCACAGTATCTTAGCTGCTCCTAGCACTGCACTCTTCTGGACAGAGAGCTCTGAAGTTGCTCCTGGGATCTGTTGGAGCCACTCTCCCAGTTAGATGAGCTGCTTAGAGAATGTCTGAAGCATTAGGAAAAAGGAGTATGAGAAGCTGGAGAAGTACCAGCACCTGAAGGAGGAACTAGAGAGGATGTGGAAAGTGAAGGGCAAAGTGGTCCCAATAGTGGTAGGAAGACTCGGGGCTGTGACTCCTAAGCTGGGAGAGTGATTCCAACAGATCCCAGGAGCAACATCAGAGCTCTCTGTCCAGAAGAGTGCAGTCCTATGAGCAACTAAGATACTGCACAAAACCCTCAAACTCCCAGGCCTCTGGTAGAGGACCCGAGGTTGAGGAAGACACATACCACCCATAGGGGAGAGAAGGGAATTATTTTTCCCCCTTCTCAATCCTATGGGTGGTATGAGTCTTCCTTAACCTCAGGATCTCTACCAGAGACTTGCGGTTTTGAGGGTAAAACAACTAATAATATGCATATAATGAAAATTTCGTGGAATGTCTAACCTACCATTTTGATTTGAAATCTTCCCTTCTGGGCATGGAACACAGTCATAGCAACAGAACGGTTTTCCTTCAACCCGTTTCTTCCAGGATCCCGGGGCACAATGGTCATTACACCAAGAAAGTGGAAGAACCTGGTCAGAAACATGAAAGGTTATACAAAGGGAGATTTGTAAAACAGTATCTATTTTTCTCCTTTAAGAGAGGAAAAATTCTTGACTTCTGAAATAGCTCATGAATTTTATCTAGTTGGATTTATATTATATGTTAAAAAGACAGTGAAAATACAAGGATGTGCAAAAACGTAAGGGCAGAGTGAGTAAATGAATGTTCATGATAACAAAGATTATGGAAAGGCATTCTCATGATTTCAAATGGAATTGAAACCAAACACAAAAACCTACCAATCGAAGAGAAACCCTTCAGAACATTGTAAGTAAACCAAAAGACCCAGTAGCCCAAGAAGAAAAAACAGGAGTTATCTACAACATACAGTGTAAGGACTGTAACAGCCACTATGTAGGACAGACTGGCAGAAGACTAGCAGAACGCATCCACGAACACCAACTAGCAGTCAGAAGACATGATGAAAACTCCTTAATCTCACAACACATGGACAGACTTAACCATACTTTCAACTGGGAAACTGTGAGCATATTAGACCAGGCCAAATCCAAAAATGCTAGAGAATTCCTAGAAGCTTGGCACTCAGACAAAGCAGCCATCAACAGACACATAGAGGTTAACAACATTTACATACCATTCATAAGAGACAATAGAATAGCCAGAAGACCAGAACACCCCTGGGCCAGCAATCAACAACAAGATAGGCATAGATTAACAGCAAGATTAGCAGCAGAGGAGCAATCAAACAACACAATAGACCTTAATCAAGGAACTATTAACTCAGTCAATCACCCAAACAGCACACAACAGCCCACTCAAGGAACTACCAAGGAGAGTACAAGACCCCCACCAACACAGGCAGGACAAGCCAGGGTATATAAACAGACAGCAAGTTCCACTCCCTTTTCGCACTGAAGATGTTGCCTAGCCTGGCAATGAAACGTCTGCATGAAAACAACAAGGCTCAGAGAGCACCAAAGACTTCTCACAAAAACCTACCTTTTACAATATAGTGTAATTTTGTGACGTTGATAAATGCTTCATCATAGACAGCATTTGTACAATAATATGCCATTTTTTCCTATCAAAAACAGATATTAGGTTTCTAAAGAGACTACGTACAATATATTTTAACAGATAAAAATATTTTCAAGAGATCATAATTGAACAACTTATAGTCCACTCAATGTCCATACAGTACCTGGTTAAAAGCTGGGTGCCAGACAATCAAACCTTCATCAATGAATAATTCTTTCCCTTTTGGAGCATTGGGGTTTAACTTTCCAACTCTAACTCTCTGAAACGATCTGTTTGGAAAAGTGATCATGTTGAGGATGTCAAAGCCACCTCGACCTTCTCTTTTGTCTTTAAAGAAGACTCTTTCTCCAGCTGAGTTGTTAAAAGAAATCCCTTGAAGAAACTTGTGGAGCTACTTGAAGGAGGATCAGAAAGAGGGAGTCAAAAGGAAAACAATGCATCAGGGATCAATGGATTAAAGGCTCCCTTAGTTTTCCTCCTACTTCATGGGAGACCAAAGAAGATTCGGTGACTTCAAATATGGTAGAAGAAATTTTCAGCCCTCAAAGAACTATCAAACATTGAAGATATGCAACTCATTTTATTTTATTTATTAATGATTACAAGTGTTTCCAAGCACAAGTCTCAGCAATTCTCTTGTTATTTACTTATCCTAAGTCTAAAATCCAACATATTTTCATGAAAATAATACACCTATCCTACCAAAGAGGTACTGAAATCAGTCTTAAATCCCCACTCTAACAACTCTGACTTGACTAAATTGGAAATAGCTAATAAGAAATGTGAAATGCCCACATTTCAGAAAAGCATGCTGGGCAGAAAGCAAAGACCTTCAGAGACATCATCATTCTTGGTACCAGGCTTGATGAATTTACAAGATAGGCCAATTTCTAGGAGGAGATGGAATGATTCTTTATGCAAAAAAAGGATGATCCATAAATTCCATTGACTAGATTGAAATTTGCAAATGCATAATTTATTGTAATCCTCTTTTATTCTATATCATAAAATGACTTCTTACACTTCCTTTAGCCTCAGTATCTCTATTGATATGTGGCCATAGGCCAAAGAAAAGAAAACCTATTAAGATGTGGTCGAGAATTACTATTCCTGAAATAAACAATATCTACAGCATGGAGAGATTACCTGCCAAGGCTGCAGATCTGAAAATTTAAACATTGGAATTTCCCTTGGTTTGGATCTTAATCTCACCATCTCCTGCAAAGAATGTGCCACTGCAAAAACAGCATTGTAAATACTGTAGCTTTCGCTAGTCATCTGCAACTCAAACAGAGGCCCAGGAAGATTCTCCAAATTCTCTTCTCCACTACAGGTTTCACTGATCATTGAGGGTAATTCTGCATTTGAAAAAGAACAGTCAAACAATTGTTCCCAAAAGTCTTGAAGAAATCCACCTTTGTGGGTTGAAGGTTTGATGAGTTGAAGATATTCTTTGAACCCTTCAACTTCTCTTGAATGAACCATAAAGGAAAGAGCGCCATGGAACATCTGGAGATCCCATTCCCTTTGCATTCCTGAAAGGGTGAAATCAATTGGGTTCATCAGGATCCAAACCTTTCTATATGATGCACTCTCTTTATTTTCAGGATCACATAGAAACACGACCAGTCTCAGCCATAGAATAGTGAATGAATCTCCATTGACAAGAAAAGCATTTGCTTTCTGATCCTTCAAATTATTATAAGTAATTGAGATAGTATCAATTAATTCTGACAACTCTGCAAAGTTGAGTCGATTTGGAACTTTTTGTATGAAAGCTAAACAGATGCCATTCTGGGAAAGTAATGGCTGCAGTTTCTGCAAGAAATATTCTCCCTTATTTTTTTCAAATGCAAATACTCCAGTCCACGTCCATCCAAAATGGAGAAGAAGTTGTATAACTCCAATGTACTGATCGTCCTCATTTGGGACCATGCAGTACACTTTAGATAACTTAGTACTCTGAAACTCTTCCTTGGAAAGAGGGCCATAGGTCAACTAAACTAAAAAAAAGGAGTGACATTATTCATGAGAATCAACGGAAAATTATGGAAAATGACTACTGGATGGAAACTGAATGAAAGTCTCCCTACACTGAAAATTTCTCAAATTATAGATACAAGATGGCAGTTCTGATGAACAATATAAGCAATTAAATCCCCAGTGTAAAATATTTTCTCTCATACAGAATATAACTGGATTGCAAACCAAAATTAGCTTCCTAATATAGAGTCCCAGAATGCTCATCACCAAGAACACCTGGAATCCTTCTCAGTATTTGAACATATTAATTCTTCTCAGCCCAAGGATAAAATTCGTAACAACTAGACCTATTGGATGACCTTCTGCCCTCCTCCATGGCAGATATCATGAAATGGCTATCCATGAAAGAGTATCTCCGAAAGATTTTGGAAAAAGTCAACCATGTCCTTGTTTCCTGCAAATATTATCAAGACCTTAAAATATATTATAAAGCACCATTCCTCAAACAATTCATAGGCAAAAGAATTGAATTTTATATTAAACTATTATCAGACACTAACTAAAACTTAGCAAGGACTGTTGCCACCTCTTGCCGGGTGATGGTCAAAGCACGGTGTCAGCTGACCCCCTCAAATATGTTTAATTTTGTTATATAATTTAATTTTTAATTTTTAATTCTCTGATCTAGGATCGTAATAAAAGACCTTGATTTTTTCAATTGGATTACCTTGAGCCAACTTATTGAGTTGTGGGAAGAAACTGCAGAAGGGAGAACAAAGTTTACTTTATCGAGGTCCTACAGAAAGGCATGGCAAAAAACTAATTTCTAACATTAATTACAAAGGAAGTCAAAGTTTCTCTCTCACCCCCTGTCCAAATTACCTGTGGAATCTTGTAGGCATTTATAGTTTCTGCCATATAGGATGAAGTATCAGACACAAGTCCTCCAATGATGGCCATGAGATTTTTCTGGGTATCACATTTGAAGTTAGGGACAAATTCCTTGGATTTGAAAAGCAGGTCCAGAGTAGTGCGATAGGTCATCCTTGGTTTGTAGTAACTGTCATAGATGTGGAACCCAAGAGTGATGTTAGGTAAGATCTGAGGATTGTTGTTGATCTCCTTCACAGCAAAGGCCAAGGCAAGGATGTGCTGGTAGAATTTTGGGACTACACTGCAAATTGATAAAGCACAGTCTTTCAAAAAGCAATTTTGCACATTCTTCCAGTGTGATCATTGTTTGTAACTGACTAACAGAAATTTTTGTGTCTTATTGAAGTGTTAAATAATTTTATCATCAGTCCAAATGTACTTTATACAAAGTATTTTCCTTTATATTTTTCTAGAAATTTACCCATCTCAGGGCATATTTTGGTAATTTCTAAAGTTTTAACTGCTGTGTCCAGTTTAAACTAGATTGGGATGGCACCAGTATTCTGCTTGTTGTCTAATGTCTTGATTGTGGTTTCTAGGAAATTTACTGGATGTGTAGAATTACAGGTTTAGTGTGAGTTTCCCTCTAGCCCCATACATTTTTCTCTTCTGAATCTTTTCAGTTCTGAAGGAACATCCCACGAGTACTCATAATTCTAACTTCCCTTTGAGTCAACATCTATGATTTGTCTCCAGTATAAGTTGCAACAGATAGAAACATTCAAGTCCCTTTATTGTATCACAATCATTCCCTATCCGTTTAGTAAAAATAGAATGCCCATAGATTTAATTAGATTCTCATATTCATTCATGTTTTGTGAAGTGTGGCACTGCAGACATTCAGCATTCTTCTTTTGCATAACCTTAAAGTCACCAAATGTATTTCCTTGCTAGAAAGCCCTTAACAAACCATAAATAAAATTCTCTCTCCTCTCAACATCAGAAAACTTTCAAAACGCAAACAACTCTTACCATTTCATATAAAACAATACATTTTCTATTCAAACAGCTATTAGTCATAATAAGCAGTTCTTTGGGATTTAAGATTTCAAGGAAAATCCTTACATTGGTGTATCATAAAACTTGAGAAAAGGGTGTTGTTTGAATGGAATTTCATAAAACTGGTAAACTATGTGAGAAACCATTTCACCAATGACAAGGTCACCAGGCTGGTACCACTCATGAGGGACAGGGAAGGCATCACTTGCAGGACAGCTCAAAGTATCTTTTTTGTTCACCAGGAACACCAGGAGGAGCAACATCATGACTTTCTGCTTTTGGAGAAAAGGTCTCGGTCTCTCATTCAAAGAGACATTCTGGTAGATAAGACAGGAGGGAGAGAACTTGTGGAATTGTACCTGAGAGGGTCAACATTACCCATTATCTTTGTGGCTCAAGAAATATATATACTGATTGTTTTTGAATTCCTATTCCCTTCTGTCAAGAACCTTTGATGTTTTGAACTACTAGAATAATAGAGTGATTTCAGTAATTCATAAGGGACATGATTATCCTTGAACTGTTGACAAGATGGATTTTTTTTTTCTAAAGCTGATCAACATCTTTCTGTCTTTTGGGTAACCTAATAAGTGACTGATGCTTAACCTTTTTTGAAAATACCTGGAAAAATATAATTGGAAGTTTGAGATTACAAAACTGCCCTAATTCTAGAAATCAGGATGAATTTTCAACTTAACCAGTGGATCAGGGAACTCTCTTTCCCTATAAAATGTCTGGGGAAATGGTCAAACAAATACTGTCTGGTACATATTAGCAGGTGTTGGTGTGAGAATCCTTTAGAAACTACGCAATAGAGAAAACTGAAGGAGAAAATCATTGACCCCAAAAGGGAAAAATAAGAAATACTTGTAAAGGGCACAAGAGGAGACAGGGATTTTTGAAAAAGTAAAGTAAAATTTGTTTTATGTTTACCTAGTATGTTCTTTTTACAATAAGAAAAAGGGGATAATATTTTGTTGCTCAGAAACACATACCAGAACACATACTAGCCATCTTTAGAATGGTAGATCTTACTATGGGCTTAACACCCTTTGGAGTTCAATTCCAGTAGAAGGCTTAAATCCATAGTAAAATCTGTGGCTATATACATGCCTCATAAATTCCAAATTATTCTCTCACTCTCTCTCTCCCTCCCTCACTTGTTCTTTCAAATTTCCTTTTTCTGCTGATGCTGAACACCTGAGGTCAGTACTGAAAATCCCACCAACTAAAATGCACCATCTCTGAAATCAATGGGGGTATCTATTGGATGGAGTGAGTAAGGGAGAAAAGAGGCAGTGTAGGATAACATCCCAGCTGAACTGTTTAAAATCTTGCAAGATGATGCTGTCAAGGTGATGCATGCCATATGCCAGCAAATTTGGAAAACACAAGAATGGCCATCAGATTGGAAAAAATCAACTTATATCCCCATACCAAAAAAGGGAAGCACTAAAGAATGTTCAAACTATCGAACAGTGGCACTTATTTCACATGCCAGTAAGGTAATGCTCAAGATCTTGCAAGGTAGACTCCAGCAATTCATGGAGCGAGAATTGCCAGATGTACAAGCTGGGTTTAGAAAAGGCAGAGGAACTAGAGACCAAATTGCCAATATCCGCTGGATAATGGAGAAAGCCAGGGAATTTCAGAAAAACATCTATTTCTGTTTTATTGACTATTCTAAAGCCTTTGACTGTGTGGATCATAACAAATTGTGGCAAGTTCTTGGTGGTATGGGGATACCAAGTCATCTTGTCTGCCTCCTGAGGAATCTGTATAACGACCAAGTAGCAACGGTAAGAACAGAGCACGGAACAACGGACTGGTTTAAGATTGGGAAAGGAGTACGGCAGGGTTGTATACTCTCACCCTACCTATTCAACCTGTACGCAGAACACATCATGCGACGTGCTGGGCTTGAGGAATCCAAGGCTGGAGTTAAAATCGCTGGAAGAAACATTAACAATCTCAGATATGCAGATGATACCACTTTGATGGCTGAAAGCGAGGAGGAGTTGAGGAGCCTTATGACGAAGGTGAAAGAAGAAAGTGCAAAAGCTGGGTTGCAGTTAAACCTCAAAAAAACCAAGATTATGGCAACGAGCTTGATTGATGACTGGCAAATAGAGGGAGAAAAAGTGGAGGCAGTGACAGACTTTGTATTTCTAGGCGCAAAGATTACTGCAGATGCTGACTGCAGCCAGGAAATCAGAAGACGTCTACTTCTTGGGAGGAGAGCAATGGCAAATCTTGATAAAATAGTTAAGAGCAGAGACATCACACTGACAACAAAGGTCCGCATAGTTAAAGCAATGGTATTCCCTGTAGTAACCTATGGCTGCGAGAGCTGGACCATAAGGAAGGCTGAGCGAAGGAAGATAGATGCTTTTGAACTGTGGTGTTGGAGGAAAATTCTGAGAGTGCCTTGGACTGCAAGAAGATCAAACCAGTCCATACTCCAGGAAATAAAGCCAGACTGCTCACTTGAGGGAATGATATTAAAGGCAAAACTGAAGTACTTTGGCCACATAATGAGAAGACAGGATACCCTGGAGAAGAAGCTGATGCTAGGGAAAGTGGAAGGCAAAAGGAAGAGGGGCCGACCAAAGGCAAGATGGATGGATGGTATTCTGGAGGTGACGGACTCAACCATTGGGGAGCTGGGGATGGTGACGGCCGACAGAAAGCTCTGGCGTGGACTGGTCCATGAAGTCACGAAGAGTCGGAAACGACTGAACGAATAAACAACAAGGATAACATCTACTTCTTTAGTGGAGAAACAAAACTCTTCCTCCTTAGATTTGGAAGAGACTTCTTCTGGGGCCACCAAAGAGCTGCAAACAAGAAATACAAATACAGAACAAGACAGAAAATTGATGGTACTAAAAATGAACAGCAGAAGACTATGAGGGCAATTGCAACCTTCGCTGCATTTCCTCCATCACTTTTTGATCCAGTTCGACTGGAGTTTTCTTTTATTTACCTGACATTTCTCCCCTCTTCCCTCCCCCACCCAACCTGCTCTCTTTTTCCTAGCATTCCCCAAACTAAAATTTTTATTGCTTTTTATTTCCACTATATACTAAGGGAGGGGGAGGATGATCAAATACAGCTCAAGGAAATTATGCAAACAGTGGCAGAGGGAAGATATTGATGTGCTTTAGTGGTCAGGAGATTGAACTGCTTACAGCTATGAAGAAAAGTGCTAAAAACCATCAATAGTACTTCCTGAGATCTAGAGCCCTTAACAAAAGTCTTGAAATATATAAACAGGACGAATTTCAAACAATGTATGTTTTCTGTTGAAACAGAGCATTAATAAAACTCAGATCATGGCATCTGGTCCCATCACTTCCTGACATATAGAAGGGGAAGAAATGGAAGCAGTGACAGATTTTATTTTCTTGGTCTCCAAGATCACCGCAGACAGTGACTGCAGCCATGAAATTTAAAGATGCTTGCTCCTTGGGAGGAGAGCTATTGCAAACCTAGACAGCATATTGAGAAGCAGAGACAACACCTTGCCGACAAAGGTCCGTATAGTTAAAGCTATGGTTTTTCCAGTAGTAATGTGTGGCTGTGAGAGTTGGACCATAAGGAAGGCTGAGCGCCAAAGAATTTATGCTTTCAAACTGTGGTACTGGAGAAGACTCTTAAGAGTACCTTGGACTGCAAGGAGGTCAAATCAGTCAATCCTAAAGGAAATCAACCCTTACTTCTCATTGGAAAGACAGATACTGAAGCTGAAGCACAAATACTTTGGCCACCTAATGCGAAGAGAGGACTCACTGGAAAAGACCCTAATGCTGGGAAAGACTGAAGGCAAAAGGAGAAGGGGATGGCAGAGGATGAGGTGGTTATATAGCATCACTGATGCAAGGAACATGAACTGGAGCAAACTATGAGAGACAGTAGAGGACAGGAAGGCCTGGCGTCCTATTGTCCATGGGGTCACAAAGATTTGGATATGACTTAACGACTGAACAACAACAATGTATTCTGCCAGGCAAAGTTCCGTCTTAGATGAGCTTCATTGGAGAGACTTATTCCATGAGTTTCTGAATGTGCAATTCATTGATTGAATGGATGATATCTATTGACATTGTTTTGTGTTTTTTAATCCTACTTATTTATTTATTGCTTTTTAAAATAGTAAAGGAAAAAAATAATCTTGTTGATTGTTTGATATTGTGAATCCCCCAGAGTTGGGTTTTGGAGTAGGTGGTACCTAAATCTAAACCCAAATAAAGAAATACATAAATAAGACACTTTGGTTGTAGTATGCACAGATCTCAAAGTTCAAAATTAATGTTCACATTTTAGACAGAGAAGATAGGTGGTTTGAGAGAGGGGTCAAGGAATCCATTTATGCCAACATGGAAAATCCTTCCTTGAATAGAGGTGGGGGCCTGAGGCACAATCTTTCCCCCATCTTTCTCCCTGCTTTGTCTTCTGTGCCTAGGAAGATTAATACCATTTCACAAGCTCAACAGCAGCATGGTGATCTTAACGATCCTCCTTTAGATGATAAAAGGACTTAAAATAACATCTCAATATAACCATGACCTAGCCCTAGGTGTAAGGTCACACAGCTACCTAGAAACATATTTAGGATTCCCTTACTAACTTTGCTCAGACTGAAGAAGCTCCTTGGATAAGGAGCGAAACGTTTCCACTGAGAAAATAGAAATCCAGTTGACATGATTCAAGCTACAGACATTTCCTATCTGGTTGCACCTTTGCCTCTCCTGGTGAGCTGTGAGACTGTGGATCGCTTCCATTGTCTCAGCTCGTTGCCTGTGTTGCAATATAGCTGCCTCCATCTTTGAACATCCGAGGAAAAGCTATGGTGGCTGTGGAGGTCTTCTCCATCTTGTCTTCTGGTGCTGGGTTACTGTGCGGTATTTTTTCCCCCAGATGCTACATCATCATGCTGAGACCTGAGCTAAGCAAGAGGAAATTATTAATAAGAAGCAAGGAGTAATGAAATTATGATATTGTCTTTTTTCTTCATATTGTTGTTCAATTCAGAATCTTTGACAAATACTTTATAATCTTTTTAATTTAAATATTTTTAATTTTTTAATTTTATTTTTTGTTGCTGTCCAAATAATATTCCACAAATGGAAATCAGTGATTTTTTTGCCATCTTACAAAAGAAACATTTTACACTACATTAATAATATAGTTTATTGGTAAACAAGGAAAAGAAAACCATTTATCTATATTTGTAATAATATAGGTTATTGTAGATACGTTAATTTTTAATATAATACATATGTCAATAAAATATATACACACACGTTTTTCCATTAAAGTAATCAACTATTCTTTGTTACACCAAATTGATAGACTAATCATCTAAACATTTCTAACATTTTGCTATTGCTAATTAGCACCCACAATAATAATAATAACAATGTATTAGTGGTTTAATTTTCATGCTTTAATTTTTATTAGAAAATAATGAGAAACTTATTCTTTCATTAGTTATTAATGCAATTTCCTGAAAAGCCATTTCTCCAAAATTGGTTCGCTTTAATTTATTTTATTTTATTATATTATATGTTAAAAAAATGTTTCTTTGCTCTGACAACCCCTCCAATATTTATTTGTACATCTTTTCATCAGATATGACATTTTTAACTGGGAAAATTTGCAATTGTATAATTTCTTTGTATTTCCTTTCAATGTTTTTGGAGGGAAGCCTAGGAATGCATTTTTTCACTATATTAATAATATATTTCACAGTATATTATGTGCTTCTGGTGCTCAGAGTGTTCCATTCAGTCTCTCATTCCCTGACACACACACACATGCATTTCTGTACACATACTTGAATTTAATCCTGTACACTTTCGTGAACATTTATTTTAATGTGCAGATACTTATTTTACCCTAATTTTACAACACACATAATTCTTCAAATTCTTTTTTGTTCCACCTAAGACATTTTACTGTGAGCTTTCTCCAGCTTTTGTTGTTGTTTTTCATGGAATCACGGAGATGGAAGAGATCCTGGAGGTCTTCTAATCCAACATCCTGCCCCTGGCAGGAATCCATAGACCACCCCAGGCTGTCCAATCTTTGTTTCAAAGTCCCTATTGATGGAGCATCCATGATTCCAGGAGGCAGACCGTTCCATTGCTTAATAGCTCTCAAATTACTCCTGTGGTGTAGGATACTGGCGGGCTAATCTGCATGTCTTATTTCTTGTTTCTAAAAGAAAAACAAGTTTGGATCTCTCTCTGTAAGGCTTCTATCCACTGGTTTTTGCCCTATCATTGGGCTCCATGGAGAATAAATCCCAATCCTCTTTCATTTCAGGCCAATCAGCTGAGGCAAAATACAGAAATAATACAGTTTTCACCTGCTTCCCCTACTGCATGGAATGGAGAAAGAAGAGTAACCTTGCCTGATCAATTGACCAATATTCTCGTTTCCTTGATAAGGTTTATATTTCTAGGTATGCATACAAGATTTTTATTCTGCCTTACTAAATGCCTAACCCTAGCTCTAATGTCTAAGTATGTAACAGAGAAGAGGGAAATGAGGAGATCACCGTGGAATTCGACTCCACATGGAGGCTATAACTATGCTTGATTGAGCTAGTAACAGAATCTTGTAAGTCTGCTTGTGTTTTACCTTCCCTTCCTCTTATACCCCCCGTTGAGTCATGGAGGATCAAGTCTGAGCCTCTTCCTAATATGGTTTCCTTTCCCAGGGCTTAAGGACTTCTTCTGCACTTGTTGCTTCTGAATATTCCCTTCAGGGACATCTCCATGGCTCTCTACATCTGCCTAGTATAGAGAACCTGGGAACGAAATCTGTTTCACTGACCTCTCTTTCACTTGAATGGCAATGCAGGACCAAATGATAGAAACTGAGATTTAGCAATGCATCTCACAAAATGGAATTTTTCCATTTATTTATTTATTTATTTATTTATTTATTGTGATATTTATACCCTGCCTATCCCCTCCCTAACGGAGGACTCTAGGCGGCTTACATACATATTCTAAGGCTCTTCTAAGGCTGCAGACTACATATCCCAAGATGCCTTGAGCTGGTTGCTGACGTCCTATAGATGTTAATTCCAGGTCTGTCGTCACCGCCGCCATTCAATCTTTCCTCCGATCTTTTTCCTCCGGTGAAACCAACTCCCGACAGGACGCCAGCAAATTTTCCCACTTAAGGTGGTACCCATTTATCTACTTGCAAAGCTTTCCAAGTGTTGGGTTGACAGGAGCTGGGACTAGCAACGAGAGCTCACCTCGTAGCGCGGGGTTCAAACTGCCGACCTTCCGATCAGCAGTATACAGCTCAGTGGTTTAACCCGCTGAGCCACCGCGTCCCATCTTAGTCCCATTGAAGTGAATGACTAGAGCTGGTAACCTTGAGCAATGTACAGTCAATGTTTTGTGGAATATTACATAATGAAGGACATTGTCTTGATTTTTAATCTATTTTACTTTGAGCTAAAGGCCGAACCTTAGCAATAATGCATATGTGCCGTAGAGGAAAGAGGGAAATGAAGAACTGCATAGTGAAGCAAGGTGGATGGACCCAGTTTTGGTGGCCATGGATGCAAGTTGGAAGACCTGAAAGACCAGGTGAGGGACAGATTGTCAGGGATAAAATCAATCTATGTGGTTGCTGTAAGTTGAAAACAACTTGATGGCACATAATCAATCAATAAATCCAGTTGAAAAACAACAATGAATAAATGCTGATTATTCATGTCCTTGTGTCATCAGGGCCAGAAATAGGGAGACCTGGAGAAACTTTAAACCTACTCTGAAAAGTTACCAGTGTCTCAATGACTAGTAGTAGCTATTCATTGCCATGGGTCCATCAGCCTGCAGGCAAAAAGCTTCAATAGGTCACCAGGATCTACCCCTATGATGGAAGCAAATATTAATTGCCTTCTCTTCAAAGCTGCACCACCATTATTTTATTTATTTATTTTTTATTTTATCTTACTTATACCCCGCCTATCTCTTCCCTAATGGAGGGCTCTAGGCGGCTTACAATCATGTAAATACATATATATTATACAATCATATATATTATTACAGTTTTTACTATGCAATCGGGAGGAGGAGAGGGAACCGGCTCTTCAGCTGCAGGCATCGGACTACATGCCCCAGAATGGTCGCTCCGAGCCGGCTGCTGATGTCCAGGAAGTTGTTGTTTCCGGATTCGTTGTCCTCCGCCACCATTATCGGGATTCTCCCGGTCTTCTTGGTTCGAGGACGACCCTCCGATGGACGCCAGCAAATTGACCCACGTTAGTGGTACCCAATTTATCTACTCGCTTTCAGCTTTCGACCTCTTGGGTGGACAGAAGCCGGGGTGAATGGCGAGAGCTCACCTCGCCAGCAGATTCGAACTGCCAACCTTGTGGTCAGCAGTCATTACTTTGGACAAACCCAGAAATGAGTACTCCCTTCAGATGAACTCCTTGTCAGCTGCTCACACTGCTGTGTGTGATTGTGCGAGAGATGCACAGTAGGAGAAGTGACTGTCATTCTTAAGAAAAACAGGAAACTGATTCTGAATGTACATTTCAGTTCCATCTGAAGATTCAGTTCTTAAGAGCAGAAAGAGATAAGCACTCAGAGTACCAAATCATGCACTTGGATGATACAATCTAATACAATAGCTCCTTCCCCTTACATAAAAAAGAATATATGTATGTATGTATGTATGTTTGTATGTATGTATGTATGTATGTATGTATGTATGTATGTATGTATGTATCTACCATACTAGCACCTCTAGTTGGACACTCAGAACACCACATCCATAATTCGGAAGAATTTGTTTCCAAAGCAAAGATCCTGAAACTGGATACAGATGAAACTATGGTCTCCTTTGATGTGTCCTCCCTTTTCACCAGCATCCCCACCACTCATGCTCTATCCGCTGTCAGGAAGAGACTAGAAGAGGACAGCACCCTGGAAAGGAGAAGCCATCTCAACCCAAACCAGATCTGCCATCTTCTGGACCTGTGTCTTAACACCACTTATTTCACATACAGAGGTGACTTTTACAGACAAAAACACGGCTGTGCCATGGGTTCTCCTGTATCACCCATTGTGGCCAATTTACACATGGAAGAAGTGGAGAAGAAAGCACTCAACACATTCCAGGGAACGGTGCCCACCCACTGGTTTAGGTATGTGGATGACACCTGGGTCAAAATCAAGGCCCAGGAAGTACAGGCCTTCACGGACCATATAAACACTATAGATGCCAACATTAGCTTCACCAGAGAAGACACCAAGGACAACAGACTGGCATTCCTAGACTGTGAAGTCCTCATTGGGACCAGTGGCAAGCTAGAAATAGGGATCTACAGGAAACCCACACACACAGATCAATATCTGATGTTTCACTCCCACCATCCACTGCAGCACAAACTAGGAGTCATCAGGACATTGTCACACAGAGCAGAAACCATCCCCACCTCCATGGATTCCAAAAAGAATGAAAATCAGCACCTGAGAACAGCCCTGAAGGCCTGTTATTTGGATATCCAAATTGGGCCATCACCAAATCTAAATCTACCAGACCTAAAACAGCGACAGATAGGGCTGAGACTCAGAGTAAACGAAAGAACCTGGTCATTCCCTACATGGCTGGCGTGTCTGAAAAGATAAAACGGATATTTGGCAAACACCACATACCTGTATATTTCAAACCCACCAACACACTAAGACAGAGGCTTGCACACCCCAAAGATCAAACTCCAAAACACAAGAAAAGCAATGTAGTTTATGCAATCCAGTGCAGTGAGGAGTGCTCTGAACTCTACATTGGAGAAACCAAACAACTTTTGTACAGGAGGATGGCCCAACACAGGAGAAGTAACACCACAGGACCAGAGTCAGCAGTTTATCTTCATCTAAAGGAAAAAGGACACTCATTTGAGGACATTAATGTTCACATTTTAGACAGAGAAGATAGGTGGTTTGAGAGAGGGGTCAAGGAATCCATTTATGCCAACTTGGAAAATCCTTCCTTGAATAGAGGTGGGGGCCTCAGGCACAACCTCTCCCCCATCTTCCTCCCCGCTTTGTCTTCTGTGCCTAGGAAGATTAAGACCATTTCACAAGCTCAACAGCAGCATGGTGATCTTAACGATCCTCCTTTAGATGATAAAAGGACTTAAAAATAACATCTCAATATAACCATGACCTAGCCCCAGGTGTAAGGTCACACCGCTGCCTAGAAACATATTTAGGATTCCCTTACCAACTTTGCTCAGACTGAAGAAGCTCCTTGGATAAGGAGCGAAACGTTTCCACTGAGAAAATAGAAATCCAGTTGACATGATTCAAGCTACAGACAATTCCACCTGGATGACTGAGAACCTTCATAGACATATGTCCTCTATGGACATGCTTTTTCTTCTCTGCTTTATGAAAGTTCTGCTTTTTTATTCCAGAATACCACCCATTTTTAGAATGGTATATACAGTCCTCCTTCCTTTCCATAAGCATTCAGATGTACAGTATAGGTGTACACAGTACATATCTAAATTCAGTATTAATAGCTTTTGGAGAGAATGACTATGACAGAACCCTGCCATTACTGCATAACATCCATCTTTGAAAGCATCTTTAGAGTTTTAATAATTTTGTCAACCTGAACACAATTCAGCACCCCGAAAGCTTAAAACAGATACCTCTGTAAAATTACATGATAAATAAAGTGGGCTATAAATTTCTTGGATTATCGGAGAACAAAAGAAAAGTCTCACTGAATTTGGAAGAACAGAAATATTAAACAAACACACAAAGAAAAAATATGGTTACTGGGTGTGACTATCAGAAATTTCTTTGCTGTTTCTGTCAATTGTGTGTTCCTCCAGTGAATCCTTGTCTTCTTGTATATTGTAACATGATGGCATTTGAATATCTTCTCTGAAACTTTCATTGCTACTCTGCCTCATATTTCTTGAGTGCTGCTTCCTGTACTGTTGATAGTTGATCCTAAAAGGCAAAAATCTATCCACCACTTCAATATCTTGTTTATCAATTCTAAGGCTGGTTGCTGCATACGTATGTCATTATTAACTTGGACTTTGTTACTATATTTAACTATAACCCCATTTCTAAGGGAAATTGCCAGGCTTCTATCTCATGTATTACGTTAATCTATCTATTCCTTGCACTGGATGATTATGGTGCATTATCTTGCATAACATTCCATGAAAGTGTCCTCATCTTTCAGTTGATTGATTTGGGATAATAATAATAATAAACCCCAAGGACCTCTCAAATTGAAGAAAAATACTGGAATGACTGAAAGGGTCTCTTGAGTTCTAGTCTACCTGCTATGCTGTACATTTTGTTCATATTTGCAACATTAGCCATGTCTGCACTGAGAGTTGCATTTTCATTATAAATTGTGACACTTGCCCCATCCATAGGTCTTACTTCCCTGCAATCCAAGGAGAGTTGAAACATCTGATGACCAGCCATGTCCATAGGAAGCCATGATGGCATCAAAATGACTCAATTTCCACCCTTAATTTTTTCCATTTGATACAGATATAGAAGTTGAAAGATTCACATCAGTATGAACCATAATCTAGTTTTAATGAGCATCTAATTAATCACGCTAGAGTACTGTACTGATGGATACACTAACCTTTATGCTCCTCTACAAACATCTAATGCCCCTACCCCTCCTTTTAGATTATTTTCCTTTTCTTTTAGACTTCTGTGATTATATATATATATATATATATATATATATATATATATATATATATTACCCCACCTCCTTCTGCTGGTCTCTAACCATAATAAAGATTTGTTTGTTTGCATCGCTATGTTACGATACATATTATCTCAGGAATCTGTTGGAGATTCTGGCAAATCCAGCATGCCTCATCAGCATATGGATGGCTGCTCTGGAATGCAAGCTCTCCGTGCTTTTGAGGAAGCTGCTTGTGGCCACTCCCACTTCCTCTTCTCTCTCTCTGATTCTTCCATCAAGGAGGAAGCAGCACATGGATGCTCCTTTCCATGGGGAGAGGCCATGTGCTAGGCCTCATTTCTCTCTCCCCCCTTTTGACCGGGAGCAAGTAAATGGCTGTGTGCTGCTTGGCCATGGATGGGTCTAGAAAAATCTAGGAGATTTTCCCTCATTCTACATGCATCTCTTGCAGCAAGCAGGGCAAGAGGTATTAAGGTTAGGGAAATGAAGAAGAAATGGTACATCATTTATCTACCAAAAATTCTGTACCAGCAATGAATAAACGTAAGGACTCTTTCGTAAATGCTTTTCATACCTGCCATGTCTAAGCGCATGTTTCTTTATGCTTGGGTGGGCTAAAGGTGTAAGATTAACCTGGATCTCTCTAATATGCTCATGTGCTCTATTTTTAAACAATATTCTTTTTCTGTACATGAACGTTGCAGCTTTTCTCCATTTCAGTATTTCTAAGATACTGCTGAATAGCCTTCAGAACCTTCCCTTGCCTGCCCTCCTCTCCCTGATCCTACATTGTAATGAACTGAAATTTAATTGCCACTCCCTCTGCTGATGCATGCAGTACATTGAAAAACTTTCATCTTGGTGGAGTTTCCCTGTATAAGAGAGGGATGTATATTTTTTTTCTAGGATTTGGGCCAAATTTCACCATTGCTTTTGATGCCAAATGCCACACTTCTAATATTAAACCAAATCAAATCAATCTTTATTATGTTATTTAGCCAGCATAGACTTCAAATAAAGGAGGAGGCGGAAGGAAGAATACATTTCATTTTATTTCACTAAAATTTCAATATTATGAAAATCTGATAATAGGATCCAGTGGAAATAGAATGATGGAAAGAGTGAGTGGCTATGACCAAGCATGAAACATCTGTTTAAAAAGATACAGTGACATGGACAGGTTTCAAAGAACCCCAACCAACCCAAAACTGATACCCTATGATACTATCTTAAATGTATGTTCATAAAATGTTAATTAGCGTTTTACTATATTTATGCAGTGGTTTATTAATTGATGGTATAAAAATGATAAAGTGGCAGCTGCAAGAATTGGACATCCTTTGAGTGAATATATCAAATCTCCTAACAGTAACCAAGAAAGGTAGATTCTCCAACTCTTCTTAGTTTGGTGTGTTGAAAGGGAGAAATACTTACATTAGAGAATCTAGGGAAATGGTTGAAAATGGAGCAGAATGAGCACTTCTTCTGGAATGGGCAACTGCAATATATCATCATCATCATCATCATCATCAATCAATCAATAAATAAAACGTTTGACATAAATATTTTTCCTGTACACAGCAAACAGTGTTTCTTTTGTTTTTGGACAGCAATGTCTCACAGAAAGAAAGATCACATGACATACTAAACCCTATTTATAAGTTGCTCCCTGTGGTTTAGCTCAGGCCTGAAAACAATGATGTAGCATTTTGGCAGAAATATGCATCCCAGTAAGGCAGCGCTGGAGGACAAGATGGAGAAGACCTCCACAGCTACCATGGCTTTTCCTTTTGTGCTCAGATAGGCTGGAAAAAAGGAGACCCACACACTGCAGAAGGCCAACATGCTGAAGGTGATGAACTTGGCCTCATTAAAACTGTCAGGTAATTTGCGGGCAAAAAAAGCCACAATAAAGCTGGCCATGGCCAAGATACCCATGTAGCCCAAGACGCAGAAAAAGAAGGAGGCTGAGCCCTCATTGCATTGTAGAATAATTTCTTTGTATTCTGAGTGCATGTCTAACTCAGGGAATGGGGGAGATGTTGACAACCAAAGAGTAAAAATACATACCTGGAAAAGAGAGCAGGAAAGGATGGTAGAAAAGGCCAACCTTCTCCCCACCCATTTCCTCATTTTAGATCCTGGTTTGGTGGCCTTGAAAGCCACAACCACCATGATGGTTTTGGCCAGGACACTAGAAATGGCCACTGAGAAGGTGATGCCAAATGTGGATTGTCGGAGAAGGCAGGTCACTTTGCCAGGTGGGCTGAGGAAGAACAAAGAGGAGAGAAAACAGAGCAGGAGAGAGACAAGGAGGGTGTAGGTGAGGACCCGGTTGTTGGCCTTAACAATGGGTGTGTCCCTGTTCTTAATAAAAGTCCCAAGTACCCAAGATGTCGAGAAGAAGAAACAAAGAGCAGTAGAAGCTAAACCAATTCCTAATGTTTCTTCAAATGCTAGAAAGACCACTGGTTTCAGGATACATCCTTTCTTTTCTTTATTTGGATAACAATCTTCTGAACATTCAAAACAGTCATCCATATCTGGAAGAAAAGTCAAGGAATTTTTCATTTATGTGTTCCATATTTTTGAAAATTACTTTCTGAGTATGTGCCAGCTGTTATTCATTTAGAGTTCTTTTCACTTAACATTGTCATCGTTACCGGGTAGAGAAGACAGGAAACATGACCAGTTCAGCTAATTCTCCTTCACTGTAAAGCTATATTAACAGAATGTTGCAATTCTGAAAATATAATTCTTCCGCCGTCACATTTACAGCCCGAGAATTTAGGGATGGTCACCCCTGAGCCTCTTCTTCTGTCCAAGATGCAGCTCTGGGCTATTCTGTCTCTTATCTGACCGTTCCCTAAGTAGCATCTCTTTGTCCCATCTCCCAAGGTGCTTCCCACATTCCATTGCAACAGTTCGATCATGTTTATTTGAAAATGCAGGTTTTCCTCTATTGTATCATTTATGATTTGCATAAAAGACTGTACAATGTGAAGGGCAATTATTCTCTGAAATGCAGTCCTTTCTGAAGTTTTCAAATTTATTAGAAGATAGAGAATTTGGACTTTTCACACTTTTCCAAAACATAGAGAAGAAAACTGTGATGGTAGATATAAGACATTAGTAAGAAAAGAAGCACTGATTCTGAGATGCAAACCAGTATAATTCATTTAAACTCTTCTACGTTTCCTTCTTCTTAAAGAGTGCGTAAACTAAGGAAAGTTTAGTCTTTTTATTTGGAAAAAAAATATGAGGACAAAGAAGCAAAAATTATCATCCAATTTTACTGTCAGGATAAGAAAGGTATATTTATCTTATCCCTTTATTTTATACTGACCTTTTTTATGATTCTGTGTTCTATATGGAGAACATTCGTCAGTTCTACAAACACCCATCCTATGTCCTTTTGATGGTAGAACATTTGATCCCTTCACAATTTTTTTTTTGAAACAAAACAAAATGTTGTTTGTTCAGCCTTCCACTGTCATTTGTATAACTGTCATTATTTATTTAAACTTTAATTAGAAATTTAACTTTAACTTGATTCTCCTGATTTCTATGCTGTCTTTAAAAGTTGACATTTGTGGTCTTCAGATCATACTTTAATCTGGGCCAAAAAGAAAAAAAGTTAAGATAAAAAAGTTTTTGAGTTAAGTCAATGCCCATAGATTCAAATTGTATGTAATTCAAAAAGTGTAGCTTTTTTGGGCATGAAGAATGCACTTTGCCCTTGACTTTTTCCAGCATACTTTTGCTTTAATTCCCAGTCTACTCTGCAAATTGTAATCGACTGGCAATCTCCTATTCCAACATTTATTCGGTCAGACATTGCTTAGCTGGACTTATTCTGAATATGTTGTCATCATAAGTAAAGAGGCCCAGCACATAATCCAGGAAATAACAACACAGTGCCAGGTATTCATCATAGTATCTGAAAATTTCTACATCCACCTAGCACCCAAAGTTTATTAAAACAATGGAATACCATCAGTGCTCTCAATATTTTACATTGTTGGATGAACACTGAAATTTAAAAGGAAAAGAACATCAGTGCAAAAGATGTTGCAAGTGTGAACACCAGCAACATTTACTACTACTACTACTACAAATTAAAGTTTCTGTGGTGAAATTAGATTTAGGTCTATCTCCCTCTCCCTCTCCCTCTCCCTCTCCCTCTTCCTCTTCCTCTCCTTTATATGGAAAAAGTTAGATAGATGATAGATAGATAGATAGATAGATAGATAGATGATAGATAGATAGACGATAGATAGATAGATAGATAGATAGATAGATAGATAGATAGAGATAGTATTAGAAGAATTAAGAAACTCATACACACACACCTTCAGTAATCAAGGAAGTTTTATGCCAGTAAAAGACAAATCAGGAAATCGGATAAGAAAAGACATCTCCATCTAAATTAAAACTAACCCATAGGGCAGCCCAATCAAACCTTCCGATGCTTCGATCAAACCCAAAGGACAAAGAGAACAAAACCCGTACATTTAACATAAGAAAAGGAGAGAAGGCTTTCCCAGAACTGACAAAACAAACTCAATGGGAAAACCCGAGGCACTGGCAGTGTAAAAGTAGCAATACAATAGAGGGCGCAAAAACAAGGAACGACTTTCCTTTCTAACAGTGAAAGCTTTCTAAGAATTCCTAGAGAAAGCTTTCTCAGGAACCAATTAAGAGTTGTTAAAACAAAATGAACACCATCTACCCATATTTTTCTCAACAAAACCTGTATTTCTCTAACAAAAGACTCCTGTGACTATAAGATGGACTGGTTAGAGTGTGCTCGTGTGGCCACCTTCCAACCAGCATATTCTGGTTATATAAATTTAATTAAATAATAAATAAATAAATAAATATTCTGTACTTCTGTACTCTGCATGTGCTCTTGGAAATAAACCAGCAAACCTCTGTTCCAGCAACTGCCTGCGTCTATTCATTCCCGGCTTGGGATGAACCTTGGTAAGATTACCTACTAACAATAGATAGACAGACAGATAGACAGACAGACAGACAAACTCCGAGAAATGGACATGTTAGGATGGATAAAAAAAAAAATCTTCCATCCATCCATCCATCTAACTTGCACAGGGGAACAATAGATGCAAGATTCCCAAAAACAAGTTTGGGAATCATCTATAAATATTTCCCTTTAAAAATTGATAAAACTAGTAAGTGTACATCTACATATTCAGGATATTACATTTCCTTTAAGCCTATATCATGAATGGTTAATTAATGAAAAAATTAATGATGAAATGAAAAAAAAAACATGGCAAAAATGATAACCTACCAGTTTGATTGGAAATCTTCCATTCTGGGCATGGAATACAGTCAAAGCAGCAGAATGGAGCCCCTTCAGCCCTTCTCTTCCAGTAACCAGGGGAACAGTGGTCATTACATAGAGAAACAGGAAGGACCTAGAGACATAGACATAGACATAGACATAGACATAGACATAGACATAGACATAGACATAGACATAGACATGAAGGAATCTGGATCAGACAATGGAACTTATATGATCTGGATTAGATAAATGAACATCAACATTTTTAATATTTGTTTTTGTTGTACAAACACATGAAATCATAGGGAGAAGAACACAAAGCAAAACAGATTTCAAGTGTGAACAATAACAACTATCAATTATATAAATTAAGGGTCATGTGGTGAAATAAAACGAAGTGATGCCCCCCCTCCCTCTCATCTAGATAAAATTTATCCAAAATTTAAATACGGTGTTGATAATAAAGTATCAGCACAGTATTTTTTCAGAATATGGATGTTCCCTCCAACATAAAAGTAATTCAAGGTTGAATCATGTTTGAAAAATATGATAGAGGGACCCATTTTGTTTCTGAAAGTAATAAAACTTCATGAGGTCAAGTTAGTGAGGGAATTTGGTCCTTGGAAAACAACCATGATTTCATACCTGGTTAAAACCCGGGTGCCAAAGGATTGTATTCTCCTCAAGGGTGATTTCTTTTCCTTTTGGAGCATTGGGATGTAACTTTCCAACTTTCACTCTCTGAAAGGATCTGTTTGGAAAAGTGATCATGTTGATGATGTCAAAGCCACCTCGACCTTCCCTTTTGTCTTTAAAGAAGACTCTTTCTCCAGCTGAGTTGTTAAAAGAAATGCCTTGAAGAAACTTGTGGAGCTACTTGAAGGAGGTTCAGACAGAGGGAGTCAAAAAGAAAACAATGCATCAGGGATGAAAGGATTAAACTTTTCCTTTCTTTTACTCCTAATTCCCAGGAGACCAAAGAACATTCCCTGGCTTGAAATATGGAAGAACAAAATGTTGACAATCAAAATACTAGCAAGAATTGAGATATGCAACTAACTTTTCTTTTCTTAATTAATGTTTCTAAGTACTTTAAAGCACCAGGCTCAGCAAGTCTCCTGCTAGTTTATTCTAAGTCAAAAAACCAACATCACTTCATGAAAATAATATATCAAAGAGCAACTGCCATCAACCCTAAATCCCCACTCAACCCTGACTTGACTAAAGTCCAAAAAGCTAAATAGAAAGGTGAAATGCCAACATTTCAGAAAAGTTTGTTGGGTGCAAAGAAAAGAAAGACTGCCTTGAGACACATTGCCATTGAATTCATGGAAGAGGCTGGAACAGGACGTGGAACCAGAATTTACAAGACAGGCCAATTCTAGGTGGAGATAAAATGGTTATTGATGGAACCAAGGGTGACCCATAAATCCCATTGACTAGACTGAAATTTTCAAAGGCATTGTTTATTTTAATCCTCTTCCATTCTATAACATATAATCACCTCTTACACGAATAACTCTGTCGCCTCAGTATCTCTATTGATCTGTAGCCATAGCCCAGGGCAAATAAACCCTATTAGGATGTTGATGAGAATGACTATTCACTGAAAAAAAAGAAAGATGTAGCATGGAGAGATTACCTGCCAGGACTGCAGATCTGGAAATTCAAACCTTTGAGTTTCTCTCTGTTTGGATCTTGATCTCACCATATCCTGCAAAGAATGTGCCACTGCATAAACAGCATTGTAAATACTGTAGCTTTCACCAGTCATCTGCAACTCAAAAAGGGGCCCAGGCACATTCTCCAAATTCTCTTCTCCACGACAAGCTTTACTGATCATTGAGGAGAATTCTGCATTTGAAAATGAACAATCAAACAATTGTTCCCAAACATCTTGAAGAAATCCATTTTTTGGGGTGCAAGGTTTGATGATTTGAAGAAATTCTTTGAACCCTGGAACTTCTCTTGAATGAACTGTGAAGGAAAGAGCCCCATGGAACAACTCCAGATCCCATTCCCTTTGAACTCCTGTCAGTATGAAATCAAGTGGGGTCACCAGGATCCAAACCTTTCTAAATGATGTGCCCTCTTTATTTTCAGGATCACGGAGAAACACAACTATTCTGAGCCACAAAAATGTTAATGATCCTCCACAGAGTAGAAATGTCTTTACTTTCTGATTTATAAATTGATTAGACATAACAGAGATTTCATCAAGCAATTCTGAGAAGTCATCCATGTAGGTAAGTTCTCGAACTTTTTGACTGAAAGCTAAACAGATGCCATTCTGGGAAAACAATGGCTGCAATTTCTGCAAGAAATGTTCTCCATTATTATTATCTCCAGCAAAGACTCCTATCCACATCCATCCAAAGAAGAGAATAAGTCGTGTAACGCCAATGTACTGAAGGTCCTCATTTGGGACCATGCAGTAAAGTGAAGAAAACTTAGGACTTTGAAACTCTTCTACAGCAAAAGAACCATAGGTCAACTTAACAAAACAAAACAAAATGGGAGTCATGATTCATGAGAATAAAAGGAAAATATATATAAAAAAAAACACCTGGATAGATAGTGAATGACAGTGTCCCTACACTGAAAATTTCTCAAATTCTAGGTACATATGGCACATCTGAGGAATGATATAAGGAATTAAAACCGCAAGGTGAAATATTTTCTCACCTGTCGAATATAACTGGATTACAAAGCAAACTTAGCTTCTTAATATAGCTTTCCGGAATGCTCATGACATTGAACACCTGGAAATCTGCTAACTTTCTTAGCATGTGAACTTTTCTCATGAAGAGTGATGAATTTTGAAGAGCTGAACAAATTGGATGACCTTCTGCCCTTCTCTATGGCAGATATAATAAAATGTCTATCCATGAAAGGCTTTCTCCATGAGATTCTACAGAAACAGAAAGAGTCAATCATATCCTCCTTTACTGCAAGTATTATACAGATCTCCAAAAGGACCATATAGCACAAGTCCTCCAACAATTCCCAGGCAAAACAGTTGAGTTTCATACTAAACTATTATTATCAAATACCAACCAAGTCATACAAGGAGTAGTACATTCAAGCACGGATACTGTTTCCCAGGGGGAGAGGGCATTGCAGACTGATAAGAGACTTCGAAGCCCAGACTCTGTTGCTGGAAAGGTTAAGAAGTTCAAGGAAGCCCGTCCCTAGAGCCCTTTGGAGTTACAACCGTTAGTTAGTTAGCTAGCCTTAGACTGGTAAGATTCTGTTCATAGGGTAAGAACAATAAAGAATCTAGAGTTGGAAACACTTCTCAGAGTGTTCCTTGCCCTCCACCCTTTGACATCAGGAGAGTTGCCACCTATTGCCAGATGGTGGTCAAAACAAAGTGTCAGCTGACCCCCTCAAAGAAGTTTAGTTTTGTTCTGTAATTTATGTTTTAAATTTTAATTTTCTCATCTATGATCGTAATAAAAGATATTTACCTTAACCCAACATTTTGCATGTGTGAAAAAATTGCGGAAGGGAGAGCAAAGTGTACTTCATTGAAGTCCTGCAGAAGGCATGGTAAAAAACTAATCTCTAATATTAATCATAAACAAAGTCAAAGTTTCTCTCTCTCTCCCTTGCCCAAACTACCTGTGGAATCTTGTAGACATTTACACTTTCTGCCATATAGGATGAAGTATCAGACGCAAGTCCTCCAATGATAGCAATGAGATTTTTCTGTCCATCACATTTGTAGTTAGGGACAAATTCCTTGGACTTGAAAAGCAGGTCCAGAGTAGTGCGATAGGTCATCCTTGGATTGTAGTAACTGTCATAGATGTGGAACCCAAGAGTGATGTTTGGCAAGATTTGGGGATTCATGTTGATCTCCTTCACAGCAAAATCCAAGGCAAGGATGTGCTGGTAGAATTTTGGAATTATACTGCAAATAGATTATGCACACCATTTCTGATTGATGTATTAAATAATTTTGTAATTTTTCCAAATATACATTCCATACAATATTTCCCTTTGCATTTTTCTAGAAACTTACTCATCACAGGGCGTATTACGGTAATTTCTAAATTTTTAACTGCCTTTTTCAGTAGAAACTAAACTGGGATGGCACCCAGTATTTTGTTTGTTCTTTTTGCTTTTGACTGAGATTTCTAGGAACTTTACTGATTTAGAAAGAATTAGAGATTTAGGGTGAGATTCTCTCTAGCCCCATACACTTTGCTCTTCTTAGTCTCATCAGTTCTGAAGAAACAACCCACAAGTACTCATAATTCTAACTTCCCTCTGAGACAACATCTGTCATTTGTGTCCAGTATCAGCTGCAACAGATGGAAAGATGAAAGTACCTATACTCTATCACAATCATTCTCTATCCATTTAGTAAAAGTAGAATGGCAATAGATTGATCTAGATTCTCATATTGATTTATGTTTTGTCAAGAGTGGCAGTGCAAAGTTTAGCATACTTCTTTTGATAATTTTAATCTCTCTAAATCTACTTTCTTATGAGAAAGCCCTTAATAAACAGTAAAGAAAATTCTCTTTTCTCTCACCATCAGAAAACTTTCAAAATGCAAAGCACTCCTACTGTTTCATAGAAAACTCTACATTTTCTATGCAAACAGTTATTAGTCATCAACACAATTCTTTGGGGTTGTTGTAAGCTGAGATGATTCAAAGGATAATGCTTACATTGGTGAATCATAAACGTTTAGAAAAGGATGTTCCTTGAACAGAAATTCATGAAAATGGTAAACCTTGTGAGAAACCATTTCACCAATGACAACATCACCGGGCTGGTACCACTCATGAGGGACAGGGAAGGCCTCACTTGCAAGGCAGCTCAGAGTAACAATTTGGTTCACGAGGGACACCAGGAGCAGCAACATCATGACTCTCTGATTATGGAAAAAGTCTCTGGGTCTCTCATTCAAAGACATGTTCTAGCAGATAAGACAGGAATGAGAGATATTTCGGAAATGAAACTCACAGAGTCAGCGTTACCCCTTCCTGCCTCTCTGTGGCTCGAGAAATATTTATATTGATTGTTTTTGACTTCCTTTTCCCTGCTGCAGAGAACCTTTGATGTTTTTGCCTACTAGAATAATAAAGTGATTTTAGTCATTAATAAGGGACATAATTACCACTGAAGCATTGGCAACCTGGCAATTTTTCTTGATATATCTGATTAACATCTTTCTCTCTTTTGGGAGACATAATAAATGACTGATCCGTAACCTGTTTGGGAAAATAGAATTGGGAAGGTTGAGATTACAAAATTGCCCTAATTCTAGAAATTCTAGAAATCAGCACCAGGGTTTAATTTTATGAATGGACCAGGGAACTCTATTTCCCTGTAAAATGTCTGGGGAAATGGCAAACATCCACTGTCTGGTACAGATTGGCTGGTCTTGGTTTGAGAATCCTTTAGAGATTAGCTAAAAGAGAAAGTTGAAATAGAAAATCATTGACCCACCCAAAGGGTCAATAAACTTAGTTTATGGAGAACATTTCTATCATATCTAAGGGAACTATGTATGAATCAAACAGTTAATCGACTAATTAATCTAAGGTTTATATTGGAGAATGAACCAAATCGGAAAATCCACCGTTTTCTACTCTAAGATCCATGGGAGTGCAATTCATATCTTGAATATCCCCAGGCTTTGAAGAGATATTCTGGCAGATGAGACAGGAGGGAGGGGATGTCTAGCAATGAATCTGACAGAGACGTTATTACCCCTTGTGCCAATCTCCCTGTGGTTCAAGAGTTACTTTATAACCAAACTGATACTTATATCTTGATTGTTGTTGAATTTTTTTATATATATTTTATTATTTAAAATATTTACACACCACGAAGATAGTTACATTTACAAAGATTTACAACACATACACAACATAATTACATATGACAATAACAACATACAAAGTTACATGTAAAATAATTAGTTTAGAATGACTTCCTGTTTCTTTTACAAAGAGACTTTTTAATATATGTTAAACCATACTATTTTCTTTATATCTTTCCTTCCCTTTAATATTTCATTATTGTGTTTATAATTTATCTCATTTATTTAGTTCGTTTTCATCCTTTTCTTTCACCTTTATTCTTTTCTCATCTTACAAGAATAATTTTATATTATAGTCCTTTTGTATAAATTTTAGAAAGGGATTCCATGTTAACTCATAATTTCCAATTTCTTTATATTTTATTAAGTTCGTTAATCTGTCCATTTGTGCTTGTTCCATTGTTTTGAAAATCCATTCTTCTATTGATGGAGTATGTTCTTCTTTCCAGTGTTTCGTGAAGGTTATCCTTGCTGCTGTAATCAGATGGAGTAGTAGTTTTTTACAGTCTTTGTTCATCCTTATGTCAATGAGTCCCAATAAATAGAATTCTGGGTTTTTTTCCATATTGATTTCTATAATTTTACAGATACAACCATGGATTTTTTCCCAATATTTCTTTGTTTTTTTACAAGACCACCATAGATGATAATAAGATCCCACTTTTGTTTTACACTTCCAACATATGTTTGAACTTAAGCATTTCATTTTATATAGTTTCTCAGGAGGCATCATTCATTGGCGATCACTCGTAGCCGAGTAAGATTGTCTTCCAAAGGTAAAATTTTAACGGTGGATCTGTAAGTGGTATAAAGGCCAATTCTGGATCCGCACAACCTCCCACAATGAGGGCATAGGATTCCGGGTGGGAGACAGTCATGATGAGGGTTTGCCTGATGTGCCTTCCTTTTAGCTCTTTTCTCCTTTTCGCCCTGTACTCGTGCTTCTTCAAAGTCCATAGCGCCATTAATAAAGGATGACCTCCAATTGAAACGCTCATGAGTTAGGGCTTCCCAGTTCTCAATGCTGATATTACATTTTTTTAAATTAGCTTTGAGAGTATCTTTGAATCTCTTTTGCTGTCCACCAATATTCCGTTTTCCATTCTTAAGTTGGGAGTAAAGTAGCTGCTTTGGAAGACGATGGTCAGGCATTCGAACAACATGACCGGTCCAGCAAAGTTGATGTTGGATGATCATTGTTTCATATACCATCAGAAGATCATCTTATAACTATTTTCTTTTAAGTTGTTACTCAGGGTAAATTTAATATTTTTAATCCAAATAGCTTGCCAATCTTCATAACTAATCTCTCTACCCAAATTCTCTTCCCATTTAATCATATAATTTTTGGTTTTTATATCACTGGTTTTTAAATCTAATAGTTTTTATATAATTTTGAGATCAAATGATCATTCTCATTCCATAATATGTTGTCCCAGTTATCTGTTGATTTCACAAATTTAAATATTTTTGATCCAATTTTAATTGTTCTTTTAATTGTAAATATATAAACCATTGGCATTTAAAGCCCTCTTTTTCTAATTCTTCCCTTGTTTTAAATTCGTAATTATTTCCAATATATTTAAGTAAAGTTTTGTATCTTAACCATTTTTTATTATTTGAGTTTTCTTTTCTGGCATATGCCTCCTGAGATGATGTCCACAACGGAAGTGTAGGTAATAAAAATTTTTTGTATCTGTTCCATATTTTTAATAATGATTTCCTAATTATATGATTATTAAATGCCTTGTTAAATTTACTTTTGTTGTACCACATATACCCGTGCCAGCCAAATCTGTTATCATGCCCTTCTAAATTTAGTATGTTTGTATTTTCCAATATTATCCATTCTCTCAACCAGACCAAACCGCAAGTTTCATAATATAATTTTAAATTTGGTAATCCCAATCCTCCTCTCTCTTTAATATCTTGTATATATTTTAATTTTATTCTGGGCTTTTTCTCTTGCCATATAAATTTTGTTATATCTCTTTTCCATTTCAAAAAAGTTTGGTCCGTTATTATTATAGGAATCGTCTGGAACAGATACAAAATTCTAGGTAATACATTCATCTTTATTGTCGCAATTCTACCCAATAATGATAATTGTAAAGATTCCCATTTTTCTAGATCTTTTTTAATTTCTTTCCATATTGTAACGTAGTTATTTTTAAATAAATCTATATTTTTAGCGGTTATCTGTATTCCTAAATATTTAATTTGTTTAACATTTTGAAATCCTGATTTTTGTTCCAATTTATCTCGCTCTTCTTTTGTCATATTCAAATTTATCATCTTAGTCTTTTGGTTATTTATTTTAAAGCCTGCTACGTCACCAAATTCTTGCAACTTTTTGTTTAAATTTTCTATTGAATCTAATGGGTTTTGTAATATTATCACCAAGTCGTCAGCAAAAGCTTTTAATTTGTATATTTCTTTTTTAATTTTGACTCCTTCAAGATTATCATCTTTTCTAATTTTTTGCAATAAACCCTCCAGTACCAATATAAATATTAATGGAGACAATGGGCAGCCCTGATGTGTACCTTTTTCTATATTATTTTCTTGTGTTTCTTCTTCATTCACTATGATTTTGGCTTTCTGTAATTTGTAAATTGCCTGAATTGCTTTTATAAATTTATCTCCAAACTTTCTATATTCTAATGTTTTAATTATGAAATCCCAATTTACATTATCAAATGCTTTTTTCCGCATCTAGGAATAGTAACATTATAGTTTTTTCATTGTGCACATTCGTGTATTCTATCAAATTAATTATTGTACGTAGATTTTCATTGATTTGTCTGTTTGGCAAAAATCCATTCTGATCACAATTTATTAAATTTTGTAAAAAATTTTTTAATATTTCAGCCAATATGATAGTGAATAATTTATAATCATTGTTTAATAAAGAGATCGGTCTGTAATTTTGACATTTTGTTAGATCTTGATTTCCCTTTGGAATTAAGGCAATCTTAGCTTCAGTCCATGTTTGTGGTATCTTATTTCCTTCCAGAATTGAGTTAAATAATTTTTTGAGTGGTTCTATTAATTGTTCTTTGAAATGTTTGTAGTATCCCGCAGAGAATCCATCTGGTCCTGGAGTTTTGCCTATTTTCAATCTGTTAATTGCATCTATTATTTCTTGAGTCATGATCAAATTATTTGTTATATCTTTTTGTTCATTGGTTAATTTTTCTAAATTACATTCTTGTATGTATTGTTCAATTTTTTCCAATGGTGTTTCCTGTTTTTTGTATAGTTTTGTATAATAGGCATGGAAGGCATTTTTAATTTTCACATTTTGAGTTAAGTCCACATTGTTTTCTCTAATTTTAGAAATTATTTGTTTTTCTCTTTCTTTTCTTAATTTATATGCCAGCCATCTACCTGGCTTATTTGCATGTTTGAAGTTTTTCTGTCTAATATATTTCAGTTTTCTATCAATATCTTCTGTCATCAAGATTTTAACTTGAAGTTATAACAATTTGATCTGATTTAAGGTTTCCTCGTTTTTGTTATTGTTTTGTAGTTCTCTTTCTTTTTCTTTAATTTGATCCAAAATTATTTGTAATTTTTTGGTATTTTTTTTTGGTAGCTATTCACAGATATAAAATCTCCTCTCATGAAGGCCTTACTCACATCCCATGTTATTTCTAAATTTACCTCTGTGCCCGAATTCCAAAGAAAAAATTCTTGCAATATTTTTTTAGATCCTCTAAATTTTCCTTATTTTTCAAAATATTTTCATTTAGTTTCCATCTAAAATTTTTATGATTTATTTTCAAAATTATTTGTACTGGATTATGATCCGATAAAGTTCTTGGTAAAATTGTAATTTCTTTAATTTTATTTTCCAAATTTTTTGATACCCATATCATGTCTCTTCTTGAAAATGATTTATGCCTCTTTGAATAAAAAGTAAATTCTCTAGCATTTCCATTTATGCTTCTCCATGCATCTATTAGGGATAAATTTTTAACTATATCGAAAAATTCTTTTGGCAATTTGCCTTGACATTTATCAATTTGACGTTGTGACTTCTTATCTAATTTTGGCATAACTACTACATTTAAATCACCCATTACTATCCAATTATTTTGTGTATTTTCTACCAGAGTATTTGATAATTCTTTATAAAAGTTTTTTTTTTTTTTATTTGGGGCATATACTGTATACCAATTACTAATAATTTAGAATTTTGAATTTCAGGTTCAATAATAACATATCCCCCCTTTTCATCTTTTTAAATTAATTTAGGTTTTAAATAAGATTTTATATATATTACTACTCCATTTTTTTTCTCATTTCCTGTGATATATTCTAATCCTAATTTTTTATTAATTAAATATTTTGTATCTGTTTTTTTAATGTGGGTTTCCTGGAGGCATGCAATGTCAGGTTTTAATTTATTTAGTAATTGAAATAATCATTTTCTTTTAACAGGAGAGTTAGCCCCATTAATATTCCAGGTGATGTTTCTAAGTTCATTCATTTACCAAGAGCGAAGCAAATTCTTTAGTATTGGATACTCCTCCCTCTTTTTGATATTGAGATTTCTCCTTTTGTCGAAGGCTTTCACGGCCAGAGTTCAATGGCTGTTGTGGGTCTTCCGGGCTGTGTGGCCGTGTTCTGGAAGTTGTGGTTCCTAACGTTTCGCCAGCATCTGTGGCCAGCATCTTCAGAGGGCAGGAGCACAGAAGCTCCTGCCCTCTGAAGATGCTGGCCACAGATGCTGGCAAAACGTTAGGAACCACAACTTCCAGAACACGGCCACACAGCCCGGAAGACCCACAACAGCCATTTCTCCTTTTCCCCTTGTCTCTGATCTTTAGGCTGAGCTATTTCTTTTTCAAATATTTCAAAAAATCTTTTGCTTTTAATAGCGAGTTTAATTTAAATCTTTGACCTTTGAATGTTAAGCTTAAACCTTCAGGTATTTCCCATCTGAAATTAATATTATTTTTTCCTAGGAGATCCGTCAGAAATCTGTACTCTTTCCTCTTCTTTAATATTTTAACTGGAATTTCTTTGAATATAGTAATGTCTTTTCCTTCTATTTCTATTTTTTTATTATGCTGTATTATTGTATTTCTTGTCTTTTTTTTTTTTGAAAATTCTATCAGAATGTCTCTTGGTTTATTGTACAAAGTTGCGTATTTAGAATTTATCCTACACATTATTTCTATTTCCTCCTCTAGTCTTTCCTCCAACCAGTCAATTCAATTAGCTAACATTGGTACAATTATTTCTCTCACATTGCTTTCCTTCTCTTCAGGTACCCCTCTCAGTCTTATACAATGTTCTTTTTCTTTCAGTTCCAATAATGTTATACATTGTTCTTCTCTGTCTAAATTTTCTTCACAATTATCAATCTGTTTCTTAACTTCATGTATATCTTCTTTTAATTTTTTTTCTATCTTTCCCAGCTTCTGTTCTAATCTTTTTTCTAAACCTTCCAGTTTTTCTTCTAACACTTTTGTCACTCTTTGGGTAATTGTCTGGGTAGTTTTAGCTGTAAAAGCTTCAAACAATGGTTTTAGTCATTCACCTTCCCCAGCCTCTGATCCTCTTCTAACTTGTATTATTTGTCTTCTAGTGCTTACACTCATTTTTATAACTCTTATATCTTATCTATTAACTTATAACAAATTATTATTTATTAACTTATAGCAAAAAGGAGAATTCTTAAAACTATCTTATCTTATAATATAATTATCTAAATGTGGTATTATATATATTTCAAACAATAATATAACAAGTAAGAAATAATTCTTATGCTTTCTACAGCAGTTTAAACAAAAGTTCTACTAAAGGAAGATAGATGCTTTTGAACTGTGGTGTTGGAGGAAAAATCTGAGAGTGCCTTGGACTGCAAGATCACACCAGTCCATACTCCAGGAAATAAAGCCAGACTGCTCACTTGAGGGAATGATATTAAAGGCAAAACTGAAGTACTATGGCCACATAATGAGAAGACAGGATACCCTGGAGAAGATGCTGATGCTAGGGAAAGTGAAAGGCAAAAGGAAGAGGGGCCGACTAAGGGCAAGATGGATGGATGATATTCTGGAGGTGACGGAGTCGATCGTGGGGGAGCTGGGGATGGCGACGGCTAACAGGAAGCTCTGGCATGGGCTGGTGCATGAAGTCACGAAGAGTCGGAAGTGACTGAACGAATAAAAAACAAAAATATTATATTATTATATATTAAGGAATGACAAATAAGCCAATAAGCCCTTTGGAGGAGGTCATTCTTTTTTTCCAGCGGAGAGTGCTAATATGAATCAATACCAAGACTGATATTGATATTTAGAATTCTGTGTAAGCCAAGTCCTTGAGCTGAGTGAACTACCCCTCCAAATATTTCACTCTCATATGAGTGAATGCAGGAATTTCATTATGTGTGAGTTTGTGAGATTTCAGCTATTTTAACATGCTGTACTCTGACTGAACATCTAGGTGAACAGGAACAATTGTACCACCTGCATACCTGCCTCCATTGTTCCATTTCTATAACACATACAACCTGTCTGGAATACAGTGGATATAAAAAATCTACGCACCTCTGTTAAAATGCCAGGTTTTTGAGATGTAAAAAATCAGACCAAGATAAATCACTTCTGAATTTTTCCACCTTTAATATAATATATAAGCTGTACAATTCAATTGAAAAACAAACTGAAAACTTTTAGGGAGAAAAAATAAAAATAAAAAACTAGAATAACGTGATTGCATAAGTGTGCACATCCCTTAAACTAATACATTGTTGAAGCACCTTTTTATTTTATGACAGCATTCATTCTTTTCAGGTAGGAGTCTATCAGCATGGCACATCTTGCCTTGGGAATCATTTCCCACTCTTCCTTGAAGAAGCTCTCCAAATCTGTCAGATTGCGAGGGCATCTCCTGTGCACAGCCCTCTTCAGGTCACCCCACAGATTTTCAAATGGGTTCAGGTCCGGGCTCTGGCTGGGCCATTCCAAAACTTTGATCTTCTTCCATTGAATCGATTCTTTTGTTGATTTGGAGGTATGCTTTGTGACGTTGTCATGTTGAAAGGTGAAATTCCTCTTCATCTTCAGCATTTTAGCAGTGGCCTGAAGGGTTTGTGCCAAAATTGACTGATATTTAGAACATTTAATAATTCCCTCCACCTTGACTAAAGCCCCAGTTCCAGCTGAAGAAAAGCAGCCTGAAAGCATAATGCTGCCAACACCATGCTTCACTATGGGTATGGTGCACTTTTGGGGATGCACAGTGTTGTTTCTGTGCCAAACATACTGTTTAGAATTATGGCCAAAAAGTTCAACCTTGCTCTCATTAGACCATAACACATTTTCCCACATGCTTTTTTCAGACTTGATGTAGGTTTCTGCAAAATGTAGGTTTCTGCAAAATTTGTGTTGTGGATTGTGAGGTGTCAAGGAAGGGAGGGAGGCAGGAAGGAAGGAAGATGAGCTTTCCCTGGATTCTGCTAAAGAATACCAGGTCTCCACTGAAACGTGCTTTCTAAGAGTTACTTGATAGCTCACTGGGCTTATGCAAATATCATCATCAAATATTCCCCTTTAAAAGGCGGGCCCTCATTTTGGATCTTCACATGTTCTCTAAATTGTACATGTCAAAATGGAGGAAATTTGTTTTAAAAAGACACTATGAATTTCTTGCTTTTTTCTTTTCTCTGATGTTATTCAGTCATTCAATCGCTTCCAACTCTTCGTGACTTCATGGACCTGCCCACGCCAGAGCTTCCTGTCAATCGTCACCATCCCCAGCTCCCCCATGGTCGAGTCCGTCAGCACCAGAATACCATCCATCCATCTTGCCCTTGGTCGGCCCCTCTTCCTTTTGCCTGCCACTTTCCCTAGAATCAGCTTCTTCTCCAGGGTATCCTGTGTTCTCATTATGTGGCCAAAGTACTTCAGTTTTGCATTAATATCATTCCCTCAAGTGAGCAGTCTGGCTTTATTTCCGGGAATATGGACTGGTTTGATCTTGCAGTAGAAGACACTCTGAGAGTTTTCCTCCAACACCACAGTTCAAAATCATCTATCTTCCTTCACTCAGCCTTCCTTATGGTCCAGCTTATGGTCACATGACGTACTAATTCCTCTTTCTTAGTTGCTCCCTATGGTTTAGCTCAGGCCTGAAAACAATGATGTAGCATTTTGGCAAAAATATGCATCCCAGTAAGGCAGCACTGGAGGACAAGATGGAGAAGACCTCCACAGCTACCATGGCTTTTCCTTTGGTGCTCAGATAGGCTGGAAAAAAGGAGACCCACACACTGCAGAAGGCTAGCATGCTGAAGGTGATGAACCTGGCTTCATTGAAGCTGTCAGGTAATTTTCGGGCAAGAAAAGCCACAATAAAGCTGGCCATGGCCAAGATACCCATGTAGCCCAAGACGCAGTAGAAGAAGGAGGCTGAGCCCTCATTGCATTGTAGAATAATTTCTTTGGATTCTGAGTGCATGTCTAACTCAGGAAATGGGGGAATTGTTGACAACCAAAGAGTACAAATACATACTTGGAAGAGAGAGCAGGAAAGGACAATAAAAAAGGCCAACCTTCTCCCCACCCATTTCCTCATCTGAGATCCTGGTTTAGTGGCCATGAAAGCAACAACCACCATGATGGTTTTGGCCAGGACACTAGAAATGACCACTGAGAATGTGATTCCAAAAGTGGATTGTCGGAGAAGGCAGGTCACTTTGCCAGGTTGGCAAAGAAAGAAGAAAGAGGAGAGAAAACAGAACATCAGAGAGACAAGGAGGGTGTAGGTGAGGGCCCGGTTGTTGGCCTTAACAATGGGAGTGTCCCTGTTCTTAATAAAAGTTGCAAGGACCCAGGATGTTGAGAAGAAAAAACAAAGAGCAGTAGAAGCTAAAGCAATTCCTAATGTTTCTTCCAAAGTTAGAAAGACCACCGGTTTCCTGGTACATCCTTTCTTTTCTTTATTTGGATAATGATCTTCTGAACATTCAAAACAGTCATCCATATCTGGAAGGAAAGTATACGAATTTGTCATCTAACCATTCCATAATTTTGAAAATTACTTTCTGAGGAGATGCCAAGCTGTTATTCATGTTGAGTTCTCTTCACTGGTTACCAGTTTGATCATGTTGATATGAAAGTGCAGTTTATCCTCAATTGTATCGTTAGGATTCTCATAAATAAAGTAAAATGGGAAGGGTAATTTTTTGTTGAAATGCAGTCCTTTTTAAAATTTGCAAATTTATTACAATGTAGACAATTTGGACTTTTCCCATTTTTCCAAAACATGGAGAAGAAAACTATGATGATGGATATAAGACTACAGTAACAGAAACAGAAGTACTGACTCTCAGATGCAAACGATATAATTCATTTAAACACTTTTAGGTTTCCTCCTTCCTAAAGAGTGAGTAAACTAAGGAAAGATCAATCTTTTTATTTGAAAAAAATGTGGTGTTGAACAAGGAAAAATAATAATCTAAATTTCGTGTCAAAATAAAAAAAAGATATATTACTCTTATCCCTACAGTATATTTTATCCTGACCTTTTTTTTTCTTTTGTGTGCTATGTGTATAATATTAGTAAGTTCTACAAACATGCACCCTATGTTCCTTTGATGGTGGAATATTGGATCCATTCACACACCTTCTTTTCAGATTACTGAGGTCTCCTATTCAAATATTTACTGGGTCCAACCCTGTTTAGACAATGTTGTCATCACAATTGATATTGCCCAATACATAATTCAGGAATCACCAACAAAATGCCTGGTATTAATTGTAGTATATGAAAATTCCTAGATCCACCTAGCACCCAAAGATTATTACAACAATGGATTACCATTGGCATTCTCAATATTTGTCATTTTTGCATGAACACTGAAAATTAAATGGAAAAGAACACCAGTGTGTGAACATCAGCAAAGTTTACTACTACTACTAGTAAAAATTAAGGTTTCTGTGGTGAAATAAGATTTAGGTCTATCTATCTATCTGTCTATTTAATCTACCTATCTAACCTACAAAGGTGAACAAAAGTTGCAGGATTCCCATGAATAAGTTTGGGAATCAACTGTACAAATTCCCCTTTAAGAATTGATAAAACTAGTAACAATATATATACTACATATATAGTAGTGATATATATAAGTGTATGTATGTATGTATGTATATATATATATATATATATATACACACACACATACACACACACACATACATACACACACACACATACATACTCGCACACATACACACGCACACACACATACTGTATATATAGTCACGAATGGACCCTGCCAAAGAGCCATTCATGACATGACGTCAGGAAGGGAGCACGGGTGGACATGCAGGAAAGAGACAGCCAATGTGGATTCAGCACCACGCACACCGGACAGGGTACTCACCACAAAAGAGGTGTGAGATGAATGGAGGCAGTGGCTTACACAGACGTGTTGGGAAAGGGGGGAGAAGATATGTACTTAAATTGGAACTTGTGGAAATGTAGTCACTTGAACCTTTAAGGTGTTATGGATCACGAACTGCAATAACGATTCTTTTCGATTCCAACATGTTTCATGTGAGGAGTGCTGATTGCTAGCTCAGGATCAACACATTTGGGAAATGAAATTTCTTTGAAGCCTATATAATGAATGGTTAATTGATGAAAAATTAATGGTGAAATGAAAAAAAAATGGCAAAAATGATAACCTACCAGTTTGATTGGAAATCTTAGCTTCTGGGCATGGAATACAGTCATAGCAACAAAATGGAGCCCCTTCAGCCCTTCTCTTCCAGTATCCAGGGGAACAGTGGTCATTACACAGAGAAAGAGGAAGGACCTAGAGACATAGACATAGACATAGGCATGAAAGAATATGGATTAGACAATGGAAATTGTCTAACCTGGATTAGGAAAATGAACATCAACATTATGAATATATATACCGAGCAAAAGAGATTGCAAGTGTGAACAAAAACAATGACCACTAATAGAAATTATGGATCACGTGGTGAAATAAAATGTACTGATCTCTCTTTCTCTCTCTCTTCTACCTATGTATCAAACCTGGATTAAATTTAACCAATAATTAAATTTGTTCATAATATTATTACGGGTAATATTATTTTCAGAATATGGATTTTCCTTCTAGCATAAAAAAAATTCAGGGTTGAATTATGTTTGAAAAAGATGAAAAGAGGACCCATTTTATTTCTGAAAGTAATCAAACATCATGAGGTCAGTTTAGAGATGGAATGCAGTCTTTTGTATAAAAACATGATTTCATACCTGGTTAAAACCCGGGTGCCAAAGGATTGTATTCTCCTCAAGGGTGATTTCTTTTCCTTTTGGAGCAGTGGGATGTAAGTTGCCAACTTTAATTCTCTGAAAGGATCTGTTTGGAAAAGTGATCATGTTGACGATGTCAAAGCCACCTCGACCTTCCCTTTTGTCTTTAAAGGAGACTCTTTCTCCAGCTGAGTTGTTAAAAGAAATGCCTTGAAGAAACTTGTGGAGCTACTTGAAGGAGGATCGGAAAGAGGGAGTCAAAAAGAAAACAATGCATTAGGGATCAAAGGATTAAAGGTTCCCTTTCTTTTACTCCTACCTCTGGGGAAACAAAAGAAAATATCCTGGCATGAAATATAGAAGAAGAAAATGTAGTCCCACAAAGAACAATCAAGAATTAAGATATGCAACTCACTTTTATTTTATTAATTACTTATTACAACTACTTTAAACTAGTGAGTTCAGCAGCTCTCCTGGAAGTTTACCATAAGTCTAAATATCAACATCATTTATTTATTAATTTTATTTATTATTTAAATTTATATCACCGCCCATCTCCCCCATTGGGGAACTATGGGCTGTTTAATATTATTTAATGAAAATAATCCAGTTATACATGTAAAAACTGACATAAATTCTCTATATAATATATAATATATATAATAACTTTGACTAAATTGCAAAAAGCTAATATGAAATGCTCAGATTTCAGAAAAATGTGTTGGGGACAAAGCAATGAAAGACTGCCTTCAGACATGTCACCATTAAATTCTTCTTGGAAGAAGGATGGATGACTTTACAAGACAGGCCAATTCTAGGTGGAGATGAAATGGTTCTTTATGCAACCAAGTGTGATCTATAAACCACATTGACTAAGCTGAACTTTGCAAAGACAATGTTTATTTTAATCCCCTTTTATAGTATAAAATAGAATGACCTCTTACACTACTAACTCTGTTTCCTCGGTATCTCTATCGATATGTAGCCATAGGCCAAGGGAGACAAACCCTATTAAGATCTGGATGAGAACGACTATTCACCGTAACAAAAGATAGTTATGGCATGGAGAGATTACCTTCCAAGGCTGCAGATCTGAAAATTTAAACATTGGAATTTCCATCTGTTTGGATCTCGATCTCACTATCTCCTGCAAAGAATGTGCCACTGCATAAACAGCATTGTAAATACTGTAGCTTTCGCCAGTCATCTGCAGCTCAAACAGAGGCCCAGGAAGAGACTCCAAATTCTCTTCTCCACTACAAGTTTCACTAATCATTGAGGGTAATTCTGCATTTGAAAATGAGCAGTCAAACAATTGTTCCCAAACGTCTTGAAGAAATCCATCTTTGTGGGTTGAAGGTTTGATGAATTGAACAAATTCTTTGAACCCTGGAACTTCTCTTGAATGAACTGTAAAGGAAAGAGCCCCATGGAACAACTGGAGATCCCAACCCCTTTGAATTCCTGTCAGTATGAAATCAATTGGGTTCATCAGGATCCAAACCTTTCTAAATGATGAGCTCTCTTTATTTTCAGGATCACGGAGAAACACTACACTTCTGAGCCACACAATTGTGAATGATTCTCCATAGACAAGAAAAGCATTTGCTTTCTGATCTATCAATTTATTAGAAATAGTTGAGATTGCATCAAGCAATTCTGACAGGTCTTCCAAGTGAGCTACTTGTGGAATTTTTTGTGTGAAAGCTAAACACATGCCATTCTGGGAAAGCAATGGCTGCAGTTTTTGCAGGAAATATTCTCCCTTATTATTATCACAAGCAAAGACTCCAATCCACGTCCATCGAAAAAGGAGAAGAAGTCGTATAACGCCAATGTACTGAAGGTCCTCATTTGGGACCATGCAGTAAAGTGCAGATAACTTAGGAGTGTGAAAGTCTTCTTGGGCAAAAGAGCCATAGGTCAACTAAAAAAAAAAGGACAGTCATTATTCATGAAAATCAAGGGAAACAATATGGAGAGATGACTGCTGGATGTAAACAGAATAAACTTGTCCCTACGCTGAAGGTTTCTCAAACTGTAGGTACATGATAGCCGTTCTGATGATCAATATAAGGAACTAAAACCCCAAGGTAAAATATTTTTTCGCCTGTGGAATATAACTGGATTACAAGATCAGAATTCTTAACAGCTAGACATATTATATTACCTTCTGCCCATCTGTATGGCAGATATAATAAAACACCTATCCATGAAACACTATCTCCATGAGATTCTGGTGATATAGAAAGAGTTGTCAAGCATGTCCTCCTTTACTGCATTTATTATAGAGATCTCCCAAAGTACAATATAGAACCAATCCTCCAACAATTCCCAGGCAAAACAGTTGAGTTTTGTACTAAACTATTATTATCAAATACCAACCAAGTCATACCAGGAGAGTTGCCACCTATTGCCACGTGGTGGTCCAAACACGATGTCAGCTGACCCCCTCAAAGAAGTTTAGTTTTGTTCTGTAATTTATGTTTTAAATTTCATTATCAATAGTTTATTTGCAACCATAGATTTTAGCAAAATTCGTTTAAAATTACAGCATCCATATCAAATCAGTCCTGCCCTCCCTAGTATTTACAGTACTATTTATAAACATTTGCTTCCGTATCTTTCTTGCAGCCATTGCGAACAATGCAACTTGATTTGTTATATATTCATCTTTATCAGATAACAGAAAACAGATTTTTACTTCCAAATTTCTCGGATTCAATTGATTTAACAAAGGCGTGATAAATCTAGGTCTTGGTTCTTGGTATAATCTACAATATAATAGGTAATGTGTCAGGTCTTCCACAAGTATGGAATTACAAATGCATAAACGGTGTGTAATTGGTAATCCTTTATATCTTCCATCTAAATATGCTGTTGGCATTGTTTGAAAACGAAGTTCTGTGAAACTACCTTGGTTTTAGAGTAATTTACCTTGGTTTTAGAGTAATTTTTCTGTAGGTGATTTTTCTTACAATATATGCCAAATTCTGTCAGGATTCTTCTCTTTCCAATTAATGTTGTCGACATAAGTAACATGTCGTCTGCATACAATAATATAGGTGCCTTTCTACTTCCAATTGATGGAGCATGAAAAGAGGGATTATTTAAAACTACTCCAATATTATTTATATAAACATTAAAAAGGACAGGGGCCAGTAGACAGCCCTGGCGGACACCTTTTGAGGTTTTAATCTGCTTTCTAAAGGAGCCGCTCTGATTTATCTTTACTTGTATGTAGGTGTCTTCATATAATATATGTATTGAATAAAGAATACTTCTGTCTATATCTGTGGCTAAAAACTCCTCCCATAGCTTCCCTCTATTTATTGTATCAAAGGCAGATGATAAATCAATGAATGTTGCAGAAAGGCATTTTGAAGGTCTGTTTTAAATTTTAATTCTCTCATCTATGTTCATAATAAAAGATATTGATTTTTTGAATTGGATTACCTTAAACCAACGTTTTGCATGTGGGAAAAAATTGCAGAAGGGAGAGCAAAGTGTACTTCATTGGAGTACCACAGAAGGCATGGCAAAAAACTAATCTCTAATATTAATTACAAAACAAGTCAAGGTTCCTCTCTCACCCCCCTGACCAAACTACCTGTGGAATCTTGTAGACGTTTACACTTTCTGCCATATAGGATGAAGTATCAGAGCCAAGGGCTCCAATGATGGCCATGAGATTTTTCTGCCCATCACATTTGTAGTTAGGGACAAATTCCTTGGATTTGAAAAGCAGGTCCAGAGTGGTGCGATAAGTCATCCTTGGGTTGTAGTAACTGTCATAGATGTGGAACCCGAGAGTGATGTTAGGTAGGATCTGGGAGTCCTCATTGATCTCCTTCACAGCAAAGGCAAAGGCAAGGACGTGCTGGTAGAATTTGGTTATTACTCTGTGAATAGGTTAAATACACCCATTGTAAAAGAATTTTACAATTCTTGTAGTGTGACATCATTTGTATATCAATAACAAACATTTCTGTCTGTGATTGAAGTAGCAAAAAGATCCTAAATAATTTGTACTGAGTTCAAATATACTTTTTACACAGTGTTTCCATGATTTGCAATAAAGCTGTACTCCAAGAAATAAAATCAGTAACATTTTTTCAAACTAGCACATTTATTTTCTATCCATTTAGTCTAAAATTGAATACAAACAGATTCAGCAAGTTTCACTTACTTACTTTCTGTATGTTTTGTGAGGAGTGATAAAGCAGAACATTTTTTTTATTACTTTAAGTTCACTAAATGTTCTTCAAAAGACTTATTGCACCAAAGTTTCATACATTTCATGAGAAAGACTTTAACATCATGCAAAAAAACAAAAAACAAATTCTTCTCCCACACCAGATACTTTCGAAAAACAAAGAAGGCTTAGATTATATACAGAAACCTGCACTTATGCTGAAATAGCTTTTTCTCATATAAGCAATTTTTTTGAGATCTGGCTAAGATTAGAAAATGCATGGGAAGAAAAAAAATTCTTACACTGGCAAGTCATAAGGTTTTACAGAAGGATGTTCCTTAAACTGAATTTCATAAAAGTGATAAACAATGTGAAACACCGTCCCACCAATGACAAGGTCACCAGGCTTGTACCACTCATGTGGAACAGGGAAGGCATCACTTGCAGGGCAGCTGAGAGTAAGTATTATTTTCACCAGGAACACCAGGAGGAGCAACATCATGACTCTGTCTATAGAGAAAATTACTTTGTGTTATATCGTATACATAGGGAATATATATTAATCCAATGGTTAATCCAATGATTAATCCAAAATGTATATCTGAGAATGCACCTAATGAGAAAATCCATCATTTTCTATTTTAAGATCCATGGGAGTGAAAACTTTTGTCTTGAATATCACCAGGCTTTGAAGAGATCTTGCGGCAGATGAGACAGGAGGGCGGGAATGTCTAGCAATGAATCTGACAGAGACATTATTACCCTTTGTGCCAATCTCCCTGTGGTTCAGGAGTTACTTTATAACCAAACTGATACTTATACTGTATCTTGGTTGTTGTTGAATTTAAATAGCCTTCTGCACAGTTTTTGATGTTTTGGGCTAGCTAAGAAAATATGGGGATTCCTATAGGAGATCATTATTTTGTTTTTGGTGGGATAATAAGAGACTGATCGTTATTTTTTTTTTAAATGAACCAATGCCAATAAAAGTAGTATAAGGGAGATTGGCAATACAAAATAGCCTTAATTGTTGAAATTCATGTTCATTTCTTACAATGAAGCAGGCCTCCCATTTTATCTATATATTTATTTAGTGGTTTAAAAGAAAAGAGGAAACATTTTTATATATTAAGGAATGACAAATAAGCCAATGAGCACTTTGGAGGAGGTCACCCATGTTTTCTGGCAGAGAATGCTAATATGAATCCATACAAAGATTGATACTTATATTAAGAATTGCCATCACCTTTTGCTGAGTGACCTACCCCTCCAAATTTTTTTCTCATATGAGCGAAAGCAGGAATTTCACAGAGGGTGATTTCATGAGATTTCAGCTACTTAAACATGCTATACTCTGCCTGAACATCTAGGTGAACAGGAACAATTGCACTTCCTGCTCACCTGCTACCATTGTTCCATTTCTATAACACAGACAGGCAGAAGACTATCAGAGTGCATCCATGAACACCACAACCCACTACAACACAACCCACAGAAACTATGAAAAGGATAACACTGCCATACATCAGAAACATCTAAGAAACTACCAATAGACTGTTAGAACTACATGGCACCACCATAGCACATAAACCAAACAAAACCCTTTAGAACATCTTGTTGTTGTTGTTCAGTCATTTAGTCATGTCTGACTCTTCGTGACCTCATGAACCATAGCATGCTAGAACATCTTAAGTAACCCAAAAGACCCAGTAGCCCAAGAAGGAAAAACAGGAGTTATCTACAACATACAGTGTAAGGACTGTAGCAGCCACTATGTAGGACAGATGGGCAGAAGACTAGCAGAGTGCATCCATGAACACCAATAAGCAGTCAAAAGACACCATGAAAATTCCTTAATCTCACAACACATGGACAGACTCAACCATTCTTTCAACTGGGAAACTGTGAGCATCTTAAACCAAGACAATCCAAAAATGCTAGAGAATTCCTGGAAGCTTGGCACTCAGACAAAGCAGCCATCAACAGACACATAGAGGTAAACAACATTTACATACCATTCATAAGAGAAAATAGAAAAGCCAAAAGACCAGAACACCTCCTCCGACATCAATCAATACCCAGATTTGCAAAGATTAACACCAAGATAAGCACCAGAGGAAAAACCAAACAGCACAATAGACCCTAATCAAGGAACTATTAATTCAGTCAATCAACCAAGCAGCAAACAACAGCCCAATCAAGGAACTACCAAGGAGAGAACAACACCTCCACCAACACAAGCAAGACAAGCCATGGTATATAAACAGAGAGCAAGTCCCACTCCTTTTCACACTGAAGATGTTGCCTAGTCTGGCAATGAAACATCTGCAAGAAAACAACAAGGCTCAGAGAGCACCAAGGACTCCACATACAATCTGCCTGGGAGAAGTTTTTTCAGGAATGGGAGGGATATTGAATGCTGGTAGGCTTGATGGACATGGCACTGCAGGGGGTCGAGAGAAAGCTGGTGACACCTCCCTAGTTGGGGAGTGTTCCAGGGCCAAAGAAGAAGACATGTGAGAAAGTCAAGACAGGATGATCGTGGCCAGAGTTCAGATGGTAATGTGGCCACTGGTGATTGACTGCTGCTCTGTTATCATGATGGATTTACACAGGAGTTACACATAGAGCAGCAACAGCAACCAGAAGAGAGGTTTCTTCCACAAAGTCAGCAGAAAGTGGTGGTCCAGAATAAGTGGCTGTAATAGAATCCTCTAAGCATGGAGGTGATCATGGAGTCTGGGTCATGTGACTGGGAGGGAGACGAGAAGGAGGTTGAAGATGATGTGGTCATGGAGAGTCCAAGACACTGCCCAGTGGACTGATCAAGACCAGTTGCATTAGGGGAATTTTTCTAAATCCATGGTCACCTTCCTGATATCTGGCCCATTTTTCAACCTGAAAGTTGTTTGGTTGGTGTTGCCCCCACCCCCACCGCCAAATTTCATACTGTTCTGTTCACTTTTCAAAATTATTATGCTCACCAACAATAGCCCTCCCCCATTATATAATTTCTATACAAATCCTGTTGGCCTGGAAAGGAAAAAAAAAACATGTCCTCTATGGACATGGATTTTCTTCTCTGCTTTATGAAAGTTCAGCTTTTTTATTCCAGAAAATACAGAACAGATACCACCCATTTTTAGAATGGTATATACAGTCCTCCTTCCTTTCCATAAGCATTCAGATGTATAGGTGTACACAGTACATCACTAAATTCAGTATTAATAGCTATTGGAGAGAATGACTATGACAGAACCCTGCCATTACTGCATAACATCCATCTTTGAAAGCATCTTTAGAGTTTAAATAATTTTGTCAACCTGAACACAATTCAGCACCTTGAAAGCTTAAAACAGATACCTCTGTAAAATTACATGATAAATAAAGTGGGCTATAAATTTCTTGGATTATCGGAGAACAAAAGAAAAGTCTCACTGAATTTGGAAGAACAGAAATATTAAACAAACAGACAAAGAAAAAATATGGTTACTTGGTGTGAATCAGAAATTTATTTGCTCTGTTTCTGTCAATTGTGTGTTCCTCCAGTGAATCCTTGTCTTCTTTTATATTGTAACATGATGGCATTTGAATATCTTCTCTGAAACTTTCATTGCTACTCTGCCTCATATTTCTTGAGTGCTGCTTCCTGTACTGTTGATAGTTGACCCTAAAAGGGAAAAATCTATCCACCACTTCAATATCTTGTTTATCAATTCTAAGGCTGGTTGCTGCATACGTATGTCATTATTAACTTGGACTTTGTTACTATATTTAACTATAACCCCATTTCTAAGGGAAATTGCCAGCCTTCTATCTCATGTATTTGCAGATGGTCAATCAGGCATGTATAATAATGATCCCTTCATTTTGTTTCTACAGAAATTACTCTTTGACTTAGCTAAAATGATGAGCTAGTGGCCTCCCCAAAGTTAAAAGGCAAAAATGTTGAAGGCAAAAACGTTAATCTATCTATTCCTTGCACTGGATGATTGTGGTACGTTATCTTGCATAACATTCCATGAAAGTGTCCTCATCTTTCAGTTGATTGATTTGGGATAATAATAATAATAAACCCCAAGGACCTCTCAAATTGAAGAAACATCCTGGAATGACTGAAAGGGTCCCTTGAGTTCTAGCCTACCTGCTATGCTGTACATTTTGTTCATATTTCCAACATTGGCCATGTCTGCACTGAGAGTTTCATTTTCATTATAAATTGTGTCACTTGCCCCATCCATAGGTTTTACTTCCCTGCAATCCAAGGAGAGTTGAAACATCTGATGACCAGCCATGTCCATAGGAAGCCATGATGGCATCAAAATGACAAAAAATATTTGGTGATGTCAAGAATCAATTTACACCCTTAAATGTTTCCATTTGATAAAGATATAGATGTTGAAAGATTCACATCAGTATGAACCATCACCTATTTTTGATGAGCATCTAATTAATCATGCTAGAGTACTGTACTGATGGATACACTAAACTTTATGCTCCTCTACAAACATCTAATGCACCTACCCCTCCTTTCAGATTATTTTCCTTTTCTTTTAGACTTCTGTGATTATATATATATAATACCACACTCTCTGTGTGTGTGTGTGTGTGTGTGTGTGTGTGTGTGTGTGTGTATATATATATATATATATATATATATATAATGTACCCCACCTCCTTCTGCTGGTCTCTAACCATAATAAAGATTTGTTTGTTTGCATCGCTATGTTACGATACATATAATATCAGGAATCTGTTGGAGATTCTGGCAAATCCAGCATGCCTCATCAGCATATGGATGGCTGCTCTAGGATGCAAGCTCTCCATGCTTTTGAGGAAGCTGCTTGTGGCCACTCCCACTTCCTCTTCTCTCTCTCTGATTCTTCCATCAAGGAGGAAGCAGCACATGGATGCTCCTTTCCATGGAGAGAGGCCATGTGCTAGGCCTCATTTCTCTCTCCCCCGTTTTGACCGGGAGGAAGTAAATGGCTGTGTGCTGCTCCATTCTAGGCCATGGATGGGTCTAGAAAAATCTAGGAGATTTTCCCCCATTCTACATGCATCTCTTGCAGCAAGCAGGGCAAGAGGTATTAAGGTTAGGGAAATGAAGAAGAAATAGAATATCATTTATCTACCAAAAATTCTGTACCTGCAATGAATAAACGTAAGGACTCTTTCGTAAATACTTTTCATACCTGCCATGTCTAAGTGCGTGTTTCTTTATGCTTGGGGGGCTAAAGGTGTAAGATTAACCTGTATATCTCTAATATGCTCATGGGCTCTATTTTTAAACAATATTCTTTTTCTGTACATGAACGTTGCAGCTTTTCTCCATTTCAGTATTTCTAAGAGACTGCTGAATAGCCTTCAGAACCTTCCCTTGCCTGCCCTCCTCTCCCTGATCTTTCATTGTAATGAACTGAAGTTTAATTGCCACTCCCCCTCCTGATGCATGCAGTACATTGAAAAACTCTGTGCCCACTCCCATCCATAGGAACCTAAAGTTAAGTCTGGATGTATATACCCAAGGGAAAACTCACACTTTCTCCTGTTACTTTCATCTTGGTGGAGTTTCCCTGTATAAGAGGGGGATGTATATTTTTTTTCTAGGATTTGGGCCAAATTTCACTTTTGCTTTTGATGCCAAATGCCACACTTCTAATATTAAACCAAATCAAATCAATCTTTATTATGTTATTTAGCCAGCATAGACTTCAAATAAAGGAGGAGGCGGAAGGAAAAATACATTTCATATCATTTCACTAAATTTTCAATATTATGAAAATCTGATAATAGGATCCAGAGGAAATAGAATGATGGAAAGAGTGAGTGGCTATGACCAAGCATGAAACATCTGTTTAAAAAGATAGTGACATGGACAGGTTTCAAAGAACCCCAACCAACCCAAAACTGATACCCTATGATGCTATGTTAAATGTATGTTTTACTATATTTATGCAGTGGTTTATTAATTGATGGTATAAAAATGATGAAAGTGGCAGCTGCAAGAATTGGACATCCTTTGAGTGAATATATCAAATCTCCTAACAGTAACCAAGAAAGGTAGATTCTCCAACTCTTCTTAGTTTGGTTTGTTGAAAGGGAGAAATACTTACATTAGAGAATCTAGGGAAATGGTTGAAAATGCAGCAGAATGAGCACTTCTTCTGGAATGGGCAACTGCAATAAATCATCATCATCATCATAATCATCATCATCAATCAATAAATAAATAAAACGTTTGACATAAATATTTTTCCTGTACACAGCAAACAGTGTTTCTTTTGTTTTTGGACAGCAATGTCTCAAAGAAAGAAAGATCACATGACATACTAAACCCTATTTATAAGATGCTTCCTGTGGTTTAGCTCAGGCCTGAAAACAATGATGTAGCATTTTGGCAAAAATATGCATCCCAGTAAGGCAGTGTTGGAGGACAAGATGGAGAAAACCTCCACAGCTAACATGGCTTTTCGTTTTGTGCTGAGATAGGCTGGAAAAAAGGAGACCCACACACTGCAGAAGGCCAGCATGCTGAAGGTGATGAACCTGGCTTCATTAAAGCTCTCAGGTAATTTGCGTGCAAGAAAAGCCACAATAAAGCTGGAGATGGCCAAGATACCCATGTAGCCCAAGACGCAGTAGAAGAAGATGGCTGAGCCCTCATTGCACTGTAGAATAATTTCCTTGGATTCTGAGTGCATGTCTAACTCAGGGAATGGAGGATCTGTTGACAACCAAAGAGTACAAATACATACCTGGAAGAGAGAGCAGGACAGGACAGTAGAAAAGGCCAACCTTCTCCCTACCCATTTCCTCATCTGAGATCCTGGTTTAGTGGCCATGAAAGCCACAACCACCATGTTGGTTTTGGCCAGGACACTAGAAATGGCCACAGAGAATGTGATGCCAAAAGTAGATTGTCAGAGAAGGCAGGTCATTTTGCCAGGTTGGCTGAGGAAGAAGAAAGAGGAGAGAAAACAGAGCAGGAGAGAGACAAGGAGGGTGTAGGTGAGGGCCCTGTTTTTGGCCTTTACAATGGGTGTGTCCCTGTGCTTAATAAATGTCCCAAGTACAAAAGATGTCGAGAAGGAGAAACAAAGAGCAGTGGAGGCTAAACCAATTCCTAATGTTTCTTCAAATGCTAGAAAGACCACCAGTTTCAGGATACATCCTTTGTTTTCTTTATTTGGATAACGATCTTCTGAACATTCAAAACAGTCATCCATATCTACAAGAAAAGTCAAGGAAATTGTCATCTATGTGTTCCATATTTTTGAAAATTACTTTCTGAGTATGTGCCAGCTGTTATTCATTTAGAGTTCTTTTCACTGGTTTACTGTGTCAGCCTTACGAGGTAGACAAGACAGGAAAAAGAACCAGATAAGCTAATTCGACGTCACTGTAAAGCTATATTAACTGAATCTTTCAATTCTGAAAATATAATTCTACTGCCATCACATTTACAGCCCGAGAATTTAGGAAGGGTCCCCTCTGAGACTCTCGCTCTGTCCACGATGTAGCTGTGGGCTATTCTGTTTCTTATCTGACTATTCCCTAAGTAGCATCTCTTTGTCACATCTCCCAAGGTCCTTCCCACATTCCAATACAATGGTAGGATCCGTTTAAAAATTGATAAAAGTAGTAACTATACATATACACATTCAGGATATTATATTTTTTGAAGCCTATATAATGAATAGTTAATTGATGAAAATTTAATGGTGAAATGAGAAATAAAATATGGTGAAACTGCTAATCTACCAGTTTGATTAGAAATCTTTGCTTCTGGGCATGGAACACAGTCGTAGCAGCAAAATGGTGTCCCTTCAGCCCTTCTCTTCCAGTATCCAGAGGAACAGTGGTCATTACACAGAGAAACATGAAGGACCTAGAGACATAGACATAGACATAGACATAGACACACAGGAAGAAATCTGGATCAGACAATGGATATTATCTGATCCAGATTAGATGAATGACCATCAACATTATTAATATTTGTTTTTGTTGTACAAACACATGAAATCATAGGGAGAAGAACACAAAGCAAAACAGATTTCAAGTGTGAACAATAACTATAAAAATAAAGGGTCATGTGGTGAAATAAAATGTAGTGATGCCCTCCCTCCCTCCCTCCCTCCCTCTATCTATCTCCTAAACAACTAACAATTATATAAATTATGGGCCATGTGGTGAAATAAAATGTAGTGTTCCCCCCCCCCTCTCTCTATAACTATCTCCTATACAGGGTAAAATAGCTGCAGAATGTTCAGAAATAAACTTTATTTAGGGACAAGAAATTTTTATATATGTGGATAGATTTTGAATATTCTCCTTAAAAAATTGGGGAAACTAAGAATGATATTAATTAATTAATTAATTAATTAATTAATTAAGAATGATATTAGAATGATAAGAATGACAAAACGTGGTCCAAAACTGGAGGAGGGAATGGCAAACCACTCCAGTATCCTTGCCAAGAAAACCCATGGACAGTATCAAAAGGCTAAAAGATATGACGCCAGAAGATGAGCCCCTCAGGTCGGAAGGTGTCCAAAATGCTACTGGGGAAGAGCGGAGGGCAATTCCGAGTAGCTCCAGAAAGAGTGAAACGGCTGGGTCAAAGCCAAAAGGATGCTCAGTTGTGGATGTGTCTGGAAGTGGAAGGAAAGTCCGATGCTGTAAAGAACAATATTGCATAGGAACCTGGAATGTAAGATCTATGAATCAAGGTAAGCTGGATGTGGTCAAACATGAGATGACAAAATTGAACATCGACATCTTGGGAATCAGCGAACTAAAATGGACAGGAATGGGCAAATGTAATTCAGGAGACCATTATATATACTACTGTGGGCAAGAATCCCTTAGAAGAAATGGAGTAGCTCTCATAGTCAATAAAAGAGTGGGAAAGGCAGTACTGGGGTACAACCTCAAAAACGACAGAATGCTTTCAGTTTGAATCCAAGGAAAACCATTCAACATCACAGTGATCCAAGTCTATGCCCCAACCACTGATGCCGAAGAAGCTGAAGTTGACCGGTTCTATGAAGACTTACAACACCTTCTAGAACTAACACCAAAAAAAGATGTCCTTTTCATCATAGGGGACTGGAATGCTAAAGTAGGAAGTCAAAAAATAACCGGAATAACAGGCAAGTTCGGCCTCGGAGTACAAAATGAAGCAGGGCAAAGGCTAATAGAGTTTTGTCAAGAGAACACACTGGTCATAGCAAACACTCTTTTCCAACAACACAAGAGACGACTCTACACATGGACCTCACCAGATGGTCAATACCGAAATCAGATTGATTATATACTTTGCAGCCAAAGATGGAGAAGCTCTATACAATCAGCAAAAACAAGACCTGGAGCTGACTGTGGCTCAGATCATGAGCTTCTTATCGCAAAATTTAGGCTTAAATTGAAGAACGTAGAGAAAACCACTAGACCAATCAGGTATGACCTAAATCATATCCCTCATGAATATACAGTGGAGGTGAAGAATAGATTTAAAGGATTAGATCTGGTAGACAGAGTGCCTGAAGAACTATGGATGGAGTTTCGTAACATTGTACAGGAGGCAGCAACTAAAACCATCCCAAAGAAAATGAAATGCAAGAAAGCAAAGTGGCTGACTGATGAGGCTTTACAAATAGCTGAGGAAAGAAGGGAAGCAAAAGGCAAGGGAGAAAGGGAAAGATATAAACAACTGAATGTAGAATTCCAAAGAATAGCAAGGAGAGATAAGAAGGCCGCCTTAAATGAACAATGCAAAGAAATCGAGGAAAACAATAGAATGGGGATGACTAGAGATCTCTTCAAGAAAATCGGAGAGATAAAGGGAACGTTTTGTGCAAACATGGGCATGATAAAGGACAAAAAAGGCAGGGACCTAACAGAAGCAGAAGAGATTAAGAAGAGGTGGCAAGAATACACAGAAGAACTATACAAGAAAGATGTTAATATCCCTGATAAATATGATGGTGTGGTCACTGACCTTGAGCCGGACATCCTAGAGAGTGAAGTCAAGTGGGCCTTAGGAAGCATTACTAACAACAGAGCTAGCGGAGAAGACAGTATCCCAGCTGAGCTATTTAAAATCCTAAAAGATGATGCTATTAAAGTGCTGCACTCAATATGCCAACAAATTTGGAAAACTCAACAGTTGCCAAAGGATTGGAAAAGGTCAGTTTACGTTCCAATTCCAAAGAAGGGCAATGCCAAAGAATGTTCAACCTACCGTACAATTGCGCTCATTTCACATGCTAGCAAGGTTATGCTCAAAATCCTACAAGCTTCTCTTCAGCAGTATGTGAACCGAGAACTACCAGAAGTGCAAGCTGGGTTTCGAAGAGGCAGAGGAACTAGAGATCAGATTGCCAACATTCGCTGGATCATGGAAAAAGCAAGAGAGTTCCAGAAAAACATCTACTTCTGCTTCATTGACTATGCTAAAGCCTTTGATTGTGTGGATCACAACAAACTGTGGCAAATTCTTAAAGTGGTGGGAGTACCAGACCACCTTACCTGTCTCCTGAGAAACCTGTATGCGGGTCAAGAAGCAACAGTTAGAACCGGACATGGAACAACCGACTGGTTCAAAATTGGGAAAGGAGTACGACAAGGCTGTATATTATCACCCTGCTTATTTAACTTATATGCAGAGTACATCATGAGAAATGCTGTGCTGGATGAATCACAAGCCGGAGTTAAGATTGCCGGGAGAAATATCAACAACCTCAGATATGCAGACGATACCACCCTAATGGCAGAAAGTGAAGAGGAACTAAAGAGCCTCTTGATGAGGGTGAAAGAGGAGAGTGCAAAAGCTGGCTTGAAACTCAACATTAAAAAAACCCAGATCATGGCATCTGGTCCCATCTCCTCCTGGCAAATAGAAGGAGAAGAAATGGAAGCAGTGACAGATTTTATTTTCTTGGGCTCCAAGATCACCGCAGATGGTGACTGCAGCCATGAAATTAAAAGACGCTTGCTGCTTGGGAGGAAAGCTATGGCAAACCTAGACAGCATATTAAGAAGCAGAGACATCACCTTGCCGACAAAGGTCCGTATAGTTAAAGCTATGGTTTTTCCAGTAGTAATGTATGGCTGTGAGAGTTGGACCATAAGGAAGGCTGAGCGCCAAAGAATTGATGCTTTCGAACTGTGGTGCTGGAGAAGACTCTTGAGAGTCCCTTGGACTGCAAGGAGGTCAAACCAGTCAATCCTAAAGGAAATCAACCCTGACTGCTCATTGGAAGGACAGATGCTGAAGCTGAAGCTCAAATACTTTGGCCACCTAATGCGAAGAGAGGACTCACTGGAAAAGACCCTGATGCTGGGAAAGACTGAAGGCAAAAGGAGAAGGGGACGGCAGAGGATGAGATGGTTAGATAGCATCACTGATGTAATGAACATGAATTTGAGTAAACTCCGAGAGACAGTGGAGGACAGGAAGGCCTGGCGTGCTATGGTCCATGAGGTCACGAAGAGTCGGACACGACTAAACGACTGAACAACAACAAGAATGATATATATAGTAATCCAGGAATTGCATTTTTTTAAGCCTGTATAATAAAAAAAATGGTGAAAGATTTAATTCGATATCTTAGTTTGTAGGCATGGACCAGAAACATAGCAGTAGAATAATATCCCTTTATCCCTTCAGTTCCAGGATCCAGGGAAGTCATGGTCATTACAAAGATGAAGAGAAAGAATCTCTCTCTCTCTCTCTCTCCCTCTCTCTCTCTCTCTCTCCTATCCAATATTTAAATAAGGTGTTGATAATACAGTTTCAGCACAGTATTTTTTCAGAATATGGATTTTCCCTCCAACATAAAAGGAATTCAAGGTTGAATCATGGTTGAAAAATATGATACGGGGACCCATTTTGTTTCTGAAAGTAATAAAACTTCATGAGGTCAGCTTAGTGAAGGAATTTGATCCTTGGAAAACAACCATGATTATATACCTGTTTAAAATCTGGGTGACAAAGGATTGTATTCTCCTCAAGGGTGATTTCTTTTCCTTTTGGAGCAGTGGGGTGTACCTTGCCAACTTTAACTCTCTGAAAGGATCTGTTTGGGAAAGTGATCATGTTGAGGAGGTCAAATCCACCTCGACCTTCTCTTTTCTCTTTAAAGAAGACTCTTTCTCCAGCTGAGTTGTTAAAAGAAATGCCTTGAAGAAACTTGTGGAACTACTTGAAGGAGGATCAGAAAGAAGGGAGTCAAAAAGAAAACAATGCATTAGGGATAAAGGGATTAAAGATTCCCTTTCTTTTATTCCTAAATCCCAGGAGAAAGAACGTTCCCTGTCTTGAAATATGTAAGAAGAAAATATTGACACAGAACACAGAATTTATATTAGTATTAGAATGTTTATTGGAAGAAATCAGAAAAGATGAAAACTTAAAAGGAATTAAAATTAAAAGAGAAACTTATAAACTAAAAGCGTTTGCAGATGATTTGGTTATAACATTGCAAAATCCCATAGACTCAATTGATAATTTAAACCAAAAAATACAAGAATATGGCGAATTAGCAGGATTTAAAATAAAGAAACAAAAAACTAAAATGATAAATATAAATATGACAAAGAAAGATCAAATTGAACTAGAACAAAAAACAGGATTTCAAAAACGTAAAACAAATAAAATACTTGGGAATACAGATAACTTCGAAAAATATAGATTTATTTATAAATAATTATAATACAACATGGATGGAAATTAAAAAAGATCTAGAAAAATGGAAATCGCTACAGTTATCTTTATTGGGAAGAATAGCTACTGTCAAAATGAATATACTACCAAGAATTTTGTATTTGTTCCAAATGATACCAATTGTAATAATAGATCAAACATTTCAAAAATGGCAAAAACACTTAGCAAAATTTATATGGCAAGGGAAAAAACCCAGAATAAAATTAAAATATTTACAAGATGCTAAAAAAGAGGAGGATTGGGATTGCCAGATCTAAAATTATACTACGAAACATGTGGATTAGTATGGCTAAAAGACTGGATAACATTTGAAGATACAAAGTTATTACACTTAGAAGGACATGATATTCGATTTGGTTGGCATGGATACATGTGGTATAACAAAAGTAAAATTAATAAGGCATTTAGTAATCATATTATAAGAAAATCATTATTAAAAATATGGAACAAATACAAAAAGTCTTTATTACCAACTATATCATTGTGGATGTCGCCTCAGGAGGCATTTGCCAGGCAAGAAAATAGAAGTGACAATAAATGGTTGAGATACCAAAATTTATTAAAATTTAACGAACAAAATTATGAATTGAAAACAAGAGAAGAATTAGAAAAAGAGGGCTCCATATGTCAATGGTTTACATATTTTCAAATAAAAGAACAATTTAAATTAGATAAAAAAGTGTTTACATTTGAGAAGAGAGAAAAGAGATGGGACAATATATTATGGAACGAAAATGACCATTTGATTTCTAAATTATATAAAAAATTATTAGAAATAAAAACCAATGACATTAAAATAAAAAATTATATGATTAAATGGGAAGAAAACTTAAGACATGAAATTAGCTATGAAGATTGGCAAAATATGTGGACAAAAAATACTAAATTCACATTGAGCAATAATCTAAAAGAAAATATATACAAAATGATGTTTAGGTGGTACATGTCTCCTGAGAAGTTGTTTAAAATGAAGCATATTAATTCAAATTTATGTTGGAAACGCAAAACAAAAGTTGGTACAATGTATCATGTATGGTGGGCTTGTAAAAAAACAAAAAAAATACTGGGACAAAATACATCTATGTATTGTAAAATTTTGGAAACTAATATGAAGAGTGTTTCTTGTCCTCAATCTTTTGACATCAGGAGAGTTGCCACCTATTGCCAGGTGGTGGTCAAAACACAGTGTCAGCTGTACCCCTCAAAGAAGTTTAGTTTTGTTCTGTAATTTATGTTTTAAATTTTAATTTTCTCATCTATGTTTTTAATAAAAGATATTGATTTTTTAAATTGGATTTCCTTAAACCAACATTTTGCATGTGGGAAAAAATTGCAGAAGGGAGAGAATAAAGTACTTCATTGAAGACATGCAGAAGGCTTGGCAAAAAACTAATCTCTAATATTAATTACAAAAGAAGTCAAAGTTTCTCTCTCAACCCATCCCCCATGGAACCAAACTACCTGTGGAATCTTGTAGACATTTACACTTTCTACCATATAGGATAAAGTATCAGAATCTAATCCCCCAATGAAGGCGATGATATTTTTCTGCATATCACATTTGTAGTTAGGGACAAATTCCTTGGATTTGAAAAGCAGGTCCAGAGTGGTGAGATAGGTCATCCTTGGGTTGTAGTTACTGTCATAGATGTGGAATCCAAGAGTGATGTTAGGTGAGATCTGGGGATTCATGTTGATCTCCTTCACAGCAAAATCCAAGGCAAGGACGTGCTGGTAGAATATTGGGATTATACTGCAAATAGATTATGAACACCCTTTCTGATTGAAGTATTAAATAATTTTGTAATTTTTCCAAATATACTTTACACATAATATTTCCCTTTGCATTTTTCTAGAAACTTACTCATAACAGAGCGTATTATGGTAATTTCTAAAATTTTAACTGCCATGTTCAGTTTAACCTAAACTGGGATTGCAGTCAGTATATGGTTTGTTCTTTTTCCTTTTGACTGAGATTTCTAGGAACTTTTCTGATTTAGAAAGAATTAGAGATTTAGCGTGAGATTCTCTCTAGCCCCATACATTTTCCTCTTCTTAGTCTTTTCAGTTCTGAAGAAACATCCCACAAGTACTCATAATTCTAACTTCCCTCTGAGACAACATCTGTCATTTGTGTACTTTAGTAAAAGTAGAATGGCAATAGATTTATATAGATTCTCATATTGATTTATGTTTTGTCAAGAGTGGCAGTGCAAAGTTTAACATACTTCTTTTGGTAATTTTAATCTCTCTACTTTCTTATGAGAAAGCCCTTAATAAACAGTAAAGAAAATTCTCTTTTCTCTCACCATCAGAAAACTTTCAAAGTGCAAAGAAGTCCGACAGTTTCATACAAAACTCTACATTTTCTATGAAAACAGTTATTAGTCATCAACACAATTCTTTAGGATTTTTGTAAGGTGAGATGATTCAAAGGAAAATGCTTACATTGGTGAGTCATAAACGTTTAGAAAAGGATGTTCCTTGAACAGAAATTCATGAAAATGGTAAACGTTGTGAGAAACCATTTCACCAATGACAACGTCACCAGGCTGGTACCACTCATGAGGGACAGGGAAGGCCTCACTTGCAAGGCAGCTCAGAGTAACAATTTGGTTCACCAGGGACACCAGGAGCAGCAACATCATGACTCTCTGATTATGGAAAAAGTCTCTGGGTCTCTCATTCAAAAAGATGTTCTGGCAGATAAGACAGGAACGAGAGAAATTGCAGAAATGAAACTCACAGAGTCAGCATTACCCCTTCCTGCCTCTCTGTGGCTCGAGAAATATTTATATTGATTGTTTTTGACTTCCTATTCCCTGCTGCAGAGAACCTTTGATGTTTTTGCCTACTAGAATAATAAAGTGATTTTAGTCATTAATAAGGGACATAATTACCACTGAAGCATTGGCAACCTGGCAATTTTTCTTGATATATCTGATTAACATCTTTCTCTCTTTTGGGAGACATAATAAATGACCGATCCGTAACCTGTTTGGGAAAATAGAATTGGGAAGGTTGAGATTACAAAATTGCCCTAATTCTAGAAATTCTAGAAATCAGCACCAGGGTTCAATTTTATGAATGGACCAGGGAAATCTATTTCCCTGTAAAATGTCTGGGGAAATGGGCAAACATCCACGGTCTGGTTCAGATTGGCTGGTCTTGGTTTGAAAATCCTTTAGAGACTAGCTAAAAGAGAAAGTTGAAATAGAAAATCATTGACCCCCCCCCCCCCCCCCAGTGGTCAATAAACTCTTTTTACGGAGAAAATTTCTTTATTTTCTATCATATCCATAAGGAACTATGTATGAATCCAACAGTTAATACAATGATTAATCCAAGGTTTATATTGGAAAATGAACCTAATGGGAAAATCCATCATTTTCTATTTTAAAGTCCAGTTGAGTGCAAAATCATATCCTGAATATCACCAGGATTTGAACAGATATTCTGGCAGATGAGACAGGGGGGAGGGGAGTTATAGCAATTAATCTTTCAGAGTCATTATTATCCCTTGCTCCAATCTCCCTGTGGTTCAAGAGTTACTTTATAACCAAACTGATACTTATATCTTGATTGTTGTTTAATTTAAATAGCCTTCTGCACAGCCTTTGGGCTAGCTAAGAAAATATGGGGATTCATGTAGGAGATTTTTTTTTTGGTGAGCTAATAAGTGACTGATGGTTAAATCCTTTCTTTAGGGAGCCAATGCCAATAAAGGTTGTATAAGGCAGATTGGCAATGCAAAATAGCCTTAATTGTTGAAATTGATTTATTATAATGAAACAGGGCTCCCATTTTCCATGTCAAATGAAAAGTGTGTTTAAATAGAGAAGAGGAAAAGTTTTTATATATTAAAAAGGTAAAGGTTCCCCCCACACATTTGTGCAGTCATGTCAGACTCTAGGGGCCGGTGCTCATCTCCGTTTGTTAGCCGAAGAGCCAGCGTTGTCCGAAGACGCTTCCACAGTCATGTGGCCAGCATGACACACACGGAACGCTGTTACCTACCCACCAAAGTGGTACCTATTAATCTACCTGCATTTGCATTCTTTCGAATTGCTAGATTGGAAAGAGCTGGGGTGAGTGTGGGAGCTCACACCATCACGTGGGGCTAGGAATTTGAACCTCTGAACTTGCGATCGACAAGCCTGGCATCCTACCTGCTGAGCCACCATGCCCCTTCCATATAACATTAATAAATACATCCTTATTTTCCAGAGTGCTAATATGAATCAATCCCAAGATTTGTTTCAGTTTGAAATTATCAAGCATGTGTGTATTGGTTTGAATTTCCTCCATGCTTTGCATTTTGAAATGTCTATTTTTCATCTTGGGACATGCACTCAAAAAATACAGTGATGAAATTCAAACCCTTGCAATGTAGTCATAGAGAGGATTAAAAAAAAAAGAGCAGAAACAGGACCTCAGATCAATAATTGCCTCATCAGAAATGTTAGATGTGAAGAAGGGGGACATTAGGAGAACTACCAAGAGGGCCTTCCAGCCTTTCTTCTTCAGCCATTCCTCTGGGAATGCTGATAACTCTATCATTAAGTCATGTTACGTTGTGTAATTACAACACGGAAAGCCGGTCTGCCTGCCAACAATTCTGCTAGGACATGTGTCAGTTTTTTGGTTGATAGGCCTAGAAATGGGAGTCTTCATGTCTGCTGGCAAGAAGGATGCCACAGTAGTATAACTAGTGCACAATTCTACAGACATCTTATGATTCTGTTGTCTATTTCCCAGGAGAATGACCCTGTAATTTGGCTTTAGATGTTTCATCAGCCTCAGCTTTGAAAACAAGAGCACTTCCAGGCCTTTGACAGTTGGACTCCCCAAGAGACTTTCCCACAATATTATCTTTTCACAGCTGAGATAGACTGAACCTTCTGCTGGATTTCCTGATTTGTAAAAAGAATTGCTTCAATGACATTAGAATGGCTTATAGAAGTCAACACATACACATTTGATTTATATCTGGAATCATAACATACTTTTTTCCGCTGATGAAAATGTGCAACGGTAGCTGTGGCTGGCACTCTCAGCATTGCATAATAAAAAGTTGGATGAAATATTATTATTAATAAGAATAATAATTTTCTGAGGTGTCCAGAGATTTAAGTGGAAGTATTAAATGGGGGCGTGGTGGCTCAGCTCTTGCCAACCTAGCAATTTGAAAGCATGCAAATGCAAGTAGATTAATAGGTACCACTTCAGTGGGATGGTAACAGCTTTCCGCACGCATCATGCGGCCACATGACTGTGGAAGCGTTTTTGGACAATGCTGGCTATTCAGCTAACAAACGGAGATGAGCACCGGCCCCTAGAGTCAGACACGACTTCACAAATGTGTGGGGGGAACCTTTACCTTTTATTAAACCAAAACCTTGCCAGTGTGAACAAAAGCACATTTTTAAAGACACACACACACATATATATTTATAAAGTTAACCTTCAAAATATCTGTGTGTATGCATGTGTATGTGTATGTGTATGTGTATGTGTATGTGTATGTGTATGTGTATGTGTATGTGTATGTGCTCTCGATAAAATAGTTAAGAGCAGAGACATCACACTGACAACAAAGGTCCGCATAGTTAAAGCTATGGTAATCCCCGTAGTAACCTATGGCTGCAAGAGCTGGACCATAAGGAAGGCTGGGCAAAGGAAGATAGATGCTTTTGAACTGTGGTGTTGGAGGAAAATTCTGAGAGTGCCTTGGACTGCAAGAAGATCAAACCAGTCCATGCTCCAGGTAGTAAAGCCAGACTGCTCACTTGAGGGAATGATATTAAAGGCAAAACTGAAGTACTTTGGCCACATAATGAGAACACAGGATACCCTGGAGAAGATGCTGATGCTAGGGAAAGTGGAAGGAAAAAGGAAGATGGACCGACCAAGAGCAAGATGGATAGATGATATTCTGGAGGTGACGGACTTGACCGTGGGGGAGCTGGGGATGGCGACGGCTGACAGGAAGCTCTGGCATGGGCTGGTCCATGAATTCAGGAAGAGTCGGAAACGACTCGATGAATAAACAACAACAATGTGTATGTGTACGTGTACGTGTGTATGTATATGTGTGTGTGTGCGTGTGCGCACACACATGCAGACACACACACACGCATACTCTACAAAGCCATGTCCTTTCATCTAAATACATTCATAAAGAAGTAGTATCATTTCGGTTCATATACTGTTATCCAGTTCAGCAAGTTTTCAAAACAAGGTAACTGTAGCCACCTGTTCACCTGTAATTCATCTGTAGCATTCTGGGTTAACTATGGAAGTTAATAGACATGGCATGAAGAAACTCTAGCTTGTACCAATACTCCACATCTGGGCAGCCAATGTGAAGGAAAACTGCATCAGTCAATCACAAAGTAAGCCCCTCCCCTTGTGGTGGGAATCATGATGTCCCATGCATATACTAGAGATGAAGAACTTACAGAATAATAGAACAACACTACCTTGTTCTTTTTGACAAAGAAGCAAGAGCTTGCAGATACCGATATTGATATTCCTGGATGGGGCATTTCCATAGGTAGATTGTTGGAGAAAGCAGGTTACTGTTCCTGGTTGTCCAAGAAACAGCAAAGAAGAGAGGAAACATAGTAGGAGGGAAATGAGAAGAATATAAGTAAGGTCCTGGTTATTTGCTTTTACTATGGGTATATGTCTATGCTTAATAAATAATCCAAGCACCCAGGCTGTCGTGAGTGAGAAGCAAAGAGCAAATGAGGCTGAAATGACCCCTGAAGGATCTTCAAACGCCAGAAAGCTGATCATTTTGGGCTTACATCCATCTTGTTCTTTGCGAGGATACTGATCTTCTGGAAATTCAAGGCAATCATCTATATCTAGAGGAGAAAATAAAAGTTCAAGGAAGGTTACTGCTCTTTCTGACTTCTTCATACATGTAGATGGCCTGATTGAAAAACCAGAAAACCAAACAGTACCCTTCAAAGTTCTGCCCATCCCTATTACGTACCCCTTTGGTTTGAAATCTTTCCTTCTGCACATGGAGGACAGTCATAGCAGCAAAACACTGCTCCTTCCTTCTTTGTTTTTTGTTCACCAGGGTGGCAGGAATCACTGCACACAGAAAGGGGAACCACCTTAGCCATAAAAGTAGAACAGAAATTGAGGATAATGAAATAAATTGAGGATAGTGTTAGATTTGATTTTGAAATGACAAGACATATTCTTTCAGAAATATCATGCAATGCTTCCATTTGAAGATGGTTTGGGATCAATGGGATTTGATTATTTTTCCCAAAATCGGTTTCTGGCATGGAGAGAGCTTTTGTGCATGCAAGAATCCTTCTGAAACATCACATGGATATGAGCACATCCAATTTGATTGGAAGATATGCTGCAAGTGATTAAACTGGTTTGGGAAGATGATTTGATTCAGACATTTGACTAATTGTGCTTAACTTTAATCTCTGGATTGGAGCTTGCATTTATTGTTTATTTACTAATTAAGCTGATTAAGTAAATGTTGCCTTTTCTGAAGTCAGCTTTACTTAAGAATCTCCCTTCATTTTTATCCACACAAGAGAAACCTTATGAGTTGACAGAGAGTCACTGGCTCCAAGTCGCCCAGGGAGTTTCCATAGTTGGACGTGGACTTGAATCTGAGTCTCCCCCTCCTAGACCAACCTTGTCCGTTATACAACTGGCTTCCCTTTACTGCACAAATAGTCTTCTAATCAAATGAGATTTTTGTAAACAAGTGTTGGAGTAGGACCTTGTAATTAGGGGGAAAAATACACAGGAACAAGGAGAACATCTCCTGCAGTTTTTCATGCATTGTAATTCAAGTTGAATGAAACTCTGCTATATCAGTCCTTTCAAGGAAGAGGTGAATTTTAGAGAAATTGTCATGGATGGAATGTGGTGATCTTGAACCTTGTTAGTTATGAAAAGGACAAGGTGCTCTGTGAATCTCTTTTTTAATTACACATCGACCATGGTATCCTTGTGGAATGGCTTTGGGGGTTGAGGTTGGGGGCACTGTGTTGTCCTGCTTACCTCCTTCCTCTGGGGCCATTTCCAGTTGGTGTTGATAAGGGACAAGAGGACCCACCCTCAGCCCCTGCTTTGAAGGGTTCCACAGGGGTTGATGCTCTTTCCACTCCTGCTTAACATCTACAAGAAGACGCTGTGTGAGATCATCCATCACCATGGGGTGAGATATCATCAGTATGCTGATGATACTCAGTTGTACATCTCTGCCCATGGTGAGTTAAGCAATGCTGTGACCATCCTCTCTGAGTGCCTGGAGGCTGTTTAGGTCTGGATGAGGAGCAACAGGTTGAAGCTGAACCCTGGCAAGATGGACTGGCTTTGGGTTCGGGGCTCTTTGGTTTCCAGAGAATTACCATATTTGGTCTTGGAAGGGGTTGCACTTCCCCAGACAGACCCTGTGCATAACCTGGGGGTTCCCCTGGACTCATGACTCCTGCTTTAAGAGCAGGTGGCAGCAGTGGCCAGGTGAGCTTTTGCGCAACTTCATATTGTGTGCCAGCTATCCCCATTCCTGGACCAACATGCCCTTATAGTCTCCCATACCCTAATCACCTCCCATTTGAACTATTTTAATGTGCTGTACATGGGGCTGCCCTTGAAGAGTATCCAGAAGCTTCATCTGGTGTAAAAAGCATGAGCAGTTATATGTGCCTCCAGAATGGCATACATTATACCTCTGCTCTGTGAGCTGCATCAGTTGCCAGTTTGCTTCCAGGTCCAATTCAAGCTGCTGTGGTGCTCCGATCCTTTGACTGTCAAACAAGGCTCCGACACACACTCCGTATGATATGTAAAAGCTTTATTTACAATGAGCGATCTGGGTTCAATGAACCAAGTAAAGAATAGATACAAGACCTTACAGTTAAATAGGTTCCAGTCTCCCCCCTCCCATAGAATGCGTTTATCAGTTCCAACTCGCACCCTCTCGTCCACGCTCAGAGCTGTCCGGTCAAGGTGCTGATTGTATTCTCCTAATCCACAGTGCGTGCGGCTTGTCTGTCTGGCAGTTGGAAGCAAACTGTTTGGTGGTTTGCTGTTACATTCTTCCTATTGATTGCTTTTGGCGCCCTGGCTGGGGAATGTGTTAAGTGGTTTCTATTAATGTCAGGGTGGTATAGATGCCATCATGACATTCCACCTCCCCAAGATCATTCCTCCCCTCTCATTTTGGTTTATTTGGGATTTTAGTGTGAAACTTTTTCTTTAACTTGGGTCCATGTACGTGCCTGCCACCCACTCTCTGTGTGAATTATCAAATTGTTTCCATTGGATTAAATATTGTAATTTTCCCCTATGCAATCTGGAATCTAACATTCCTTGCACTTCAAAATGTTGTTCCCCATCTATTATCATTGGTATTGGTGCCACTTCCTAAGTTTCCACAGTTTGAGGTTTTAATAAATTTCAATAGGCTACAATGAAACACTGGGTGAACTCTCCTTACGTTTTTTGGAAGTTGCAACTGTACTGTCACTTTATTTATAATTTTCGTAATTGGAAAAGGGCCAATGTATTTTGGTCCCAATTTTTTGCATGGTTGCACTGACTTTAAAAATTTGGTGGATAAGTAAACTTTGTCTTCCACCTTGAATGGCCATTCTGGTGCCCTTTTCCTATCTGCAAATTTTTTGTAGGTTTCCTGGGCTTTTGTTAAGGCTTTCTCTATTATTGACCTTAGCAGTTGGGAGAATAGAGTATTAGAAAACACTGGGAAAATCCAAGATGGCGATCGTGGATAGAAGCCGTTCACCGCTCTGAGGGGTGAATCTCAAATTGTCTCAACCTCCCCCCAATTTTTGTCTAAATTGGCGTAAGATTTGGGGAGAGAGAAAAAGTCTCTGGAATCCCCCTGGACAGAGTGGTGGCGGTGGTATCGGCGACGGCAGTGACGGCGGTGGTAGCAGCCTTTACCAGCGGCAGCAGCAGCTCTTTTTGGCCCAATTCCCCCCCGGTTTCTATTGACCCAGGCGAGACGTCAGCGTTGGAAGTGGCAGTGGCGGTGGCGGCAGCAACAACAGCGACAGCAGTGGCCCTTATCAAGGGTGGGCCTGTCGGCAGCTTTTGTCAGCCTTTGCCGACTCAGTCCCCTGACCCCCCCAGATGGCCCGGGGGGCCTTCAAATAGGACATCGGTGGCAGCGGCCCTTCCAATGGCCCTTACCAGCGGCCTTTGGCACCGGCGACAATGACGTTGGTACCGGCCTTTGCTGACCAAAGGCAGTGGCCTTTTCCACCGGCCCTTGGTGGTCCCTGCCAGTGGTTTAACTGGAGGTGGCAACAGCGATGGACGGTGGCCCTTATTGATTCTTGCTGGCAAGTGGCAGTGGCCTGTCCAGCGGCCCTTACTGGCGGCCTTTACTAACGACCATTACTGGCAATGGTGATGGTGGCGGTGATGACAGCAATGGCCCTTACTGACTCAGGGTTTTTTGGGGCTTGGACCCACCCCCTGGACAACTCGAGGGGCCGGTGGGAGCTGGGCAGTAGCCCTTTGCCGGTAGCCCTTACCAGCAGTTGTGGACTTTGCTGGCACATGAACGGGGACTGGAGTCGAATTGTATTAGATCTTAGAGCACCGAGATAATGGCCACTGAAAACTGAATTCAACAACTCTTTCCTAATTGCTCTAAATTTCAGTCAACTTAATTGAGGCGATCAGGATCCCTCCAAGGTGAATGTACTTGGAGGGAGTAGGGTGTGAGTGGGAATGTAAGAGAGTACTCACCTCCTTGAGTGAGAGACAAGGGGTGAGGAAGAGTTTTGGATGGGTGCCCCTCCTATCGACCAGTGGGAGAGGCCAAGGGGGGAGCACAGTGAATGGCATTGAGTGGATGTGGGTAAGTGGAGTTGGGGCTCCAAAAGTGCTGAGAGTTTGAGCTGGTGCACTCAAAGAGCCCCCCCCCCACCTTGTGATTGAGAGTGTATGAGGTTGTGTGGATCAATGGAGGGATCCTTACCTTTATCCAGAGTTCTCGGGAGTTCAGGAGTGGGGACTATTGAACTTAGAAAGTCTGGGGGAAATAGGGCAAGAAACGTGATCGAGGTTGTGATGGGCCAGGGACGTTATGGCAGGAGCTGGAGGGCAGGTCATCTCAGAAGAAGGCGTCCCCAATGTTTATTATCTGTGATGTCTTCTGGCCCTCTGTGCTCAAACCCAGAGCCTGGACAACACTTGTGGTAACCGCGACTTCCGGCTGCTGCTCTGCAACGCCAGGTCAGTTAACAACAAGCCCCCCTCATAAGTGATTAAATCACAGACTTAACCCAGACTTATGGTTCTGGGGGACTTCAATCTGCCGTCCCTGGGACAGGCCTCGGAAACAGCCCGGGAGTTCATGGTCACCATGGCGACCATGGGCCTGTTCCAGATTATTCAGGGCCCGACTCGAGATAGTGGCCTCACACCAGATTTAGTTTTCTTGTCGGAGCAATAGCAGCGTGATTTGAATGGAGAATTACTGCTCTCCCTGTTGGTCATTAAGAACAGTTAGCTATTGTTTACACAAATATTCATCAATATCAACTATATTGACATCTTGTTTTTTGTATAGTTTTGAATAGTAATCATGAAAGGCTTCTTGTATATCTATATTATTCACCAAATTTTTTCCTTCATGTTGTATGTTAACAATTGAATTCTTTTGTCTTTGTTTCCTCAATTTATAAGCTAACCATCTCCCTGGTTTATTTGCATGTTCAAAATATTTTTGCCTTGTAAATTTCATTTGGGTTTCTATTTCTTGTGTCAATATCAATGATATTTGTTTTTGTAGAAATTTAATTTGAGTAAGCAGAGTATCATCCATTGGTTTATCTCTTAAACATAACTCTTTGCTTTTAATTTCATCTAAAATCAATTGTATTCTCCCTTGTTTCTTTCTCCTAATTTGAGCATTATACTGGATAAAGTAACCCATCATATATGCTTTACTGGCATCCCATACAGTTTGTATATTCGTGCCTTTGTTTAAATTCAATTGAAAATATTCTCTTAACCTTTTTTTACATACGTCAACTATATCATTTCTCCGAAAGATTGACTCATTTAATCTCCATCTAAATACATTCCTTTTTCCTTTAAAGGTCAACATTACAGGATTGTGATCTGAGAAGGTCTTAGGTAATATTTCAACTTTACCAATGTCCATCATTAAACTTTTAGAAATCAAAATCATATCTATTCTGGAGAAGGATTTAAATCTCTCTGAGTAGTATGTATATTCTCTTGAAGTCCCGTTCATCAATCTCCAAATATCTTGTAAATCCAACATTTTTTTCAAATCAAAAACTGTTTGTGGTACTTTTCCCTGTGCATGTTTCACTTCTTTTTGTGAGTGTCTATCCATCATTGGGTGGATAACCCCATTCCAGTCACCCATAAAACACCAATTTTCACAGGGTAGATCCAAAAGTTTATCCATTAAATTTTTATAGAATACTCCTTTGTCCATATTTGGTGCGTAAAGTCCAACAATTAATGTTTTAGTTCCTTGTATATTAATTTCAACTGCAATATATCTTCCTTCGTCATCAACTAGTATCTTTTTTGGATTTAACTTTGGTTGTATATACAAAACTACTCCCTTAGTTTTTTTAAGTCCAGCCGAAATAAATTCTTCTCCAAGTTGTTTACGAATCAAATACTTAATGTCTTTTTTTACAAATGTGAGTCTCTTGTAGACAAGTTATATCCAATCTCAGTTTTTTCAAAGAATGGAACATTTTTTGCCTCAGAATTACTGCTCTCCCCTTTGTCATGGTCAGATCACACCCTGGTGACTTTGAGATTCTCTCATGCCACCCACAGGGAGGCGGGACCTATTTGATTGGTCTGCCCCTGCGACTGATGGAGCCAGAGGGGTTTCAGAGGGAGCTGCGGGTTATTTGCTGAACGGTCCAGCGGAGGCCCTGGCTACTGTCTGGAATAGGGAGGTGGCCGGGGCCTTGGACAAGATCGTGCCTGTGCGGCCTCTCTTGTTCCAGCGAACCCAATACTCCCCGTGGTTCACAGGGGAGTTAAGGGTTCTGAAGAGGATTAAGAGACGCCTAGAGTGCCGCTGGAGGAAGACAAAGGCTGAATCTGACTGAACACAGGCTAGAGCCGCTGTTAAGGCCTACCTTGTGGCGGTAAGAGCAGCAAAATGTCAATATTTCTCCGCTCTTATTGCATCTGCAGAATGCTGCCCAGCGACCCTGTTTAAGATTACCCAATCCCTTTTGGGGAAAGGGCAGTCAGAAGTCTATCTGCAGAGTCGGGCCGAGGAATTTTTGAGGCATCTGCAGGATAAAATCGCTCGGATTCGCTCCAAGTTGGACTCTGAGCATGAGGCAGAATCTGAGGAGACACCCAGGGAACGTACTCACCTTGTTATCTGGGAGCAGTTTGACCCTGTTGGTCCTGAGGAAGTGGACATAGTCCTCCGGTCTGTAAATCCCACCACCTGCCAATTAGATCCTTATCCCTCCTGGCTGGTGAAAGCAGCTTGGGGGGTGACTTGTGGCTGGGTCCAACCGATGGTAAATACATCCTTGAGAGAGGGGGTGTTTCTGGCAGCTTTCAAGGAAGCGCTGGTGCACCCCCTCCTCAAGAAGCCATTGCTGGACCCTACTATACTGAATAATTTTTGTCCAGTCTCCCACCTCCCCTTTTTGGGGATGGTGGTTGAGAAGGTGGTGGCGTCGCAGCTTCAGAGGATTCTGGATGAAATGGATTATCTGGACCCGTTTTAGTCAGGTTTCAGGCCAGGTCATGGGACGGAAACTGCATTGGTCATGATTATGGATGACCTTTGGCGGGAGTGAGATGGAGGCAGTGCATCTATTCTCACTCTTTTTTTTTCCAAATTTCAAAGAATTTTATTTACATTGAACATAAACAGTACACATATCACATAACAATTACATTTGTATATACATATTTATAATTCATTACAATACTCATTACCTATTTATACTTATTATTATTCATACTTAGTCCTGTTTATTATTTATTTATTTATTTATTTATTTATTTATTTATTTCATTTATATCCCGCCCATCTCCCCCACAAGGAGGGACCCTGGGCGGTTATTTAGGAATTATTTGTTATTTTCCCTCTATTTCCATCCTCTTTACATCTTCCTCTATCTCTTTCCCACTACCTTTCTTCTTTCTTTTCCCTCTCCCTCTTTTCTTCCTTTCTCCTCCCTAATCCTCCACTCCTCGTCCCTTCCTACCTCCCCCCTTCCCTTTTCCCCTTTACTGGGGTCCTCTTTCTTCCACCTACATCTTTCCCTCTTTCCTTTCTTATTATATATCTCTATTTCTAATCCTTTCCATATTTTCTTTTTCTTCACTTATATTATATTACTTTTTTATTTACTATTTATTACAGTTCAGTTTTAAACTTATATATCTTTACCATATAGTATATACAATACATACATACATACATACATACAATTCATTAAAATACCTCCGGTTTTCTTAACAAAGAATATAGGTGTAAATGCCAGATTTACATTTTACTTATTTCTTCTTATATCTTTTTCTTTTTTTCCCCACCCCTTCTAGATTTATAATTTTATTTGTATAGTTTATTGGTCTCTACTGAATATCATATTCTTTTTGAAGATAACTTATAAAGGGGTCCCATATTTCCTTATCCTTCCCTATTTCTTTTCCTTTTATTAAATTTGTCAATTTGTCTGCATTAATTCCATTATTTTCATGATCCATTCTTCTTTTGTTGGTATATTTTCTTGTTTCCAATACTGAGCATATTTTATTCTTACTGCTGTGCTTAAGTGTAAAAATAGGATCTTTTGATTTTTATTTATATTATCGTCCAATTTTTCTAGCAAATATGATTCCGGTTTCATCCTTATATCTTTGTCTAATATTTTGCATATATATCTGTGTATTTTACACCAATATTTTTTTGCTTTTGAACATGACCACCATACATGGTAAAAAGACCCACTTTTAATTTTGCATTTCCAAGATAAGTTTGTATTGCTAATTTTTGATTTAAATAATACCTCAGGGGACATGTACCATCTAAAAATAATTTTGTACCAATTTTCTCTTAAGTTGTTGCTTAAAGTTAATTTTATATTTTTGTCCAAATTCTATGCCATTCATCATATGTAATTTCAATTCCTAAATTTTCTTCCCATCTTCTCATATAATTCTTAATTTTTATGTCCTTGGTTTTTATTTCCAATAATATTTTGTATATTTTTGAAATTAAGTGGTCATCCTCTTTCTCTAATATATTATTCCAATTATTTTCCAATTTTGTGAATTGATATTTTTTTTTATCTATTTTGTATTGCTCATTCAATTGGAAATATGTAAACCAGTGACATATTATATTTTCATATTCTAATTCATCCCTTGTTTTAAATTTGTAATTGTTTCCATCAAATTTTAGTAAATTTTTGTATCTTATATATTCTTTTTTATTTTGATTACCTATTCTGGCACATGCCTCCTGAGTTGATACCCATAACGGAAGATTGGGTGATATTGTTTTTTTATATTTTTTCCAAATTTTCAGCAATGATTTCCTTATTACGTGGTTATTAAATGCCCTGTTAACTTTACTTCTATTGTACCACATGTACCCATGCCATCCATATCTGTTATCATGCCCTTCCAAATTTAATATTTTCCCATTTTCTAATTATATCCAATCTTTGATACACATTAATCCGCATGTTTCATAGTATAATTTTAAATCTGGCAATGCTAGTCCCCCTCTATCTTTTGTATCCTATAAATATTGTAGCTTAATTCTAGGTTTTTTCTTTTGCCATATAAATTTTGTTATTTCCTTTTGCCAATTCATGAAAGTTTGGTCTTTAATCATAATTGGAAATTTGTTGTAAATTCGTTCAGTCGTTTACGACTCTTCGTGACTTCATGGACCAGTCCACGCCAGAGCTTTCTGTCGGCCGTCACCATCCCCAGCTCCCCAATGGTTGAGTCCGTCACCTCCAGAATAGAATCCATCCATCTTGCCCTTGGTCGGCCCCTCTTCCTTTTGCCTTCCACTTTCCCTAGCATCAGCTTCTTCTCCAGGGTATCCTGTCTTCTCATTATGTGGCCAAAGTACTTCAGTTTTGCCTTTAATATCATTCCCTCAAGTGAGCAGTCTGGCTTGATTTCCTGGAGTATGGACTGGTTTGATCTTCTTGCAGTCCAAGGCACTCTCAGAATTTTCCTCCAACACCACAGTTCAAAAGCATCTATCTTCCTTCGCTCAGCCTTCCTTATGGTCCAGCTCTCGCAGCCATAGGTTACTACAGTGAATACCATTGCTTTAACTATGCGGACCTTTGTTGTCAGTGTGACGTCTCTGCACTTAACTATTTTATCAAGATTTGCCATTGCTCTCCTCCCAAGAAGTAGACGTCTTCTGATTTCCTGGCTGCAGTCAGCGTCTGCAGTAATCTTTGCGCCTAGAAATACAAAGTCTGTCACTGCCTCCACTTTTTCTCCCTCTATTTGCCAGTCATCAATCAAGCTCGTTGCCATAATCTTGGTTTTTTTGAGGTTTAACTGCAACCCAGCTTTTGCACTTTCTTCTTTCACCTTCGTCATAAGGTTCCTCAACTCCTCCTCGCTTTCAGCCATCAAAGTGGTATCATCTGCATATCTGAGATTGTTAATGTTTCTTCCAGCGATTTTAACTCCAGCCTTGGATTCCTCAAGCCCAGCATGTCGCATGATGTGTTCTGCGTACAGGTTGAATAGGTAGGGTGAGAGTATACAACCCTGCCTTACTCCTTTCCCAATCTTTAACCAGTCCGTTGTTCCGTGCTCTGTTCTTACCGTTGCTACTTGGTCATTATACAGATTCCTAAGGAGGCAGACAAGATGACTTGGTATCCCCATACCACCAAGAACTTGCCACAATTTGTTATGATCCACACAGTCAAAGGCTTTAGAATAGTTAATAAAACAGAAATAGATGTTTTTCTGAAATTCCCTGGCTTTCTCCATTATCCAGCGGATATTGGCAATTTGGTCTCTAGTTCCTCTGCCTTTTCTAAACCCAGCTTGTACATCTGGCAATTCTCGCTCCATGAATTGCTGGAGTCTACCTTGCAAGATCTTGAGCATTACCTTACTGGCATGTGAAATAAGTGCCACTGTTCGATAGTTTGAACATTCTTTAGTGCTTCCCTTTTTTGGTATGGGGATATAAGTTGATTTTTTCCAATCTGATGGCCATTCTTGTGTTTTCCAAATTTGCTGGCTTATGGCATGCATCACCTTGACAGCATCATCTTGCAAGATTTTAAACAGTTCAGCTGGGATACCGTCGTCTCCTGCTGCCTTGTTATTAGCAATGCTTCTTAAGGCCCATTCAACCTCACTCTTCAGGATGTCTGGCTCTAACTCACTGACCACACCGTCAAAGCTATCTCCAATATTATTATCCTTCCTATACAGATCTTCCGTATATTCTTGCCACCTTTTCTTGATCTCTTCTGCTTCTGTTACGTCCTTACCATCTTTGTTTTTCATCATACCCATTTTTGCCTGGAATTTACCTCCGATGTTTCTAATTTTCTGGAAGAGGTCTCTTGTCCTTCCTATTCTACTGTCTTCTTCCACTTCCGCACATTGCTTGTTTAAAAATAATTCCTTATCTCTTCTGGCTAACCTCTGGAATTTTGCATTTAATTGGGCATATCTCCCCCTATCTCTGTTGCCTTTTGCTTTCCTTCTTTCTTGGGCTACTTCCAGTGTTTCAGCAGACAGCCATCTTGCCTTCTTGGTTTTCTTTTTCTTTGGGACGTTTTTCGTTGCCGCCTCCTGAACAATGTTGCGAACTTCTGTCCATAGTTCTTCCGGGACCCTATCTACTAAATCTAGTCCCTGAAATCTATTCTTCACCTCCACTGCATATTCCTTAGGAATATTAGTGAGCTCATATCTAACTGATCTGTGGGTCTTCCCTATTCTCTTTAGTCTGATTCTAAATTTTGCAATAAGAAGTTCGTGATCTGAACTACAGTCAGCTCCAGGTCTTGTTTTTACCGACTGTATAGATGTCCGCCACCTTTGGCTGCAAAGGATGTAGTCAATCTGATTTCGGTGTCGACCATCTGGTGAAGTCCATGTATAAAGTCGTCTTTTAGGTTGTTGGAAGAGAGTGTTTGTTATGCACAGTGAGTTGTCTTGGCAAAATTCTATCAGCCTATGTCCTGCTTCATTTTGTTCTCCCAGACCATGCTTGCCTGTAATTCCAGGTGTCGTCTGACTACCCACCTTAGCATTCCAGTCTCCTGTAATGAAAATAACATCTCTTTTTGGTGTATTATCTAGTAGGTGCTGCAGATCCTCATAGAACTGATCTACTTCTGCTTCTTCAGCATCTGTGGTTGGGGCGTATATTTGGATCACTGTGATGTTAAATGGCTTACCCTGAATTCGAATTGAGATCATTCTATCGTTTTTTGGATTGTATCCAAGCACTGCTTTAGCCGCTTTATTATTAATTATGAAGGCTACTCCATTTCTTCTGTGGTCCTCTTGTCCACAGTAGTAGATCTGGTGGTCATCTGATGTGAAGTGGCCCATCCCAGTTCATTTCAGTTCACTGACACCTAAAATGTCTATATTTAATCTTGACATCTCACCAATAACCACATCCAATTTGCCCTGGCTCATAGATCTTACATTCCAGGTTCCTATGGTGTGTTGATCTTTAGAACATCGGATTCGTCGTTCACCACCAGCACCGTCGGCCGCTAGCCGTCCTTTCGGCTTTGAGCTAGCTGCGTCATCACATCTGGGGCTAGTTGAACGTATCCTCTGTTCCTCCCCAGTAGCATTTTGACCATCTTCCGACCTGGGAGTCCCATCTTCCGATGGTATACCGACATATCTTTGGTTGTACTGATCCATTTAGTTTTCATGGCAAGAATACTGGGGTGGGTTTATGTCTATGAAGGTTCTCAGTCATCCAGGTGGAACAGTCTGTGGCTTGAATCATGTCAACTGG